>CM035101.1:17080973-18280973 GCA_020205505.1 Panax japonicus | reverse complement strand
GCGTTGGTCAAAAAGAGCAAGGATAAAAGAAAATTGAAGGCTCAAATGGTAGAAGAACCTCAAGGTTCAACCACAGATGTACCTCAAGAGTGTTCTGACATTGAAACTCTTAGGATCTTGAGAAGGAAAGAACAACAGGATGAGGCAGATGAAGAAAGAGATACCATCTCTCAGCTGCTTAAGAAGAATAAACATTGTCACAAGTCCAAAAAGCCATATATCTCTTCAATCGTAGAGTCTCTATCGATCGTAGAGACCAGATTGGACTCCTCTCCCAAAGAAGTTGATGTAACAGACTCTCAGGCTGAACAACCATTCAGAGCTAACCTGAAGAAAGTTCTAAGGTTGTGGCTAAGGCTAGGAAACCAGGAAGAAAATTGGTCAAAAAGTACATCCTCGTCAATGAAGGGGTACTTAAAGAAGAAGACAAAAAGATAGCTTCTAAGAAGGAGCTATCCATGGCCAGCTAGAAGGACATATCTTAAGTTAAAGGGGTGCTTCCTGAAGTTCTCACTCTAGAAAATGCTCCAGCTGAGGGGGAGCTATTTGAAATAAAGATGGATGATCATATTTGGGGGGGAACCTCATGATATCCCTATGTCAGAAGAAGCTGCCCCTGAAGAGAATGAGAGAGCACCAGAGCAAGAAAGTCAAAAAGAGGTTATTGATGTAGTGGAATCCTAAAAGGAAGAAAGAGAAGAAGAAGATGATGATGAGATCGAGATTATAGATGTGGGCTGTGATGGGTATAGGAGAGCTAATTACAATCAACTGTTCTCCTATCTACCCATGATGCCCTTTCATAGAGCTTAAATTCTCAGCTCCTGGGATCAAATGTTTTGGAGCTTCAAAGCATATCCAGTAATCTTAGTGCTAGCTCATGGATTTCCAAGCAACCTCAACTTTGCTAGAAAGCTGATCATAAATGGCCATTCTTCAAAGAATGGGCATGATGAACAACTTATCCCAATCTCTTTCACAGTTAATCATTGTCCACCATCATTCTTCAACCAATTCTATGAACTACCAAGATGGTTGGAAGTGATTCTACATCCACTTAATCAATTCCCAGTTACAGAATCCCAACATTCTGTAACTAATGAACCAAATATGCCCAACTTTATTTTGATACAATCTCTTATCATCTCTACGATTACTAACTCAATCCCAATCGTAGAGTCACAGACTAAAATTGTAGAGACACCTCCTCATGAAGCCCAAACACAAGCCCCTCCATCAGATATTTCATCCTTGTCCTCAAATGAATATTTTAACCTTGATCTTGCTTTCTACACCCTGCAAGATCAATACACAAGGGCCCCTCCTCCAAACAGTCCGCAACTCATTGAACTCATTTCAGATCTGCCCACCAAAACTGAATTGTCAGAAGCATCCAAGAAAGTGACCAAGGACATAGAACACAGTCTTGAAGCTCACACTAAACTCGTTCAAATGAGACTGACTGAAATGATCAATGCCACCAATGCTCTCCTAAGCACCCTAAGCTCTGACCTCACAAAGAAGCTTATGGAGATCATAAAAGAGATGTTTAAGATCATATATGATCGGGATCAGATCCACTTTTAAGCTGCTAAGAGACACAAGGATGATGTTCTTCTCTTACAGACAACTTAGGAATCCCAAAATAACCTTTGATGGACATCATCACGAATCTACAAACTGCAGTGAAAGAATTCCCATGATTTTTCATGAGCCAAATGAAGCAGACTGACAATGTCCTGGATATCCTCCAATGAAGGGAAGCTCGATCTGATGCTCTAATCAAAGAGAATCGAGAAGACATTGCTCAATCCCAAAGTCAGCTCAACAAACTTGCCTAAGGCATGACTCGCCTATCTGACAACATACGAGCCCTTGATGCTGACATAAAGAGAGAGAATAAAGGGAAGGAGATCAAGGCAAGGTCAAAGGTAGAGGCACACTCATAGCTTAATCATCAAGGAGCCCTCTTCCAAGGAAGTCTCAACATCAGACTCCACAATCTGGAAATCAGACTCAATGATATGATCAGCAACCAATTATCATGGCTCAACCATTAAGGAGTCAAGGGCCACCTCCCAACTCACAAGAAGTGACCACCACACGCCTATAAAGGCCAATTGGAGATCCTGCATTCATGAATAGGTATGATCACAATCCAAGACTAAATCAAAGTGAGCTGGAAGATTTAGACAGGAGAGACGAAGTGAGCAGGAAAAGAAGAGTTGAGGAGTATGCAAATTCTCAATGAGGCAAAATGCCGAAGAAATAGAGATAAGTTGAAATTCAATTCTGATTGATGTAACTAAACTTAAATGTAATATCTATCTTCAAACATCAATAAATTCATGCTTATTCTCTAGAAATTTCAGTTGCTCACTGAAATATTAAGTCATATTTACTTTCCTGCAACTGCATCTAGAAATTAATAATCATGTCAAAAATCTCCTTGGTTATGTCAACATCAAATAGGGGGAGATTGTTGGGAGACTGCGTATTTTGATTTGATGTTTAAAGCAAATGATCATGATTATATGTAAAGTCCTTCAAGTAATACATGTACAAGGACTTAGTGATAGATCAAATTTGTTAGGTTGATCTACGCTTTGAATGTTTATCATTCTATAACTGAATGTATAAACGAAGAGATCAAAGATGGTAGGTTGATCTATGACTTGAGATGTAATAGATAGGCTTCAACAAAATCGTAGTCTATCGAGTTGATCAAGTGATTGCAGAAACAAAGGCAAAAATCATAGAGCATCGAGTATCGTAGTATGTCTGCCTTGAAGGGCCTCTCCGGAAATCGTAGTGTGGTCTAGACGTTTTTCGAAGCCAACTCAGAGATCGTAGTGTGTTTTCAAAAAATTAGAGTTTATAAGACAAGAAAGTGAAGATTGTAGTGTGCCAAGTCCTTAAGAGAAATTGTAGTGTTCTTGTTTGCTAAGTATAAGATTAAGCATCAAGGTGGCAAGACACCACGATCAAAATCGTAGAGCATTACAAGTCTATGTCAGAAGCATCGAGTCTTGCTATTTATTTAAAGATAAATCCCAACAAATGTGGAATGGGTTATAAACGTTAAAGTCCTCACTAGTCTCAATGACACAAAACATATTCTTAGTATACAACAAAGAAACATATTGAAGAAGCTAAGGAAAGTACCATGGGTCAAAGGAAAACACCTTTTCAGGGGTTAGGTGAGATAGCAGTCTGCTGTGTCAGTGGGCTAGAATGCTACTCAGAAGATGTGCAGAAAAGTCTTCATCAAAGTTCAAAAATGTCAAACGCATTTAATGCTTCAACGGATACATTTCAAGGATCATATATATGCAAAACATCTGCAGATTATTCAAAAAAAAGCAAGCATTGAACAAAACGCTGAAGAACACTTAGCGCTCAACTCTACGATCTAAAAAGAGAAAGTTTTCTCAGCTACTCGATTCTTTCAAACAAGAGCTTAATGAAAACTGAGTAGCACCAATCAAGAACTCATCAACTACCAATCAAGTGAAGTAAGAAGTTCCAAGTCAGAAGGACTTGAAGAGTTCTAAGTGAACTATGAAGAACCAAGTCTGCTGGACTTGAAGAGTTCAAAAGTGAACTAAGAAGGAATCTGTGAGATTCAGAAAGTGTAAAAGATATCCTTAGTGGATTTCCTACTCGAGGAGTAGAAGAGTGGACTAGGAACTTTAAGTTCTCTGAACAACTTAAAACTGTTGTGTCTCTTGCATTCTTTCTATAACTACTATACCTGCTATAACTGTTATAGCTGTCTCACTCTCATTAACTCACTATATCTAAATGAGAGAACAAACAAATCTTAATTCCTCTATGTTTGAATCATTAATAAAAGAATTTAAAAATATCTATTCAACCCCCCCTTCTAGATAACCTTGTGCCTCCGGGAATAAACATAACGTCATCAAATAGACCCACGACTAGAACCTTCAACATGACTGTGCAGGATGCTGTGCAATTAAAAGATGCTATGTCAGATATTATCCCAATCAATGATATATATGCTTATTTATTATTTGATTCGGGTGCTAATTGCTCGTTTATATCTGATGAATTTGCTAAGAGGTTAGGATTGCCTAGCGAAGAATTAAATTTCCCTTTAAACATAGAAATTATGAATAGGGGGGTGATTCCTATTAGGTTCATATGAAAGAATTGTAGGGTGAATATTAAGGGGAATATCTTGTTAGTAGATTTAATCCCGATTAAACTTGGAGAGTTTGATGTTATATTGAGAATGGATTTGCTATTTAATTACGGAGCGATAATTGATTGCCAAAAGAAATGTGTAAACCTTAATACTCCGTCAAATGTAGTTTTCTATGGTAGTAAATTGCTTAGACATGCGAGATGTCTGACGATTATACAGGCCAAGAGGTTATTGAGTCAAGGTTGTGTGGGTTATTTAGCTTACATAGTCGATACTCGGAGGAAGTGGGTGAAACTGGAAGAGATACAAGTGGTTAGGGAATTTGTAGATGTGTTTCCGGAGGATTTGCTAGGACTTCCGCCTATTCGAGAGATTGAGTTCGTGATTGATTTAGCACCAGGAACCGCTCCGATATCAAAGGCCCCGTATAGAATAGCTCCAGTAGAGATAAAAGAACTGATAGTACAGTTGCAAGAGCTGTTAGATAATAAGTATATTCAACCTAGTGTGTCACCGTGGGGAGCACCAGTGTTATTTGTAAAGAAGAAGGATGGGTCAATAAGTCTTTGCATTGATTATAGGAAATTAAACAAAGTCACTATTAAGAATAAATATCTGTTGCCAAGAATAGATGATGTACCTAGAACAACATTCAGAACTCGGTATAGACATTATGAGTTTCTGGTAATGTCTTTTGGTTTGATCAATGCCTCTGTTGCATTCATGGATTTGATGAACAAGGTGTTTAAACCAGTTTTAGACAAATTTGTGGTGGTATTTATCAACAAAATTCTAGTGTAATACAAATCTCTAGAAGAACAAGTGGAACATTTACGTGTGACGTTGAAGACACTAAGAAAGAAAAAGTTGTATGCGAAATTCTCTAAGTGTGAACTTTGGCTAGATCGTGTATAATTTCTGGGACATTTGATTGACAAGGACGGGATTTCAGTGGATCCATCAAAAGTTGAGGCCGTAATCAATTGGGACAAACCAAGGACACCATCGGAGGTGAGGAGTTTCTTGGGGCTGACCGGTTATTATAGACAGTTTATTCAAGATTTTTCAAAGAGAGCCACACTACTACAAAACAATAAATAGACAACGCTGAAAAAACACTGTGGTTTCTGTCAGAAAAACGTAGTGGTTAAGGGTGTTGTCTATTTGACACCGTTACACAACGTTTTTAAAACGTTGTAGTTAAGCACAATACACAACGTTTTTTAGGAAAAAACGTTGTAGATTTATTTTCAAAAAATTAGCAGATGCTTAAAAACGTTGTAGAATGTATGATTCCACAACGTTTTCTAGATAAAAACGTTGGGGTTTAATATATCAGACAACGTTTTTAACCAATTTATACAACATTTTTAAAATGTTGTAGATAAAGAAAAAAAAAGGTTGTTGTTCACCTATAGTACCAATGCACATGTAATATTCTAATGCCATGATATATAACTAAAAGGTCTAAATTCTCATTTAAATTTAAAGCCAAAATGTATTAACCATTCAAAATACATAGAAAATTAAAATTAGCAGTCTGCATGAAAATTAGAATACACAAGTCAGTCAGATCCCACTTCCATAACTGTGCAGCCCACACTCCATATGTCAACAACAAAGGCAAGCTCTGGATTAACATCTTTTACCAACATAGACTTCGGAACCTTCAGCAAAGGCAAGCTCTGTGCAGCCCCCTTTCCATGCATTTCCAAACACCTGCCAAGCTCCTGAAGCAAAAGTCTCCACAGAACTATCGAGAACCTTCAGACCCTGAAGATAAATAAAGGAAAGATACAATAGTAAATTAACTGATCCATAACATACATGAAACTCACACTCCAAAGCTGTAATGCAAATCATTTATATAGCACATATATTCTTGCTAACATGCCATCATCACATTCAACTATGGAAGCACAACTTTGACACCTGTATTGGGCATTTGATATCATACTAGAGATCTCATAACCATGACTTCCCTGGCCAAGGATTGTATCCTCATTAGCTTTCTCTAGATTTTCCAAAGCAGCCTTGCATCTCTTGTCATTCTCATCTTCATCATCCCCTTCTTTATCAGATGTTTTTGTTTCATCCTCGTTCGAAGATTCTGAGTATTCAGTTGTGTTTTGCATATCTGCAATGCTTTTTGCTACTGTCTTAGCAGCTTCAGCTGTGTTTTGCATATCTGCAATGCTTCAGATGAGGCTTCAAAGGATGTGTAAATTAACAAAACTACTAGCCAAAAGACAACAAAACAAAACAAATGTTTGGAGAAATAAGTTGTTCGAACCCAAGTAAAGTAATTAAGATCAGAAAATCTTGAGAAAAATCAGTTTCCAAATGTTCCAATCTATTTTGGGTTTTAATATCTTATATAGTATAACTGACTTGCATGCATCCCTGCAGTAAATGAAGAACAGGTAAAAGAAGCTGTTTACATTATAAGAAGCTAAAAAGATTGTATGAATATAAGAGTATTGCAGATAGTAAGACTAACAAACCATAAACCCAAGCATATAACTGGTTCCCATTGGAGCTGAGCTCATGAATGCACTCCCCAGAGGCTGATGACCAAACTCTCACAGAATCCTCACTGACGGATGCCAAATATGAAAGTAATATGCACACAAGCCAATCATGTTTGATGATAAAGCATATACTTTGTAACAATCTTATTCATTTATTAATAAAAAGTATTAATTTATTAAAGGATTTTAATTATCTACATGTTGCTGTTTTATAATATGTGATAAACCCGTAGTTTTAAGCAATGCTTTTAGAATAATGATGATGATCATTCTAATGGGATCTAAATTCTTAGAAAGCTTAAAACTAAAATAGTTCCCAATCGTTGGATTACTAAATTGGGGATTAGTGAATCCGGATAGATTGGTACATACGTTGCTTGCTCATTGGATGAGGATGATTGATCTCATGATCATTTGTGTAGAGACACTAAAGCAAGTATGTAGGTGCTTATTAGAGAATAAGTTCACTGAACGTGGCTCGCTAAGGAATACCTAATGGAGTTTTACTTGCATGTCAATAGGAATTCCTGTAGTGATAGTAGTACAAGTGATCCTTGGACTTGAGATCATCATAGTATCTTGTGTATGATGAGTTATACTTTGACTTATTCCTTAAGACCCTTAGGGTATATCAAAGGGTATGCTTGGGTATAATAAGTTGTACATGGAGATAATGTATGATCAATAAAGAATCTACCACTTCTAGTAAAAGAAGAGAAATGTCCTATGTGATTCGATAAATGACAACTCAGTAGTCCTTGGCCAAGGCAGAATATAATTAGAAAGGAGTTTCTAATTTGCATTATTTGGAGTTGTGGATTTAAGAGTCAAAATACATATAATTAAATAAAATAAGACTTGACAGAAATTCCATGTCTTATATTTAATTGGGACATTGTATGGTGGAAGGATTGAATTGTACGGTAACTATTTACTCAAAGGTTCTTTTATGATTAATGTTGAAATCTATATTATCTGGAAAGTCGTTGATCGCTAGGGAGGCTTATCCCTATTGTAGAATAAATATTATTTATTTAAATAAATTATTAGTTTAATTTATTTATTTAAATAAGATTAGAATTGTTCTAATTGATTTATTCACAACCGGTTTAATATGGAGAACCTAAAGGGTCACACCATAAAAGGAAGAATAATTATTTAAGAAGTTAATGGCATAATCGTAATAATAAGTTAAGTATATTTAATTTAATCTATGGTGATAGAATAAATTAAATAGCTTAATATTTATTATTTAATATTTTAGAAATATTAAATATAAATTAATAAGAGGAGTCTTATTATTATTATTACTATTATTATTATTTAATTCCTAAAGGAGTTTGGGAATTAATTAATAAAAGTACTCTCAAATATCCTAATAGGATTAGGAGGCAAATTAATTAAAAGAGTTTAATTAATTATCCCTAATAAGATTAGGGAGCTTAATTAATTAAAAGGTTAATTAATTATTCCTAATAAGATTAGGAGCCTAATTAATTAAAAGAATTTAATTAATTAAAATAAAACCCAATTCCTTAATTGTTAAGGATGGGTTGCCCACATCTATAAATAAGAGGAGTCTTATTATGGGTGTGAGAGAGGTTGACGTATTATTAGAATACGTAATTCCAATAGTTGGGAGAGTACGCCTTTTTCTATAGAGATAGAAAAACTAGGGTTTAGCCAACCACCCATCTTCTTGAATTCTTCTTCTTCCTTGGTGGATCACCTCTAGAGGCCAAACACTTGGGTGGCTAACGTTGATCAAAGGAAGGAACCAAACCCGGTGGATTCAAGTTGAGCGTGAAAGGATTTGGAGGTGAACTTGTACCTGAGGAAGCTCGATCTTCAAGGGTATGATTTTATTCTTTATCTTTTCGTTTAATTAATAATTGCCCATAAAGGATGATCCAGGTATATGGTTTGTAAAATTTTAAAACTCCGATTTTCACGTTTCCGCTTTATTTATGCAATTTGATTGCGTTCTTGAATATTACAAACCTAACAAAATAATCTCCATTAAGATCCTAGCACAGGTAGTTTATGACTCCAGTGTGTCCCTAATAAATATGGAGAAGGTAAAAAAAACAGTAAGTACCAAGTTAAAATGGAGTTAGATTCCAAAGAAAAAGAGTTCAGAACATAGTCGAGACAGAACATGATAATACATTACCTTTAGAATGAAGTTACAATACAATACCAAGTTACCAAGTTAAAATGCAGTTACTCCCAACATAGTCGAGACAGAACATGATAATACATAACCAATTCCAATTAATATGAATGACAATGCAAACAGCTGGATCAACCATGTGATCAACCTACACCATACGTATACATGGATGGGATGGTACGTACGTTATTTTATTACAACTATAAAGACTACACATGTAAATACATATAAGTATACAGACTACTTTCAGTTGTCACATTATTATTTGTCTCATCTCTATATTTATCTATAATTATTCTGTAACTAAATAAAAATTACATGATAATTAAACAAAGAGGAGCATGCATATGATATATATATATATACATATAGTGAGAGAATGAGAGACAGAGAGAGAGAAACCATGCATGAAAGAGAATAGAAGTGGAATGGTTCCTGAAGAATTCTGTCACAGGTGAAGCAAGTATTTGCAGGGCCCTTACAAGACCTAGACTGTGCCCTCTGATTCAAGAATATCACTTTGGCACTGTTTATAGTATAGGGCTGCAGGAAAAAAGAAGAGAAAATCATGCCACTATTATCTATATATATATATATTAACACAGTACTTGAACAAAATTACATTATATATAGTCAACTATATATATATTTCATCTAGCTACTGACGTCAACTATTGTAATATTAGTATCACTAAATTTTACATATATTACCTGAATATAAGAACAGTCAATGAGTTTTTCCAGGTCATCCAATCTAACAACATCCTGGTAAACATATCTTCTCACCTGCACATTAAACCAGCCTTGATTTTAAGAAATGGGTTCAACTGAATATATAACCTCCTAATTATAGTCAATTTCCTATTAATTCCACACTCGACTATGAAAATAACTATGAATGTTAGCATTAACTATGAATGCTCCACATATCTACTAGACCAGCAGGACAATGCAAACATCTACTAGTATACATGAATGAAGGAAAAAAATTAACCAACAACAGTACATGGATTGCAACTACAATTCACTAGGTTAACCAGAGAGCACCTTATAACTTGATATTGACTAGAAAAGAATTCTGAAAACCACACAACAAACATCAAAGAACTACATTACCTGCACCAAAATCACCATCTCCAACACCAAATTTGCCGTAACCCTACATGAAAACATGAAATAAGAATCTGTAACTACGTGAAAGAGATTAATATATTAGAGAATTGTCGGTTAATCACCCCAGCCAGAATTAGAACAGTTTTTCATTCTAGAAATATGGATGATGGTAAAAATGTCTAAAATTACATATTATAACATATCCATCACTGTTCATAACTAAAGACAACAAGATTTTCGGTAAGCAATTCTCACTTTAAGAGCAGGATTTGCATCGGGATGAAAAATAGAACATATCCAACATCAACCCCCTCACTCCATTCTAAGCAAGACCCAACAGACAAAAACATACAATTAGCACAAGCAATGAATAAAATTGCAAGTCAATTAAGAATACTGCAATGACATACACAGTCATAACAAGACCAGATATAATTGCGAGATAACAAGCATACACAGTCATTAGATCATACATTACAGCCCTACCCACAAGAACACTATAGAAAACAAAGTCCCCAAGACCAAGTTTTATACCTTGACTTGTAGTCACAACGATCTCCAAATTATTCCTCCTGGTCTCTTCTGTTGAATCCCCTAGACCCAACAGTTCAACAAGTGGAGCCATTTCCTCATGAACATTAGGTATCTCTTCTCTCTCATTTCCTGAACCACTGATAAAACCCCTAACCTGTAAATTAGGTACCATCGGAGAAGTCTCTCCTTCATCTCCTACCATCTCAATATCATCACTATCAACTTGAATGGAAGTATACTCTGTATTACCAGGTAGCCACAATTATCCCCAAAACAACTATATATGTTTGCCTCAAGAAAATTGGGAAAACATTAGAAAAAACCGAAAGCACACCCACAAGAGTAAAGTTAAAAAGCAACACCAAGCAAGTAACGGAGTCAATGGGTATTGAGAAGTGTTGGATAATAGTGAGGAAAATAGAACCACCCATTGTTTTGAGGACAAAGAAAGCAGAAAATCGCATGTAGTTTTACAAGAAATTGGTGAAATTGTAGTAGTAGAGGAGTACCAGCAGGAAAGTGACGGCTGGGATCAGGACGACGAAGACTAGGGCGTAGAGGAGCGAGCCTTCGAGCTTTTCAGTGACGAAATCGGAAGGACTTTCCATATAGACGAGATTGGCGGCGGTTCTCTCAATTAAGAAAAAGAGAGAGATTTGTGAACTCACAGGAGGATTTGTAATCAGATAATGGAGTTAGGGTTTGAGGAATTTGAAAAGGAGAAGGGAACAAATGAAATCTCAGTGTTTTTTTTTCTTACCCGACTCTCAGGCACATACTTCCGTTTTTAAGTTTTGTGTTTTTCCAAATAGATAACGTTTTTTAAAAAAAACGTTATCTAATTAAAACAAAAAAATGTTCTTTTAAATAGATAACGTTTTTACATATATATCTACAACATTTTTTTTAAAACGTTGTAAAAAAAAATACCACAACGTTTTTATAAAAAACGTTGTCTATTAAGTGTTGTCTATTAGGTACTTTGTACTGGTGCCACTCCGTTAACAAATTTGACAAGGAAAGCTATAAAATTTGTTTGGACGGAGAAATGTGAATAGAGTTTTCAAGACTTGAAAAAGAAGTTAAGTATGGCACCTGTGTTGTCATTACCAGATAATATAGGAAACTTTGTGGTGTATAGTGATGCATCACATAAAGGATTAGGTTGTGTCCTTATGCAGAATGACAAAGTTATTGCATATGCATCAAAGAAACTGAAGGACTATGAGAAAGGATACCCAACTCATGATTTAGAGTTGGCTCCGGTGGTATTTGCTCTAAAATTATGGAGACACAATCTCTATGAAGAGAAATGTGAGATATATACAGACCTTAAGAGTCTGAAGTATACTTTCACACAGAAGGACCTGAGCATGCATCAAATGAGATGGATAGATTTAATAAAAGATTATGATTGTGAGATCTTTTATCATCCTGGCAAGGTAAATATGGTCGTAAATGCTTGAAGAAGAAAAGGTCGTGAAAAGTTTATGCTGATAACAACCCAGGAGGAGCCTATTTTAGCAATGACAAAACTAGAGTTAGAAATAAAATTTCCAAAAGAATTCGAAGAAAGACTATTCTAGATAGAAGCTAGTCCAACTTTGGTGGACAAGGTAAAGAATGCTCAACTAAAAGATGAAGAATATAGAAAAATCAAAGAGAAAGTGGTTGAGGGTGGTGATGTGAAATACAAGATTGATACGGAAGAACTACAAAAGTTCGATGGAAGAATTTGGGTTCCAGCAGTACCAAATATTAAAGACGAAATCTTGACCGAATCTCATAACTCAAGATACTTGATTCATCCGGGAGGTACAAAGATGTATCAAAATTTACGACGACATTTTTGGTGGCCAAACATGAAAAGAGATGTTGCAGTGTCGCGCGAAATGCTTGACATATCAAAGAGTTAAGGCCGAGTCACATAGACCAAGTGAATTACTTCAACCGTTGTAATATTATAATAATATATTTAAATGAATATTTTATCGGAGAAAATAATTGCCAAACTTTCAACAAATTCCTTTATTTATATCAAAATTGAACCAATATCCACCACATAATAATTATTCATAAATAATATTATAAGCTCATGATATTAACAACCAGATTATTCCCAGGAAAGAGGGGGATTTTCAATAAGGATTTATCCTTATTGGCGCGCAATTATATAACTAACCCATTTCCTCGAAAGAATTTTCTAGACACTGCACATAATTCTAACTAATAATATGAATAATTATATCGTGTTAATTAATTATTTAATAATATAAAATATTGTGCGGATGATACTATGACAATAATTGAATCAATAATATGAGATATTGTGCAACAATCACTGTGGCAATTATTGAATGAAACTGAGTGACTTCTTACGTAAGAATCAATAATCAGAAATACTGTGCAATATCGTGTGCTATTGTGCAACCACGCGTATTACTGTACTTTTATCACCGGGTATTTTAACAGTTAACGATAAACGTTTTGCCGTTATTTTTATAAAAAGGTTATTTATGTCACTTTTTATATCCGACTGTTATTCTGTTTTCTGGTCCACCAATGATTGCGATGTCGTATGTATATTCCCCGATAAAAAGAATATTCCCCGCCCAAACGAATATTTTATAACCACTTGCTTATTTTGCAAAATTTGCACATTTCACCCATAACTAAAGCATTATATAATTTCAACGCCTTATTATTCAAAATAATAATTAGAGAAATTAAATATTTTTTCATAAAAAGTTGGGGTCTTATAGTGGTGTCTTTCCTGAGCCTCGCGGGATTAGTCTCCCTTGAGTTCAGTAATCAAACACCGACAAGTTTGCCACTTGGTGGAGGAATCACACAACATACATTCACATACATCGCGTCTCGTTGTATGGAAATGATGACATGTGTGAAGAACTAATATCACATACGGATATGGTGTGAAGCACTAAAGTGCGGTAAATAAAGCATTTATACACCTCCATCCAATATAAATGCAGTATTCACACATTAGCAGATAAAAGTTTTATTTTGAAAAAGTTTGAACATCGGCTTAAGCTCTCTTACTGGAGTCCAAAGCAGAGTCGCCATCTGTCGACATCAGGAAAATTTGTGTCCCTTTCTGTGCTTGTCTTTTGGTGTTCTCATTTTGGGTGAGTTTTGTCAACGATTTGACTTAGAGTCGCCAGTTAGTAGATTTGAAATAATCATACCAAATCAACCGATTTTGAAAAGGTTTGCACAAAAACCCAATGGTTGGACACTATTTAACTGATCTTGGAAACCGAGATTCATTAGTTTCGAGGGCTTGATTAAGCAAGAGAAAGATGTTAGGCACTCCCCAACTTCCATGAAAACACAGTTACCATAACTTTTTCAATTAATTTGTATTAGCATGTGTGTGTGTTGGGCCTATGTGCAATTATCTAAAAGTAGTGATATGTCTCGTTTGCACCTATATATAAAGGGTTTGACTTGTATATAAAAGTTTATTTTTAACAAGATATAGAAGTGAAGTTTGGAAAAATAGGTTTTCAAACCCTTACGCTCAATAATAATTGAGGCCTTTGATACTTCGATTTTATTATGTATTCGACTTGATTACTTTTATTTTAGAGATGCAAGGCTTCGTCAAGAAAATAAGATACATAGCAGTGTCGAACTCCTTGTGGGTATGTGTAGCGCCCCCAAATCCGGGTATCTTACAACCCGACAGATGGTGCTATACTGTACAAACATTCATACATTCATTCAATTGAAAGTCTCAAAGAATGAACATAACTTATATATATTTAATTCAATATTTACATTTCCCAAGTTCTAAACCCATTACAAAGGTTCTCTTGTCATAATATTCATTACATTACAACAATAGACCTATACTATTACATGACAACTTAATAATCTGCCTTAGCTTTTCCTTTATCCTTATTTGATCCTTCAGGACATTCAGTCTTAGCTGCATTCATATGGTTCAAGCAAGAGTGAGCATGACTAGCTCAGCAAGTATAACAATTTCAATAATAACATGCTTGAAACATATGAATCATATATCTTCGATAACTGAACAATAGCTATGAAGTAATATTAATGATTCAAAATAGCAATTCATCTGTCCTTTCAAAATGTTTCACAATGAATAAATCCAGTAAAACATTCACTCCGGTCAAAGACCTTGAGTATTCATTCTTTCTTTGAAAAGGACAACCCGGACCTAAGTCCGTAAGCCCGATATTACTTACGAGCACTTCTAGGTGATCAGCCTATTGTACTCTGTATTGATCAATACTGCATCCATTAAACGTATGTACGTTTAATCATTTGGAAACCTCGCGTGCCTGTCGTTTTACCGACAAAACATTTGTTTAACAATTCAGTCTTCTTTTGAAAACTATCAGTAGTTGACAAAAGATATTAGCATTTGATAACAGATGAACAGATTATCAATAATCCACTCAATATGTTAAGTCTAGCCAAAGAAACTGGCTTTAACTTCATTATACTTCAATTCATGCGAAAGGATACATGAACATCATAAACTTGTTCAGATTGAACTGAAACAAGAGTTAGAATACTTGCCTTTAGCGTCTGCTACTGTGTATTTTACTTTACGTTCAAGTCTTTCAAGTCTCTACAATACATGATCACATAATGCCTTACATTAGGTCACATATAATCAAGTATGTATATGAATATATCTTACCCTTCATTTCAATCTAATTATAGATTAGATTTCATTCTTATGCGTTTTGACTTATCGTTTGCTTTACATTCATTCGACTTGGTTATATTAACCATTCTTCATTACTTTTAAGTCTTAACAATGTCCTAACAATGTTACTTTAAGTTGTTTAAGGTAGGTTTAATTCAATCTCCTACCATTCCCTTCCTTTCCCTTCATTTTTATTCTTTACTGTCAAAGTTCTGTGCCTGGCGCCGCGGCGCGGGCATTACTCTAGCAACTCGCGCTGCGGCGCGAATTAGCAGTAGCCGAGTCCCAGATGTCATGCTGCGGTGCGACCAAAAAGCTTAGGGTTGGCGCCGCGGCGCCAACTCTGTGCACCAGAAAATTTTTCTAACTTTTTATTTTTGTGAACTTCCCGGACGCATAACTTCTTTGTTTTAAGTCCAAATTGGCTCGTTCAAAAGCATATGGTTCACAAATTACGTAATATACACGTTCATGCAAGAATTTTATCTATTTAACTTCGTTTGCTAAAAATTCACCTATTGGTTCATTTTTAACGAAAACGATAAACGTTCGTGAACGTTAAACGCTCGTTTCTTCGTTCTAAGTCAGAATTCGTCCATTTTCGAGTCCGCAACTCTTAAATGACAAACATGACTTGTCTCCATTGGAAAATAACATTTTCGAACTCAAACTCAAAATTTGACTTCCATTCCGGGAAATTTACGAATTCGACGATTATCGTCTAATCGTGCGATTTCTGGCAATTCTTCGTTCTTAGAACTTGTTCAACACTACCAATGAATTACATTCATAATGTGAACATCTTAACATCCTTATTCCAAATATTTATACTCATGGTTGGATTTTAACTTATCTCATTGTAAGCTTATACTTGATAACTTTCAAACTACTTATGAACTTATCATTCATAACTTATGACCTTTAAAGTTCTTAATCATCATCCATACATGATTTCATCATATAACTTTACTTATGTATTCTTGATACATACGTTCTTACAAGTTGATGTATATACATATACTTTCATTAATAAACCTATCACAAGTTCATCATGCATTCACATAAGTTTACAACTTATACTATCTTAAACGACTTATTACCAACTTATGTGGCTTAAGTTTATTACTTATACATACTTCTTTCTTTCTTTCTTTCTTTTATCATTCATGTTCCTTAATCCAAGCTTTTCTTATCAACCTATCATGTTAGAGATAGAAGATAATTGGAGAAGGAGTCTTACATTTGAAGTCTTTAATAAGTAGCTTCTTCTTCTTCTTGACTTATGGAATAACTTACTTGTAACTTAATCTTCCTAACAATTAAGCACTTTGAGAGAGAGAGTGTTTGGATTATTTAAACAACTATTAAATGACTTGCCAACCTTCACTATTTATAGAATTCCTAAGGTTAGGGCAATTTAGTCAATTCCATCATCCCACCTCCTTTTGCACCTCCTTACTATTCATTACTTACAAGGCACAAAACCTATCCCTTACTTGGTCATTACTTATCTTGAGCACCACCTTTACTTGGTCATCACTTATCTTGGTTATCACTTATCTTGATAACCACACTTTATCCATATCACTATGGTTTGCTCCATGGATCACACAATCCAATGAACTTTAGCTTGGACTTAGATTAAATGAACATTGGGCTTTACTTAACAAACCTTCATATGTTTATTAATTCATAAGTTGGGCCTTAACCCTTAATTCACTTGGGTTTGTACAAAATCCTAACCAATCTTTACAAGTCCATTAATATTACATAATACATATACATATTGTTTATGTATTATTCTCGTATTCTAATTCATATAGAATTTATATACGATAATGTATTCTTCTTACAAACTCATATAATACATGGTATTATACTCGTTTCCATTCCTTAACGCAATAGTTCTTCATTTTCCTTACGTTCTCGATTTAAGTCCGCAAGCGAAATATTACGTTTTCCATAACTAGATTATTATTACATAATCCGTCTTACTTTAATATTCTACCATTACGTATTTCTCGGAAATTCAAAAATAAATCCCAAGCAAATACCGATGAATAGTGTTTTTCGGAAAATTTCTCGGAAAACTTTTATTTTCATCTTGGAAATTCAAACACCTTAAATCCTTCACATATCTCAAATACTACGATATTCCAATATCAATAGGTTACAAAACGACAACCATCTTGATATCCCACATAATATGATTTTATTATTATTTAATTTAATAAAATCATCTTACATAAAAATCCGAATTTCTCGGTCGTTACATTCTTCCCCCCTTATAAAGATTCTGTCCTCAGAATCTCGTTTTTTTTTTCCAAATAAATGAGGAAAATTTTTCTTCATCTTTTCTTCTAACTCCTACGTTGCTTCTTCAGCATCATGGTTCTTCCATAACACCTTCAGTGATGATATTACTTTGTTCCTCAGAACTTGTTCCTTTCTATCGATGATTTGAACTGGCGATTCTGCATATGATAAATCCTTCTTGATATGAATCGGCTCATACTCGATTACATGCTTATAGTCCAGCTTATACGGACGTAATACAGATACGTGAAACACGTTATGTATTCTTTCTAGGTCTGGAGGTAATGCTATCTTATAAGCTACCTCTCCCACCCGATTTAATATTTCAAAAGGTCCTATAAACCTTGGACTTAATTTTCCTTTCTTTCCAAAGCGTATCTTTCCTTTCCAGGGAGATACCTTCAGAAACACATACGAACCTACTTCGAACTCTCGATTTAATCGATGTGAGTCCGCATACTTCTTCTGTCTGTCTTGAGCCGTGACGAGACGCATCCGAATTAACCTTACTATATCCGCTGTTTGCTGCACCAATTCTGGTCCTAGCATCCGGCGTTCTCCCACCTCATCCCAACACAATGGTGTTCTGCATCTTCTTCCATACAGAGCTTCATAAGGCGGCATACCTATGCTTGCATGATAACTGTTGTTATAAGCAAATTCTACCAGTGGTAGGTGATCATCCCAACTACCCTTGAAATCCATGACGCAAGACCTCAGCATGTCTTCTAACGTCTGAATTGTTCTCTCACTCTGCCCATCAGTTTGTGGATGATAAGCCGTGCTTAACTTTAACTGTGTTCCCAGCTGTTCTTGCAAACTTCTCCAGAAGTTCGATGTGTATCGTGGATCACGATCTGATACAATTGATATCGGTACTCCATGTCTGGAAATAACTTCCTTGACATAAAGTTTAGCTAACTGGTCCAAGTTATACTTGACCCTAATTGGTAAGAAGTGAGCCGATTTCGTCAATCGGTAGACTATTACCCAAATAGAATCGTACCCTTTTGACGTTGTTGGAAGTCCTACCACGAAATCCATCGAGATATGCTCCCATTTCCATTCTGGAATCTCCAATGACTGTAGCAAGCCATTGGGTCGTTGATGTTCGGCTTTAACTTTTTGACAAGTCAAACACCTACTTACATACTCTGCTATTTCCCTTTTCATGTTTGGCCACCAAAAACTCTGTTGAAGGTCTTGA
Organism: Panax japonicus; assembly: GCA_020205505.1. Taxonomy (NCBI): domain Eukaryota; kingdom Viridiplantae; phylum Streptophyta; class Magnoliopsida; order Apiales; family Araliaceae; genus Panax; species Panax japonicus. The sequence continues at coordinate 18,262,223 of CM035101.1, read as the reverse complement.
TACATCTTAGTGCTACCAGGATGTATCGAGTACCTTGAACTATGAGCTTCTTGTAACACTTGCTCCTTTAATTCTGTCTCATTCGGAATCCAAATTCTTCCTTCAAATCTTAATAATCCTTCATTATCAAGGCTATATTTATCATCTCCTTTATCGGATAACCGCTTCTTCATTTGGTTACACTCATCAGTCTTGAGTTGTACCTCCTTGACCCTCTCTACAATGGTAGATTGTCTCTCCGTTGCAAAAAGTATCTTCCACGATTCACTCGGCATCTTCACTTCTATTTCCATCCTAGCCATCTCTGTTATTAACTCATTTTGAGCCGTTAACATAGACAACTTTTCCCGACCCTTTCTACTTAAGGCGTCGGCAACTACATTGGCTTTCCCAGGGTGATACAGGATTTCACAGTCGTAATCCTTTATCAACTCCAGCCATCTTCTCTGTCTCATATTCAACTCCTTCTGAGTGAAGATATACTTTAGACTCTTATGGTCTGTATATATCTCACATTTCTCCCCATAAAGATAATGCCTCCATATCTTTAGGGCAAATACTACCGCGGCCAGTTCCAGGTCATGAGTAGGGTAAACTTTCTCATAATCCTTCAACTGCCGTGATGCATACGCAATGACTTTGCCATGCTGCATGAGCACGCAACCAAGCCCTCTATGCGAAGCATCACTATATACTACAAAATTTCCTGTGTCATCCGGCAATGACAAAACAGGTGCTTTACTTAGTCTTTTCTTCAGTTCTTGAAAACTGTCTTCACATTTATCCGTCCGTACGTATTTCACCGTCTTCCTTGTTAAATTAGTCAACGGGGTAGCTATCTTCGAAAAATCTTGGATAAATCTTCGATAGTAACCCGCTAACCCTAGGAAACTCTGCACCTCAGTTGGCGTTTTCGGTTGTTCCCAGTTCATCACTGCTTCTACCTTTGCTGGATCCACTGAAATCCCTTCCTGATCAATGACATGACCTAAGAACTGTACTTTCTCCAGCCAAAATTCACACTTAGTGAATTTTGCATATAACTTCTCCTTTCTTAGTGTTTCCAACACTAATCTTAAGTGTTCAGCATGATCTTCTGGCGTCTTTGAATAGACTAGAATATCATCAATAAACACAACCACAAACTTGTCCAAATAAGATTTGAACACTCTGTTCATCATGTCCATAAATGCAGCTGGTGCATTCGTCAACCCAAATGACATCACCAAAAACTCGTAATGACCATAACGAGTTCTGAATGCCGTCTTTGGTATATCCTCTTTCCTCACCTTCAACTGGTGATACCCCGTCCGCAAATCTATTTTAGAAAAATACTTTGCCCCTTTCAACTGATCAAAGAGATCATCAATCCTGGGCAATGGGTATTTATTCTTTATCGTTAATTTGTTCAACTCTCGATAGTCGATACAAAGTCTTAACGATCCATCTTTCTTCTTGACAAACAACACTGGTGCACCCCACGGGGAAACACTTGGTTGAATGTACTTCTTATCCAACAGTTCTTGTAATTGAACCATTAGCTCTTTCATTTCCACCGGCGCCATACGGTACGGTGCCCTTGACACTGGTGCCGCTCCTGGCACAATGTCTATTACAAATTCGATCTCCCTATCCGGTGGTAAACCCGGTAACTCACTTGGAAATACATCCATGAATTCGTTTACTATAGGTATTTGTTCCATGGTTGTTCCCACTCGCTGGGTATCAACAACATGGCACAAGTAACCCACACACCCCTTTCTTAAGAGTTTTCTAGTTTGTGTCATCGTAAGACAACACGATCTCCCCGGTGATTTATTACCGTAGAATACTATAGGAGGTTGCTTCAACATCCTAATGCTCACACGTTTCTTTTGGCAATCTATAATTGCTCCATGGTTAATCAACCAATCCATTCCGAGAATTACATCAAATTCTCCCAACCTTATCGGTATTAAATCTACCGATAACTTACATCCACATACATCTATGCAACAACTCCTATGAATACTATCCACATGAATTATCTCTTCATTTGCTACCTTAATGATCACAGGTATATGCAACTTTTCGGGAAATAATTCTAATCGTCTAGCAAAATCACATGCTATAAACGAACTAGTAGCACCCGAATCAAAAAGCACATATGCATTAATGTTATTGATTGGGATAATACCTGCAACTACGTCTCCGGATGCCACCGCATCTTGGACTGTCATATTAAAAGTACGGGCCATTGGTCTACCTGGCTGAATTGGACCGCTAATAGATAACTTTCCACTATTAGTGCCCTTATTTCCTTCCATACCCTTCTTCGGGCAATTCTTTGCTATGTGGTCAGTTGATCCACATACAAAACATCCGTGATTTTTCTTCGAATTTGGACAGTTAGGCGAAATGTGCCCGTCCTGTCCACAATTATAACATACGGCCTTTTCTTTGAGACAGACTCCCAAGTGAGTCTTCCCGCAGGTTTTACAGGCCTCCATCCTCCTTTTTGAATTGCCTTGTTTCACTCCGGTATTCCCAGAGTTAAAACCCTTTCTTTTCTGACCGTCACCACTACCACTGGCTCCTTCGGTCTTAATTCCCCCATCAACTCTTCCTTTATTTTTCTTATCTTTGTGGTACTGGCTTAAAGCCTCATTCCCACCTTCGGCTATTATTGCCTTCTCTAATATAGTTCCAAAGGAAGTACTTTGGAACACAGAGATTCGGCTATAGAGCCAGGGTTTTAAGCCCTGCTCGAATCTTCTAGCCTTTCTCACTTCAGTGTCCACTTGATGTGGAGCAAATCGTGCCAGTTCATTAAACTTGGCGGCATACTGGGGAACTGTCATATCCCCTTGTTTCAATTCCAGAAACCTTATTTCCATTCTTCCTTGCATACTCGTGGGAAAATAATTCTCGAAGAAAATCTCCTTAAACCTCTCCCACGTTAGGTTTCCTATATCGGCCCTAGCCTGGTTTGCCTCCCACCAGAAGTTGGCCTCTCCTTTCATCAAATAGGTTGCAAAGGCAACCTTTTGACCCTCCTCCACATTTGTAATTACAAATGCTTTCTAAATTTCTTTCACCCAAGTTTGGGCTTCTATAGGGTCCGTAGTTCCCTTGAACTCCGGCGGACCTACACTTTTAAAGTCCTTAAAAGTAGTAACTCGTACTACTCCAGGAATTATAGGTACAATAGCCCTCGTTCTACTAAATGCAGCCGTTAAAAGATTAACGAACTCTTGCATTGGATTAACCGGACCACCTTCCGGTTGGTTAACATTAGCTTCTTGATTTCGTTGTCCCCTTCTTGGCGGCATTTCGCTGTTAAGAAAACAACACATCATTATTACTTTCTTCTTGTGAGTTAGTTATTATTTGTGATAAAACAATAACTCATACTCATTACTCAATATGTTCCATAAAAGAGGCTTATATTGATTAATAACTTGTAGTATAACACTACATTGTTTACATCATTCAGCCTTAGCTGATTACATTACTCAATCTTAGCTGATTACATTTCCATCCCGCAATTAATTTCCAAAAATTGGGATTTACAAAAGACTACCCTTGTTTATACAAAAGAGGGTTTTACGTCACTACTAGATACATAATATTTACATATCTACGCTACTCTAGCTATTGCTATATTACATCTGCCGTAAGGCATTCTCAAAATCTTTGCTGGCCAGACCGGCTATAACATCCCGACTGATGGTATGTCGTGTCTGCCCCGCCTCTACCGGATACCCAGCCACTTGCTGCTGGAAATCCATATGAGAACTCCTATGTATATAGGACATCCTATCCAATCTCCTCTGTTTAGTCTTTAGCTCTTGCTTGAGCTCAAAGACTTTACATTTTAGCTCTCGGACCTTGTCCTTAGCTAAAACACGATCATCGTGTTCCTCCTCCCACATTCCCTCCATGCTAAGCTTGTCCTCACGGACAGCTTGGAGTTCCGCTTTCAACTCCTTTACCTCCTGGCAATAATGGACATTCCTATCCAATACCGTCATAAACAATGCTTTCATCGAATCCCCCGTAGACATCTCCTCTACGGGTGGAACTTGGTCAAAGGACATTACGTCCACCTCCTCCTCTAGCATGCCATCGAAAATAGACATATAGTCTAAATTGTCCGAGTCTCCAGACTCTATTACTACCACTTCTGGCTCTATCGCTATGGGATTTGGTAGTATCTCTACCCGATTAACCGAATCCTCACTTACAACATGTATATTTCTATACATATCATTTTCTCCTGACATCTACAATAAAACAATACAGTTTGATTAGTACATGTCAGTAACATAAATAAAAACACATAGCATACTATAATGCATTTTTATAAGGTTATCTTTCTTCTTTTACTTCTTTATTAAGGTTATGACTTAAGGTTCTAATTCCCTTTAAGTTTTATAACCTAGGCTTTGATACCAACTTGTAGCGCCCCCAAATCCGGGTATCTTACAACCCGACAGATGGTGCTATACTGTACAAACATTCATACATTCATTCAATTGAAAGTCTCAAAGAATGAACATAACTTATATATATTTAATTCAATATTTACATTTCCCAAGTTCTAAACCCATTACAAAGGTTCTCTTGTCATAATATTCATTACATTACAACAATAGACCTATACTATTACATGACAGCTTAATAATCTGCCTTAGCTTTTCCTTTATCATTATTTGATCCTTCAGGACGTTCAGTCTTAGCTGCATTCATATGGTTCAAGCAAGAGTGAGCATGACTAGCTCAGCAAGTATAACAATTTCAATAATAACATGCTTGAAACATATGAATCATATATCTTCGATAACTGAACAATAGCTATGAAGTACTATTAATGATTCAAAATAGCAATTCATCTTTCCTTTCAAAATGTTTCACAATGAATAAATCCAGTAAAACATTCACTCCGGTCAAAGACCTTGAGTATTCATTCTTTCTTTGAAAAGGACAACCCGGACCTAAGTCCGTAAGCCCGATATTACTTACGAGCACTTCTAGGTGATCAGCCTATTGTACTCTGTATTGATCAATACTACATCCATTAAACGTATGTACGTTTAATCATTTGGCAACCTCGCGTGCCTGTCGTTTTACAGACAAAACATTTGTTTAACAATTCAGTCCTCTTTTGAAAACTATCAGTAGTTGACAAAAGATATTAGCATTTGATAACAGATGAACAGATTATCAATAATCCACTCAATATGTTAAGTCTAGCCAAAGAAACTGGCTTTAACTTCATTATACTTCAATTCATGCGAAAGGATACATGAACATCATAAACTTGTTCAGATTGAACTGAAACAAGAGTTAGAATACTTGCCTTTAGCGTCTGCTACTGTGTATTTTACTTTACGTTCAAGTCTTTCAAGTCTCTACAATACATGATCACATAATGCCTTACATTAGGTCACATATAATCAAGTATGTATCTGAATATATCTTACCCTTCATTTCAATCTAATTATAGATTAGATTTCATTCTTATGCGTTTTGACTTATCGTTTGCTTTACATTCATTCGACTTGGTTATATTAACCATTCTTCATTACTTTTAAGTCTTAACAATGTCCTAACAATGTTACTTTAAGTTGTTTAAGGTAGGTTTAATTCAATCTCCTACCATTCCCTTCCTTTCCCTTCATTTTTATTCTTTACTGTCAAAGTTCTGTGCCTGGCGCCGCGGCGCGGGCATTACTCTAGCAACTCACGCTGCGGCGCGAATTAGCAGTAGCCGAGTCCCAGATGTCGCGCTGCGGCGCGACCAAAAAGCTTAGGGTTGGCGCCGCGGCGCCAACTCTGTGCACCAGAAAATTTTTCTAACTTTTTATTTTTGTGAACTTCCCGGACGCATAACTTCTTTGTTTTAAGTCCGAATTGGCTCGTTCAAAAGCCTATGGTTCACAAATTACGTAATCTACGCGTTCATACAAGAATTTTATCTATTTGACTACGTTTGCTAAAAATTCACCTATTGGTTCATTTTTAACGAAAACGATAAACGTTCGTGAACGTTAAACGCTCGTTTCTTCGTTCTAAGTCAGAATTCGTCCATTTTTGAGTCCGCAACTCTTAAATGACAAACATGACTTGTCTCCATTGGAAAATAACATTTCCGAACTCAAACTCAAAATTTGACTTCCATTCCGGGAAATTTACGAATTCGACGATTATCGTCTAATCGTGCGATTTCTGGCAATTCTTCGTTCTTAGAACTTGTTCAACACTACCAATGAATTACATTCATAATGTGAACATCTTAACATCCTTATTCCAAATATTTATACTCATGGTTGGATTTTAACTTATCTCATTGTAAGCTTATACTTGATAACTTTCAAACTACTTATGAACTTATCATTCATAACTTATGACCATTAAAGTTCTTAATCATCATCCATACATGATTTCATCATATAACTTTACTTATGTATTCTTGATACATACGTTCTTACAAGTTGATGTATATACATATACTTTCATTAATAAACCTATCACAAGTTCATCATGCATTCACATAAGTTTACAACTTATACTATCTTAAATGACTTATTACCAACTTATGTGGCTTAAGTTTATTACTTATACATACTTCTTTCTTTCTTTCTTTCTTTTATCATTCATGTTCCTTAATCCAAGCTTTTCTTATCAACCTATCATGTTAGAGATAGAAGATAATTAGAGAAGGAGTCTTACATTTGAAGTCTTTAATAAGTAGCTTCTTCTTCTTCTTGACTTATGGAATAACTTACTTGTAACTTAATCTTCCTAACAATTAAGCACTTTGAGAGAGAGGGAGTGTTTGGATTATTTAAACAACAATTAAATGACTTGCCAACCTTCACTATTTATAGAATTCCTAAGGTTAGGGCAATTTAGTCAATTCCATCATCCCACCTCCTTTTGCACCTCCTTACTATTCATTACTTACAAGGCACAAAACCTATCCCTTACTTGGTCATTACTTATCTTGAGCACCACCTTTACTTGGTCATCACTTATCTTGATAACCACACTTTATCCATATCACTATGGTTTGCTCCATGGATCACACAATCCAATGAACTTTAGCTTGGACTTAGATTAAATGAACATTGGGCTTTACTTAACAAACCTTCATATGTTTATTAATTCATAAGTTGGGCCTTAACCCTTAATTCACTTGGGTTTGTACAAAATCCTAACCAATCTTTACAAGTCCATTAATATTACATAATACATATACATATAGTTTATGTATTATTCTCGTATTCTAATTCATATAGAATTTATATACGATAATGTATTCTTCTTACAAACTCATATAATACATGGTATTATACTCGTTTCCATTCCTTAACGCAATAGTTCTTCATTTTCCTTACGTTCTCGATTTAAGTCCGCAAGCGAAATATTACGTTTTCCATAACTAGATTATTATTACATAATCCGTCTTACTTTAATATTCTACCATTACGTATTTCTCGGAAATTCAAAAATAAATCCCAAGCAAATACCGATGAATAGTGTTTTTCGGAAAATTTCTCGGAAAACTTTTATTTTCGTCTTGGAAATTCAAACACCTTAAATCCTTCACATAGCTCAAATACTACGATATTCCAATATCAATAGGTTACAAAACGACAACCATCTTGATATCCCACATAATATGATTTTATTATTATTTAATTTAATAAAATCATCTTACATAAAAATCCGAATTTCTCGGTCGTTACAGTATGAGAGTCATCTAAGGATATTCAGACACCGTAAATAATTTTTAAGCTAGCAGGAGCTGAGAAATGTCCATCGTGGGAAACTAATCTAGATTTAGAGGGTGAATCTTCAATCACATGATTCCTAGGCTCACATTAAAGAGTAATATGTACAAAAGCTTGAAAAAGAACTAGATTTGAATAAATCTACATCATTCTAGCTTTAACAGTTCTAATTTAGTCACTTTTGAACCGGACAAAGTTAGAAGTAGCCAAATTTAGGCAAATCTAGTCCACAGACTGGAAAGTTAAATATCTACATTATGGAAGCAGTTAAAGCAAATATATATGTAAAAGTAGCAAATATATATATATATATATATATATATATATATATATATATATATATATATATAAGTAGTAAAAGGCCACGAAGTAAGCTCCAAGCCATACAGAAATGGATTATATATATATATATAAAAGCGCTAAATACACCGAAAATTTTATACAGGCTTAATCGAGTTCCGTTTTCGATTATATATGCATAAAAGCAATAAACACTCCAGATATTCTATCAAAGCTCAATCGAGTTTCGAGTTCGATGATATATATATAAATATATAAAAGTAGTAAACACTCCAGATATTCTATCCAGGTTCAGTCGATTTCGAGGATCAAGGATATATATATATATATATATATATATATATATATATATATATATATATATATATATATATATATATGAGATAGATCAGGTCCGGACTCCCGGACGGGAGTAAAATCCGGACCAATTTTTTTTTTTTTTTTTGCTTTTTTTTTTTGAAACAACTAAAAAAATAAATTTTATGGAACTGAAATTTTTCAAAAATACAGTGTTTTGGGTGTGTTTTTAATACCTACATCAACCAATGTATGTACAGTCTGCCCAGACTGTACAGACATGTTTTGTTATAGGCATCCAAATCACGCCCAAAACACTGTATAATGTAAAAATTCCAATTCCATAAATTTTTTTTTTTAGTTGTTTAAAAAAAAAAAAGCAAAAAAAAAAAAAAAAAAAGTCTGCATTTTAACAAAATCCGGGAGTCCGGACTCTATATATATATATATATACTAACATTGAGAGTCTCTTCGAGTGGATATGTTCGGATAGTTTATCCGTGGTTTTTTCTTGCATATATATATATATATATATATATATATATATATATATATATATATAAGTAGTAGAAAGCTTAAAATATTAAATATCTTATAGTGGGCTACAAATAAGACTAAAGATAGCTTTTGGGGCCTGAAAACTCGGTTTCAACCGGTTTAACTTCAGTATGTTACAAAACGCGAGCTTATAAGTGTTTAAAAAGAAGAATCACTCAATTTAGAGCACTCTAGCAAAGGTTACAAACTAAAATGGACATGGTTTTCTCTCTTTTCTTCTGTTTTTTCAAATGAGGTGCCAAGAGCTCATATTTAAAGACCTGATGGCCGCAGGTCAACTAGCGGCAGCCGCGGGTCAGCCAGCGGCAGTTGCGAGTCTATCTGTGGCTGCCTGGGTTGCCCTGGGCCTTATGCATATTATCGTCTTGAAGTACGTGCACTCGGGCTACGCACTATCCGCTCAAACCTTCATAAATTTCAATCCTGGCATCAGATGAAGGAGTGTTGTACCTTTTCGAAAAGAAGTTGTCGAGAGCTACATAATGACATGGGATTAGATGTTGTACGAAGCCAGGAAGATGGGTCCATGACCAGAGATCTCGAAGTCTTCATTGTTTATCCGTTGTGTTGTCTTGTGCAGTTATCACTCTTGATTTGAGCTATGGTTCTTGTGAGACATCTTGATACGCAGTTCAAATTAAATTGTGTTGAGACGACGTTGATGTGATGTTGAGGTGTCAAAATGATGATTTTTCTCCTCCCGGGGTTATCTTCGATTTTGACGCAGTTGTAGAAGTCGTTTCTCAGGGTTATCTTCGAGATTGGGCTACTATTGATTCTGAATGTCCTCAAGTTTATCTTTGAGGTTGGTTGGACCTCCCGGGGTTATCTCCAAGGTGTGTACTGTATATCCTATGATTATTACCTGTAATACCCGAGAATTTCCACATCTTATTAAATGAATATATTAATGGAAAAAAATATTTATTTGAATATAAATATTGATGTATGGTAAAATTAGTGATTCAATTAGTGTAAATTAAAGTTATAAGTGTGAAGTTGTGATGAGAATTGAGTAATGCCTTGTGTGGTATGAGAAGGGAAATTTAAGCGATTAAATCAAGATGGAGATTATATGTGTATGTTTATGTGATTCTGTGAGGTCCATGAACTCGGATACTTGAAACCTGAACTCGGTACTTCACGATACCATTTCTATGAGCGGAAATATTACTAATAATAATAACACTAAAAAAAATATAAACTTATCTTACCTTTATCAGAGTTTAATCCCAAGTACGCAACCTTTACTACATGACACCGTAAACCTAATCTGTTTGCTTTCCTTTTCACTTGTTCTTGACCGATCCTTCTGATTGTTCACACTTATCTGAAAACATTTAAATCAAGCAAAGATGGGCATTTGAGTGCCCATCAAGTATTATATATATATATATATATATATATATATATATATATATATATATATATATAAGCTGAAAAAGTTTAAATGTTTTCTTTATAATATACATCTATAACAAGTCAATAGTTGTGAAGTATTCTGAACCGATATTAATAACATAACAAGACTCTTTCAAATTTTTGAAACTACGTACTGGCTATAAATAGGGTTTAAGTGACATTCTATGAACATTGTTTTTATTTTCGAAAAGGTTTAGAAGAACTTCATCTGTAAACCGTCATAACTTATGGACACGGGGGTGATCAACCCGTTGTGCCCTTCATTGATCAATACTACATTACAAGAATGATGTTATCATTTACTTGGTCCGCCTCGGGCGCATAAATTTTTTTCTGTGAACGGGATGTTCATATTTATCAGGGTTCCAGACAAAAGGTTTTATTTTATCCAACAATAATCTATAATTCAACATATATGTATAACAAAGGTGTATCAACATGTGATTAAATACAATGATTATCCAAGTGGGGACACTTGTATAATCATTTCTAGAAATTAAGGAACAGAATATATATCCGAATTATCATATACTAACATGTTGATAATCAAAGGGTGTATATAATATAGGTTTAATCATCTTTACATTAATAATAATAATTCTGAACTTCTCACTCCTGTCCATTGCATAAAGAAAATGCAAAATTAAGATACTTGCCTGATGCGCTGCTTACAATTCTCAACTTAGTTCTATCTTTCTATCAAGACCTATCATTAATCAAATCATTCGTTCGATTAGAACAATATACTATAACACATAGTACTGCATTTCGCAGTCAGAACATAACCTAATCATCTTATCACACATGTTCAACAATCATGGCTTCACAAACTAACATCAACTCATTCCTAATCACATTGTCACACAACTTTAACCACCATTAAATCACAAATAAACAGTTAACAAATCAACATATCTAAATTCTGATTAATTTCTAAAATATGTCGGGGTATCGACAGCCATATCGAATAATTATCGAGTTTGAGACTCTATTCTGTATCTCAATATCCAATTAGATAACTTAAACAACAATAGTACTATTTTTCATGACCTTATAATAATTTTAAAATAATTATTACCACTTATCATAATTTTTGAAATATCGGAATCATTATTAAATGATTTAAATATCAAACAATTCTATTATCATTAATATTTAATTAATATTAAACTATTAATGAAACTATTTCCAAAATATTAAAGTTATGTATAATAACTCGAAATATTTTTAAAACATTTATATTACCCTTAATTGATTTTTAAACATCTAAAATCATTATTAAATAATTACCATTAATATTTAAATATTAATGAACTATTTATCCAAATATTAAAAGTCATTAATTATAACTTAAAATATTTTTAAATCATTAACATCCTTTTTAAATGATTTTTTAAATAAATAAAACCATTTTTAAACTATTTATTTAATATAACTATTAAATAAATTTAATACCATTAATCATTAAATAAATATCATTAATATTAAATTATTAATAAAATTATCCTTTAAATATTAAAAGTTATAGTTTATAACTTAAAATATCTTTAAACACTTTATTTTCATTTAAAATAATTATTATAGTAATAAAATCATTTTTAAACTATTTTATTTAATATAAATATTAAATAACTTTAATATCATTAATAATCATTAATTAATGAATTTAACCTTTAAATATTAAAAGTTATATTTTATAACTTAAAATATTTTTAAATACCTTATTATTATTTAAAATGATTTTTAAAATAATAAAATCATTTTTAATTTAATTATTTAGTTCATTTAGTAAATAAATTAATTATCATTAATATTAATTTATTAATGAAAATTATCAAATAATATTAAAAGTTATTAAAAATAACTTAAAATATTTTCTTATATCATAATAAAATTTTAAATGATTTTTCAAATATTAAAATCATTTTTAAATAATTTATTTAATATTATAATTAAATAAATTAAATACTTTTAATATTCCAAAAATATTAAATATTTATGAAATATATTTAAAATAATTAAAAACTAATTTTTAGAATTTAAAATAATTTTTAATAATTTATTTTGTATTTTTAATAACTAAAAACTATTTTTTTTCTATTTATTAATTTATTTTTGGAAAATAATTTATTTTCTGTCGCTAAAGACCACCTATAGCGACAGAACCGTCGCTATAGGTGTTCTTCATGTTCTTCATACAAGCCCAGAAATTCAATGTCAGAACCGAGTGACTAGGTTTAACCGTGAATAACTCAATGTGTGTCGTGATTTTGGACTTGATTTTGGTCAGATCATGTAGTACAAATACAAGACTATAAGATACAACAACCAACATGGACAAGTCACATAACACTAAACAAATATAATCGCCTAAACTTACTGTCAGAGGCTGTTCTTCATTTCTGGGTTTCCCAGAATTGAAGAACAGACCGACTGACCACCTTTGATCGCCAACAAACTTGCAACATATTAACTGTTTTTGAGACCTAAGAGCTTTAATGTGTAGACAACCTGTAGGACTACATATTCATTACATAAAATAAACAAAACATCAACAAATCAATCAGTTACAAGTCGGTCAACCACTGTCAGAATCTGTGTTCATGGGTTTTCTGGGTTTTCCAGAAAACTGAGAACATGTGCTTCCCTACTACTTTGACCAGCCACCAATTCCAGTATATGAAATGTTTTAACGATATAAAAGCATGATTCTATAGTTAATATACTAGACTACAATCTAGCTTCAACAAACCAAACAAAACAACAACTACCAGCAAGATTCGAAGCCACAAATTTATTGTCAGACGCTGAAAACCATTTCTGGGTTACCCAGATCTCAGCCGGTCAAGCTCGGTCAACGTACTTTGACCTTAAATAACTTTTGATTTGTAACAGATATGACTTTGCTTCTTTTTGCAGATTAAAGACAACATTGATGGCTACTAGTAACAACTTAAAAACAACACAAAACCTCATCGAGCAAGGATCTGTGGCCACTAGCATTCATTGTCAGGCCACAGAACCAAGCTTTTCCCGGATTTTGTAGATCTTCAATTCTGAGCTTCTAGATGTTATGGATCTAACATCTAGCAACCCAGATCATCACTAGATATTAAAACCAACATAATATAACACTTAAACATAAAATTCAACAACAAATTATGGACAGATTTTCAAGCTTGAGTTTTATACCTTTCTTGGTTTGATCTTGATTTTAAGCTACTGATTTGATATGGGACTTCGTGGGGCTGAATTTTGAGACTAATTTAGCACTGATTTTCGTTGGTTTTAGAGAGAAAATGTCTAGGTGGAGTGTTGGTGAACAAAGTAGCAAAATGAGCACTTTTTCTCTCTTTATCATTCTTATATACTAGGGCCAAGAAAAGATTTGCTAAGTTGGATGGTTGACACATGTTTAGCTCAATTACAAGGCAAATCTTGGTAGGTTACCAACCCCATATTTTGTCTAGATACACAAGCAACTTAATAAAGAATGCTCAAAGGGCATTTTAGTCACACTACTCGCAATTTTTAATGGCACCATGGTAATCTTGATAAAGTATTAGGGTTTAATAACACTAGTATATTTAACCTTGCTAATTTTAGCAATTAGGGTTTATCAATTCAATAACTAGGATTTCTAAAAACACAATTAGGGTTTACCATAAGCAATTTAGGGTTTAGAAGAAAAATAACAATAACAATAATAATAATTAGGGTTTTGAATAATTAAAGTTCTTCCTAATTAGGGTTAATATCTATATCACCAGTTGTTACTCACATTATCGTGATTACATAACGGCTTAACCTATTCTCAAAGTCATGAATGACTTTCGCATTAGGGTTTCAAATTAATTAGGGTTTAACAGTTTGAAACTAGGGTTTCAATTTTAAATTATGGTTTCTAAATATTATTTAGTGTTTAATAATAAAATTATATAATGCATAACATATATCATATAACACAGTTAAACAACAGTCTTAAACTCACAATTTATTTTCAAATTAGGGTTTTCCACAAAAAACTAGGGTTTAACCAATTAACATTAGGGTTTTGAAATTAAGCACCATAATTGACCAATCATCATCAACACGTACATACAACACCTATTTTATAGCGCTGAAAAATCAAAATATAATTAATATTATATTTTTATCACCATTCCTTATTCCAGAACTAGAAATAGGGTTTGTAAAATATTTTTAAGGTTTGATCGTAATATAATAAAACTGTTCCACACATTAACATTGCACACCTAACCATACATATCTATAACACTGACAAATAATAATATTATATTATTATTCTCATTCCTTGATCAAAACTTAGAATTAAGGTTTGAATTCCATATCTTATTTATCTTGCATAAATAACATTCTTAATTAAGTTAAAATATTTAATTTAACATCATGAACAAATTCATATAATGAAATAATCATTATAATTATTCTAAAATCATTTCATATATTATTTAAATAATATAAGATTATATTTTCATAGAAAATAATTAATAAAAACATTTCTATCTTAAAATTAATTATTATAAGAATATAATTTATAATAATCAATAATTCTAAAATAAATTTACTTGTAAATATTCATGTAATATATATATATATATATATATATATATATATATATATATATATATATATTTACCACATAAATACATAAACACAATATCTTGTACAAATCCTCATCTTTTAAAAAAAAATTATACGCAAAATTTCAGTTTTATTTATTTAGAAAATATCGGGTTGTCACATTCACCCTTCCTTATAAGGATTCCGTCCCCGGAATCACCACTTTAAAACCTATACATACCAGGGTACATAACATTCACAATCATTGCAAGTAGATCTCGATCATGATTGATCGAATCGATCTTTAACTATTCACATAAAGCTTGTCTTTCTAATTAAACGAAAATTTGATTTCTAAAAGAACTCAAATTCCTCCTTCAAAATAATTTATAAAAATAATTTACTATATATAAGAAATTAATATTTAAGAAAATAATATTGGTTCGAGTAATACCTGGAGTTGCATCCCCGACTGCCACGATATCTTGAACGTCATGTTGAAGATGCTTGCAGTTGGTTCTGTTGATTCGTTCGTTGTTGTTGGTCCCGTTGTCGCCAATGTCCTGCTGCCTTTTCCCCGTATTCGCATTCCTTACCTCCATTCTCCTTCTTGAACAGTCTCCCACCTTATTTTCCATTGATCCACACTTGAAACACCTACTATACATTCTTGGATTGGGACAATTGGGAGAGATATGTCCCTTCTGCCCGTACTTACAGCATACAAACTTCCCTTTCAAACATTCCCAGAGTGGTTCTTTCCACCGTTTTGCATATTACACCACATGCTTCTCCTTCACACCTTCTTGCTTCACCTGCACACTCCCAAAGTTGTTCGCCTTCCTCTTTTCGTTCCCACCCTTACTTCCACTATTAATTTCTACCTTCCCAGTTCTTACAACCTTACTCTTGTTCTTTTTTTTCCTTGTTGTAGAGCCAGGGTTTGAATCTCAACTCAAACCTTCGTGCCTTTCTAGCCTCCGTATCAACTTGATGCGGAGCCAATCTAGTCATCTCATTAAATTTCACTGACATATTCCGCAACTTACATATCCCCTTGCTTTAGTTGTAGAAATTTCACCTCAATTCTAGCCTGTATACTAGCAGAAAAATAATTTTTTGAAAAATAAAGTCTTAAACCTATCCCATGCTACCACACCTGCTCCTGCCCTCGTCTAATTCGCTTTCCACCAGAAATTTGCATCACCCTTCATCATTTAGGTGGCAAAAGAGGTCTTTTGCCCCTCAGCTATCCTAACTATCACAAACACCTTTTTAATTTCCTTAACCCAAGTTTGGGCTTTTACAGGGTCAGTCGTACCTTTAAATTCTGACGATAGGACCGCCTTGAAGTCTTTAACGTTTGATGTTTGATTATCTGGTTGATCTTTCGCGGCTGGTATTTCATTCTGCACAACTTGATCGTCTATATTCACAAGTTTCTGTATCGACTCTGGTTGCCCTCCAGCTTTGTTGACAGATCCTTCTATCCTTTGATTTCGTTTTTGTCTTGACGACATTTTCATAAATTATTCTTACATACTAAGCCTTATCGTAAACGCTTAACATATCACACAAAATTTTCTACTCAAATAATCATGTATTCAAAATATTAGATTTTTAAAAACTCGGTCTACTGTAATAACCAGTGACCAAATAAATATCTACTATCTTTATACCAACTTATTTCATTAATCCAACATAGACTCATATTCATATCACTTGATATGCCATAACACATTCTATTTTAAACATTCACTATCCCTTTGTGACTTCAAAAGTCTGGATTTACAACTTTGTCCAACACAAAAGTAAAAAATATTTTATTACACAAATATACTTATCACATATACCACACAGAAACATACATATTCAGCTAATACCAATACTACCTATTTCTTTTGCCTTCACCAAAGATTAACTTTTTAGTATCTTATCTATTCCCATCATCCACAATAATCCATTCACAATTAACTATACCCAGTTCGTCAAACCACACTTATGAGTCCATAAACTTGTCACAGTTATACGAGTTTACGAACTTATCTTAGTCAGACCTTTGGCGTCCATTCGCTGAGGGATTCATAAACATTTCATATAACTATGAGTCAAGAATGTCACATAAGTATGAGTTTTAGGAACTCGTACTTAACCCTATGTTCTCTACCTATGACCTATCTATTTTTTATACACATGAGAAAGGAATCACCCTCTTAACATGCATATAGCAAATAACGCGACACAAACATTTCAATGATTATCAGTGTCAGATACTAAGTAGTTTTTACACTAAGTACAATTCCCCGCCCATACAAGGAATCATACAACTCAGCTGCCGACATGAGTCCTCATTGAAATCCCCACCTAATCTTAACCCCCTTTTTCCATTCAAATTTCATTTAATCCGCATTCATAACCCTTTCTTGAATCTGTACCATTCACACAACAATCTTGCTTTAAACTTTCCAATCATAAATTTGATTCTTTCTGGCTGTCATAATTTTATCAGATCACTGGGTGATCTCATCGTATATATTATGATTCAATTCTATGTCTTAATTATTTTTGTTTTACGATCTCCTTTCCATGCACTTTCAGTCTTTTAGACTCGATATATTCACAATTACTGTTCAACTTATTATCAGAGTTAGGAAACTTTGTGGCTTAACAACTCGCGGAGATTCATCTTTGAATCATACCAACCAACTAACTCTATATGAGTTATGTGTATTTTCAACGTTTCCCTCTATTCTAAGGTTATAGCCTAAGGTCTAACTCACCTAAGGTTTCTAACCCTATAGCTCTGATACCATAATGTGAGGTCCCCGAACCCGGATACTTGAAACCCGAACTCGGTACTTCACGATACCATTTCTATGAGCGGAAATATTACTAATAATAATAACACTAAAAAAAAATATAAACTTATCTTACCTTTATCAGAGTTTAATCCCAAGTACGTAACCTTTACTACATGACACCGTAAACCTAATCTGTTTGCTGTCTTTTTCACTTGTTCTTGACCGATCCTTCTGATTGTTCACTCTTATCTGAAAACATTTAAATCAAGCAAGGATGAGCATTTGAGTGCCCAACAAGTATTATATATATATATATATATATATATATAAGCTGAAAAAGTTTAAATATTTTCTTTATAATATACATCTACAACAAGTCAATAGCTGTGAAGTATTCTGAACCGATATTAATAACATAACAAGCCTCTTTCAAAATTTTGAAACTACGTACTGGCTATAAATAGGGTTTAAGTGACATTCTATGAACATTGTTTTTATTTTCGAAAAGGTTTAGAAGAACTTCATCTGCAAATCGTCATAACTTACGGACACGGGGGTGATCAGCCCGTTGTGCCCTGCATTGATCAATACTACATTACAAGAACGATGTTATCATTTACTTGGTCCGCCTTGGGCGCATAAAATTATTCTCGTGAACGGGATGTTCATATTTGTCAGGGTTCCAGACAAAAGGTTTTATTTTATCCAACAATAATCTATAATTCAAATATATGTATAACAAAGGTGTATCAACATGTGATTAAATACAATGATTATCCAAGTGGGGACACTTGTATAATCATTTCTAGAAATTAACGAACAGAATATATATCCGAATTATTATATACTAACATGTTGAAAATCAAAGGGTGTATATAATATAGGTTTAACCATCTGTACATTAATAATAATAATTCTGAACTTTTCACTTCTATCCATTGCATAAAGAAAATGCAAAGTTAGGATACTTGCCTGATGCGCTGCTTACAATTCTCAACTTAGTTCTATTTTTCTATCACGACCTATCATTAATCAAATCATTCGTTCGATTAGAACAATATACCATAACACATAGTACTGCATTTCGCAGTCAGCACATAACCTAATCATCTTATCACACATGTTCAACAATCATGGCTTCACAAACTAACATCAACTCATTCCTAATCTAATTGTCACACAACTTTAACCACCATTGAATCACAAATAAACAGTTAACAAATCAACATATCTAAATTCTGATTAATTTTTAAAACATGTCGGCGTATCGACAGCCATATCGAATAATTATCGAGTCTGAGACTCTATTCTGTATCTCAATATCCAATTAGATAACTTAAACAACAATAATACTATTTTTCATGACTTTATAATAATTTTAAAACAATTATTACCACTTATCATAATTTTTGAAATATCGGAATCATTATTAAATGATTTAAATATCAAACAATTCTATTATCATTAGTATTTAATTAATATTAAACTATTAATGAAACCATTTCCAAAATATTAAAGTTGTGTATAATAACTCGAAATATTTTTAAAACATTTATATTACCCTTAATTGATTTTTAAACATCTAAAATCATTATTAAATAATTACCATTAATATTTAAATATTAATGAACTATTTATCCAAATATTAAAAGTCATTGATTATAACTTAAAATATTTTTAAATCATTAATATCCTTTTTAAATAATTTTTTAAATAAATAAAACCATTTTAAAACTATTTATTTAATATAACTATTAAATAAATTTAATACCATTAATCATTAAATAAATATCATTAATATTAAATTATTAATAAAATTATCCTTTAAATATTAAAAGTTATAGTTTATAACTTAAAATATCTTTAAACACTTTATTTTCATTTAAAATAATTATTATAGTAATAAAATCATTTTTAAACTATTTTATTTAATATAAATATTAAATAACTTTAATATCATTAATAATCATTAATTAATGAATTTAACCTTTAAATATTAAAAGTTATATTTTATAACTTAAAATATTTTTAAATACCTTTTTATTATTTAAAATGATTTTTAAAATAATAAAATCATTTTTAATTTAATTATTTAGTTCATTTAGTAAATAAATTAATTATCATTAATATTAATTTATTAATGAAAATTATCAAATAATATTAAAAGTTATTAAAAATAACTTAAAATATTTTCTTATATCATAATAAAATTTTAAATGATTTTTCAAATATTAAAATCATTTTTAAATAATTTATTTAATATTATAATTAAATAAATTAAATACTTTTAATATTCCAAAAATATTAAATATTTATGAAATATATTTAAAATAATTAAAAACTAATTTTCAGAATTTAAAATAATTTTTAATAATTTATTTTGTATTTTTAATAATTAAAAACTATTTTTTTTCTATTTAGTAATTTATTTTCGGAAAATAATTTATTTTCCGTCGCTAAAGACCACCTATAGCGACAGAACCGTCGCTATAGGTGTTCTTCATACAAGCCAAGAATTTCAATGTCAGAACCGAGTGACTAGGTGTGACCGTGAATAACTCAATGTGTGTCGTGATTCTGGATTTGATTTTGGTCAGATCATGTAGTACAAATACAAGACTATAAGATACAACAACCAACATGGACAAATCACATAACACTAAACAAATATAATCGCCCAAACTTACTGTCAGAGGCTGTTCTTCATTTCTGGGTTTCCCAGAATTGATGAACAGACCGACTGACCACCTTTGATCGCCAACAACTTGCAACATATTAACTGTTTTTGAGACCTAAGAGCTTTAATGTGTAGACAACCTGTAGGACTACATATTCATTACATAAAATAAACAAAACATCAACAAATCAATCAGTTACAAGTCGGTCAACCACTCTCAGAATCCGTGTTCATGGGTTTTCTGGGTTTTCCAGAAAACCGAGAACATGTGTTTCCCTACTACTTTGACCAGCCACCAATTCCAGTATATAAAATGTTTTAACGATATAAAAGCATGATTCTATAGTTAATATACTAGACTACAATCTAGCTTCAACAAACCAAACAAAACAATAACTACCAGCAAGATCCGAAGCCACAAATTTATTGTCAGACGCTGAAAACCATTTATGGGTTACCCAGATCTCAGCCGGTCAAGCTCGGTCAACGTACTTTGACCTTAAATAACTTTTGATTTGTAACAGATATGACTTTGCTTCTTTTTGCAGATTAAAGACAACATTGATGGCTACTAGTAACAACTTAAAAACAACACAAAACCTCATCGAGCAAGGATCTGTGGCCACTGACATTCATTATCAGCCCACAAAACCAAGCTTTTCCCGAATTTTGTAGATCTTCAATTCTGAGCTTCTAGATGTTATGGATCTAACATCTAGCAACCCAGATCATCACTAGATATTAAAACCAACATAATATAACACTTAAACACAAAATCCATTAACAAATTATGGACAGATTTTCAAGCTTGAGTTTTATACCTTTCTTGGTTTGATCTTGATTTTAAGCTACTGATTTGCTATGGGACTTCGTGGGGCTGAATTTTGAGACTAATTTAGCACTGATTTTCGTTGGTTTTAGAGAGAAAATGTCTAGGTGGAGTGTTGGTGAACAAAGTAGCAAAATGAGCACTTTTTCTCTCTTTATCATTCTTATATACTAGGGCCAAGAAAAGATTTGATAAGTTGGATGGTTGACACATGTTTAGCTCAATTACAAGGCAAATCTTGGTAGGTTACCAACCCCATATTTTGTCTAGATACACAAGCAACTTAATAAAGAATGCTCAAAGGGCATTTTAGTCATACTACTTGCAAATTTTAATGGCACCATGGTAATCTTGATAAAGTATTAGGGTTTAATAACACTAGTATATTTAACCTTGCTAATTTTAGCAATTAGGGTTTATCAATTCAATAACTAAGATTTCTAAAAACACAATTAGGGTTTACCATAAGCAATTTAGGGTTTAGAAGGAAAATAATAAAGGTTTATTCAATAATAATAATATTAATAATAATTAGGGGTTTGAATAATTAAAGTTCTCCATATTTAGGGTTAATATCTATATCACCAGTCGTTACTCACATTATCATGATTACATAACGGCTTAACCTATTCTCAAAGTCGTGAATGACTTTCGCATTAGGGTTTCAAATCAATTAGGGTTTAACAGTTTGAAACTAGGGTTTCAATTTTAAATTATGGTTTCTAAATATTATTTAGTGATTAATAATAAAATTATATAATGCATAACATATATCATATAACACAGTTAAACAACAGTCTTAAACTCACAATTTATTTTCAAATTAGGGTTTTCCACAGAAAACTAGGGTTTAACCAATTAACATTAGGGTTTTGAAATTAAGCACCATAATTGACCAATCATCATCAACACGTACATACAACACCTATTTTATATCACTGAAAAATCAAAATATAATTAATATTATATTTTTATCACCATTCCTTATTCAGAACCAGAAATAGGGTTTGTAAAATATTATTAAGGTTTGATCGTAATATAATAAAACTGTTCCACACATTAACATTGCACACCTAACCATACATATCTATAACACTGACAAATAATAATATTATATTATTATTCTCATTCCATGATCAAAACTTAGAATTAAGGTTTGGATTCCATATCTTATTTATCTTGCATAAATAACATTCTTAATTAAGTTAAAATATTTAATTTAACATCCTGAACAAATTCATATAATGAAATAATCATTATAATTATTCTAAAATCATTTCATATATTATTTAAATAATATAAGATTATATTTTCATAGAAAATAATTAATAAAAACATTTCTATCTTAAAATTAATTATTATTAGAATATACTTTATAATAATCAATAATTCTAAAATAAATTTACTTGTAAATATTCATGTAATATATATATATATATATATATATATATATATATATATATATATATATGGGAAGCTTCAAGAGCATAATTCTTAAATAGCATAATGCCTTAAATAGCATAATTTTATCAAAACGACGTAGTTTTGGAGGGACGCGGTGACATTTTTGTAAATACGCGGTGGCATGGTATTTACAAAAATGCCACCGCGTGTTTAAAAAATTACGTCGTTTTGATAAAATTATGCTATTTAAGAATTATGCTCTTAAAGCTTTCCGTATATATATATATATATATATATATATATATATATATATATATATATATATATATTACCACATAAATACATATACACAATATCTTGTACAAATCCTCATCTTTTTAAAAAAAAATTATACGCAAAATTTCAGTTTTATTTATTTAGAAAATATCGGGTTGTCACAGATTCCATATAAGGAATGAATACACTTTTAGATTAGTAATATCACTCATGTGGACATTAATTCTTGTCATGAAAAACTAGTATGACGATAGAAGGTGAAACAGGCTTGAAGCTAAACTAGTTTGGCACTGCTAGTGTCCGGCGCAGCTGCGCCCTCCCAACAGTACAAACTAGCCAGTAGCGCCAGCGGTGAGTTTAAAAAATTAGTTTATATAAATCTTTAAATATTTATTGAATTATATAAATATTTAATGGATGTGTTTATCGTTGAATAAGTATTTGTTTAATTGATTTGATGTGATTTTATTATTTACTTGTTTAATAAATAATTAATGAGTTAAGGAAAGTAAGTATTTTGAAATAGTAATCTAATTTAATTTAATAATTAAGTTAGAGAGTTTATAATGATTAAATAAATTATTATATTATGCAATGGATTCTTATTAGAATTAATTAAATTAAGTATGAAAACTTAATTAATTAGAAGTGTGACAAATAGCTATATTATAAGTGGTTATTAAAATAAATTAAAGTAGTTTTAATTTATTTTACCAAACAAGGCTTAAATATATCAAGTCTTTAATTTTAAAGCGTTTTGCCAAACAAAACCCTATGGCTTTTGTATTTCTTTTGAATTTTAAATTATAAATAAAATAAAATAAATAAAATATATTTAATCTATACGTTATCTTCTGTAACTGATATAATAAGTAGGCTTATTATTGACATATCAGTTTTTATTTTGACGTATACTTTTATCAGTTATTGGTTTACGCTAGCCTAGTCTAAGACTGAACCTAAGAAAGAAAAGAAAAGAAATTTGAGAGAAAAAAGGCTGTGATTTTCAAAGCAAGTTCTGACTTCTTCTAGCTATTGTCAGTGATTAACAAATAGTTTCAAACCAACAAAAGGTATGTTTTATAATCTTAACATATATGTGTTATACTATAATTCCTTAGTCTTGGTGTTTTTGAAATTCACTGCGTTGGTGGTATAATTTCTGTAATTGCTATTATACAATTGAATTATAGTGATGGTATGTGATTATGAGGATTATAACTAGTGTTAGATGAAGAATTGTATGATAAATTACGTTTACAAGAAAGAAATAGTTTTTACAGTGAATATATATTTATGAACGTATATTTTGCATGATAACAAAAATTAGTAGGTGATTGTATGCTATTTATGAAACTGAACGTCATGTATGTTAATTGGGTATGAATTTCAGAGAATTGTACTTTAAAATAATCAAGTTTGGGTTATTATGGATATTATAGTGTTAAACAACGTTAACAATGGAGTTTTTCTTAAAACAGTGTTTTCAAAGAATTATGTTTTCTAAAGTAGTTGTTTAATTGTTGGTAATTGTTATATGGATGATTGTTAACGTTTATGTAGTTTACGATGAAGTTATGCATGTTAATTAGTAATAGAAATTAAGTTATAGACAAAAATTTAGTGTTCTATTCTTCGTGGGCTGCGTTCTGCAAGTTTCGGCGCCCTAGCGCCAAAAATAGAGCCCCAGCACTGAAATTCGCGCCCTAGCACCAAAAATGGCGCCCCAGCGCCAGAAGTTCACGCCCAGAGCTGAAATTGCTCCCCAGAGCCAATCTCGTGCTACGGCACCACTGTATGACTTAGTTCTCGCGCTGCGGCGCCAGAACAAAAGTCTGAGTCGAACAGTTTTGGCCTCATGTAGTAAAACGAACATAACGTTCTCATACGAACTCCGATTTAAGTGATTCAAGATGATCCGGAATGAGGACGAATAGACCTACAACTTTCATGCTTTAATTTATTTAATTTTATGTCTATAACAGTAGTCAAAATGGTCATCTTTAGGACTGTTATATTTTTGGGGGCAATCGGAGGGCGTCGGGCATGCACATATTTATGTGTAGTGCTCCTGACGATAAAAGATGATGTCTTAAGTTAAAAAACATGTATGTTAGTAAATATAATGATGCTTAACATTAATAAATAATGTATTAGATAAGTTATAGAAGCATAGTAAGCATACACAAGAGAGGCAAATCGGGCGTGTGACGATTGAACGTCGAAACACCGTGCCAAGTGTTAATGAACTTAAAAAAGTGTTTCAATTCAATTGAAATAAATATTATAGGATATGAAATGGGTTTAATATAAAACCAATAAGTAGTCCTAGCAAGACTTAAGCACTTGAATGAACTTCGAGTTTGACTAAGAAGAAATATAGTGGGTCATAAGTCGAAAAGTTAACACAATCTATTTGAACATTTTGTGCTAATTAATAGGAAAGATTATGAGATGTGGAGTAGAGACTATATTACAATTACTATGTGTTGTTATGTGACTAATAGTTGATGTGTATGATTATATAATTATGTAGGGCACGTGAAGTACAGATAACTGTAAGTTGTTAAACTGTTATTGGTAAACAACGATCAAGGTAAGTCTTTCGGTTCCTATTTTCTACGTGGACTTGATGAACTGTTTTAAATTGCATGATATGTTATGCATGTTGAAATCATGAAATGTTAAAGTCAATATATGACTGCATTGTTTTGGCTAAGTAATGATGATTGAGTAAGGAACTCAATCTTTATATTTGCTATGTGAATTAAAAGCATGTATGCCATGTTACTTTAATGAGATGTATATCGAGCATGTTATTATGTGCTATGTGATGTATGAAAATTGTTAGATTTTGTTGGGCTGTCGAGCTCACTCTTGTAAATAACCACTTTTGCAGGTCAAGATTTTTAGGTAAAGATATGTGCTAAGTGAGTTACAAAGATCTATATTCACAAAGATTACTTATGTTTTATGAGAAATGTATTTCATATTTTGAACGTAACATGTTGTTGAATTATAAGTTGAGTTATCCAATGTATATGGATATTTAGTTATGAAGACTTTGTATAGTCATTTTTGTTGTAACGATTCATGATATAAGATTAAATCAAAGAGATGTAATGTAAAGGTTGCGATTCAGGGCAAGAAAGAAGGAAATGTATAAACGTTTTAAATATTCCGCAATTTTAGTGTTTTTAATATCGAATAATGATGTAAAATTAGAGATTTAATGTATGGTTAACGACCAAAGTCGAGATTTAAATGGTATGAATTTTGGGGTCGTTACAAATACAAAACTGAATTATTTTATTGCGTGTATTTAATGTGCATGGATTATATGATGTGAGTATATAACTAATCCTTAATTTCATAATATGGTAACAATTGTACATTAATATTACATTTTGGGAATTAAAATAACCAAACCAAGCCTTAGATAACAAGTTACTGAGATTTTTCTCTTGTCCCAAATTGAGTGACACAAAAGTATAATGAACAGTGATATGAAGCTAGTTTACGTAAAACTCGAGTGGCTAAGCATAGATGATGATGGTTGGGCATTTGGTGGTTGGCCAACTCTTTGTTAACCATTGTTCCCTTCCAATAATCCATGGATTGTAACTTCCATGTAAACCCTAAATTCAGTCCAAGTTTCTTCTATAAATATAAGCTCCAAATTTTAGTTTTTGTGTTGCTAGAAATTGTTTGATAAGTCTAAGTTGGAGAGTTCTAAGTTGCTGAGCTATTATAGAAGCATACTCAATGTGTGAGGAATCCAATTCAAGCTTAAGGAGGTATAATCTCTATTTATATTTTTTAATTTGGTCTTGTTTAGTTCTTGAAATTACTTAAATTTCTATGTCAATTGATATGAATTAACATGCTACAATTTGTTTAAGAAGTATATTTACATATATGAACTCTTTAATGATGGTTTGGAACAAGTATAAATCATTAGGAATCAAGTTGGATGATAATCTGCAAAACAGAGTCTGATTACTGCTTCTAGTCCCGACATGGCGCAGCTGCGCCGTACCTCAGAACCTGTTGCTGATTTTATTAGACTATGTGTTGTTAACTTGATATCATAACTTATATATATAACAAAAAAGGGGTATAACATGAGGTATAAGGTTTTCTTATGAAGTATGAGGTGATCAACATGATTTAATGAGAGATTTGTAATAAAAAAGTTTTGAAAACAAACTTTGATGTGATACTTGTTCTACAAGTTCTAAACTTAGTATGTTATACACATGACTGATTTCACACATAAATGAGCATGATATATGATTCATAGTTCCTTTGTTCATGACCACCTTATTAGGCTTTGTGTTAGAGAAATTCTTCAAAGAAGAGCTTGTCATATCAAAGCTAATGAACATAAATGCTACAAGATACAGTTTTTGATCTTGAAAAGAAGTTATCATGACTTAGTTACTTATGATAAGAGTTGTAAAGTTGTCTTATATGTGCCATATTACATCATTCATGTTAAAGTAATTTCGAAGGAAATCTTGAACATATTTCCAAAATCTTGTTACATCACATGAATATCTAGATTTTAAAGGGTTAAGATGTCATGTTATGTCTATAATATCCATAGACATGATTCGTATGTATTGAACATGTTGATAACTAAACCAAACACGAGTTTAAAGCATGATTCTAAGTGTAAAACAATGATAGTTGTGAAGAAACAATATGAATACTATAAGTATGTGTATTAAAAGATTGTGTAATCTCTCTATGTGGACATATAGCCAAGTTATAAAACATGGGAACTACATGATCTTTTTATGCTTTAATACCATGTAAGTTGTAAGTTAAAACTTGTAAAAATAAACTCAAGAATGGTCATATGCTTATGTGAGAACCTCTAACATGTATGTATCTTAAATTATAAGTGCATAGGTATGTAAGAGTTGGACAGAAAATGGATGTGTAAAGCTCAACCTTGGTCTGGCCAGGGGACAGCGCAACTGCGCCATCCCTAAGCCTAGACAGGGCGCAGCTGCACCATCCTGCAGTCATGAATAGTTTCTTTTTTGATCTGATGTTCGAAGCATACCTATATGATTATTTTAGCTTATATTATATGACCAATATGTTATGTAATGTGTTAAGGAGCATGCTAGGTGATAGAGAAGAATGTCAATGAGAAATTATGACTTTCAAATGTTGAGTCTAAAATAAGGCTTACAAGCTATAAAACAATGATTTGAAAATTACGTTGTTTGACTTGCGATGGTATACAATCGGATTTGTGTTATGAAGATGTAGGATATGTGATGTAGTAGGTATGAAGATTTCAACTAAGTTTGATGTTTAAGTATACGTTCAAACTTACTTATATGAGTTTATGTAACTAATGAATATCCTATACATGTACTATATTATGTTAGGACTCGAAATGAGGGTATTAAACTTTACTTTGGTAAACTACGCTTGTAAGACCGCAACTTTTATAAATAAAGATGAATTTTCTATAAATATCATTTTTGAATATTATGGAATGAATTTGATATAATGTTATAGTTGTATGTAATATTTATAAATTTTGCAAAGTACGCAAGTTGTTATATAATATTGGATTTGTCGGGGAATATTCGTTTTAACAGGGAATATTCATACAACCACACAATCATTGGTGGACCCCACAACAGAATTATTGTCGAATTGAGAAAATGACAAAAATGCTTTCTGAAAATAACGGCAGAAGTTTTACCGTTAACTGTTGAAACACCCGGTGTTAAAAGTACAGTAATACGCGTAGTTGCATAGTAGCACACAGTATTGATTATTAATGCTTACGTTAGAAGTCATCTCAGTTTTGTTTAATTACTTATATATATATATTAGAGTTATATATATAAGGTATGTATATATATATATATATATATATATATATATATATATATATATATATATATATATATATATATATATATAATGTAGTCAAGTTGACAAAGTGGGTGGGGGGAAATATGGTGTTCACGTTTATTATTATTATTATTATTATTATTATTATTATTATATATAGGTTTATAACATGTGTGGATTATATATATAGATATCTTTTATAATTTTTTCTTTATTCTTATTGGTTGGAGGATTGACTATTGCTAGCTTTAGTTGGCAGATTGTGGGATGCTTTTTCAAACTTAGACATTCATTGGCCAACTCCTAGAAAATGTGTACTAATACGTAGGAACCGTGAAGTTGTGTTGTTCATCCGTAAATAATTGTTGTGTCCGTTTATTAACAGTACCCCTTCAATTCATCTATAAATAGAAGTTCATTCCTTCATTATTTCTTACGAATTCACTAAAACTCTAGAGAGAGAAATTATAGCGAAACTATAGAAAAATATTCTGCTACTTCCCTACTCTTATATCCAGTTTCTTTTACAGTAAGGGATATTATTTGTTGTACTCGTAAGGGGTATTATTTCTTTTAT
Organism: Panax japonicus; assembly: GCA_020205505.1. Lineage (NCBI taxonomy): Eukaryota > Viridiplantae > Streptophyta > Magnoliopsida > Apiales > Araliaceae > Panax > Panax japonicus. The sequence continues at coordinate 18,232,834 of CM035101.1, read as the reverse complement.
ATTCATGAAGAGAACTTTTGTTAATCCATTATTTATTATTCTGTTGGAATAACCTGTATATGCGAGCTACCCTATACTTGGTGAAATTCTTCTGTTATTCCATTCTTTATTATTATGTTGGAATTTCATGTCTGTGCATTTTACGCCGGACTTGATTCCAATCTTTATTATGCTGTTGGAATATCCTGTCTGTGCGTTTTACGCCGGACCTGGTTCCATTCTTTATTATTCTGTTGGAATATCACATATGTGCGTTTTACGCCAGAACTGATTCCAATCTTTAGTATGCTATTGGAATATCCTGTCAGTGCTTTTTACGTCGGACCTGGTTCCGTTATTTATTATTCTATTGGAATAACCTGCCTGTGCGGTCTATCACATGCCTGGTGATTTCTTTTGTTATTCCATTCTTTATTATAATCAGTTGGTTAAAATTTTTACTTCTATACTCCATGAAATTAGTGGAATATCTTTTATATTTGCACTTCATCCAGTATCTTTTCATGGAAATATTCTTCTGAGCATTCTTGAATTTTACTCTACAAAGAAGTATCATGTTTGCAATTTGGACCTTATTAGTTCCTGAATAAATTAATTCTTGAACTTGTTTTATTGAATTCTTATATCATTGTCATCATCCTCATGTTTATATTTTTTTGAAAGTCATCTGTGGCCTGTAGTGCATAGATGGACTTGGTATGATTATTACCAGGGATTATTCGGTGTAATCATGACCGTAATGTTATAAATGATGTAATAAAAGTCCTCTTTGGCCCATAGTGCATTGATGGACCGTTGTTGGCATTATCATGACCATTAATGAATACACAAATATTCTTGGCCCATAGTGCATGGATAATTATGGTCATGATACTAAAGAATATCATTGGCCATAGTGCAGGGGTGATTCAATGATGTGGATTATTTAGTAAGCTGAGTCCCAACAATAAAAGTCATGAAAAACCTTTTAAATCATAGAAGATAGTAGATTTTATTCTCTACTTGACTCTTCTAATGGATTGCATGTTCCGCTGTAGTTAAACTTGATGTTTGTTATATTTTATCAGTTTAACACTGTTGAAGGCTAATGATAATTTATTCTACATTATCTTAGTCATAATATTTCTTACTGGGCTAGTTGAGCTCACCCTTTTGCTTTCATTGTTCTCTTCAGGAAATGAGAACGTAGCAGAGACTAGTCGGGGAACAGAGTGATGGTCCAGATAATAGCATTAGTAGTCCTCACTATTCTATGAAATAGTATGATAATAAATGTAAAGAGGACCCCATTGAGTTTGTATGTTGTCTAGATGATAATATTTATATTAAAACTCACAGCATATTTTTAGTCGTATTTTACATGACTGTTGTATAATTAAGTTGTATTTGAATTTTGTACCATGTATTTGGCGACTCAGAATAAGTGATGTATACCGATTTTGGGGGCGTCATAGTTGGTATCAAAGCTTAGGGATATGATCCCTGGCTAAGATGTGAGAATAGAACTAGGAGGGGAGAGACGGGGAATTCCTTCGCTATTATGACCTACCTAAGTTTATTTGGTATTTAATTGGTCTGTCAGAATATAGGGATAATATGTTAAATGTCAATTAACCTTTGTTTTGTGGCAGAATCTGAAAATGACATCCGAGAATGTTGAGAATAGCAATGGAGCACTGGCGATCGTTGATTCACCACATATCAATAATCAGGATAATGTGCATCAGAAAGGCGATAATCCTCATGCAAACAACAACACTGACCAAATGATGAATGATGGAATGTTTAGAGGCTTTATACAATTCGTGCAACAGCAGGCGAGAGCGGCTCCTGTCCAAAATGTAGGTGGAAACACTAGAAACTCTCGGACAGTCACCGCTAAATAGTTCAAGGAGCTGGGACCACCTGAGTTTATTGGAGAGCCAAAACCACTTAAGGCGAAAACATAGATAAAGTAGATCACCAAGATATTTGATGTTTTGGGATGCTCCGAGGAGCAAAAGGTTCCCTTTGTCGCCTTTATGTTGCGAGGAGAGGTAGATTACTGGTGGCAATCGGTAAAGCGTAGTCAACCTGCCGCGCTAAAAATGTCTTGGGAGAAGTTCTAAGAACTATTTAACGACAAGTACTTTCCCGAAAGTATTCGTCACATGAAGGAGGTGGAGTTCATCAAGTTGGAACAGAATAATTTGACTGTGTCGCAGTACGACACAAAGTTTGTCGAGTTGTCCCAGTTTTCGTCCCACTTGTTGGATAATGAAGATAGAATGACGCGGATGTTTTTAAGAGGTTTGAAGCCGGAGATACGTCAACTTCTTATTTCTCATAAACTGTGTTTGTATTTAGATGTTGTAAATAGGCTCAGTTAGTGGAGCACGATAACAAGTCAACGCAACCAAAAGAGAGCAGCCAACAAAATGATAATACCAGTGAGAGCAGTCATCGAAGTGGTGACAACAAGCGTGGAGGGAATCAACAGGCCAGAAATGGTAACCACTTCGGTGGTAATCAGGGCCAAAACAATAAGAATGGACATTTTAAGAAGGGGAGATTCAACAATGATGAAAAGACGTCAGCACCAACACCCGTTGTTAAGGAAGGAGAATGACCACCTATCATATGCTTCAAATGCGGAGGGGAGGGACACATCAGTCTAAACTGCACGATTTCGTCCAAAGCATGTTATATTTATGGAAGAGAAGGTCACTTGGCCCAATTTTGTCGTTCACCGAAGACAAGTTCAGCTAGGATGGAGGCACCAAAGGCCGTCCCAGAAAAGTCTCAGCCGGTAGTGCAAGGGAGAGCATTTGTTGTGACCTCCCAGAAAGTAAGGAACCTGAATGAGGTCATCACGGGTAAGCTTATCATAAACTCTAGCGAAGTCTATACTTTATTTGATACCGGTTCTACTCATTCTTTCATTTCTCCTACTTGCGCTCAACGATTAAATTTAACTCTGGAGAAATTAGACTTTGACTTATCTGTGGAAACTCCATTGGGAGAAACCTTCATTACATCCACTATTTATAAGTCTTGTTTGGTTCAAATCGGTACCCTCACATTACCTATCGATCTTATTTCATTGAAAATACTTGCATTTGTCGTGATTCTAGGGATTGATTGGTTAACTACTCATCATGCAAAAATTGATTGTTTTCGTAAGGTTGTTAGCTTTCATATTCCTAATCAACCTATTATGCTAATTCAAGTAACCAAACCATTAAAATAAATTATGGTCATCTCAAGTCATAAAGCTATTCGTTTATTGAAAAACGGATGTCAAGCTTTCTTATCTCATGTCACAGATCTAAACCAAAATACGTAAGTTTTGAATGATATTTCTATTGTTAATAAATTCCCTAACGTATTCCCTGAAGAACTTCCTGGCCTACCCCCAGAGCGTGAAATTAAATTTTGCATCGACCTTGAACCCGGTACAAAACCCATTTCCAAAGCCCCATATCGAATGACTCCTATTTAACTTCATGAGTTAAAGACCCAACTGCAGGAATTGTTAGACATTGGTTTTATTGATCCTAGTACTTCTCCTTGGGGTGCTCTTGTTCTGTTCGTGAAGAAGAAAGAAGGGAGTATGCGACTTTGTATTGATTATCGAGAGTTAAATCATGTCACCATCAAAAATAGGTACCCATTGCCACGTATTGATGACCTATTTGACTAGTAGCAAGGAGCCAAATTCTTTTCAAAGATTGATCTTTGTTCCGGATATCACCAATTGAAGATTAGAACAGATGACATTCCAAAGACGGCTTTTAAAACTCGGTACGGGCATTATAAATTCCTAGTCACGTCTTTTGGATTGACTAATGCTCCTGCTGCCTTCATGGATATGATAAACCGAGTATTCAAGGAATATTTGAATCACTTTGTGGTCTTCTTTATTGATGACATCCTTATTTATTCCAAAAGCCGTGAAGATCATGAGCAACACTTGAGGCTGGTACTCCAAAAGCTTCGTGAATACAAGCTTTATGCCAAGTTGAAGAAATGTGAGTTCTGGCTTGAGGAAGTAGCATTCCTTGGGCACGTGGTATCAAGCCATGGAATATCTGTTGACCCGCCAAAGATTGAAGCTATTCAAAGCTGGGAACAGCCTAAATCAGTGATCGAAGTACGTAGCTTTCTCGGTTTAGCTGGTTATTATCGGAGATTCGTGGAAGGAATTTCTCGAATCGCTACTCCACTAACTCAGCTGACTCGGAAAGATACAAAGTTCTGTTGGAGCGAGGAATGTGAGAAGAGTTTTCAAGAACTCAAGAGGAGACTCATTTCAACACCTGTTCTGACAATATCATCCGGTTCAAAGGGATTTGTCATCTATAGTGATGCTTCGGGCAAAGGGTTAGGATGTGTTCTCATGCAACATGGGAAAGTTATAGCCTATGCCTCATGACAACTCAAAGAATATGAGAGGAATTATCCTACTCATGATCTAGATTTGGCAGCTGTTGTTTTTGCACTAAAGATTTGGAGGCATTACTTGTATGGGGAGAAAGTGGAGGTCTTTACGGATCATAAAAGCCTCAAATATTTCTTCACTCAAAAGGAACTCAACATGCGACAACGACGTTGGCTTGAACTATTGAAAGATTATGATCATACCATCCAATACCATCCTGGAAAAGCAAACATGGTAGCTGACGCATTGAGTAGAAGATCATATGCGGGTACGAGTGCGATATTGTCAACGCAAAGGCCCATTTTATGTGACTTGCAAATGATGGAGATAGAGTTAAAAACTCCAGGGACCCATGTGATGATGGCCAATATACGAGTAGAACCAACTTTAATCGATAAAGTTAAAGCTGCTCAAGCTACATACTTGGAGCTGATGCGTATGAGGAAGAAAGTGCAAGAAGGTGCTATGCCGAAAACAAGAATCGATGAAGAAGGAATACTTCAAGTCAACTCCAGACTTTGTGTTCCTAGCGACCCTAATTTAAAGTATAAAATCATGATGGAGGCGCATAACACACCGTTTGAAATCTATCATGGGATTACCAAAATGTATCATGATCTTCGTCATACATTTTGGTGGAGCAATATGAAGAGAGAGATAACGCTGTTTATCTCAAGGTGTATAACTTGTCAACGAGTTAAAGCGGAGCATCAAGTACCAAAAGGTCCATTGCAACCACTTAAAATTCTAGAATGGAAGTGGGAGCACATTACCATGGATTTTGTTACCGGTCTTCCCAAGGTTTCTCAAGGCATAGATGCGATTTGAGTCATTGTTGATAGATTGACCAAGTCTGCTCATTTCTTACCGATACGAGAAACTTATACACTTGAACGTCTTTCTCGTATGTACATAAATAAGAATGTAAGACTGCATGGTATGCCAGTATCCATAAGTTCTGATTGAGACCCAAGATTCACCTCACGATTTTGGGTTAGGTTGCAAAAAGCTATGGGCACAGACTTACAATTTAGCTTGGCATATCATCCTTAGACGGACGGACAGTCGGAGAGGACTATTCAAACTTGAAGATCTATTAAGACTCTGTGTCCTTAATTTCAAGGTAAGTTGGGACAAGTTCTTACCATTGGTTAAGTTTTCCTACAACAATAGTTATAAAGCAAGTATTGGCATGGCTCCATTCGAAGCATTGTATGGAAGAAAGTGTCATTCTCTAGTATGCTAGGATGAGGTGGGTGAAGCATCAGTGTTAGGACCAGAGTTGGTACGTATGACTACAAAAAAGATTCAAACGATCCAACAACGTATAAAAACCTCACAAGATTGACAAAAGAGTTATGCTGATCTTCATCGAAAGGATGTGAAATTTGATATAGGAGATCATGTGTTGTTACATGTTGTTCCATGGAAAGGAGTTACGAGATTTGGAAAGAGAGGAAAGCTTAATCCTCGATTCATCGGCCCATTTTTAATCCTCGATCGAGTAGGAACTGTGGCCTATAGACTCGCTTTACCGCTAAGTATGTCTCATGTTCATAACGTTTTTCACATATCCATGTTACGTAAATATGTGGAAGATCTGAACCACATTATTGAGTTAGAATCGGACAAAATAGCGGATGATTTGACATATGAAGAGGTTCCTGTTCAAATCTTGGATAAAAAGGAACATATTCTACGCTCCAAGGTTATACCTCAAGTCAAAGTTTTGTGGAGAAACCGCGATGTTGAGGAAATGACTTGGGAGTTAGAATCCGAAATAAAATCAAGGTATCCTTACCTCTTTGACATACCAGGTACGTACCCTAATTTCGAGGGCAAAATTTCATAAGAAGGGGAGGTTGTAAGACCCCAACTTTTATAAATAAAGATGAATTTTCTATAAATATCATTTTTGAATATTATGGAATGGATTTGATATAATGTTATAGTTGTGGGTAATATTTATAATTTTTGCAAAGTATGCATGTTGTTATATAATATTCGATTGGTCGGGGAATATTCGTTTTTATAGGGAATATTCGTACAATGACACAATCATTGGTGGACCCCACAACGGAATTATTGTCGGATTGAGAAAATGACAAAAATACTTTATAAAAATAACGGCGGAAATTTTACCGTTAACTGTTGAAGCACCCAGTGTTAAAAGTACAGTTATACGCGTAGTTGCATAGTAACACACGGTATTGATTATTAATGCTTACGTGAGAAGTCATCTCAGTTTTGTTTTATTACTTATATATATATATATTAGAGTTATATATATAAGGTATGCATTTATATTATATATATATATATATATATATATATATATATATATATATATATATATATATATATATATATATATATATATATATATATAATGTTGTCAAGTTGACAAAGTGGGTGGGGGGAAATATGGTGTTCACGTGGGAGGGGAGTACAATTATTATTATAATATATATATATATATATATATATAGGTTTATAACATGTGTGGATTATATATATAGATATCTTTTATAATTTTTGCTTTATTCTTATTGGTTGGAGGATTGACTATTGCTAGCTTTAGTTGGCAGATTGTGGGATGCTTTTTCAAACTTAGACATTCATTGGCCAACTCCTTAAAAATGTGTACTAATACGTAGGAACCGTGAAGTTGTGTTGTTCATCCGTAAATAATTGTTGCGTCCATTTATTAATAGTACCCCTTCAATTCTCCTATAGATAGAAATTCATTCCTTCATTATTTCTTACAAATTCACTAAAACTCTAGAGAGAGAAATTATAGAGAAATTATAGAAAAGTATTCTGCTGCTACCCTACTCTTATATCCAGTTTCTTTTACGATAAGAGATATTATTTGTTGTACTCGTAAGGGGTATTATTTCTTTTGTATTCATGAAGAGAACTTTTGTTATTCCATTATTTATTATTCTGTTGGAATAACCTGTATACGCGGGCTAGCCTATACTTGGTGAAATTCTTCTGTTATTCCATTCTTTATTACTCTGTTGGAATATCATGTCTGTGCGTTTTACGCCGAACCTGATTCCATTCTTTATTATGTTGTTGGAATATCTTGTCTGTGCATTTTATGCCAGACCTGGTTCCATTCTTTATTATTCTGTTGGAATACTCTGTCTGTGCGTTTTATGCCGGACTTGATTCAATTCTTTATTATGCTGTTGGAATATCCTGTCTGTGCGTTTTACGCCGGACCTGGTTCGGTTATTTATTATTCTGTTAGAATAACCTGCATGTTCGGTCTATCGCATGCCTGGTAATTTCTTTTGTTATTCCATTCTTTATTATACTCAGTTGGTTAAAATTTTGACTTCTATATTCCATGAAATTAGTGGAATATCCTTGATATTTGTGCTTCATCCAGTATCTTTTCATGGAAATATTCTTCTGACCATTCTTGAATTTTACTCTACAAAGAAGTATCATGTTGGAAATTTGGACCTTATTAGTTCTTGAATAAATTAATTCTTGAACTTGTTTTATTGAATTCTTATATCATTGTCATCATCCTCATGTTTATATTTTTTGAAAGTCATATATGGCCTGTAGTGTATGGATGGACTTGGTATGATTATGACCTGGGATTATTCAGTGTAATCATGACCGTAATGTTATAAATGATATGATAAAGTCCTCATTGGCCCGTAGTGCATTGATGGACCGTTGTTGGCATGATCATGACCATTAATGAATACACAAATATTCTTGACCCATAGTACAATGATAATTGTGTTCGTGATACTAAAGAATATCCTTGGCCGTAGTGCAAGGGTGATTCGATGATGTGGATTATTTAGTAAGCTGAGTCCCAGCGATAAAAGTCATGAAAACCCTTTTAAATCATAGAAGATAGTAGATTTTATTCTCTACTTGACTCTTCTAATGGATTGCATGTTCCGCTGCAGTTAAACTTGATGTTTGTTATATTTTATCAGTTTAACACTGTTGAAGGCTAATGATAATTTATTCTGCATTATCTTAGTCATAATATTTCTTACTGGGCTAGTTGAGCTCACCCTTTTACTTTCATTGTTCTCTTCAGGAAATGAGAACTTAATAGGGACTAGTCGGGGAACAGAGTGATGGTCTAGGTAATAGCATTAGTAGTCCTCACTAATCTATGAAATAGTGTGATAATAAATGTAATGAGAACCACATTGAGTTTGTATGTTGTCTAGATGACAATATTTGCATTAAAACTCACATCATATGTTTTGTCATATTTTACACGACTGTTGTATAATTAAGTTGTATTTGAATTTTGTACCTTGTATTTGGTATCACAGAATAGATGATGTATACCGATTTTAGGGACGTCACAACGCTTAAAGCAAGTATCCTAAACCCTTGCATTACTTTATTCATCGAATATCGTAAGCAAGTATCTAAACCTTATCTCTTTGAATGAAAGTTATCTTACTTACTCGTTCTATTGAGCTAGTATGTTTAAACTCTTGGGAAAACTATTATTCATGTTGAACTTAGTATTGTTCTTGAATATTGTGAAAGTGTCTATGCCATTTGATTCGGCTAGACTATATGCATGTTTATAAAACTGTCCAAACCAATTGAGTGGTGAGGAAATCTTGAAAACTGAGTTGAACAACCCTTATGGTAAGGGGAGTGTATATTGTTGGAAGTCCCAACACACACATGAATATTACTGTGGTGTTATGCATATAATTGTAGACTGATCATCTATCGTACATAAATTCATTTAGGTTATCAAATTAATATTGGTAATTCTAGTAGATGTTCAATAGTCGTTAGTGACTGCTCAGTGTAAATTGTGTTATCTAGTTGGATACATTGATAGTTTTGAATTCATATATGTCAGGAATAAACATGTGAATGATATTCCTATTTAATATATGATTTGATTATGATATATATATATATATATATATATATATATATGAATGAATATGCAAGTATGCTTGCATTAAGAAAAGCTGTATAGTACATTGATAGATAATAGAAATATATGTACAAGGACTTAGAATGAATTGATCAAATATGTTAGATTGATCCTACATAAGCAAAACAGCTTTGTAAAGTCCTTAAAAAGAAATGATGTACAAGGACTATAAATATAGGAAGATCAAGCTTGTTAGGTTGATCTTATGATGTAATAGATAGGCTTGTCTGATCATCGAGCACTGCACCAGAAGTCGTAAACCAGAAGTCGTAGTCTGCTAGGAGAGTCCAGGCTAACTCGAGAGCTATCGAGGCAGAATAGGAGTATGCAACATAGTAGATCTTGGAGTTCATAGACTTCCAGGGGAAACGAAGAAGGATCGTAGTGTGTCGAGTAGAGCTTCCTCAGGATCGTAGTGTGCTAAGGAAGTCATGTTCAGAATCGTAGAGACAGCCTTCCTATGAGCCGACCAATCATCTGTCGAAGCCAAGTAAGAAACATAAACTACACTAAGAGTCGTAGAGTCCACTGATGCCGAAGCTATATCAAGGATCGTAGACTACACCCTGAGTTAGTAAATTCCAATGATTACATGCAGAGATCGCAGTCGAGCAAGATCAGATGAGGACAACAAGCCCAAGGCAGAAATCGTAGAGTGTCAAGATCTGATCTCAGAATCGTAGGGTCTGCACAGCCGAAGCAGAAATCGTACAGTGTATAACTATGACCTCAAAAGAAGAGCTCACAATGCATAGGCAGAATCGTAGAGCAAGTACGATTCTCAACTAATGAGCACTCTAAGAATATCCAAAGGAACGAAGCCTCTGGTTCAAGCTGCAAGCTACATCCAAGGAAACTAGAGAGCACTCAACGAATGGCATGCAGGCTAACAGAAGATCTAAGCACCAACCCAATAAGCATCAAGATTGATTTGTAAGGACATTCATGATAAAGTCTTCCGCAAGGAGATCCAAAGAAGACTTCAGAAGCCGACTAAGGAAAGTCAGCTAATGCAGTAGCTATCAAGTGAACAGAAGACAACGATCTTGGAAGCAACCAAGATCGTATTGTTTGCCAAACAAAGAAGGAACTGATGGAAGGTGAACCAATATACTGGTCAGCCTCTGACGAGCAAGTCTAAAGTGATTAAGTGCAGGGTCAGTTCGTTGATGATAAGTGAACGGGAGATCACAAGGAGAAAGCAAGCTGAACGCTCCATAAATCTGAAGTGTCTTGATATTCAAAAGGGGACCAGAGCAATGAATTAGGCCATTAGTCTCTGAGAACAGTCAAGGCAAACAGAAGTATTGAAGCACTGCACAATATAAGGAAGATGTGTTCTACATTGAAGATCCAATCAACACTCTTCAAGATCGTAGTGTTAACTCAACCAGTCAATGAGCGACACTCAACAAGACACTACAATCAGGTTCTTGAAAACGTGCATTAGAATCGTAGAGTTTGAATAGCTAAAGACTGAAGCATTGGCAAAGGTTCAATCTGAAGGGTAAATATTCGGACAAGTGCTTATTGAGAGCATCGATGCAATAGGACAATCTCTGATCGAGAAATCAGAAAGAGGTAATAAAGTCTTCGACCTGCCTAAGACATTAAAGTGATACATCTGACAGGGTAGGTGAAACAGTAGACTGCAGCGTCAGAAAAAGTATGACATGTGTCATCAAGCAGTCTACCTCAAACAACTCGAGATCTGTGAAAAGATTTGAATAGCCTTCAACGGCTACTTTCCAACGGAAGGATTGGGAAGAAGTATAAATGAGAAAGAGCTTCAAAGATCAAAGGTTGCTGGAGTTCCCGAGTTTGGAAAGAAGGTGGACTGATCTAAACCATGTGAAACAGTGAGTCCGAAAGCTCACTCTGCGATCCACCAAGAACACTCAGAAGTCAGATAAAGAAAGAAGTAGAAGTGTGAGTTCTGTGACATCCCAGATTTTTAGAAATTATAAATGAGAATTTTATAAATAAAAGTATTATTTATGAGATATGTTGGGTGTGAGTATGTGTATGTCATATATTGTAGAATATGTGAATTGATGTGAAGAGAATGTTATATATTAATTTTAATATATATAAATATTTAATTGAATTATTTATTGAGTTAAATAAATAAATTTTGTTTTAATTATAGAGTAATGTAATTAAGAGTGGTAGATTAATTAAATGAATATTTATTATTTAATTTAATTAATATAATAATTTTATGTTATAGTTCTAATTTATTTGAGATAATTAAATTAGATGAGTTATGTGATGATTGTTACACAAAATTATAATTAACAAGTAAATATAATTATGTGACAATTTGATGAGATTTATTGATGTTAAGCTATTGATTAATTAAAATAATGAGTATTTGCCAAACATGGTCTTAGACTTTTCAAGTTCAAATTGGTGTAACCTATGTATTAACTAGTAATTAGTATATCTAATAATTACTAGGAGTTACATATATTATATATTACTAGTATTGTATATTATATGTATATACTACAAGTAGGTATGTTAGTTTTAGAAAACAAACCAAAGAAAGAAGAAGAGAGTTAGAGAGAGTTATAGGAGAAAAAGAAGAGGAAGAAAAAGAAGAAGAAGGGAAAGCTTTGAGAAGACAAAACAAGCCCCATCGTCATCATCTTCATCTCTCTCTTAAATTCATACTAATAAGGCTATAATCTAAATTCCTTGTTTTAATTATATTTTTATGTTCTTCATAATGTAGGATAACGGTTATATAGAAGTTGTATTGATAAATTGAGAGAGATAGAGAGAAATATAGGAATTGAGATGAGCTAGAAGAAGACGAAGAAAAAGCTAGAAGAATGTAACTTCTAAACTCTTATTTAATCTTTGATTTTTGGGTAGATTTATGTTCTAGGGTAATAGATCATGCTTAATCTTGTTTGTATTGGTTTAATCTTGGATTATCAAGAATCAAACAAGAGGATTCAAGAAAGAAAATGAAATGGAAAGAAAATTTGAAGAACAAAATTCGTAGGTTTTGAGTAATTGTGGACATATCTTGTGAAATTCATATCTCTTTGGGTATAATGAGTTAGAAAGTGAGCCTTATATCAAATCGAATATATGGAAGTAAGATATATTCTGGAAGTGGAATCACATGAAAACTCTTTGTAGATTTCTTGCAATATCTGTTTTAGTAAGGCTGGTCCGAAGTGAAAATAATCCGTCCAGAAAATCAAAAATGATACGGTTTCTGACTTTGAAAAATTCATATAAATTCGTGTGTTTTGAATCTGAAAAAACTTAAAATAGCAAAGTTGTAGATATGAAAGGTTACTAGCTAGACACACGAGATTGAGCCATTTTATGGACGAGATCATGTCCGAAATAAATTGTTTAGTAAGGATGTCCAGAAAATGAAATTTTCTAGACTAGTTGATGAATTACAGAATCTGGTTTAGATGGATAAGGGTCTGACTTTAAGGCCTATATGAGGTTGTAGTACACTGAGTAAGGGTTAATTCTATATAAGAAGGAACAAAAATGGACATGTAACGAAGGAGATACGTTAAAAACAAAAACAACGTTTTGTTAAAGAAATTATGAAGATGAGTTTTATAATTATGTTTGAATTAAGATTTTGGGTGATGGTATATTTTGATGATTAAAAATATGTTTTGACATATGTAATGAATATAGATATGTGTTATCATATTCTATGCATAATTAACCATTTAAGATCAAGAGTTGAGATAAGTTAATGTGTCCACATAACGTGCTCGATAAAATGCCTAAAAGTAATAGTGTTTCTAAACTTTGGTATACAAAGTGTCTAACTAATGGCTAATATTGGATATCTAAGTATGAAAAGATGATAATATAAGAATAATAATGGAAAGAAATCGAAAAGGGTAATTTTTAATTTATGAAGGAAAATTAAACATGTAAACAATGTGTTGAATATGCATTTTTGAAACCAAATTGGAAAAATAAAATGGTGTGATATACGCACATTAAACTACAAGTGAGATAGTCTAGCATGTGTGGTGATGAAAATGAAAATAAAACCGAGTTGCATATAAAACACAGTTAGATGTCTATAAAGATATTATAAAGGATAATAAGATAAAGTAAGGTCTTAGAATAAATTTGTCCATGAGATTGAGTATTGATTTTATTTATTATCAATCTCGCATACAGTGTAGGTTGTGCAAGGACGCGAAGTATTAGCGTGTTAGTAAAATACCGGTAAAGGCAAGTCTTTCAGTTCCTTTTTGCTATGTGAACTTGATGATGATCTGCTTAAAAATTCTAGTGTATGATGTATTATATATGTCAAAAGTATGAAATGTGAAAGTCAATCTATGACTATGATGATTGAACTATGAATGTTGATTGAGTAAGGAACTTAATCTTTATAGTTGTTATGTGAACTATAACATGTATGCTATGTTTGTTTATGATTATTCTTGTATATTGACCATGTTATTATGTGCTACGTGATGCATGAAAACTGTTAGATTTTGCTGAGCTGTCGAGCTTATTCTTGCAAATAACCATTTTTGCAGATTCAAGAATTGAAGGTAACGCTATGTGCTACTTGATTGTTATGGATCAAAAGTGATATACGAAGATTTAATATCCTAGCTAAGTTGTTATTCTTGTAAACCATATCTAATATTTTGAATAATGTATTAATGTTGAATTGTAATATTGTTTTGCGAATGTAAACTATTGTAGTATTAAAATGATTCTGAGATATTTAGATGTAAAGGTTGAAGGTTTTGGGAACGAGGATAGTTTGTAATAGAAAATTTTAGTTTTTCTGCAAATTTCAATGGTTGTATTATCGTTTAATGATGTAAAATTAGAGGTTGAATGTATTATTAACAACCGAAGTCGAGAATTAAATTGTATGAATTTTGGGGTAGTTACAAGTTCTACTATGTAGAAGTGAGAGTTCTACTACATGAAGAGTGTTCTTAATTGCCGGGAGAAAGAAGAGCATTATGTCATCTTGATGTCCATCATGGGAACACTCTAAGTACAATAGAGAAGAGCCTACAGTCATCTTAGCAAGTCCATCATGAGAAGGCATCAAGTAGAAAGAAGGAAGATCACAAATGCATCTTGGTGTCAAGCATGAGAAAGCTTCAAAGTACCTAACAGAAGAGCTTATCATCATCTTGGAAGCCTATCGTGTGCAGACATCAAGTACCAAGGAGAAGGATCTTCAAGGCAGTTTATAAAGGGGTCATCCGAAGTGGTTGAGTAACCGAAGAAGTTGAGCATCATGCAACACTCAGCTGAACTTCAAGGATGATCAAGCCAAGCTGCTAAGTATAGAAGATGTTCATAGCATGAAGACATCTTAGCAGCTCTGTACCGAATCCAGCAACAACAAACAAACAACTCAACAGCCAGGGCCTGAGGGGTCCTTGTCCGAAGGGATAAAATGAAACAGGACCAGAAGGGTCCTTGTCCGGAGGGACTAAATAAAATTCCAAACCTGCTGGGCTTGAAGAGTTCCTAGGGAACTAGAGGAGTTCCAAGGCTGCTGGCCTTGAGGAGTTCCAAGATTTGATTCAAGAATTTTTGATACTCATTGTTCATGATATTATTATAAGACTCTGAACTATCTTGTAGATTATACGTTGATATTTCAAACTCGTGATATTATACTCATCACCCTTGTTGTATATTACTTGCTGGGCAATTTGTGCTCATTCTTGCTTATTTAAAAAATTTCAGTTAAGGCGGAACATGGAAGTGTCTCTGAGAAAGGCATAGGCAAGGGAAAGGCTATTGACTAACTTGTTCCTTTATGCTTAAAAGTGTTATGTTGTATTAAGACTGTCTTCAGACTATGTTTAAGCTTAAGTAGGATTATATAATAAGTCTTTATTCGATATTATTATGTAATCTATTAAGTATTTTAGGTTACGAGACTTGGGAGAATAATTATAATAAATCCTTGTATATTATTCTAGATTAGATCTTCCGTTGTGAATGTGTAATTTTAGTTATTATTGTATTAAAATGAGCACATGATGAACCGAATTCGAGTGACCAAGTGGCGGTCCGAATTTGGGGGTGTCACATCACCGTGGTTGGAACTGACTTTTCTGGGGTTATCTCTGGAACTTGAACTAGATCCCTCGGGGTTATTTTCGAGGTTGGAACTGGATCTCTTGGGGTTATCTTCTGGGTTAAAACTGAATCTCTCGAGGTTATCTCCGTGATTGCAAACTGGATCTCTTGGGGTTATCTCTGGGGCTGAAACTGATTTGACGTCCAGGGTTATCTCTAGAAGTTGATTTTACCCTCCTGTAGGGTTAGTAAAAGGAACACAAAATTTTTAGTGTCTACAACCAACGTGGCTGTCTAGGTAGGTCATGGTTATGCTTATGTGTAACTAAAAAAAGAATATTTAATTTTTGATATAACAATTATTATATATTCAAGGGCAAATTTGTTAAATGACTTTATATTAAACATTAAAACTAAACAAAAACAACAAAAGGCTAAAATCATCAGAACCACCGGACAAAAATGTAAATAAACATAAATAAAATTAATAATATCAAAACTCAACCGCCGACGATAAACCACCAGACATGGATTCCAACCACAATGCAAACTAAAGCCGACCTTGTCAATGCCATAAATCTAACTTAATGAGAAACAATAAGAACAAACAATGATAAGCAATAAACAAGAATGTAGATTGGATGAAAAGTGACAAAATAAGTATCCTAAAGCACACTGGGAGATGTAGATGTTGTAAGCAGAGATGATGATGAAAAAACCAATTGTGAAGATTTTATTATTAAAAAAAGTTATTTAGTTTTAACATTTTTACCTTTTTATTATAATAAAATAATTTAAACTAAATGATAAATGATCCTTCTTTTGTCACGTAATCACATGTACACCACCTGGCATAGCCACGCCAACAATTTTTGAGGTGGCAGGTCCAATTGAACCAAATTGAAAAAAAATCAATAGTTTAATCATCTAATTGACAAATTTAAAAGGTATCCGAAGAGGAATATGATTTATAGTTTAGGGTATCAATTTATATTTAATCCTATTAGTAATTGGAGGTGTTAATATAAGATGATAAGTTTGATTTTAGAATGCTCGAAATGCACAACCATAGCAAAATCTAGAGTTAGTTAGAAATGAATAACCATAAATAAAAAACGTATTGTTAAGCATGAATTTAGAAAATAAACATAAGGGATGTCAAAATAAAGAATAGACACAGGTGGTGTCATAATAAAGAACAGACACAGGTGGTGTCATAATAAAATAGACACAAGTGATGTCGTAATAATAAAACAAACACTGGTGATGTGTCATAATAAAGCAGACACTAGTGATTGATAAGTAGGTTTTATACCTACTTATTGGTTGCCAACTCACTGGAATTCTGTTCAACTCAAGTATATTTAGTATGTTTTATTTTCTTTTTGGTGTTTATTTTGCAGTATGTGTAGCTGGAACTCCTAAAGCATCCTAAGGCATTGAATGGCATGGTAATAGAAAAGGCAATACAAGGCTTGGTGGCTTGTGCAAGAATGAAGTTGTCAACTAGAGTCAAGCAGATAAAAAAAGGATAGCTAGAAGAACTTTGGAGTGACCAAGTGAAGAAGAAAAGAAATGAAGAAGAAGAAAGTAGCAGGAAGCAACAATAGCAGCAAACACAATAGACATAAAGCAGCAGCAGCGCGGTCGGCTGCCATAATGTTTAGTCATGGCGCGCCCACGCCAGAGGAAATACAGATGGAGATATTGTGATAACCTGGGATTTCGAATAATCAAATATTTACGAATAAATTTTTTTTTATATTAACATTGACTGTTAATATTGTACTGAGAATTTGTGAGACAAGTCTCGAGAATTAGTCAATATGTGTTCTAACTGAGAAAAATAGAGAAGAGTTGTGTTTAACAACTTTAGAAACCCTAACCCTAATTTTCGGATAGGGATTCGATAGAAAATATAATTAAAATAATTGTATTAATAATTGCGTGTTTGTTCTGTGTGACCTTAATGATCAAAAATTAATTGGATAAGGTTTAATATTATTAAACCCTAATAAGGGATTAGAAACCCTAATCTCAGTTGTAGAAAACCCTAATGTGCTGTTAGAAACCCTAAATGTACACCGGGAAACCCTAATTTAAAATGTGGGATTTCTTAAACCCTAATTAGGCAGCTCTAATTTTATTAGCATGCCTAAAGTGTTTGTTAAACTTAAATATGATTAGAAAACTCTAATTATATTTTTGTATGTTAAATTTCTATTTTAGAAACCCTAATTTTATTTTAGAAAATTTATTTTTTTAATTAAACCCTAAATTTGAAAATTGTGGGAACTAGAATTTTTAATACCTAAAGGGTTCAAATCTTAAACACTAATCCAAGCCCCAAATCCTAAGGGTTTGTACAAATTCTATGTTTTCCATATAATTTAAATTGCAAATGACAAAATTACCCTTTATGGGATTTTTATTAGTTAGCTTGCAAAAATGGCCAATGCCTTTAGTGGTTCACCAACTATTGACTTTGTGGCTCATAAAATCTTAGCAAATCAGTTCCAATTGACAGCAACCTCAGCCCATTCATTGCATCAAAGCTTAATATATTAGTTTAGAGAGAGAAAATCACAAAACTTGATCATTTACCAACTCCTTCTCTCACTAAACCTACGAAAATTAGAAGTGTTTCAGTCATTTTAATCAGCCTTAGGTCAATCAATAACAGATTGAAGGATTAAGATCAAGAATTGGAAGCTAAAGGTATAACCGAAAATTTAAATTTTGATCTTTATTGCTTAGAAATTTTTTTGTGTTATGTGTTTAGATTCATGCTAGAAGATGTTTTTAGTTGATCTATGTTGATATAACACGGATCCATAACATTAAAAGGCTTTAAAATGAAGTTTTTCAAAAATTTTTTGGGCAGTTTCTATAGTCTGACAAGCAGATGTCAGCCGTTATAGATCCTTATGTGTTTATGATTTTTGTTGTTTTAAAGCTTTACTTTGTTGACTGGTATATGGTCTTTAATTTTCAGGTGGTAGATCAGCTGAATGATGTTTAGATTAGGAGTTATTAACGGTCAAAAGCCGTTGACCGGCATTGACCGAGCAAAATCTGGGCAAGTCCAGAAACTGAAATCAGTGTCTGACAACGTTTTGTAGCGAGCAGATCTGTCAGTATTTTCATGTTTTGATGTTGTAACCATTTTGTAGCCGGTTATGTGTATTATGTATTTGAGTTTTTAGATCTCTAAAAAATATAATATATTGAGCAGAACAAATGGTCAAAGTGAGCTACTCGCTAAGTTTTGACATTTCCTGAAATTTTCAGAAATTTGAAGAGCAAGCCGTCTGACATGCTTTGACCGCTTTGTAGATTGTGAATGGTTTGTTTTTGGACCGATTTGTTGGTGTAATATTGTTCCTTGATGCATGGACCAGGGATTTAAACCATAAACTAACATAAATCATTAACAGAACTCATAGATAATCGAGCATGAAAGTGCCTACTCGAATCTGTTTGGGATCCTGGAAACCCAGAATTGTCCTGACAGAAACTTTGGAGATTTAGATCTCCTTTCTGTGATGTTGTTTAACCAAAATGTTGGTTGGATATTGTAGTGTGACATTAATACTACAACAACAAAGTTTTAGTTAACTCAGAAGCGTTTTAATCAAAGCGATATTCATGGTCAAAGTGGCACCCTTGCATTGCCGGCTGTCAGTGTTCTTGAGGCCAAGAACACCTATAGCGACAGAAAATGTCGCTATAGGCCATTAGCGACAGATTAATTAATTTATTTTCTGATTTTTCCGAAAAATAATTAAAAAATAGAAATAAATTTTAAAAATTAGTAAAAATGGTTTTAAAAATTATTTTAAATTATGAAAAAATAATTTTTGACCAATTGAAATATTTTTCTTTAATATTCATAATTATTTAGATATTAAAGGTATTTAATTTATTTAATTAGTGTATTAAATAAATTAGAGAAAAATGATTTATTATGATGAAAAATCATTTTTAATAAGAAAAATGCATTTAAAAATATTTTGAGTTATAAAAAGTAACTTTTAATATTTTTGGAGAATTTTCATTAATAATTTAATATTAATGATATTAGATTTATTTGATTATTAAATTAAATAAATAAGAGAGAAATGATTTTAATGATTTAAAAATCATTTTAATGAAGAATAAGTGCTAGAAAATATTTTAAATTATAAAATATAATTTTCAATATTTTTGGAGTATTTTCATTAATAAATTAATATTAATGATATTTGATTTATTTAATTATTATATTAAATAAATAAATTAAAAATAATTTTATTGATATAAAAATCATTTAAAAATGAGAAAAAATGATTTAAAAATATTTTAAGTTATATTTAATCACTTTTAATATTTGGATAAAATTTCATTAATATTTATATATTAATGGTGATGATTTAAAAATGATTTTAATTATTTTAAAAATCATTTAAGTAGAATATTGGTGATTTAAACATATTTTAAGTTATTGATGATAACTTTAATATTTTGGAATGTATGTTATTAATATTTTGATATTATTAAATATTAATAATGATAAGATTATTTGATAATTAAATCATTTAAAAATGATTTAAGTGTTTGAAAAATTATTATAAATTATAATAATTATTTGATAATTATTAAAAGCTTCCGAAGAATATTATTGTTGATAATTGACTTATTTGAATTAATATTGAAGCTTAGAGACCAAGTTTAATTGACAATCAATGTGTTAATTGTCGGGTAGGGTGACCAGAACACCGAGAATGGACCAAAGTCCAACCAGACTAAATTAGTTTGACTTGTTATGTAATAACCATTTTTTTATTAATTAGATATTAATTGATTTTATTTTATACAATTGTATTTAAATTGGAAAAAGGTAAATTATTTTGTTTCCCTATTTCTTCCTTGTTTTGTTTGGAAAATTAAATTTGAGGAAGATAGTTCAGTTTATTAAAGTCTTGTGGTAAAATCATTCGGAGCGGGAAGCTACTTGGGAGATAGAGTAATCTATTCGAGCGGAGTATCCGCATCTCTTTGAAAAATTTGGTGCGTTTCATTCTTTTGATTCCGGGGACGGAATCCTTTTTAAGGGGTAGGTGATGTAATACCCGGTAAAAATAAATATATATATATATATATATATATATATATATTTAAATCTATATTTTTAATTGGGCTTTTATTATGTTTGGGTCAAAATTTTATTTAATTTGTGTGACTTATAATAAGTAGGTGATTACATTAAATTGGGTTTTTATACTAATTGGGTCTATTTTGTATTTGGGTAATATTAAAATTAGGAGACACAATGAGATATATTAATTAATAAATAAACAAAACCTAATTGCTTCATCATATTTTATACCAACTGCCGCGAATGTTGCTCGTCGCTGGTTCACCGCTTAATCCTTGTGATAACCCAATTGGAGATCATTATTTGTTGAAATCTATCAAGAATAAAATTGATTATTGTAGGCTACATGGTATTGAGATTGTGTATAATATGGCTCATTTGGATAGGGAGTTAGCTGGGTATTAGGCAAAATTGCCTTTGACTAGGAAATTAATGTTGTCTCATCCTGAAGTGGAGTGGATTTGGTGGATGGATAGTGATGCTTTGTTTAATGATATGGTGTTTGACATTCCATATTCCAAGTACGATAACTATAATATGGTGATTCATGGGTATCCTGATTTGTTGTTTAATCAGAATGTCGTGGATTGCATTGATCACTGCATATGGTCGTTGGATTTGTTGGATGTGTGGGCCCCAATGGGTCCTAAGGGTCCGATTCGTGACGAGGCAAGGAAGATTTTGACTGCAAATTTGAAAAGGAAGAGACCGTTCCTGTAAATGTTTATGGGAAGTCCAAAGTGGAAGTAGAGCAATTCATATATGAAAACTGGTCCAACTTTGTAATTTTAAGAAGCAGAATTATGAGGTAATGATGATTACTAATATTTTATTATTAGTACAGTAATAGGTTATATATATATATATAGTAATTTTATAATTTAATTAACGGTATGGTATTAATTTGGTGATTATATAGATCGAATTGAAGAGATCTAGCAGTGTGATATTTGGGTTTGAGGAATTATTTCGCTATTATATGCAGGTACGGATTCCGTACTCTTTCAGCGACATTCTTGTTAAATTTGATTTGTTCGTTTTGTCGCTTGTTCGAATTTCGTTATTATTTCACATAATTGTTTCTTGTGAAATAAGTATATTAGTTTCATTTTGGAGTTGATTCATATAACTCGCATTTGTACTCTTTGAATGAGGTTATCATGTCTAATATTTATTTCGATAATTATAGAGCGGTACATGTTGCTACCTTCCTTTTGAAACCTTGTGATTATAATTTGATTTGGTTCAACATGTACATATAGAACCCTTTTGTTGGTATTATGTCGCATGTGTTGTGACATGGTATTTTTGTTAGAATATACCGTAGCGTATACCTGAGCTATAACCACCTGTGGGGGTACCACAGGCATGTCGTCTTGGCACGAGAGACATGACACTTTCCGTGGCGGTGTGATTAGTCCACGGCGTCTCCATTTTGGGCTCCGGAGTAAATGGGCCATTTGGTGTTTTGTTGTGGGAGGCGTATGGGTTAACCCTAGTTTTCTGTTCTGCGGATTGGTGATGTTGTGCCAAACACACCTATCCGATTTGCATACATTTGGATTCGCGGTCCAATGTGTGATTGCCTGTGTGGCATTGTTTCGATGTGCCTGTGTGGCATTATTTTGATTTGCCTGTGTGGCATTAGTTTGACTTGCCTGTGTGGCATTATTTTGACTTGTCTGTGTGGCAAGGTATATTTTTGAGCTCACTTGGTATGAAATAACCCCAGCCATTTGTTTCAGCCTATTATTTTATTGTATTAGTTTTGTTTGTTTTTGTTCAGTTCAATTCATTGAGTTAGTTACTTCAGTTCGTTATTTCTTTAATCGTCTATTGGTTTCGTCAATTCTGTTGATTCAGATATATTTCATTCAGATCTTTGGAGATTATATTTTCGTCCGTATTTACACTTGAGGCTTTGTTCAGTATTTTGTCTCAGTTATTTTCGTATATCAGTTGTTTATCTTTTGTATATCTGTATCCGTACTGGGCAATTGGCTCATGCTGTGTTTTTCTTCCGGCAGGTTTGCAAGGGTGTTTCAGGGCTAGTGTGATGAGAGAGTTGTCTTTGACCATCGATCTAGGTTGTTTCGATTTTTAAGTTTTGATTATTTTGACTCTAGTTGGAGAATTATAATTAGTACTTCATTGATAGATATCATTATTACATATTTTGAAGTTGTTAGTGCTCTGTTCGCTTATTTTGAGGTTTGTTGTGCTTTGCACGTGACCTCCCTTTCCTTTTCGGGAAGGGGGTGTTACAGAGATGGTATCAAAGCTTAGGTTCTTTCTTGTAGAAAACCTATTTAGGTTTGACCTGTGAGTTGTGGGTAAACCATTGGGTAGACGTATGAGTCTGGTTTTATTTTGGTTCTTTGTGTGGTTGATCTCTATTTTGACCAATTGTCAATTTCTTTTCGATTTATAGTTTATTTGAGGAAAGTGGAATAATTTATTAAGGTGATTGAGTAATGATATTAGGTAAGAATTGTGATTTAATCATTGAGGTGAATAAAGTTATACTTTGTACAGATAGGAAATGATCTTATATGACATGTGATTATGATGTGAGTATTTGTATATCTCGACGAGTATTTGATTTTGGAAAATTAATCTTTTAGAGTTATTTTTTTTTGTGACAATTGTTATGATTGTTGAATTGAGTATTTGTTTTGAGTTAGGTTTTGATTTTTGTTAAGCTTGTGGATAATTTGAGATTTGTGTATTAATGTCATACTATGATAAGGAGATAAATTATTAAGTGTAGAGGATTTTTTTTATAAATTTGAGTTGTTGATATTCGAGGAAATTAAATTAATCATTTAGAGTTAATGATCAATCTTGTGGCTACTTTCTAGTAGGATGTTGAAGTTATATTTTATGAAGTTTCTTTGTGATAGTATGAGGAGACATTGAAATTTATTGGATTAAGGTTTGTAATAAGGGTTGATTGATTTATTGAATGATTATATATTAAGTGATGAATTTTTAAGAGATTTTGAATGCTATAGTTTGCTTATTCAGATAATAGGATTTATGATCTGGAGTTTGGTATGGTGATGATGAGATCTTAGTAATAATATGTTTTTGGTATTATAATATTTGAGAACTAATTTGATTTGAGGTTATAATATTTTAAAACTCTTAAGGATTTAGGAGAGTTGATGATAAAGAAATATTAGTAGTATATTCTTTGGTGTAATAATATTTGAGGACTAGTGCAAATTGAGGATGAGATATTTTGAAGCTCTTGAGGACTTCGGGAGAGTTGGTAATATGGTTTGCATAGTTGTTTTGTTTATCTGATGTCTTTAGAGTTTTGTATGAATTTTTGTAAAATTAAATAAAAATAATTTGTTAAATCTTTGTCATGTGTGGAATATAAACGTTTTACGAATTAAAAATAATTTTAAATATTTTGGATATTCGAATCGTATTTAGATGAAGAGAATTTTTTTTTTGGGATTTCGAATTATGTTCCGAAGAGTACGTACGTTTGCAAGAATGAAACTCAAAGATATTAGCGACGGCCGCACCAACGGTGGATCATGCGATCTAATTTGATGCAACGCGAAGAACCTTACCAAGCTTGCCACGATAGCTGACGAATCTTTTACAAGTACATTTATAATTACTTGGACCGATGACTTATCTGTGTTGATCGTTATAAATGGTGGCGCAACGTCGTAACTAAATTATTTTTGTAGCTTATTTGAATTTCGAGGACGGAATTATTTTTAAGGGGTGAAAAATGTAATAACCATTTTTTTATTAATTAGATATTAATTGATTTTATTTTATACAATTGTATTTAAATTGGAAAAAGGTAAATTATTTTGTTTCCCTATTTCTTCCTTGTTTTGTTTGGAAAATTAAATTTGAGGAAGATAGTTCAGTTTATTAAAGTCTTGTGGTAAAATCATTCGGAGCGGGAAGCTACTTGGGAGATAGAGTAATCTATTCGAGCGGAGTATCCGCATCTCTTTGAAAAATTTGGTGCGTTTCATTCTTTTGATTCCGGGGACGGAATCCTTTTTAAGGGGTAGGTGATGTAATACCCGGTAAAATAATATATATATATATATATATATATATATATATATATATATATTTAAATCTATATTTTTAATTGGGCTTTTATTATGTTTGGGTCAAAATTTTATTTAATTTGTGTGACTTATAATAAGTAGGTGATTACATTAAATTGGGTTTTTATACTAATTGGGTCTATTTTGTATTTGGGTAATATTAAAATTAGGAGACACAATGAGATATATTAATTAATAAATAAACAAAACCTAATTGCTTCATCATATTTTATACCAACTGCCGCGAATGTTGCTCGTCGCTGGTTCACCGCTTAATCCTTGTGATAACCCAATTGGAGATCATTATTTGTTGAAATCTATCAAGAATAAAATTGATTATTGTAGGCTACATGGTATTGAGATTGTGTATAATATGGCTCATTTGGATAGGGAGTTAGCTGGGTATTGGGCAAAATTGCCTTTGACTAGGAAATTAATGTTGTCTCATCCTGAAGTGGAGTGGATTTGGTGGATGGATAGTGATGCTTTGTTTAATGATATGGTGTTTGACATTCCATATTCCAAGTACGATAACTATAATATGGTGATTCATGGGTATCCTGATTTGTTGTTTAATCAGAATGTCGTGGATTGCATTGATCACTGCATATGGTCGTTGGATTTGTTGGATGTGTGGGCCCCAATGGGTCCTAAGGGTCCGATTCGTGACGAGGCATGGAAGATTTTGACTGCAAATTTGAAAAGGAAGAGACCGTTCCTGTAAATGTTTATGGGAAGTCCAAAGTGGAAGTAGAGCAATTCATATATGAAAACTGGTCCAACTTTGTAATTTTAAGAAGCAGAATTATGAGGTAATGATGATTACTAATATTTTATTATTAGTACAGTAATAGGTTATATATATATATATAGTAATTTTATAATTTAATTAACGGTATGGTATTAATTTGGTGATTATATAGATCGAATTGAAGAGATCTAGCAGTGTGATATTTGGGTTTGAGGAATTATTTCGCTATTATATGCAGGTACGGATTCCGTACTCTTTCAGCGACATTCTTGTTAAATTTGATTTGTTCGTTTTGTCGCTTGTTCGAATTTCGTTATTATTTCACATAATTGTTTCTTGTGAAATAAGTATATTAGTTTCATTTTGGAGTTGATTCATATAACTCGCATTTGTACTCTTTGAATGAGGTTATCATGTCTAATATTTATTTCGATAATTATAGAGCGGTACATGTTGCTACCTTCCTTTTGAAACCTTGTGATTATAATTTGATTTGGTTCAACATGTACATATAGAACCCTTTTGTTGGTATTATGTCGCATGTGTTGTGACATGGTATTTTTGTTAGAATATACCGTAGCGTATACCTGAGCTATAACCACCTGTGGGGGTACCACAGGCATGTCGTCTTGGCACGAGAGACATGACACTTTCCGTGGCGGTGTGATTAGTCCACGGCGTCTCCATTTTGGGCTCCGGAGTAAATGGGCCATTTGGTGTTTTGTTGTGGGAGGCGTATGGGTTAACCCTAGTTTTCTGTTCTGCGGATTGGTGATGTTGTGCCAAACACACCTATCCGATTTGCATACATTTGGATTCGCGGTCCAATGTGTGATTGCCTGTGTGGCATTGTTTCGATGTGCCTGTGTGGCATTATTTTGATTTGCCTGTGTGGCATTAGTTTGACTTGCCTGTGTGGCATTATTTTGACTTGTCTGTGTGGCAAGGTATATTTTTGAGCTCACTTGGTATGAAATAACCCCAGCCATTTGTTTCAGCCTATTATTTTATTGTATTAGTTTTGTTTGTTTTTGTTCAGTTCAATTCATTGAGTTAGTTACTTCAGTTCGTTATTTCTTTAATCGTCTATTGGTTTCGTCAATTCTGTTGATTCAGATATATTTCATTCAGATCTTTGGAGATTATATTTTCGTCCGTATTTACACTTGAGGCTTTGTTCAGTATTTTGTCTCAGTTGTTTTCGTATATCAGTTGTTTATCTTTTGTATATCTGTATCCGTACTGGGCAATTGGCTCATGCTGTGTTTTTCTTCCGGCAGGTTTGCAGGGGTGTTTCAGGGCTAGTGTGATGAGAGAGTTGTCTTTGACCATCGATCTAGGTTGTTTCGATTTTTAAGTTTTGATTATTTTGACTCTAGTTGGAGAATTATAATTAGTACTTCATTGATAGATATCATTATTACATATTTTGAAGTTGTTAGTGCTCTGCTCGCTTATTTTGAGGTTTGTTGTGCTTTGCACGTGACCTCCCTTTCCTTTTCGGGAAGGGGGTGTTACATGTTAAGTGTTTATATAGGTTATAAACACTATTATGGCTATGTGGTAATGTGCCTAGGAGAAGTTTGACTGTAAAATACTGTGTTATGTGTTATAAATGATTGTGCTAATTGTTAGACCGATATTATTGGTTATAGGTCTTTCAAACGCAGATAAGTATTTTGGGTAGCTGTAATCAGCGGAAGAGGCAAGTTACCTAAACTCAACCTTGAGTTATTTCATTCAATTATTATTGGTGGTTAATTATTGTTGATTAAGCCACGTCCAGGGATTTATTGTTGAAATTAAATTTTCGAATTAGAAAATATATATTCGTAAAATTACTGTTGTTGGATATTTATATCTGTAGAAGTTAGAATTGACCGTACAGATAATTCCTCTTTATTGTCAAATTAAGTTGAGAAATGTCTTAGCCAATTATTTTGGTTAGACAAACATTTGTAAAAACTTGTTGGGTTTGAGAAGAGAAGCAAATAGAATTTGAAATCACAGTATTTCGTTGTAAAATCAAAATATTGATTCTAAGACTGGGAAGAACAACCTTTTATATAAAGGGAACATTTTGTTGGTCGTGAATTCGATCTTTGCGCGCGTTTTGAGTTTTATGCATAATATAGGGTACAAGGAGTTGGCCGGCTCTAAGTACTTGCCGAGGGGTATGATTTAATCTTTATGGTTATCTGATACTCCCGCGTATGTATCAAAGTAAATCTTTGATAGATACCCAAGAAAATAAGTTCAAAGATCTTGTGTGATCGCTCAGTATTAAATCTGGAAAACATTCCACTTTGTTATTTCGTAGAATTGATTCTTGATTATTCATTAGAATATCGTAGAAACTTTGAAAGCGTTGTACTCTTTCATTATTGAATTGTGTTGTATAGAATACGAGAAGACTTGTTATTGAATAACGATTTGTTCAGTTATTTCAAAGTGCCCCGAACTTTGGTTTCATTCTATCAAAATAGATAGTTTGTTGTTTTGAATTCTTATACATTTATTGTATGTATTAACTTGCGGGGCAAATTAGTTGCTCACCCTTGCTAAATAAAACCTTTCAGCTAGGGACGAAGTTGCAGAAGGTGCTGCGAAGAAGAATAAGGGCAAAGGCATCGTAATAAATTAGTTTTATGAACAGTATTATTTATATTGTTGTATTGTAAACCCTTTATGTATATCTAAAGGGTATGTTTGTAAATTTAAGGTTAAAAAACCTGGGTGATGTATTATTAAACTCTGATAAAAACTTATGAAAGTTACTATCTATATATATTATGAGTAGTTAAATGTTATTTTTATTGTGGATCGTGAACACCAAACTCGGGGGTCAGGTAACCCGGATTTGGGGGTGTCACAGGTTGGTATCAGAGCTGTAGTGACCAAGGTGTCACCAGCTGGTAGAAGAGCCGTAGGTTATAAACCTTAAGTGGGGTGGGGAAAATCCTAGGATTATAACCATAAACGAGATAGAGAATACTCATTTAGAGTACTAAGTGAGAGATTGCCGAAGTGCAACGATAGTGAGAAATGTGGACACATAGTGTGAGGAGTTTGTACTAGTGAAGTACTAATCAAGTTGTTTAAACTGATTATAGGATGTCTGAAAAAGGTGAAAAGAGTGCGATGATGCTAGCGGCTGTTACACCAGTTCCAGTAGCCGAGGTGCCAGCGCAAAGCGAATCGGTTGAGAAGTTGAGAGAAGATGAACCAATGGTTAATCTGGGGAGAGATCATGATGATTATCCCGAGATGTATCTAAGTGGTGATGAGGAGGCAGAGTCTAAAGAAGATAAGGTGGAACTAAAGAATAAGATCAAGGTTGGTGAACAAGATCAACTATCTGTGGAAATCCAGGAACTCCGAAGTAAAGTATTTCTTCTAGAGGAGTTATGGAAAATAGAGCGAGCATTACGCAAAATGACAGAAGAACGGAACGAGCTGAAAGCGCTGGTGGAGAAGATGAAGGCTGAAGGTGGTGGATCATCGGAAGGAACTGGAAAGAAGGACAAGAAGAAAAGGAAGAGGAACAAAGACAGCGTTAACTCTGAAAACTCTGACCCGAAGAAGAAGAAAGTCTGTAGCATGTGTGGCAAGACTCACGTGGGAGAATGCATAATGTGGAAGAATGTATGCTTCAACTGCAAGCAGGAAGGACATATTTCTCTGCATTGTCCTAAGCCAAATTTGAGGAAATGTTTTTCCTGTGGGCAAACGGGGCACGGATTCAATAAGTGTCCCAGCAAGAAGAAGACTGGTGAAGGAAGTGGTCGATCGATCGCTTAAGTTAAGCGTTATTATCTTTTGATAGAAGTTTTTGGTATTAAAAGTTGTAATATCGAGAATGATGCTTAAGCATATGTAAATATGTGTTTGTAATGAATGAAATCTTTATTTTCTATATGAATATAAGATTAAAATAAATTTTTGAGTTCTTAAAACTCATACTTATGGTAAGTTAATGACTCATAATTATATGAAATATTTTGAACCCCTCAGCGAATGGACGCCAAAGGTCTGACTAGGATAAGTGTTAAGTTTGTAATATTCATGAACGCAATCAAATTGCACAAAATTATGCGGAAGCGTGGAAAATCAAAGTTTTAAAATTTTGTAAACCATAAACCCGGATCACCCTTTATGCGCAATTATTAATTAAACAAAAAGATATGAATAAGAATCATACCCTTGAAGATCCAAGCTTCCTCAGGTACAAGTTCACCTCCAATCCTTTTCGCGTTCATCTTGAATCCACCGGGTTTGGTTCCTTCCTTTGATCAACGTTAGCCACCCAAGTGTTTGGCCTCTATAGGTGATCCACCAAGGAAGAAGAAGAATTCAAGAAGATGGGTATTTTTTGCTCAAACCCTAGTTTTCTATCTCTATAGAAAAAGGGGCGTACTCTCCAACAACTGGAATAACGTATATTAGATATCTGATATAAGACTCCTCTTATAAAGATATCAAGTAACCCTATTAAAAAATAAGGTATTATTTATTTAATTAAACTCTTTTAATTAAATGGGCTCCCTAATCTTATTAGGGATAATTAATTAAACTCCTTTAACTAATTTTCCCTCATAATCCTATTAGGAATAAATGAGAGTACTTATATCAAATTAATTCCTAAACTCTTTTAGAAATTAAAATAATAATAATTGTAATAATATTAATAAGACTCCTTTTATTAATTTATATTTAATATTTCTAAAATATTAAATAATAAATATTTAGCTATTTAATTTATTCTATCACCATAGATTAAATTAAATATACTTAACATATTATTACGATTATGTCATTAACTTCTTAAATAATTATTCTTCCTTTTATGGTGTGACCCTTTAGGTTCTCCATATTAAACCGGTTGTGAATAAATCAATTAGAACAATTCTAATCTTATTTAAATAAATAAATTAAACTATTAATTTATTTAAATAAATAATATTTATTCTACAATAGGGATAAGCCTCCCTAGCGTTCAACGACTTTCCAGATAATATAGATTTCAACATTAATCATAAAAGAACCTTTGAGTAAATAGTTACCGTACAATTCAATCCTTCCACCATACATTGTTCCAATTAAATATAAGACATGGAATTTCTGTCAAGTCATATTTTATTTAATTATATGTATTTCCACTCTTAAATGCAAAACTCCAAATAATGCAAATTAGAAACTCCTTTCTAATTTTATTCTGCCTTGGTCAAGGACTACTGAGTTGTCATTTATCGAATCACATAGGACATTTCTCTTCTTTTACTAGAAGTGGTAGATTCTTTATTGATCATACATTATCTCCATGTACAACTTATTATACCCAAGCATACCCTTTGATATACCCTAAGGGTCTTAAGGAATAAGTCAAAGTATAACTCATCATACACAAGATACTATGATGATCTCAAGTCCAAGGATCACTTGTACTACTATCACTACAGGAATTCCTATTGACATGCAAGTAAAACTACATTAGGTATTCCTTAGCGAGTCACGTTCAGTGAACTTATTCTCTAATAAGCACCTATATACTTGCTTTAGTGTCTCTACACAAATGATCATGAGATCAATCATCCTCATCCAATGAGCAAGCAACGTATGTACCAATCTATCTGGATTCACTAATCCCCAATTTAGTAATCCAACGATTGGGAACTATTTTAGTTTTAAGCTTTTTAAGAATTTAGATCTCATTAGAATGATCATCGTCATTATTCTAAAAGCATTGCTTAAAACTACGGGTTTATCACATATTATAAAACAGCATCATGTAGATAATTAAAAGCCTTTAATAAATTAATACTTTTTATTAATAAATGAATAAGATTGTTTACTAAGTATATGCTTTATCATCAAATATGATTGGCTTGTGTGCATACTACTTTCAATCTCCCACTTGCACTAAAGCCAATCGCCATGGTATCTCATACCCTTCTTCTCTAAGTAACGATTATTCTGCTGTTGGATAAGCTTTAGTTAATGGATATGTAATATTGTTCTTGAGAGTTCACTATCTCTATAGTGATTTCCCATCTTTCAATGATTCTTATAATCAAATGAAAGTGCCACAACACATGTTTAGATCCAAGATGAGACTTAGGAACTATTCCTAGTTCTGTAATGAACTTTTTATCCAAACAATCAACGTGTAGCTTCATTTATAGCTATATACTTTATCTTTATCACTAAACCAATAACTCTTTGTTGTTTGGAACCTTTCCAATTCACTGCACCACCGTTCAAGGTAACCCTTTACCTTAAAGTGGATTTTCTGTCGTCTTGGTCTGTCTGAAAAAACTTGAGTCTGTTAAGCCCTCTAGTTTTAATTCAGACCCGCCATGAATTATATCACATCCTTAGTGCTGGTTAAGTACTTTAAGATGTTTTTCACTGTCTCACAGTGAACTTCTCCAGAATATGACTGATCAACATCAGGTCGCATATATTTCATTGCATACATGATTGTCACTCATGCGATCTCTCTTTTAGGAGTCTATGGGGACTATTAAGAGAGATACACTCCATGGCTCATCAACATGAGACATCCCATGGAGTTTGCCATGCTAAACGACTTTAGCATCAAATGAATATGCGTTCCTTGGGTTAAGCCGAGCATCCTTTTAAATCTATCTATATAGATTTGCATCCCCAATTAAGATACTCTTCCCAAATCATTCATGGAGGAATGTTTAGACAACTTTATCTTTACTGATTCTAGCATTGGCATGTCATTCCGTATCCATAGTATATCAACATATAATACTAGGAATGTCACGACGCTCCCACTGACCCTTTTGTATACACTAGGTTCATTCTTATTTTTGATAAAATCAAACTCTTTTGATTGTCTCATCAAGACGAATGTTCCATATTTGAGAGTGTCTACAACTCTTACCTCATCGTATGTAACTGGATCATCATCTTCTATGATACGTACCTCATCATCATCATCCATGATGTATCCATACCTCCCAGGTATCTTCGATGCTATTCCAGATTTATGATTCGGTTGTGATACAATAGGTCTATCTACAGGTTCCTCTTATTTTACTTATAGTGTTTTGTGGTTCTTGAACTCTTCAAGATCTATTATCCTCCCACTAGCCCCTTCAATGATAAACATCTTTATCTTAGAAGGTAGCGTGTTTCGCAACAAACACCTTTTGCTAAGTAGGATTATAGAACATATGCCCTAAACTTACTTTAGGATGTCCCACAAATCTGTACTTGTCAAATTTTGTCCCAAGCTTATCCTTTGAAACCGTTTCACATAAGTTGGACAACCCCTTATCTTAACATACTTAAGATTAGGAATCATCACTGTCCATAACTTTTATGGAGTCTTGGGGCCGGATTTTGAGGTTACCTTTTCCGTAGATAAGCAGCCATTTCTAGGACATTATCTCAAAAGGATACTGGAATGTCGGTAAAATCATTATGGACCGTACCATGTCCAACAAGGTACGATTTTTCTATTGAGATACATCAATCAATTATTGCGTATCAGGATGTGTCCATTATGAGAAAAACATTTGAGATGATCTAGAAACTTATTGCACAAGTATTTTTATTCTCTGATCTAATCAAAGAATCTTAATACTTTGTCAATTAATTTCACTTCTGAATTCTTTGAACCTTTCTAATAATTCACACTTGTATTTCAACAAATACAAACATTCAACTCTTTGAATGTTCATCTCCTTTTCTTATACTAATTTGTTCAATTTGTAAAATAATTTTTCACGTAAGTCAAGTATACAAAATCTATTAAGTAATATTCCAGTTCTATACAAAACATTATTATTATAAATAGAACAACAATTGTTCTTAATTATAATACCAAAGATTTTATTGTCCAACAATAAAATGCAAATAATGTTTCTAACAAGAACTGGAATACAATAACAACTTATTGACTTAATAGATTTGCCCGTAGGCCATGCTAAACTATAAGTTTTTATGGCTAATGTAACAACCTTTGCTTCATTTCCCACACATAAAATTACTTATCTTTGTTTAGCTTTCTACTTCTGTTTGGTCCCTTCATAAATCTATATTTATGATAACGAAAGCCGGTATCAAATACCCAAGTAGAACCTTGACTTAAAGAAAAATTTATTTCAATCATGAAAAAATTTGTATTTATAACCGAAACTTCACTAAGCATCTTTGGTTAACCTCTGCAAGATGCTTCTTGCAGTTTCTTTCCAGTGTCCAAGCTTATTGCTGTGGAAGCAAACTCCTTTGTTATCCATATCAGTTTTGTTCTTATTATCCTTTGTTTACGCCTTTCTGTTTACCTTCTATGAATCGTTCTTCTTTTCAGAAGATCCTTTGGCCCCTACCAGTAAGACTTGGTCTTTCTTGGTTGGAAAGTGACTCTCAACATTTTTCAACATGTTAAGCAAATCAGCAAGGCTGATATCTAGCTTGTTCATATGAAAAATTCACAACAATTGTGAAAGGAGTCCGGGAGTGAGTTCAAGATCAAATCTTGGCTCAACTCTCCATCCATGACAAAACTCGTTGTCCTAATTATTCAATCAAATTGATTATGTTAAGGATTTTTGTCTGTACTATAGTGTCATTGGCCATTCTAGATCGGAAGAGCTCCTTAGATATCTGATATATATCCGTCCTACTTTTTTCACCATCAACTACTTGATGTGCAGGAATATAATAGGAGCATCATGTGCAGGAATATAATAGGAGCATCCATAGTTTCATGCTGACGCTGAAGCTCGTTACTCATGGATGCGAGCATGATGCATTGAGCCAACTATGCATCATCTAGCCACTTTCTAAAAGTAGCAATATTTTCCTCAGAGGCATTGTCTGTAACCATTACAGGGATAGGCGTATTAAGGACATAAGATAGCTTTTCAGCCGTGAGAACTATTCTCAATTACCTTAACCAATCAGTTTAATTCGGTCCGGTTAATTTAGCATCTAATATGCTACGTAGTGATAGTAATTTAGACATTGTAAAATTCTGTAAATGAATTTGTAATTAACAACATTTTAATATACATTCTTTTATTAATTACCAAAATAATTTAGGTCTTGTTTTAAATTGGTATCTCCCACTATTTTCTTCAAACTATATTACCCTCAATATATATAGTTCGGCAATATCTAATTAAAGATATGCTAGTGAGAATAAGGATCCTATTTCAAATGTATATAGCCTTGTGTGTGCACAACAAACTATATATAAATAAATAGGTAGACAACTCTTGTCAATTACATCAACTATGTAACTCCTTGTATTTTGCCTCTTAAATCATAATGGTCAAGTGTGTGCACATCCGAACTAAAATGATTTAAGTTAAGTTAGACCCAGCATTTCCATATAAGTGAAGAGAAAACTACAGCCCTTGTGTGTGCACAACAAAGCAGTAATGTTCAATTCCTTATAAACATCATATGTAATAAAAACAACATCTTAAATATTTAATACTCGTCTTGTGTGTATCATACTAGAAGGCGACGTTCGATATTCCAAATATCTTTGAACGTTACAACTTAATATAAAATATTTGAGGGATTTGTTATTAATTTGTCTCATCTTGTTTAGCGCGCATGCACATATATATATAAAATACGCGTCATATTAATGAACATGCGAAACATGTTTGCATAATATATAATATATATAATATAAGCATGCACATATAGAATACTATATTTTACCCGGATTGATTATGGACTTTTATTCTAGTTTGGTTCACTAGAGCCACCAAGTGAACCAAAAGGTCAAACCCTAGGGGTGCAATAATTAATATTTAAATATAACTATTACATTTAAACCTAGGCTCCATTACAAACGGGCCTTCAAGCGCTCCTTGCCCCTTGATATCCAATTTTTCAAAATTAATTCTAACTATTCCTATTACAAAACTATTTAATATAAATAGAAACCTTGATCAGTAGTCAATGGGAAGTACATAGGAGGGAGATAGAATTTACATTAAGAAAAATTAGAGAAGACGAGGTACGCAGACCCCATTTAATAAAATCCATACATTCATGCATCCAACTAAAATAAAATCCAATCACATTGGTCAATAGTCCATAATCAATCCCATTTATTATCATACACATCACCATATGCATCAATAAATAATATTCATCTCATGAATAATAAAAATTTAATATATATATTGATATCATTTAATGGACAAATTTAGTTAGTATAAAATCTATTTTTGAATCAAAATAAACTCCTTTATTTTAATCCAAATTTAAATCAAAATAAAACTATTTTATTTTAATTTATCCAATTTTGAATAAAATAAACTATTTTATTTTATCAAAATCTTTAATCAAAATAAACTCCTTTATTTTAATTAATTATGGAATCCAATTCCAAGTATATAAAAAAAAATTTATAAAAGGAAACACGGATTTTCTTTCCTATTCACAAATAAACTCCTTAATTTTGAATAATATGAAATCTTATTTCATATCTAAATAAACTCCTTTATTTAAGGAAATTAGGATTCTCTTTTCTATTCACAAATAAACTCCTTTATTTTGAATAATATGAAATCTTATTTCACATCTAAATAAACTCTTTTATTTAAGAAAAGACCGATTCTTTTTCCTATTTACAAATAAACTCTTTTATTTTGAATAATATGAAATCTTATTTCATATCTAAATAAACTCCTTTATTTAAGGAAACATAGAATCCAATTTCAACTCTAATTAGTTATCATAGAATCAAATTCCAACTCTAATTAGTTAGCATGAAATTTAATTTTAAAATTAAAATAAATTTTATATTTTAATATTAAAATAAACTTTTTATTTTAAGATTAAAATAAATTATTTAT
Organism: Panax japonicus; assembly: GCA_020205505.1. Lineage (NCBI taxonomy): Eukaryota > Viridiplantae > Streptophyta > Magnoliopsida > Apiales > Araliaceae > Panax > Panax japonicus. The sequence continues at coordinate 18,196,556 of CM035101.1, read as the reverse complement.
TTTAATTATAAAATTATTAAAATTATTATTATTATATATATATATATATATAATATTACGGTAATATATATTATATATATAATATATATATAACAATCATCCTTATATATATCCTGTAACTCTTGATTCCGTGCATGACATATATACACAGCACCTGATTTTGTTAAAAAAAATGATTTACGGAAATAACGTGGCATGTATAACAATCAAGAATCCTGACATAACTTGAAAGTTTTTTTTTAAAGGTGGCGTGAATCATGTTATGCTTGTACGGCATCATCAAATACACCAATTCATATAAATCTACTGATTCATGAACTTTAAAAAAACGGTACTATGATTTCGCCTTTTTTTTTAATTTTATACAACAAATTATGCCCAATTAAATTGTTCTAAACACATATCAATATACATATTAAATTAAACAATTAATAATTCGCATAAAGGTTTGGCTCTAAAGCCACTGTTAGGTTTGTAATATTCATGAACGCAATCAAATTGCACAAAATTATGCGGAAGCGTGGAAAATCAGAGTTTTAAAATTTTACAAACCATAAACTCGGATCACCCTTTATGCGCAATTATTAATTAAACAAAAAGATATGAATAAGAATCATACCCTTGAAGATCCAAGCTTCCTCAGGTACAAGTTCACCTCCAATCCTTTTCGCGTTCATCTTGAATCCACCGGGTTTGGTTCCTTCCTTTGATCAACGTTAGCCACCCAAGTGTTTGGCCTCTATAGGTGATCCACCAAGGAAGAAGAAGAATTCAAGAAGATGGGTATTTTTTGCTCAAACCCTAGTTTTCTATCTCTATAGAAAAAGAGGCGTACTCTCCAACAACTGGAATAACGTATATTAGATATCTGATATAAGACTCCTCTTATAAAGATATCAAGTAACCCTATTAAAAAATAAGGTATTATTTATTTAATTAAACTCTTTTAATTAAATGGGCTCCCTAATCTTATTAGTGATAATTAATTAAACTCCTTTAACTAATTTTTCCTCCTAATCCTATTAGGAATCAATGAGAGTACTTATATCAAATTAATTCCTAAACACTTTTAGAAATTAAAATAATAATAATTGTAATAATATTAATAAGACTCCTCTTATTAATTTATATTTAATATTTCTAAAATATTAAATAATAAATATTAAGCTATTTAATTTATTCTATCACCATAGATTAAATTAAATATACTTAACATATTATTACGATTATGCCATTAACTTCTTAAATAATTATTCTTCCTTTTATGGTGTGACCCTTTAGGTTCTCCATATTAAACCGGTTGTGAATAAATCAATTAGAACAATTCTAATCTTATTTAAATAAATAAATTAAACTATTAATTTATTTAAATAAATAATATTTATTCTACAATATGGATAAGCCTCCCTAGCGTTCAACGACTTTCCAGATAATATAGATTTCAACATTAATCATAAAAGAACCTTTGAGTAAATAGTTACCGTACAATTCAATCCTTCCACTATACAATGTCCCAATTAAATATAAGACATGGAATTTCTGTCAAGTCTTATTTTATTTAATTATATGTATTTCGACTCTTAAATGCACAACTCCAAATAATGCAAATTAGAAACTCCTTTCTAATTTTATTCTGCCTTGGCCAAGGACTACTGAGTTGTCATTTATCGAATCACATAGGACATTTCTCTTCTTTTACTAGAAGTGGTAGATTCTTTATTGATCATACATTATCTCCATGTACAACTTATTATATCCAAGCATACCCTTTGATATACCCTAAGGGTCTTAAGGAATAAGTCAAAGTATAACTCATCATACACAAGATACTATGATGATCTCAAGTCCAAGGATCACTTGTACTACTATCACTACAGGAATTCCTATTGACATGCAAGTAAAACTCCATTAGGTATTCCTTAGCGAGTCACGTTCAGTGAACTTATTCTCTAATAAGCACCTGCATACTTGCTTTAGTGTCTCCACACAAATGATCATGAGATCAATCATCCTCATCCAATGAGCAAGCAACGTATGTACCAATCTATCCGGATTCACTAATCCCCAATTTAGTAATCCAACGATTGGGAACTATTTTAGTTTTAAGCTTTTTAAGAATTTAGATCTCATTAGAATGATGATCATCATTATTCTAAAAGCATTGCTTAAAACTACGGGTTTATCACATATTATAAAACAACATCATGTAGATAATTAAAAGCCTTTAATAAATTAATACTTTTTATTAATAAATGAATAAGATTGTTTACAAAGTATATGCTTTATCATCAAATATGATTGGCTTGTGTGCATACTACTTTCAATAAGTTCATACACTCATATAGTTGTGGCAAGTTACTGAACTCCTAAGTGTGATAAGTTTGACGAACTGGGAATAGTGGTGTGTGAAAGGAGAATGTTAACTTTTTGTGTAAAGTTGGAGAATTGCAACTTTTCTAAAGTTGAGTATGTTAATCCTAGAATACTTTTAAAAGGATAATAATACGTGAAGTACTAAATGTACTATTTGCTATTTGAATAAATATGCAATTACTTGAGAATTATGTGTTGAATTCTTATTGTGTTAAGAATTTATGTAGAATAAGAGTATTAATTTAAGATTTTTATTTAAATCCGATCATGCCGCCTAGACGACAGAATCGAAACCAACGAGAAGAACAATCAGTGAATAACGAAGGAGGTCAAGTGGACCCGATGTAGAATTTTGTGGATATGCTGGCCCAAGCTATGGAAAATAGGGCTCCAGCCAGGGGAAGACTAAGGAATCAGCCAACCGACAGATTGGCTAATTTTATGGATTTTAAAGCGGTAGGACCGCCGGAATTTAAAGGGACTACAAATCCGATTAAAGCCCAAACTTGGGTGAAAGAGATGGAGAAAACATTCATCATTGCACGTGTGGCAGAAGAGCAAAAGACGACTTTTGCAACTTATCTGATGAAGGGAGAAGCTAATTACTGGTGGGAGATGAACCAAGCGAGAGCTGGTACAGCGGTGGTGACGTGGACAAGATTTAAAGAATTGTTCTTTGAGAGTTACTTCTCACCGAGTATGCAAGCTCGGATGGAAGTTAAGTTCTTGGAACATAAGCAGGAAAACATGTCTGTTTCTAAACACGCGGCTAGATTTAACGAATTAGCAAGATTTGCACCTCATCAGGTGGACACAGAAGCAAGAAAAACAAGAAGATTTGAGAACGGATTGAAGCCGGGGATTTATAACAAAGTAGATGTGCTGCAGATTAACACTTTTGCGGCTTTATTGGAGAAAGCATTAATTACGGAAGGAGGAAGCGAGGCTGCATCTCGTTTTCATCAGGAGAAGAAGAAGAATACCACTGAGGGTGGAAGCAGTGGTGGTAGTAACCCGAACAAAAGGAAGTGGAGCGAGAATACCCAAATGGGTAGCAAAATTGAAGATAATAGGAAAAGAAGGGGACCGTGTGCAAATTATGGGAAGAACCATGCTCGAGTTTGCTTGAAGAAGAAGGGAGTTTGCTATAACTGCGGGCAAGAGGGGCATATGTCACCCAATTGTCCCAGTCCGAAGAAAATTCAAGGTTGCTTTGGATGCGGATCGACCGACCATATTGTACGAAACTATCCGAAAAGAAATGCTGAGAAGGAAAGCGCCAACAAGGGACCCGGTGGTGGAACCTTGGCAATCCGAGGACCTGCGCAGCCAGGAAGATCTACTGCCCGTACATTTAACATGATGGCGTTAGATGCAGTGGCTACTCAGGAGGTAGTAGCAGGTAATGATTTCGTTTAGAAATTTAATTACGCGAGTATTATGATTTAGATAATTCTGTGAACTGTTTTCTTTTATAGATTTAAGTCACAGCTTAGAATTTGAAACACAAAGTAATATTGTGTTGATCAAAATAAATTGATGATACAACTTTAAAAGATTGTAAAGAATAAGAAAGCGGTGATTCCGAGGACGAAATCCTTTTAAGGAGGGGTGAATGTGATAACCCGAGATTTCGAATAATCAAAATTTTACGAATAAATTTTTTTTATATTAACATTGACTGTTAATATTGTACTGAGAATTTGTGAGACAAGTCTCGAGAATTAGTCAATATGTGTTCTAACTGAGAAAAATAGAGAAGAGTTGTGTTTAACAACTTTAGAAACCCTAACCCTAATTTTCGGATAGGGATTCAATAGAAAATATAATTAAAATAATTGTATTAATAATTGCGTGTTTGTTCTGTGTGACCTTATTGATAAAAAATTAATTGGATAAGGTTTAATATTATTAAACCGTAATAAGGGATTAGAAACCCTAATCTCAGTTGTAGAAATCACTAATGTGCTGTTAGAAACCCTAAATGTACGCCGACAAACCCTAATTTAAAATATGGGATTTCCTAAACCCTAATTAGGCAGCTCTAATTTTATTAGCATGCCTAAAGTGTTTGTTAAACTTAAATATGATTAGAAAACTCTAATTATATTTTTGTATATTAAATTTCTATTTTAGAAACCCTAATTTTATTTTAGAAAATTTATTTTTCTAATTAAACCCTAAATTTGAAAATTGTGGGAACTAGAATTTTTAATACCTAAAGGGTTCAAATCTTAAACCCTAATCCAAGCTCCAAACCCTAAGGGTTTGTAAAAATTCCACATTTTCCATTTAATTTAAATTGCAAATGACAAAATTGCCCTTTATGGGATTTTTATTAGTTAGCTTGCAAAAATGGCCAATGCCTTTAGTGGTTCACCAACTATTGACTTTATGGCTCATAAAATCTTAGCAAATCAGTTCCAATTGACAGCAACCTCAGCCCATTCATTGCATCAAAGCTTTATATATTAGTTTAGAGAGAGAAAATCACAAAACTTGATCATTTATCAACTTTGCTCCTACCAACTCCCCCTCTCACTAAACCTACGAAAATTAGAAGTGTTTCAGTCATTTTAATCAACCTTAGGTCAATCAATAACAGATTGAAGGATTAAGATCAAGAATTGGAAGCTAAAGGTATAACCGAATATTTCAATTTTGATCTTTGTTGCTTAGAATTTTTTTTGTGTTATGTGTTTAGATTCATGTTAGAAGATGTTTTTAGTTGATCTATGTTGATATAACACGGATCCATAACATCAAAAGGCTTTAAAATGATGTTTTTCAAAAACTATTTTGGGCAGTTTCTATAGTCTGACAAGCAGATGTCAGCCGCTATAGATCCTTATGTGTTTATGATTTTTGTTGTTTTAAAGCTTTACTTTGTAGACTGGTATATGGTCTTTAATTTTCAGGTGGTAGATCGGCTAAATGATGTTTAGATTAGCAGTTATTAACGGTCAAAATCCGTTGACCGACATTGACCGAGCAAAATCTGGGCAAGTCCAAAAACTGAAATCAGTGTCTGACAACGTTTTGTAGCGAGCAGATTTGTCAATGTTTTCATGTTTTGATGTTGTTGTTGTAACCATTTTGTAGCTGGTTATGTGTATTATGTATTTGAGTTTTTAGATCTCTAAAAAATATAATATATTGAGTAGAACAAATGGTCAAAGTGAGCTACTTGCTCAGTTTTGACATTTCCTGAAATTTCCAGAAATTTGAAGAGCAAGTCGTCTGACATGCTTTGACCGCTTTGTAGATTGTGAATGGTTTGTTTTTGGACCGATTTGTTGGTGTAGTATTGTTCCTTGACGCATGGACTGTGATAACCCGAGAATTTTGACAATTTATTAAAATCTTAAATGATTGATTTAAGGTCAAATATTAGACCTAGACAGAAAATAAGTGTATGCGTATGATGTTATTGGGAAGGAATTTTGAGGGTTTCAAAATTCAGTGAAGGATATAGGTGAATTATTCAGGATTAAGGATTTATGTGAATATGCTTTGTGAATATGGTTATGTATGTGTGCTGAATGTGGTTAAGGGTCATGGGTTGATTAGATAAATTACATATGTGACAAACCCTAATTATATATTAAGAACGACAGTGTTCGGTTAGAAAACCCTAGCGTTTAACAAGAAACTCTAGAAATTGGTTCTAGAAATCCTAGTTTCAGTTCTGGGAGTCCGAAACCCTAATTCGGATATTGAAAACCCTAGATTGGGAATGCAATGATATGTATAAGGTTAAACGTCATTAATATTAAATTAATTAGGGAAAACCCTAATGAATTATTTAAAATCTTAATTGATTATTTGAAAACCCTAATACTAGATCTGAAAATCCTAGTTTCAGATTCTGATAAATTGAAACCCTAATCTGGGAATATAACGGAGAATTTTAATGCTTTGGTGCTATTAATTAAGTACTAATTAGGGTAAAGGTTAATTAATTAGCAAACCCTAATTTCCAATTTTTGGAATCCAAATTGTTACGTCAGAAACCCTAATACTCAATTGTGAATTTAATTGCTAAAATTAGCAATGCTAATTAGGGAACCCTAATCCTAATTATTTCAATTTATGAGAAATTAGAAAACTCTAATCTACTTACGAGATTTAATATCTAAAATTGGAAAATTTATTTTTCTATTAGAAACCCTAATTCAAGGGTTTTGAACCCTAATGACCATTTTGACCCTAATTGCTTTATTAGGAATTGTTAATTAGGAAATACTAATCCTAATTAGTAAGACTTAAAGTATGATTAAGGAATTTTAATATAATTAGTAAATACTAATTATAAGTTAAAAATGTTAATTTTCTATTTTGAAAACCGAAATTCGGAAATGTTAGAAATTAAATTACAAAGTTAAGGGTTAAAACCTAAACCCTAAATGCTCCAAACCATAAACCTAAAATTTCCAAACCCTAAACCCTAAGGGTTTGGCCAATTACAAGAATGCCATTAAATTAAATGGAAAAAGACTTAAATGCCCTTTTTGTATTATTTAAGGGTTGGAGTGTAGATCTAAACCTAAGATGGTTGTTCACCAACCCTAGACCTAAATTTAGCTTAGCATGTGACTAAAAGACTCAATACATCAGCCACATTCATTGAATTCCAAAAATATAAAAGGCTAAAGTGAGAGAAAACTCAATTTATTTTTTCATATGAACAAACACCTTCTCTCTCTAGAAATTCGAAAATAGGAAGTGAGGGAGAGTTAAATGTTGAGTCATGATCAAGGAATAGCAAGCCAAGAACAGATCATGAAAGCAGAAATCATGGATCAAAGCTTAAAGTGGTATAAACCCTAAAAATTTGAAATCTCATGATTTGGTGTTAAATGTTGTTGTTGATTAGTTAATGTTGTGTATTTAGGTGTCAATTGAGGATTTGGGTTGTTAAATCCCAGATCTATAACATCAAAATGCTCGGATTTGATGATTTTTGAAATCTGGAAAAAGTTGAAAAATATGGCCTGACTGCCATATGTCATGGCCCATAGATCGTTGTATGTTTTTGATTTGTTAAGTTTTAAGTTATATATGTGTTCTATGTAATGTTGACTGTGCTCTGAAACAAGAAACACGACCCGATCATGAATGGACTAAGAGATATGACCGGTCAAAGACCGTTGACCATTCACGAAATCTGATTTCTGGGCAACCCAGAAACCCAGATCTTGACTTACAGCAAAATTGCAGGCTCTAGATCTTGCTAGTTTTTAGTGTTTATGATAAGTTATTGTGTTTGTGTTGTAGCCTGACATGAGTATTACATGTTAAAGGCTTTAGATCGCTTCGATCCGTAACCAAACCGTATAAAATATGTGGACAAACGTGGGATGAAAAACTGCTCAAGAACATTTCTGGGTAACCCAGAAATGTTCAAGAACAGTTTTTCTTGTCTACTTTGACCGACCCATATTTTCCTTTAATGATGTTAATATGTTGATCTTATGAAATAGAAATGTACACTGACGTGTATTCTACAAGATTCAACCTTTATATTACACAACACAAGTACAGAACCCAAGATATAATGATTTTAATAAGCTAGTCCGAACTGTTCTTCATTTCTGGGAAAACCCAGAAATGAAGAACAGCTCTGACAATGATTTCTGGAGCCCAGATCTTACTGCTATGTTGTTGTTTGGTCATGAAATGAGTTTGTAGTTGTAGTACTACATGAGTACTACAATAGTAACCTCATAAGTTACCCAAAAAGTATAACGAACACGGATTTAATGTTGGTCAAAGTAGGTATCATGTAGTCTGGTTATGAAGCTCAAGAACACTCAAGAACACCTATAGTGACAGAAAGTGTCGCTATAGGGCCTTTTAGCGACAGTTTATTTATTATTTTTCGGAAAATGATTAAAAATTAGAAAAAAATGGTTTTTAATTATTAAAAATACAAAATAAATTATGAAAAATTATTTTAAAGTCTGAAAAATAGTTTTTAATTATTTTATGTATATTTCAAAAATATTTATTATTTTTGGAATATAAATGGTATTTATTTATTTAATTATAATAATTAAATAAATGATTTTAATTCATGAAAAATCATGAAAAATAATATTATGGTATAAGAAAATATTTTAAGTTATTTTTGATTACTTTTAATATTTTGGGATGAATTTCATTAATTAATCAATATTAATGATAATTAGTTTATTTAATAACTATATTAAATAAATTAAGGGAAAATAGTATTAATGTTTTAAAAATCATATAAAAATGATTTAAGTGATATAAAAACATTTGAAGTTATAAAATATAACTTTTGATATTTTGGCATAAAAATATTAATATTTTAATATTAATATTAATTATCAGATAATGGATTTAATGGTTTAAAAATCATATAATTATGATTTTAAGGTATTAAAAATACTTCGTGATATTATAATTATATTATAATATTATGTAATGATTTTTATTAATATTTTATATTAAATAAATATTAATGATTAAGGTATTACGTGGTATTTAATTTATTTAAATACGGTTTTAATGATTGAAAAATGTTGATAAATGGTAATAATTATCCGAAAATTATTACGAGCCTAGAAAAAATGTTTTGTCTGATTAGAAATTATCTGTGTTAATGGTTAAGTGTTTAAGTAGAGTTTAATTGAACTTAAACTCGATTTTTGTCCGACTAGACCGTCGGGATGTTAGTATTATGTCAGGTTCAACTCAGACTGCAATAGTTTGACTTGATACCTAGTCTTATGTGCTGTAAAGACTGATAGGGTTATGTGGTAATGTGTTTAGGTTATTCTGTGTGTATAAATATAACAGTATTATACTGTGATGATATTATTCTAATATTGGAGATCTATATTATTAATATTAGGTCTTCGGAAAAAGCGTTATAAATTGCGTTGCGATAATCAACGGTTCAGGCAAGTTTTCTTTTACTTAACTCTAATAAGAGTAGTTTCTTCAAGCTTATGGTTAATCATTGCTGATTGCCATGAAATTTTTACTCTGTACATCTTGCATGTATAATTCAGGTATGAAAGGCTGATCACCTTCATTACCAGTTGGTTCAGAAATGTTTGTTCATGTTTAAAACTTGTTCAGTCAAAAGTTTGTTTGTGATAATTCTCAACTATATTGATGAATTATAGCTAGCTTATTTTTCATACTCTTCAATCATGATATATCGTTATATTATTGTATCAAAACTTGCTGGGCAACTTTCATGCTCACCCTTGCTATATCATGATAAAACATTGCAGATAAGGCGAATGCGTTCGGATACAGGAAAAGGTTAAAGTCAAGTTCTACTTCGGTTAAAACGTGTGACTATTTTGTAATAGTATAGTTTGATAAATGTGTTATATGTTAGAAAATGTATATATGGTGTTTAAGTTAAGGTTACTCGACCTTGGGGATAAGTGTGTAAGTTTAATTTATAAACAATTTATGTTTATATCTTCCGCAAATAGTGATAGAAATAGTATAGTGATTTGGGACCTGGATTCGGGGCTACTACAGTTGGTATCAGAGCTGTTGGTTATGAAGCTTAGGTAGGAATACCTGAGACCAATAACCGCAGTGATTAGGATAAGTGCTAACTCAAATAGAGTTAGTTGGTCGGTAACATTCAAAGATGAATCTCGGCGAGTGTAAAGCATAGAGTTCCCTAACTCTGATAATAACGTTGAACAGTAACGGTGAATAGATTCGAGTCTAAAAGACTGAAAGTGCAGGGATAGGAGATCGTAAAACAAAACGATCATATAGTGCATGGAATTGAATCGTAATATATATGATAAGATCACCCCGTGATCTGATAAAGGTTATGATATGAGAAATGAATCAATCTAATGATTGAAAAGTTTACAGCAAGATGCTGTGTGAAAGTTGTACTATGAAATGGTACTATGAAAACTCATAAAAGAGTTATGGATTATGGATACGGATTAAATGAAATTCGTATGGAAAAAGGGGGTTAAGATTAGGTGGGGATTTCAATGAGGACTCGTGTCAGGAACTGAGTTGTATGATTCCTTGTATGGGCGGGGAATTGTACTTGGTGTAAAAACTACTTAGTTGGTGGCATTGGTAATAATTGAAATGTTGTGTCACACTAGTTATTATATATAGATAAATAGGTCATAGGTAGAGAATATAGGATTAAGTACGAGTTCTTAGAACTCATACTTATGTGACATTCTTGACTCATAGTTATATGAAATGTTTATGAGCCCCTCAGCGAACGGACGCCAAAGGTCAGACTAGGGTAAGTTCGTAAACTCATATAATTGTGGCCAGGTTATGAACTCATAAGTGTGGTTTTATGAATTGGGTATAGTTGTGTGTGAATGGAGTGTTAAGGATTATAGGAACAGATAGATTATTAAGAAAATGATAATTAGTGGAGACTTAGGTTTTCCTAAACTCTTAGCCATGCTAAACTTCGAAATTTTTGACATCAAGCTAAATACGCACTATGTGCCTTTTAAAAAAAATGTAGACTCGTAACCATTTTTGTAACGGTTTAAAGTACAGTCTATGCTACTTATTTCGGCTAGACGCAAATGTTTTGAAATATCAAAAATTGTTTTTATTTATCACTTATGTACCATGTAACCTGGTGCAGAGATGATAAAAATGATGGAGTCATCAATGCATTATTACTTAGTGTGAATTTGATCTAAAGTCATTGTTCCACTATGGTATGATGTAGTATGATAAAATCACCAAATGACGGAATCCTCAACGGACTGTAAATACAGTGCGGCATCATGACGTCATTCTCGAAAATGTTTTCAAAAATTTTAATTTGCCAACGGGGTTTGGCTACACCTAAATAATTCGATTGAATTGAATTATTGATATGAGTCTATGCTATTTGATTCAGCTAGACTAATGTTATAAAAACTCCAAGTGTTTATTGAAAAGAATTTCCCGAACCAAATTGTTTTGGTGCGGAATCCAATGATAAGACTGAGGTGAACGATAATGTTTGGATAAATAATCTAATCTAGTAGCGTAAATATTCGCTAAAAATGATTAATACTTTATGCATGACGTAACTGTACGATGGGCTGATCACCAAAAGTACTAGTAATGGTAGTTTACTTTCTTTGTGATTGTAAACAGACCAAGTAATGTATTGTTTTGCGGTATGATCACTACCGTTAAAACTAAATGTGTTCAAGTTCTATATGAGCCCTCAGCATAATTTCAAAACTTTTGCTCTTGTGAGTGGTGTATTGGGTAACATGTGATATGTGTGAATGGTGTAATGTGCCAGGTGTAAGGTATAAGGTGAATTTCGGGGACGAAATTCTTATAAGGAAAGGTGAATGTGATAACCCGAGAATTTGAACAATTTATTAAAATCTTAAATGCTTGATTTAAGGTCAAATATTAGACCTAGACAGAAAATAAGTGTATGTGTATGATGTTATTGGGAATGAATTTTGAGGGTTTCAAAATTCAGTGAAGGATATAGGAGAATTATTCAGGATTAAGGATTTATGTGAATATGCTTTGTGAATATGGTTATGTATGTGTGCTGAATGTGGTTAAGGGTCATGAGTTGATCAGATAAATTACATCTGTGACAAACCCTAATTATATATTAAGAACGACAGTGTTCGGTTAGAAAACCCTAGCGTTTAACAAGAAACCCTAGAAATTGGTTCTGAAAATCCTTGTTTCAGTTCCGGGCGTCCGAAACCCTAATTCGGATATTGAAAACCCTAGATTGGGAATGCAATGATATGTATAAGGTTAAACGTCATTAATATTAAATTAATTAGGGAAAACCCTAATGAATTATCTAAAATCTTAATTGATTATTTGAAAACCCTAATACTAGATCTGAAAATCCTAGTTTCAGATTCTGATAAATTGAAACCCTAATCTAGGAATATAACGGAGAATTTTAATGCTTTGGTGCTATTAATTAAGTACTAATTAGGGTAAAGGTTAATTAATTAGCAAACCCTAATTTCCAATTTTTGGAACCCAAATTGTTACGTCAGAAACCATAATGCTTAATTGTGGATTTAATTGCTAAAATTAGCAATGCTAATTAGGGAACCCTAATCCTAATTATTTCAATTTATGAGTAATTAGAAAACTCTAATCTACTTACGAGATTTAATATCTAAAATTGGAAAATTTATTTTTCTATTAGAAATCCTAATTCAAGGGTTTTGAACCCTAATGACCATTTTGACCCTAATTGCTTTATTAGCAATTGTTAATTAGGAAATACTAATCCTAATTAGTAAGATTTAAAGTATGATTAAGGAATTTTAATATAATTAGTAAATACTAATTATAAGTTAAAAATGTTAATTTTCTATTTTGAAAACCGAAATTCGAAAATGTTAGAAATTAAATTACAAAGTTAAGGGATTAAAACCTAAACCCTAAATGCTCCAAACCCTAAACCCTAAAATTTCCAAACCCTAAACCCTAAGGGTTTGGCCAATTACAAGAATGTCATTAAATTAAATGGAAAAAGACTTAAATACCCTTTTTGTATTATTTAAGGGTTGGAGTGTAGATCTAAACCTAAGATGGTTGTTCACCAACCCTAGACCTAAATTTAGCTTAGCATGTGACTAAAAGGAACTAGCATTCTTATTGAGACTAGAACTCATAGGGAAGAAAATCGATTTATGGATGGAATCAAATATGCAGTATTTACAGACAAAAGTATTCGGTTATTGGGGAAAAATCAATATACTTCTAATGTCGAATCAGGATCAACTAGGACAGAAATAAAGCATTGGGTCGAACTCTTCTTTGGTTTCAAGGTAATAGCTATGAATAGTCATTGACTTCCGGGAAGGGGTAGAAGTCAATACATCAGCCACATTCATTGAATTCCAAAAATATAAAAGGCTAAAGTGAGAGAAAACTCACTTTATTTTTTCATATGAACAAACACCTTCTCTCTCTAGAAATTCGGAAATAGGAAGCGAGGGAGAGTTAAATGTTGAGTCATGATCAAGGAATAGCAAGCCAAGAACAGATCATGAAGGCAGAAATCATGGATCAAAGCTCAAAGTGGTATAAACCCTAAAAATTTGAAATCTCATGATTTGGTGTTAAATGTTGTTGTTGATTAGTTAATGTTGTGTATTTAGGTGTCAATTGAGGATCTGGGTTGTTAAATACCTGATCCATAATATCAAAATGCTCGGATTTGATGATTTTTGGAATCTGGAAAAAGTTGAAAAATATGGCCTGACAGCTATATGTCAGGGCCCATAGATCGTTGTATGTTTTTGATTTGTTAAGTTTTAAGTTATATATGTGTTCTATGTAATGTTGACTGTGCTCTGAAACATGAAACACGACCCGATCATGAACGGACTAACAGATATGACCGGTCAAAGACCGTTGACCATTCACGAAATCTGGTTTCTGGGCAACCCAGAAACCCAGATCTTGACTGACAGCGAAATTGCATGCTCTAGATCTTGCTAGTTTTTAGTGTTTATGATAAGTTATTGTGTTTGTGTTGTAGCCTGACATGAGTACTACATGTTAAAGGCTTTAGATCGCTTCGATCCGTAACCAAACCGTATAAAATATGTGGACAAACGTGGGATGAAAAACTGCTCAAAAACATTTCTGGGTAACCCAGAAATGTTCAAGAACAGTTTTTCTTGTCTACTTTGACCGACTCAGATTTTCCTTTAATGATGTTAATATGTTGATCTTATGAAATAGAAATGTACACTGACATGTATTCTACAAGATTCAACCTTCATATTACACAACACAAGTACAGAACCCAAGATATAATGATTCTAATATGCTAGTCCGAACTGTTCTTCATTTCTGGGAAAACCCAGAAATGAAGAACAGCTCTGAGAATGATTTCTGGAGCCCAGATCTTACTGCTATGTTGTTGTTTGGTCATGAAATGAGTTTGTAGTTGTAGTACTACATGAGTACTACAATAGTAACCTCATAAGTTACCCAAAAAGTATCACGAACACGGATTTAATGTTGGTCAAAGTAGGTATCATGTAGTCTGGCAATGAAGCTCAAAACACTCAAGAACAACTATAGCGACAGAAAGTGTCGCTAGGGGGGCCTTTAGCGACAATTTATTTATTATTTTCTGGAAAATGATTAAAAATTAGAAAAAAATAGTTTTTAATTATTAAAAATACAAAATAAATTATGAAAAATTATTTTAAAGTCTGAAAAATAGTTTTTAATTATTTTATGTATATTTCAAAAATATTTATTATTTTTGGAATATAAATGGTATTTATTTAATTATAATAATTAAATAAATGATTTAAAAATGATTTTAATTCATGAAAAATACTGAAAAATAATATTATGGTATAAGAAATTATTTTAAGTTATTTTTGATGACTTTTAATATTTTGGGATGAATTTCATTAATTAATCAATATTAATAATAATTAGTTTATTTAATAACTATATTAAATAAATTAAGGGAAAATAGTATTAATTTTTTAAAAATCATATAAAAATGATTTAAGTGATATAAAAATATTTTAAGTTATAAAATATAACTTTTGATATTTTGGCATGAAAATATTAATATTTTAATATTAATATTAATTATCGGATAATTGATTTAATGGTTTAAAAATCATATAATTATGATTTTAAGGTATTATAAATACTTTGTGATATTATAATTATATTATAATATTATGTAATGATTTTCATTAATATTTTATATTAAATAAATATAAATGATTAAGGTATTATGTGGTATTTAATTTATTTAAATACGGTTTTACTGATTGAAAAATGTTGATAAATGGTAATAATTATCCAAAAATTATTACGAGCCTAGGAAAAATGTTTTGTCTGATTAGAAATTATCTGTGTTAATGGTTAAGTGTTTAAGCAGAGTTTAATTGAACTTAAACTCGATTTTTGTCCGACTAGACCGTCGGGATGTTAGAATTATGTCGGGTTCAACTCAGACTGCAATAGTTTGACTTGATACCTAGTCTTATGTGCTGTAAAGACTGATATGGTTATGTGGTAATGTGTTTAGGTTATTCTATGTGTATAAATATAACAGTATTATACTGTGATGATATTATTCTAATATTGGAGATCTATATTATTAATATTAGGTCTTCGGATAAAGCGTTATAAATTGTGTTGCGGTAATCAACGGTTCAGGCAAGTTTTCTTTTACTTAACTCTAATAAGAGTTGTTTCTTCAAGCTTATGGTTAATCATTGCTGATTGCCATGAAATTTGTACTCTGTACATCTTGCATGTATAAGTCAGGTATGAAAGGACTGATCACCTTCATTACCAGTTGGTTCAGAAATGTTTGTTCATGTTTAAAACTTGTTCAGTCAAAAGTTAGTTTGTGATAATTCTCAACTATATTGATGAATTATAGCCAGCTTATTTTTCATACTCTTCAATCATGATATATCGTTATATTATTGTATAAAAACTTACTGGGCAACTTTCATGCTCACCCTTGCTATATCATGATAAAACATTGCAGATAAGGCGGATGCGTTCGGATACAGGAAAAGGTTAAAGTCAAGTTCTACTTGGGTTAAAACGTGCGACTATTTTGTAATAGTATAGTTTGATAAATGTGTTATATGTTAGAAAATGTATATATGGTGTTTAAGTTAAGGTTACTCGACCTTGGGGATAAGTGTGCAAGTTTAATGTATAAACAATTTATGTTTATATCTTCCGCAAATAGTGATAGAAATAGTATACCGGATCCGAGGTGATTTGGGACCTGGATTCGGGGCTACTACATGGACCAGGGATTTAAACCATAAACTAGCATAAATCATTAACAAAACTCATAGATAATCGAGCATGAAAGTGCCTACTCGAATCTGTTTGGGATTCTGGAAACCCAGAATTGTCCTGACAGAAACTTTGAAGATTTAGATCTCCTTTCTGTGATGTTGTTTAACCAAAGTGTTGGTTGGATATTGTAGTGCGACATTAATACTACAACAACAAAGTTTTAGTTAACTCAGAAGCGTTTTAATCAAAGAGATATTCATGGTCAAAGTGGCACCCTTGCACTGCCAGCTGTCAGTGTTCTTGAGGCCAAGAACACTTATAGCGACAGAAAGTGTCGCTATAGGCCATTAGCGACGGATTAATTAATTTATTTTCTGATTTTTCTGGAAAATGATTAAAAAATAGAAATAAATTTTAAAGATTAGTAAAAATGGTTTTAAAAATTATTTTAAATTATGAAAAAATAATTTTTGACCAATTGAAATATTTTTCTTTAATATTTATAATTATTTAGATATTAAAGGTATTTAATTTATTTAATTAGTGTATTAAATAAATTAGAGAAAAATGATTTAATATGATGAAAAATCATTTTTAATAAGAAAAATGTATTTAAAAATATTTTGAGTTATAAAAAGTAACTTTTAATATTTTTGGAGAATTTTCATTAATAATTTAATATTAATGATATTAGATTTATTTGATTATTAAATTAAATAAATAAGAGAAAAATTATTTTAATGATTTAAAAATCATTTTAATGAAGAATAAGTGCTAGAAAATATTTTAAATTATAAAATATACTTTTCAATATTTTTGGAGGATTTTCATTAATAAATTAATATTAATGATATTTGATTTATTTAATTATTATATTAAATAAATAAATTAAAAATAATTTTATTGATATAAAAATCATTTAAAAATGAGAAAAAAATGATTTAAAAATATTTTAAGTTATATTTAATGACTTTTAATATTTAGATAAAATTTCATTAATATTTATATATTAATGGTGATTATTTAAAAATGATTTTAATTATTTTATAAATCATTTAAGTAGAATATTGGTGATTTAAACATAATTTAATTTATTGATGATAACTTTAATATTTTGGAATGTATGTTATTAATATTTTGATATTATTAAATATTAATAATGATAAGATTATTTGATAATTAAATCATTTAAAAATGATTTAAGTGTTTGAAAAATTATTATAAATTATAATAATTATTTGATAATTATGAAAAGTTTCTGAAAAATATTATTGTTGATAATTGACTTATTTGAATTAATATTGAAGCTTAGAGACCAAGTTTAATTGATAATCAATGTGTTAATTGTCGGGTAGGGTGACCAGAACACAGAGAATGGACCAAAGTCCAACCAGACTAAATTAGTTTGACTTGTTAAGTGTTTATATAGGTTATAAACACTATTATGGCTATGTGGTAATGTGCCTAGGAGAAGTTTGGCTGTAAAATACAGTGTTATGTGTTATAAATGATTGTGCTAATTGTTAGACCGATATTATTGGTTATAGGTCTTTCAAACGCAGATAAGTATTTTGTGTAGCTATAATCAGCGGAAGAGGCAAGTTCCCTAAACTCAACCTTGAGTTATTTCATTCAATTATTATTGGTGGTTAATTATTGTTGATTAAGCCACGTCCAGGGATTTATTGTTGAAATTAAATTTTCGAATTAGAAAATATATATTCGTAGAATTACTGTTGTTGGATATTTATATCTGTAGAAGTTAGAATTGACAATACATATAATTCCTCTTTATTATCAAATTATGTTGAGAAATGTCTTGGCCAATTATTCTGGTTAGATAAACATTTGTAAAAACTTGTTGGGTTTGAGAAGAGAAGCAAATAGAATTTGAAATCACAGTATTTCATTGTAAAATCAAAATATTGATTCTAAGACTGAGAAGAACAACCTTTAATATAAAGGGAACATTTTGTTGGTCGTGAATTCGACCTTTGCGCGCGTTTTAAGTATTATGCATAATATAGGGTACAAGGAGTTGGCCGACTCTAAGTACTTGCAGAGGGGTATGATTTAATCTTTATGGTTATCTGATACTCCTGCGTATGTATCAAAGTAAATCTTTGATAGATACCCGAGAAAATAAGTTCAAGATCTTGTGTGATCGCTCAATATTAAATCTAGAAAACATTCCACTTTGTTATTTCGTAGAATTGATTCTTGATTACTCATTAGAATATCGTAGAAACTTTGAAAGCGTTGTACTCTTTCATTATTGAATTATTGTCTTGTATAGAATACGAGAAGACTTGTTATTGAATAACGATTTGTTCAGCTATTTCAAAGTTCCCCGAACTTTGGTTTCATTCTATCAAAATAGATAGTTTGTTGTTTTGAATTCTTATACATTTATTGTATGTATTAACTTGCGGGGCAAATTAGTTGCTCACCCTTGCTAAATAAAACCTTCCAGCTAGGGACGAAGTTGCAGAAGGTGCTGCGAAGAAGAATAAGGGCAAAGGCATCGTAATAAATTAGTTTTATGAACAGTATTATTTATATTGTTGTATTGTAAACCCTTTTTGTATATCTAAAGGGTATGTTTGTAAATTTAAGGTTAAAAAACCTGGGTGATGTATTATTAAACTCTGATAAAAACTTATGAAAGTTACTATCTATATATATTATGAGTAGTTAAATGTTATTTTTATTGTGGGTCGTGAACACCAAACTCGGGGGTCAGGTAACCCGGATTTGGGGGTGTCACAGATATACCTACCACGCGGCCGCA
The DNA here is from genome assembly GCA_020205505.1 of Panax japonicus. Classification (NCBI taxonomy): domain Eukaryota; kingdom Viridiplantae; phylum Streptophyta; class Magnoliopsida; order Apiales; family Araliaceae; genus Panax; species Panax japonicus. Next base: position 18,177,601 of record CM035101.1, on the reverse strand, counting down.
ACCCATTATCAAAGAGTCATGGCACGCCCGTCCAAAGCACACGACTGAGAAACCTACCGCGTGCCCATGCTCGATTCAAGCTAAAGTATCGCGCGGTTGTGCCAGTCAGAATTAAAATGCGCACTTTTCTAATTTGAAATGTGGGAGCCTTTTTGCTATTTTTTAAGACGATATGGTTGGTTAACAGAGATGTATTATTGATTCTATTATCAATTCTATTACTATTATTAGATTTTTCTTGGCTAGAGAGAGTTTTAGCTTTTTAGTTATTAGTTTAAGCTTCTCTTTTTAGAGGATTGTTTAATAAATTTAGTTTTCATTCTGGTGATGATTGTGATTTGAAAAAGCTTAGAGTTAAGCTTTGAAGTAGGGTTTTACAGATTTGATTCCTCATCTCGATTATAACTCTTACTTTCATTATTCATTTCTATGTTTTGCTTCAATCCGATAATGGCTATTGATTCAGAAATGATCTAACTTCAATTATGGGATTCTAATGGATTTTAATGCGTAGTATATACTTGTATGCCTGATTATGATGTTGTATGTTTAATACTGGATTGCCATTTATGGTTGTGCTAAAATAATGAATGATTGATCACCATTCACACTAATTACTTGTATGGAATTGAAAAATGAAATATAAGTATAGATTAGACCATGTTGGCATATGTTCATGAGACTTAGTCATATTAGGTTTTATGATTCGTGATCCGGATAGAAATATATCGGTTCACCATGTGTAGTCAATGTGAACATATAGTGAGTTAGGTAATTTTGATGCTTACATGAATTCTATCAAATTGTGGGGTTTATGTGATTTGGACATAGTTCATCGAAAGATGATTATGTTTTGCTTTTGTGCTCTTGACTATCTGTCCATAATAAATAATTAGACATAACGGAAGGCATACATGTTGGATGAAGCCTTACATGAAATTAGGATCCCATATTTCTCCAACTTGATTATCGTACTTTTAGTAATTAGTATTTTTGTGTTAAAATATATACCAATTAACTCATTATTTAATCGTTTGAGCAAACAGTAATAGTGTTAAGGTTGTTGCATGATAGCATATATTTATTCACCTTTCTCCGTGGGATCGACACTTTCTGACTTTGTACTACTTGTTGACCTGTGTATACTTGCATGAGTTAAAGTCCATTTTGTTAAACCAAAAAGGAGGCAACAAGTTTTTGGCACCGTTGCCGGGAAAACAATGTTTAATTTAATTACAGTCGTCATCAATTAAAGCTAGATTTTTTTGACTTAAACAATTCTTATCTCATCTTATTTCTATTTTATTTTTGTTTTCATTTCAGGTACTTGTGCAGAGTATATGCGCACTTGATCGTCACATCCTGAGTTGATTCCTACACATGAAAATATTAGTGGTAGTGCATGGAGATCGAGAACACGTAAGAGTACACAAGTGGATATTGATACTTCAACAGCCAACATAACAGAAGAGCCTCGAGAAGAGTAGCATAGAGCCTTAAGGGATATTTTAATGCCCAAGATCAATGAGTTGCAGTCGAGCATAGTAAGGCCAGCTATAGTAGCGAATACTTTCAAAATTAAGTTGGGAATACTACAAATGGTCCAGAATATGGTTCAATTTGGAGGTGCTAATGCGGAAGACCCGGATGAACATTTATTGAGCTTCATAGAGATCTGCGACACTTTTAAGTTTAATGGGTTGTTAGAAGATGAAATTAGGCTCAGGTTGTTTCCATTCTTCTTTGCGGGATAAGGCTAGAAGTTGGCTCCACTCGTTACCATCGGGGTCAATCACTACATGGGAGGACTTAGCACAGAAGTTCTTAAACAAATTATTTCATATGGCTAAGACTACAAAAATGAGGACTGCAATTTCCCAGTTTGAGCAACAATAGGGTGAATCACTGTATGAAGCTTGGGAGCGCTACAAAGAGATGCTAAGGAAATTTCCCCATCATGGAATGCCGAATTGGATGGTAATAATCACTTTTTATAATGGATTACATTGGCACTCAAGGCTGATAGTAGATGTTGCAGCAGGAGGAGCCTTATGGGCTAAACGTTGTGAAGAGGCTTATGATCTCATCAAGACAATGACAACAAATGAATTTCAGAATCCTATGGCTAGGATGCCATAACCTAAAGTTTCGGGGGTGTTAGAGGTGGACGCCATCACAGTAGTGTCAGCTCAGATGGCAGCTATGGCGAAGAAGATTGATTCTTTGGCGGAAAGCAAGGTCAAGCCAGTTTCTTATGTATGTGAAATTTTTGGGGGGTTACATCAAATGGACCACTATGCTATCAGTGCAAGGTCAGTACAGTTTTTTAGAAACTACCAGAAGCCTCAGAATCAGTTCCAAAATTCTTAGCGCCACAACAACTGCAACCATCCCAATTTCAGCTGGAATAACAATCAAAACAATCAACAACATCAGCCACAACAACAATTTCAATATCAACAGTATCAGCCCCAACCATCTCACCAACAATAAACTTCAAAACCTCAGATAGAAAAGAAGTCAAAAATAGAGGAGATGATTGTGACAACCCGAGAATTTAGAAAATTTTTAAAATTTTAATTAATTGATTTAAGGTTCAAAATTAGAACCTAGACAGAAAATAAATGTATGCGTTTGATATTTTTAATATAGAATTTTGAGGATTTCAAATTTTTGTGAAGGATTTAAGTGAATTATTCAGGATTAAGGAATATGTGAATATGTTCTGTGTATATGTGTACAATATGTGGTTAAGGGTCAAGGGTTGACCAGATAAACGATATCTGTGACAAAACCTAAATATATATTAAGAACGTCAAAGTTCGGTCAGAAAACCCTAGCGATTAACAAGAAACCCTAGAAATCGGTTCTAGAAACCCTAATTTCAGTTTCGGGAATCCTAAATCTTAATTCGGAATTTAAAACCCTATTTCGGGAACTTAAATGATTATTATATTGCTTAAGTGCTATTAATTATAATATTAATTAGGGTAAGGCTTAATTGATTAACAAACCCTAATTTCAAATTTAGAAAACCCTAATTTCTGGTTTAAGAACCCTAATTTGTAAATAGGGAAAAACCTAAGTGTTAATTTAATAATTGTAATGTTAATTAGGAAACCCTAATCCTAATTTTCAATTTATGAGTAATTAGAAAACCCTAATCTAATTACGAAAATATAATTTCTAAATTACAAGATTTATGTTTCTATTAGAAACCCTAATTAGTGGTTTATAAACCCTAATGACCATTTTGACCCTAATTCCTAAATTAGCGATTTTAATAAGGAAATGTTAATCCTAATTAGCAAGATTTAAATTATGATTAAGAAATTTTAATATAATTAGAAAATTCTAATTATAATTTAGAAATATTAATTTTCTATTTTTAAAATCTAAATTAAAAATTTTAGAAAACTAAATTGCAAAACCTAAGGGTTGAAACCCTAAACCCTAAAAGTTCAAACCCTAAACCCTAAATGATTCAAACCCTAAACCCTAAGGATTTGCAACAAATAACAATTCTAGAAATAAAAGGAAATGACATTAATGCCCTTTTTGGATTTTTAATTAGGTAACTTGCAATTTTGGCCAAGACATTTAGTTGATAAACCACTAACTTGACATTGTGACTCATAATAATCCAGCAAATCAGTCCCAAATCAGTAACCCTATACATTTCATCTAAATATAAGAGATTGAGGAGAGAAAAAGTCACATAATTGCTCATTTTCTATTTTACTCTCACCAACTCTCTCTCACCCAAAGGCATCCGGATCTCTTATGTAAATCAGTCACTAGATCACCTCTTAGAACACTTATATCAGTTACAAAGATCAAAGATCAAAGATTTGAACTTGAAGGTATAAACCCTAAAATCACTTTTGATCTTGAATGATAAGGTAAAGTTTATGTTTATGTGTTTAGATTCATGCTAGAAGGTGTTTTAAGTTGATCTATGGTGATACATCATGGATCCATAGCATCAAAATGCTTTAAAAAATGAGTTTTACAAAAATTGTCCAAGAACACAAAATGTCGCCTGACAAGCTAATGTTAGTGGCCGTAGATCTCTTTTGGTTTTTAATTTTTCTTATTTTATGTTTTGAATCGGTAGTCTGGTATTAGGCCTTTGTTCTTCAAGTGAAATCATTGGCATTGGATATCTAGATTGTGAATTATTAACGGTCAAAACCCATTGACCGACGTTGACCGGGTGAAATCTTGGTAACCCAGAAAACAGTTTCTAGAGTCTGACAAGCTTTTCTAAGCTATATATGTGTCAGGTGTTATTCTTTCTATTGTTGTTATTGTAACTATCTTGTAGTATGTTATATGTAGTCTCGATCCATGCCTTTAGATCCTTTAAACAAGCAATTGACCCAACATAATGGACGGTCAAACTTGGCTTGTCGATCACGATGGCCGTTTATGGAAAACCCAGAAACATTAGAAGAAATGTTTCTGACAGTCGTTGACTGGCCTTGATCTCTTTGGTCTGTTGTTATTATGATGATATGTTGATATAGATATGAAGCCTAACATCTACACTACACGATTAAACCACTAGATTAGTCAAAGAAAAAACATAATGCAAATTATAATGATCCAAAGTAGGAACCTTCAATTCTGGAAATTCCAAAAAACGAAGAACAACCTCTGACAAGTATTTTGGAGGCTTAGATCTATCTGGTAGGTTGTTGAATAGCCATGAACTCGATTGTGTATGATAGTATTATAAGTATACTACATCATCAATACATTAGATTTCCCAACGCATGTAGATCAAAAATCTGTAACTGGTCAAACCTACTAACTCGAACAGTGTCATGGGTTATCTGGATTTGAGCAAGAACACCAAGAACACCTATAGCGACGGTTCTGTCGCTATAGGGCCCTTTAGTGACGGTTTTATTATTATTTATTTTCTAATTTTCCAGAAATTATTTAAAAATAGATTAAAATAGTTTTTACTTATTAAAAATTCATAATAAATTCTGAAAAATTATTTTAAAGTCTGAAAAATAGTTTTTTTTTATTATTTTGAGTATATTTCATAAATTTTTAATATTTTGGAATATAAATGGTATTTAATTTATTTAATTATAATATTAAATAAATTATTTAAAAATGATTTTAATACATAAAATATTTTAAGTTATTTTTAGTGACTTTTAATATTTTAGGATGAATTTCATTAATTAATCAATATTAGTGATAATTAATTTATTTAATAAATATATTAAATAAATTTTGGAAAAATAGCATTAATGATTTATAAATCATATAAAAATGATTTATGTGTTATAAAATTATTTTGAGTTATTAAATATAACTTGTGACTCCCCCAAAATAGGTATACATCACCTATTCTGAGTCGTCAAATACATGGTACATAATACAAATACAACTTAATTATACAACTGTCGTGTAAAGTACGACAAAACATAAGCTGTGAGTTTTAATACAAATATTGTCGTCTAGACAACATACAAACTCAAATTCAATATTATTACATTTATTTTCCACTATTTCAATGAATAGTGAGGACTAATAATGTTATCATCTGGTTCGTCACTCCGTTCCCCGACTAGTCTCTGCTACGTTCTCATTTCCTGAAGAGAACAATAAAAGTAAAATGTGTGCTCAACTAGCACAGTAGAAAATATTATGACTAAGATAATGCAGAATATATTATCGTTAGCCTTCAATAGTGTTAAACCGATACAATATAACAACCATCAAGTTTAACTGCAGTGGAACAAGCAATCCATTAAAAGAGTTAAGTAGAGAATAAAATCTACTATCTTTTATGATTTAGAAGGTTTTTCATCACTTTTATCGTTGGGTCTCAGCTTAATAAATAATCCACATCATCGAATCACCCCTACACTACGGCCAAGGGTATTCTGTAGTATCACGACCACAATTATCCATGCACTACGGGCCAAGAAAATTTGTGCATTCATTAATGGTCATGATCATGCCAACAACTGTCCATCAATGCACTACGGGCCAATGAGAACTTTTTTCACATCATTTGTAACATTACGGTCATGATTACACCGAATAATCCCTGGTCATAATCATACCAAGTCCATCTATGCACTATAGGCCACAGATGACTTTCAACAAAATATAAACATGAGGATGATGACAATGATATAAGAATTTAAAAAAACAAGTTCAAGAAATATTTTATCCAGGAACTAATAACGTCCAAATTGTCAACATAATACTGCTTTGTAGATTAAAATTCCAGAATGCTCAGAAGAATATTTCCATGAAAAGATACTAGATGAATCGCAAATATCAAGGATATTCCACTAATATCATGGAGTATAGAAGTCAAAACTTTAACCAACTGAGTATAATAAGGACTGGAATAACAAAAGAAATCATCAGGCATGCGATAGACTTCACAGGCAGGTTATTCTAACAGAATAATATATAACGGAATCAGGTCCGGCGTAAAACGCACAGACAAGATATTCCAACAAAATAATAAAGACGGAATCAGTTTCGACGTAAAACGTACAGACAGGATATTCCAACAGATTAATAAAGACAGAATCAGGTCCGGCGTAAAACGCACAGACATGATATTCCAACAGAATAATAAAGACGGAATTAGGTTCGGCGTAAAACGCACAAAGAGGATATTCCAACAAAATAATAAAGACGGAACCAGGTCCGGCGTAGAACGCACAGACAGGATGTTCCAACAGAATGATAAAGAATGGAACAACAGAAGAATTTCACCAAGTATAGGATAGCCCGCGTATACAGGTTATTCCAACAGAATAATAAAGAATGGAATAACAGAAGTTCTCTTCATGGATAAGAAAGAAATAATACTCCCTACCTTAGAAAAACTAGATACTAGAATAGTGAGGTAGCAGACTTTTCTTCTTCTTGCTATAATTTCTCTCTATAATAATCGCTCTAAAGCTTTTGTGAATTGGTGAGAAATGAAGGAAGAATGAGCTTCTATTTATAGAAAAATATAGTTACGATAATTGCACGTTTTGGGGCTCAAAAAATTACAGTACACTACCTCTAACTTTTCCTTTATTTTTAATTTAGTCATGGAAGTATTATCAAACTTGCACCACCTCCCCAAATAGTAAATAATGTGATTCAATAGTAAATTATGTGAATCAATAGTTCTAGACATGTGAAAATACGAATTACAGTATAGTACATCCAGATCCTCCCTTTTTAACTTAGTCATGCAAGTATTGTCAATCTTGCACCAACTCCCCTAATAGTAACATGAATGTGAAACAATAGTATATACATGTGTACAAATAGTTATAATCATGTGAAATAATAGCAATCAATTGCTCATTTATCCGGTTAAATACCCGATTGGTCAATATAACCTCCAGACATCAATTATTATCGAAATAATTGTCGATTTTCACTAACACAAATAATTCAAACACAATGAAAACATTTTTATCAAAAATATAAATTTTGGAATTTCGAAGTTTGACTTTTCCCAAAAAAGTCAACTGTTGACTTTTTGATCAAATAGTAAATTTTGGAAAATTTTGTGTTTATAGACTATTTTTACTAATTTCATCATTCTGGACTCAAATATCACGTCCGCGTCTCCAAATTCAACTCCGAACACAACTTCAATTTTAATAACATTCATCATTAATATTATAACTCACAATATTTATCAACCAGGTTGTTCCCAGGAAAGAGGAGGCTTTCCAATAAGGACTTCTCCCTATTGGCGCGCAATTAGGTGACCAAACCTCTCCTTGACAGAACTTCTAGACATTTTAAATATTGCAATTTAATAATTTGAATAACTTTGTCGTCTCAATTATTGATTAAAAAAAATAACATATTATGCAGATGAAACTATGACAATAATCGAATCAATAATATGAGTGATATGATGCAGTAATTACTGTAGCAATAATTGAGTATAACTGAGTGACTTCTCACGTAAGCATCAATAATCAATACCTTGTGCTACTATGCAACCACGTGTATTACTGTACTTTTACTACCGGGTAGTTCAACAGTTAACTGTAAAACTTCCGCCATTATTTTCATAAAGTAATTTTGTCGTTTTCTCAATCCGACAATAATTCCGTTGTGGGGGTCCACCAATGATTGTGCCGTTGTACGAATATTTCCTGTTAAAATGAATATTCCCCGACCAATCAAATATTATATAACAACTTGCGTACTTTGAAAAATTTATAAATATTACCCACAACTATAACATTATATCAAATCCACACCATAATATTCAAAAATATATTTCGAGAAAATTTAATCTTTATTCAAAAAGTTGGGATCTTACAACCTCCCCTTTTTATGAAATTTCGTCCTCAAAATTAGGGTGCGTACCTGGTATGTCGAAGAGGTGAGGATACTTTGATTTCATTTCAGATTCTAACTCCCAGGTCATTTCCTCAACATCGTGGTTTCTCCACAAAACTTTGACTTGATGTATAAGCTTGGAGCGTAGATTATGTTCCTTCTTATCCAAGATTTTAACAAGAACATCACTATACATTAAATCTTCCTCTATTTCATCCGGTTCTAACTCAATAATGTGGTTCAGGTTTTTCACATATTTACGTAACATGGATATGTGAAAAACATTATGAACACGAGACATACTTTGCGGTAATGCAAATCTATAGGCCACGATTCCTACTCGATCGAGGATTAAAAATGGGCCAATGAATCGAGGATTGAGTTTTTCTCTCTTTCCAAATCTTGTAACTCCTTTCCATGGAGCAACACATAACAACACATGATCTCCAATATCGAATTCTACGTACTTTCGATGAAGATCGGCATAACTCTTTTGTCGATCTTGTGAGGTTTTTATACATTGTCGGATCATTTGAATCTTTTCCGTAGTCATACGTACCAACTCTGGTCCCAACAACGTTGCTTCACCCACCTCATCCCAGCATACTAGAGAATGACACTTTCTTCCATACAACGCCTCAAATGGAGCCATGCCAATACTTGCTTGATAACTGTTGTTGTAGGAAAACTCCACCAATGGTAGGAACTTATCCCAAACTCGCTTGAATTCAAGGACACAGAGTCTTAATAGATCTTCAAGAGTTTAAATGGTCCTCTCTGACTACCCGTCCGTCTGAGGATGATATGCCGAGCTAAATCATAAATCCGTTCCCATAGCTTTTTGCAAACTAACTGAAAATCTTAAAGTGAATCTTGGGTCTCGATCAGAAACTATGGATACTGGCATACCATGAAGTCTTACAATCTCGTTTATGTACATACGAGTAAGACGCTCAAGTGTATAAGTTTCTCGTATAGGTAGGAAATGAGCAAACTTAGTCAATATATCAACAATGACCCAAATTGCATCCATGCCTTGAGAAACCTTGGGAAGACCAGTAACAAAATCCATAGTAATGTGTTCCCACTTCCATTACAGAATTTCAAGTGGTTGCAATGGACCTTTTGGTACTTGATGCTCCCCCTTGACTCGTTAGAAAGTTAAACACCTTGAGATAAACTCTTGTAGTAGCCCCGAATCCGGGCCCCAAATCACCTCGGATCCGGTACACTATTTCTTTCACTAATTGCGGAAGATATAAACATAAATTGTTTATACAATACATTACACACTTATCCCCAAGGTCGAGTCACCTTAACTTAAACACCATATATAAACTTTCTAACATATAACACATTTATCAAACTATACTATTACAAAATAGTCGCACATTTAACCCAAGTTGAACTTGGCTTTAACCGTTTCCTGTATCCGAACGCATTCGCCTTATCTGCAATGTTTATCATGATATAGCAAGGGTGAGCATGAAAGTTGCCCAGTAAGTTTAAATACAATAATATAACGATATATCATGATTGAAGAGTATGAATAATAAGTTGGCTATAATTCATCAATATAATTGAGAACTAGCACGAACAAACTGTTGACTGAATAAGTTTTAAGCATGAACAAACATTTTTGAACCAACTGATAATGAAGGTGATCAGCCTTTCATACCTGACTTATACATGCAAGATGTACATAGTACAATTTTCATGGCAATCAACAATGATTAACCATAAGCTTGAATAAAACACTCTTATTAGAGTTAAGTACAAAGAAACTTGCTAACTTGCCTGAACCGTTGATTACCGCAACGCAATTTATAACGCTTTATCCGAAGACCTAATATTAATAATATAGATCTCCAATATTAGAATAATATCATCACAGTATAATACTGTTATATTTATATTCACAAAATAACCTAAACACATTACCACATAAGCCTATCAGTCTATACAGCACATAAGACATAGCATCAAGTCAAACTATTTCAGTCTGACTTGAAACCGACATAATTTTAACATCCCGCCGGTCTAGTCGGACTAAAATCGAGTTTAAGTTCAATTAAACTCTGTCTAACCACTTAACCATTATCACAGATAATTTCTTATCAGACAAAATATTTTCCCCAAGCTCGTAATAATTTTCGGATAATTATTACTATTTATCAACATTTTTCAATTCTTAAAACATATTTAATTAAATTAAATACCACATAATTCCTTAATCATTAATATTTATTTATTATAAAATATTAATGAAAATCATTAAATAATATTATAATATAATTATAATATACCAAAGTATTTTTAATACCTTAAAATTATTTTATATAATTTTCAACACTTTAATCCATTATCCGATAATTGCTATTAATATTAAAATATTAATATTTTCATGCCAAAATATCAAAATTTACATTTTATAACTTAAAATATTTTTATAACACTTAAATCATTTTTATATGATTTTTAAAATATTAATTCTATTTTCCATAATTTATTTAATATAATTATTAAATAAACTAATTACCATTAATATTAATATATTAATGAATTTCATCACAAAATATCAAAAGTAACTTAAAATATTTTCTTATACCATAATATTATTTTTCATGATTTTTTATGAATTAAAATCATTTTTAAATCATTTATTTAATATTATAATTAAATAAATAAATACCTTTTATATTCCAAAAATATTAAATATTTTTGAAATATACCCAAAATAATTAAAAATTATTTTTCAGAATTTAAAATAATTTTTCAGAATTTATTATGTATTTTTAATAATTAAAAACCATTTTTTTCTATTTATTAATCATTTTTTGGAAAATAAAAATAAAATTGTCACTAAAGGGCCCTATAGCGACGGAACCGTCGCTATAGGTGTTCTTGGTGTTCTTGAGCTTCAAACCCAGAAAATTGTCAGTGTGCGAGGGTCCTTGTTTGACCGGTTTTAATTTCTTGTTCTGTGTGTTTCTGGGCTGACTATTGTTCTAACAATGTATTATAAGTGTAATACTACAACTACAATCTAATTTCATGGCCATAACACTTACAACTGAGAGATCTAAGCTCTCAAACTACCTGTCAGACGTGTTCTTCGTCTTTCTGGGTTTAACAGAATTGAAGGTACCCACTTTGGATCTTTATACTTTGCGTTCTGAGCTTGTTATGGGTGATATTAAGGTTCATGATTTTAGTAATGATGTCAGGGTACAACATCCCATTAACATATCTGACTAATAACAACAAGAAATGAGATTTTAATCCAGTCAAACTACATGTCAGGTGCTGGTTCTTGAAGATTCTAAGTTTTCCAGAATCTTTAACAGAGCCGTCGGTCAACTGAGGTTCGACCTCATATTTCTATCATTTTGATACGGATCTAGGTGATCTAAAGGCATACCTGTGAAGTTCCTATACCAGTCTATAACATGAAAACCACAACATGTCCAAATAAGCAAACCACAAAGAGATTCATGGCCTTCAAAAATCTTGTCAGAGCTTTCTGGAAATTCTGGGGTGCCCAGATTTTTAGTTTCTGTGAACGGTCAACGATGTTTGACTGCAAATAATAAGAGATCTAAACATTCTATGACCCCAATTCAAGTTTCAGATTAAAGATCTCATGTCATAGAACAAATCTGAAACAACAAACATATTAAACATCTAACAGAAAAAGATCTAGAGGCTCTGACATTCGTTGTCAGACCTCAGCTTAAAATGTTTTCCAGATTTTCACAAATGCTAATTTCGAGGACTTTGATGTTATGGGTTTGTGTTTTGACAACCCAGATCATCATTTGACACCTTATTACACATGTTTAACCAATCAATTACAACAAATAACATAAACTCTAAAGATTTCAAAAATTTAGGGTTTATACCACTTTGAGCTTTGATCCATGATTTCTGACATTGATCTGATCCTTAGCTTGCTACAAGATGATCATGATCTAACTTCTCACTCCCTCACACTCTAAAATTTAGAAATGGATGAGAGAGACAAAGTTGGACAAGAATGAAAATATAAAGTGAGCTCTCTCTCACTAATATGCCATATTTAAGAGATATTTTAATCTATTGTTGCTAGTGGCTGTCAAAGTTTGCAGATGGGAGTTGTTGGTAGACACATGGAGTTGGTGGAGTGGTTGAACAACCGCTCAATAATTGCTAGATTCATTAATTGTTTCCAATAATGTAACAAAGGGTAATTTAGTCTTTTTGATTTTATTTTTAATGGCAATTTTGGACTTTTAATCAAACCCTTAGGGTTTAGGGTTTGGAGCATTTAGGGTTTAGTGTTTGAACCCTCAAGTTTAGTAAATTAGTTTCTAACATTTTCCAAATTTAGATTTTCAAAAAATAGAAAATTAAATTTTCTAAATTATAATTAGAATTTTCTAATTATATTAAAATTTCTTAATCATATATTAAATCTTACTAATTAGGATTAGTATTTCCTAATTACAATTGCTAATTAAGCAATTAGGGTCAAAATGGTCACTTTCTTCACAAAATTTTAATTTTAGAATGCTTATTTGTTGTAACCCTTAGGGTTTACAAATTCTAAAAATTAGGGTTTGCTAGATAATTAAGCTTTTCCCTAATTAATATAATACTTAATTGCATTAAAGCATTATAATTTTCTTTTCTATTCCCAGATTAGGGTTTCATTTTATCAGAATCTGAAATTAGGGTTTTCAGATCTGGTATTAGGGTTTTCAAATTATCAAATCGGGTTTCAAATTCAGAATTAGGGTTTTGTAATCAATTTGTTAAGATTAACCCTAATTAATCCTATAATTATTTACACTTATGCCATTAAGTTCCCGATTTAGGATTTCATGCACCGAATTAGGGTTTTGAATTCTCGGAACTGTAATTAGGGTTTCCAGAACCAGTTTCTAGGATTTCTTATTAGACGTTGGGGTTTTCTAACTGAACGTTGTCGTTCTTAATATACGATTAGGGTTTGACACATATATAATTTATCTGGTCAACCCATGACCCTTAACCACATTCTGAACACAAACATAACCATAAACACAAAACCAATTCACATAAATCCTTAATCCTAAATAATTCACCTAAATCCTTCACCGAATTTTAAAATCCTCAAAATTCAATCCCAATAACATCAAACGCATACACTTATTTTCTGTCTAGGTCTATTATTTGACCTTAAATCAATAATTTAAGATTTTAATCATTTGTCTAAATTCTAGGGTTGTCACATTCACCCCTCCTTATAAGAATTTCGTCCCCGAAATTCACCTTACACCTTACACCGTGCACCTTTCATCATACACCATTCACACACATTAGCTTGCTACCCAATACACCATTCACAAGAGTAAAAGTTTTTAAATTGTGCTGAGGGGTCATATAGACCATGAACACATAGTTTTAACGGTAGTGATCATACCGCAAAACAAAACATTACTTGGTCTGTTTACAATCACAAAGAAGGTAAACTACCATTACTAGTACTTTAGGTTATTAGCCTATCGTACTCGTACGTCATGCATAACGTATTAATCATTTTTAGCGAATATTTACGCTACTAGATTGGATTATTTATCCAAACATTATTGTTCACCTCAGTCTTATCATAGGATTCCGCACCAAAACAATTTGGTTCGGGAAATTCTTTCAATAAACACTTGGAGTTTTTATAACATTAGTCTAGCTGAATCAAATAGCATAGACTTATATCAATAATTCAATTCAATCGAATTATTTAGGTGTAGCCAAACCCCGTTGGCAAATTAAAATTTTTGAAAATATTTTCGAGAATGACGTCATGATGCCGCACTGTATTTACAGTCCGTTGAGGATTCCGTCATTTGGTGATTTTATCATGCTACATCATACCATAGTGGAATAGTGACTTTAGGTCAAATTCACACTAAGTAATAATGCATTAATGAATCCATCATTTTTATCATCTCTGCACCAGGTTACATGGTACATAAGTGATAAATAAAAATAATTTTTGATATTTCAAATCATTTGCATCTAGCCGAAATAAGTAGCATAGACTGTACTTTAAACCGTTTCAAAAATGGTTACGAGTCTACATTTTTTTAAAAAGGCACATAGTGCGTATTTAGCTTGATGTCAAAAATTTGAAGTTTAGTATAGCTAGGAGTTTAGGAAAACCTAAGTCTCCACTAATGATTATTTGCTTAACAATCTATCTATTCCTATAATCCTTAACACTCCATTCACACACAACTATACCCGGTTCATAAAACCACACTTATGAGTTCATAACCTGACCACAATTATATGAGTTTACGAACTTACCCTAGTCTGACCTTTGGCGTCCGTTTGCTGAGGGGCTCATAAACATTTCATATAACTATAAGTCAAGAATGTCACATAAGTATGAGTTCTAAGAACTCGTACTTAATCATATATTCTCTACCTATGACCTATTTTATCTATATATAACAACTAGCGTGACACAACATTTCAATGGTTACCCATGCCACCAACTAAGTAGTTTTTACACCAAGTACAATTCCCCGCCCATACAAGAAATCATACAACTTAGTTGCTAACACGAGTCCTCATTGAAATCCCCACCTAATCTTAACCCCCGTTTTCCATACGAATTCAATTCGTATTCATAATCCATAACTCTTTTATGAGTTTTCATAGTACCATTTTATAGTACAACTTTCACACAGCATCTTGCTGTAAACTTTTCAATCATTAGATTGATTCTTTCTGGTTGTCATAACCTTATCAGATCACGGGGTGATCTTATCGTATATATTACGATTCAATTCCATGCACTATGATCGTTTTGTTTTACGATCTTCTATCCATGCACTTTAAGTCTTTTAGACTCGATCTATTTACCGTTACTGTTTAACTTTATTATCAGAGTTAGGGAACTCTGTGTCTTTACACACGCCGAGATTCATCTTTGAATCATACCGACCAACTAACTCTATTTTAGTTAGTCTTATCCACACTGCGGTTATTGGTCTCAGGTATTCCTACCTAAGTTTCATAACCAACAGCTCTGATACCAACTGTAGTAGCCCCGAATCCGGGCCCCAAATCAACTCGGATCCGGTACACTATTTCTTTCACTAATTGCGGAAGATATAAACATAAATTATTTATACAATACATTACACACTTATCCCCAAGGTCGAGTAACCTTAACTTAAACACCATATATAAACTTTCTAACATATAACACATTTATCAAACTATACTATTACAAAATAGTCGCACATTTAACCCAAGCTGAACTTGGCTTTAACCGTTTCCTGTATCCGAACGCATTCGCCTTATCTGCAATGTTTATCATGATATAGCAAGGGTGAGCATGAAAGTTGCCCAGTAAGTTTAAATACAATAATATAACGATATATCATGATTGAAGAGTATGAATAATAAGCTGGCTATAATTCATCAATATAATTGAGAACTAGCACGAACAAACTGTTGACTGAATAAGTTTTAAGCATGAACAAACATTTCTGAACCAACTGATAATGAAGGTGATCAGCCTTTCATACCTGACTTATACATGCAAGATGTACATAGTACAATTTTCATGGCAATCAACAATGATTAACCATAAGCTTGAATAAAACACTCTTATTAGAGTTAAGTACAAAGAAACTTTCTAACTTGCCTGAACCGTTGATTACCGCAACGCAATTTATAACGCTTTATCCGAAGACCTAATATTAATAATATAGATCTCCAATATTAGAATAATATCATCACAGTATAATACTGTTATATTTATATTCACAAAATAACCTAAACACATTACCACATAAGCCTATCAGTCTATACAGCACATAAGACATAGCATCAAGTCAAACTATTTCAGTCTGACTTGAAACCGACATAATTTTAACATCCCGCCGGTCTAGTCGGACTAAAATCGAGTTTAAGTTCAATTAAACTCTGTCTAACCACTTAACCATTATCACAGATAATTTCTTATCAGACAAAATATTTTTCCCAAGCTCGTAATAATTTTCGGATAATTATTACTATTTATCAATATTTTTCAATCCTTAAAACATATTTAAATAAATTAAATACCACATAATTCCTTAATCATTAATATTTATTTATTATAAAATATTAATGAAAATCATTAAATAATATTATAATATAATTATAATATACCAAAGTATTTTTAATACCTTAAAATTATTTTATATAATTTTCCAACACTTTAATCCATTATCCGATAATTGCTATTAATATTAAAATATTAATATTTTGAAGGCTAAAATATCAAAATTTACATTTTATAACTTAAAATATTTTTATAACACTTAAATCATTTTTATATGATTTTTAAAATATTAATTCTATTTTTCCATAATTTATTTAATATAATTATTAAATAAACTAATTACCATTAATATTAATATATTAATGAATTTCATCACAAAATATCAAAAGTAACTTAAAATATTTTCTTATACCATAATATTATTTTTCATGATTTTTTATGAATTAAAATCATTTTTAAATCATTTATTTAATATTATAATTAAATAAATAAATACCTTTTATATTCCAAAAATATTAAATATTTTTGAAATATACCCAAAATAATTAAAAATTATTTTTCAGAATTTAAAATAATTTTTCAGAATTTATTATGTATTTTTAATAATTAAAAACCATTTTTTTCTATTTATTAATCATTTTTTGGAAAATAAAAATAAAATTGTCACTAAAGGGCCCTATAGCGACGGAACCGTCGCTATAGGTGTTCTTGGTGTTCTTGAGCTTCAAACCCAGAAAATTGTCAGTGTGCGAGGGTCCTTGTTTGACCGGTTTTAATTTCTTGTTCTGTGTGTTTCTGGGCTGACTATTGTTCTAACAATGTATTATAAGTGTAATACTACAACTACAATCTAATTTCATGGCCATAACACTTACAACTGAGAGATCTAAGCTCTCAAACTACCTGTCAGACGTGTTCTTCGTCTTTCTGGGTTTAACAGAATTGAAGGTACCCACTTTGGATCTTTATACTTTGCGCTCTGAGCTTGTTATGGGTGATATTAAGGTTCATGATTTTAGTAATGATGTCAGGGTACAACATCCCATTAACATATCTGACTAATAACAACAAGAAATGAGATTTTAATCCAGTCAAACTACATGTCAGGTGCTGGTTCTTGAAGATTCTAAGTTTTCCAGAATCTTTAACAGAGCCGTCGGTCAACTGAGGTTCGACCTCATATTTCTATCATTTTGATACGGATCTAGGTGATCTAAAGGCATACCTGTGAAGTTCCTATACCAGTCTATAACATGAAAACCACAACATGTCCAAATAAGCAAACCATAACAAGATTCATGGCCTTCAAAAATCTTGTCAAAGTTTTCTGGATATTCTGGGTTGCCCAGATTTTCAGTTTTTGTGAACGGTCAACGATGTTTGACTGCAAATAATAAGAGATCTAAACATTCTATGACCCCAATTCAAGTTTCAGATTAAAGATCTCATGTCATAGAACAGATCTGAAACAACAAACATATTAAACATCTAACAGAAAAAGATCTAGAGGCTCTGACATTCGTTGTTAGACCTCAGCTTAAAATGTTTTCCAGATTTTCAAAAATGCTAATTTCGAGGACTTTGATGTTATGTGTTTGTATTTTGACAACCCAGATCATCATTTGACACCTTATTACACATGTTTAACCAATCAATTACAACAAATAACATAAACTCTAAAGATTTCAAAAATTTAGGGTTTATACCACTTTGAGCTTTGATCCATGATTTCTGACATTGATCTGATCCTTAGCTTGCTACAAGATGATCATGATCTAACTTCTCACTCCCTCACACTCTAAAATTTAGAAATGGATGAGAGAGACAAGGTTGGCCAAGAATGAAAATATAAAGTGAGCTCTCTCTCACTAATATGCCATATTTAAGAGATATTTTAATCTATTGTTGCTAGTGGCTGTCAAAGTTTGCTGATGGGAGTTGTTGGTAGACACATGGAGTTGGTGGAGTGGTTGAACAACCGCTCAATAATTGCTAGATTCATTAATTGTTTCCAATAATGTAACAAAGGGTAATTTAGTCTTTTTGATTTTATTTTTAATGGCAATTTTGGACTTTTAATCAAACCCTTAGGGTTTAGGGTTAAGGGTTTGAAGCATTTAGGGTTTAGTGTTTGAACCCTCAAGTTGAGTAAATTAGTTTCTAACATTTTCCAAATTTAGATTTTCAAAAAATAGAAAATTAAATTTTCTAAATTATAATTAGAATTTTCTAATTATATTAAAATTTCTTAATCATATATTAAATCTTACTAATTAGGATTAGTATTTCCTAATTACAATTGCTAATTAAGCAATTAGGGTCAAAATGGTCACTTTCCTCACAAAATTTTAATTCTAGAATGCTTATTTGTTGTAACCCTTAGGGTTTACAAATTCTAAAAATTAGGGTTTGCTAGATAATTAAGTTTTTCCCTAATTAATATAATACTTAATTGCATTAAAGCATTATAATTTTCTTTTCTATTCCCAGATTAGGGTTTCATTTTATCAGAATATGAAATTAGGGTTTTCAGATCTGGTATTAGGGTTTTCAAATTATCAAATCGGGTTTCAAATTCAGAATTAGGGTTTTGTAATCAATTTGTTAAGATTAACCCTAATTAATCCTATAATTATATACACTTATGCCATTAAGTTCCCGATTTAGGATTTCATGCAGCGAATTAGGGTTTTGAATTCTCGGAACTGTAATTAGGGTTTCCAGAACCAGTTTCTAGGATTTCTTATTAGACGTTGGGGTTTTCTAACTGAACGTTGTCGTTCTTAATATACAATTAGGGTTTGACACATATATAATTTATCTGGTCAACCCATGACCCTTAACCACATTCTGAACACAAACATAACCATAAACACAAAACCAATTCACATAAATCCTTAATCCTAAATAATTCACCTAAATCCTTCACCGAATTTTGAAATCCTCAAAATTCAATCCCAATAACATCAAACGCATACACTTATTTTCTGTCTAGGTCTATTATTTGACCTTAAATCAATCATTTAAGATTTTAATCATTTGTCTAAATTCTAGGGTTGTCACATTCACCCCTCCTTATAAGAATTTCGTCCCCGAAATTCACCTTACACCTTACACCGTGCACCTTTCATCATACACCATTCACACACATTAGCTTGCTACCCAATACACCACTCACAAGAGTAAAAGTTTTTAAATTGTGCTGAGGGGTCATATAGACCATGAACACATAGTTTTAACGGTAGTGATCATACCGCAAAACAAAACATTACTTGGTCTGTTTACAATCACAAAGAAGGTAAACTACCATTACTAGTACTTTAGGTGATTAGCCTATCGTACTCGTACGTCATGCATAACGTATTAATCATTTTTAGCGAATATTTACGCTACTAGATTGGATTATTTATCCAAACATTATCGTTCACCTCAGTCTTATCATAGGATTCCGCACCAAAACAATTTGGTTCGGGAAATTCTTTCAATAAACACTTGGAGTTTTTATAACATTAGTCTAGCTGAATCAAATAGCATAGACTCATATCAATAATTCAATTCAATCGAATTATTTAGGTGTAGCCAAACCCCGTTGGCAAATTAAAATTTTTGAAAATATTTTCGAGAATGACGTCATGATGCCGCACTGTATTTACAGTCCGTTGAGGATTCTGTCATTTGGTGATTTTATCATGCTACATCATACCATAGTGGAATAGTGACTTTAGGTCAAATTCACACTAAGTAATAATGCATTAATGAATCCATCATTTTTATCATCTCTGCACCAGGTTACATGGTACATAAGTGATAAATAAAAATAATTTTTGATATTTCAAATCATTTGCATCTAGCCGAAATAAGTAGCATAGACTGTACTTTAAACCGTTTCAAAAATGGTTACGAGTCTACATTTTTTTTTAAAAGGCACATAGTGCGTATTTAGCTTGATGTCAAAAATTTGAAGTTTAGTATAGCTAGGAGTTTAGGAAAACCTAAGTCTCCACTAATGATTATTTGCTTAACAATCTATCTATTCCTATAATCCTTAACACTCCATTCACACACAACTATACCCGGTTCATAAAACCACACTTATGAGTTCATAACCTGACCACAATTATATGAGTTTACGAACTTACCCTAGTCTGACCTTTGGCGTCCGTTTGCTGAGGGGCTCATAAACATTTCATATAACTATAAGTCAAGAATGTCACATAAATATGAGTTCTAATAACTCGTACTTAATCTTATATTCTCTACCTATGACCTATTTTATCTATATATAACAACTAGCGTGACACAACATTTCAATGGTTACCCATGCCACCAACTAAGTAGTTTTTACACCAAGTACAATTCCCCGCCCATACAAGAAATCATACAACTTAGTTGCTAACACGAGTCCTCATTGAAATCCCCACCTAATCTTAACCCCCGTTTTCCATACGAATTCAATTCGTATTCATAATCCATAACTCTTTTATGAGTTTTCATAGTACCATTTTATAGTACAACTTTCACACAGCATCTTACTGTAAACTTTTCAATCATTAGATTGATTCTTTCTGGTTGTCATAACCTTATCAGATCACGGGGTGATCTTATCGTATATATTACGATTCAATTCCATGCACTATGATCGTTTTGTTTTACGATCTTCTATCCATGCACTTTAAGTCTTTTAGACTCGATCTATTTACCGTTACTGTTTAACTTTATTATCAGAGTTAGGGAACTCTGTGTCTTTACACACGCCGAGATTCATCTTTGAATCTTACCGACCAACTAACTCTATTTGAGTTAGTCTTATCCTAATCACTGCGGTTATTGGTCTCAGGTATTCCTACCTAAGTTTCATAACCAACAGCTCTGATACCAACTGTAGTAGCCCCGAATCCGGGCCCCAAATCAACTCGGATCCGGTACACTATTTCTTTCACTAATTGCGGAAGATATAAACATAAATTATTTATACAATACATTACACACTTATCCCCAAGGTCGAGTAACCTTAACTTAAACACCATATATAAACTTTCTAACATATAACACATTTATCAAACTATACTATTACAAAATAGTCGCACATTTAACCCAAGCTGAACTTGGCTTTAACCGTTTCCTGTATCCGAACGCATTCGCCTTATCTGCAATGTTTATCATGATATAGCAAGGGTGAGCATGAAAGTTGCCCAGCAAGTTTAAATACAATAGTATAACGATATATCATGATTGAAGAGTATGAATAATAAGCTGGCTATAATTCATCAATATAATTGAGAACTAGCACGAACAAACTGTTGACTGAACAAGTTTTAAGCATGAACAAACATTTCTGAACCAACTGGTAATGAAGTGATCAGCCTTTCATACCTGACTTATACATGCAAGATGTACAGAGTACAATTTTCATGGCAATCAACAATGATTAACCATAAGCTTGAATAAAACACTCTTATTAGAGTTAAGTACAAAGAAACTTGCTAACTTGCCTGAACCGTTGATTACCGCAACGCAATTTATAATGCTTTATCTGAAGACCTAATATTAATAATATAGATCTCCAATATTAGAATAATATCATCACAGTATAATACTGTTATATTTATATTCACAAAATAACCTAAACACATTACCACATAAGTCTATCAGTCTATACAGTACATAAGACATAACATCAAGTCAAACTATTTCAGTCTGACTTGAAACCGACATAATTTTAACATCCAGACGGTCTAGTCGGACTAAAATCGAGTTTAAGTTCAACTAAACTCTGTCTAACCACTTAACCATTATCACAGATAATTTCTTATCAGACAAAACATTTTTCCTAGGCTCGTAATAATTTTCGGATAATTATTACCATTTATCAACATTTTTCAATCCTTAAAACGTATTTAAATAAATTAAATACCACATAATTCCTTAATCATTAATATTTATTTATTATAAAATATTAATGAAAATCATTACATAATATTATAATATAATTATAATATACCAAAGTATTTTTAATACCTTAAAATCATTTTATATAATTTTCCAACACTTTAATCCATTATCTGATAATTGCTATTAATATTAAAATATTAATATTTTCATTCCAAAATATCAAAAGTTACATTTTATAACTTAAAATATTTTTATAACACTTAAATCATTTTTATATAATTTTTAAAACATTAATTCTATTTTTCCATAATTTATTTAATATAATTATTAAATAAACTAATTACCATTAATATTAATATATTAATGAATTTCATCACAAAATATCAAAAGTCACTTAAAATAACTTAAAATATTTTCTTATACCATACTATTATTTTTCATGATTTTTTATGAATTAAAATTATTTTTAAATCATTTATTTAATATTATAATTAAATAAATAAATACCTTTTATATTCCAAAAATATTAAATATTTTTGAAATATACCCAAAATAATTAAAAACTATTTTTCAGAATTTAAAATTTTTTTTCAGAATTTATTAGGTATTTTTAATCATTTTTCGGAAAATAAAAATAAAACTGTCACTAAAGGGCCCTATAGCGACAGAAACGTCGCTATAGGTGTTCTTGGTGTTCTTGAGCTTCAAACCCAGAAAACTGTCAGTGTGCTAGTGTCCTTGTTTGACCGGTTTTAATTTCTTGTTCTGTGTGTTTCTGGGGTGGCTATTGTTCTAACCATTTATTATAAGTGTAATACTACAACTACAATCAAATTTCATGGCCATAACACTTTACAACTAAGAGATCTAAGCTCTCAAACTACCTATCAGACGTGTTCTTTATCTTTCTGGGTTTAACAGAATTGAAGGTACCCACTTTGGATCTTTATACTTTGCGTTCTGAGCTTGTTATGAGTGATATTAAGGTTCATGATTTTAGTAATGATGTCAGGGTACAACATCCCATTAACATATCTGACTAACAACAACAAGAAATGAGATTTTAATCCAATCAAACTACATGTCAGGTGCTGGTTCTTGAAGATTCTGGGTTTTCCAGAATCTTTAACCGAGCAGTCGGTCAACTGAGGTTCGACCTCATATTTCTATCATTTTGATACGGATCTAGGTGATCTAAAGGCATACCTGTGAAGTTCCTATACCAGTCTATAACATGAAAACCACAACATGTCCAAATAAGCAAACCACAAAGAGATTCATGGCCTTCAAAAATCTTGTCAGAGCTTTCTGGAAATTCTGGGGTGCCCAGATTTTTAGTTTCTGTGAACGGTCAACGATGTTTGACTGCAAATAATAAGAGATCTAAACATTCTATGACCCCAATTCAAGTTTCAGATTAAAGATCTCATGTCATAGAACAGATCTGAAACAACAAACATATTAAACATCTAACAGAAAAAGATCTAGAGGCTCTGACATTCGTTGTCAGACCTCAGCTTAAAATGTTTTCTAGATTTTCACAAATGCTAATTTCGAGGACTTTGATGTTATGGGTTTGTGTTTTGACAACCCAGATCATCATTTGACACCTTATTACACATGTTTAACCAATCAATTACAACAAATAACATAAACTCTAAAGATTTCAAAAATTTAGGGTTTATACCACTTTGAGCTTTGATCCATGATTTCTGACATTGATCTGATCCTTAGCTTGCTACAAGATAATCATAATCTTACTTCTCACTCCCTCTCACTCTAAAATTTAGAAATGGATGAGAGAGACAAGGTTGGCCAAGAATGAAAATATAAAGTGAGCTCTCTCTCACTAATATGCCATATTTAAGAGATATTTTAATCTATTGTTGCTAGTGGCTATCAAAGTTGGTTGATGGGAGTTGTTGGTAGACACATGGAGTTGGTGGAGTGGTTGAACAACCACTCAATAATTGCTAGATTCATCAATTGTTTCCAATAATGTAACAAAGGGTAATTTAGTCTTTTGATTTTATTTTTAATGGAAATTTTGGACTTTTAATCAAACCCTTAGGGTTTAGGGTTTGGAGCATTTAGGGTTTAGGGTTTGAACCTCAAGTTTAGTAAATTAGTTTCTAACATTTTCCAAATTTAGATTTTCAAAAAATAGAAAATTAAATTTTCTAAATTATAATTAGAATTTTCTAATTATATTAAAATTTATTAATCATATATTAAATCTTACTAATTAGGATTAGTATTTCCTAATTACAATTGATAATTAAGCAATTAGGGTCAAAATGGTCACTTTCCTCACAAAATTTTAATTCTAGAATGTTTATTTGTTGTAACCCTTAGGGTTTACAAATTCTAAAAATTAGGGTTTGCTAGATAATTAAGCTTTTCCCTAATTAATATAATACTTAATTGCATTAAAGCATTATAATTTTCCTTTCTATTCCCATATTAGGGTTTCATTTTATCAGAATCTGAAATTAGGGTTTTCAGATCTGGTATTAGGGTTTTCAAATTATCAAATCGGGTTTCAAATTCAGAATTAGGGTTTTGTAATCAATTTGTTAAGATAAACCCTAATTAATCCTATAATTATTTACACTTATGCCATTAAGTTCCCGATTTAGGGTTTCATGCACCGAATTAGGATTTCGAATTCCCGAAACTGTAATTAAGGTTTCCAGAACCAGTTTCTAGGATTTCTTGTTAGACGTTAGGGTTTTCTAACTGAACGTTGTCGTTCTTAATATACGATTAGGGTTTGACACATATATAATTTATCTGTTCAACCCATGACCCTTAACCACATTCTGAACACAAACATAACCATAAACACAAAACGAATTCACATAAATCCTTAATCCTGAATAATTCACCTAAATCCTTCACCGAATTTTGAAATCCTCAAAATTCAATCCCAATAACATCAAACGCATAAACTTATTTTCTGTCTAGGTCTATTATTTGACCTTAAATCAATCATTTAAGATTTTAATAATTTGTCTAAATTCTAGGGTTGTCATAACTCTGCTATCTCTCTCTTCATATTGCTCCACCAAAATGTATGTCGAAGATCACGATACATTTTGGTACTCCTAGGATGGATTGCAAATGGTGTGTTGTGCGCCTCCATCATGATTTTATAATTTAAATTAGGGTTGTTAGGAACACAATGTCTGGAGTTGACTCGAAGTATTCCTTCCTCATCGATTTTTTCTTCTAGCATAGCACCTTCTTGCACTTTCTTCTTCATACGCATTAGCTCCAGGTCTTTAGCTTGAGCACCTTTAACTTTATCGATTAAAGTTAGTTCTACTCATATGTTTGCCATCATCATGTGGGTCCCTAGAGTCTTTATCTCTAACTCCATCCTTTGCAAGTCATACAAAATGGGCCTTTGCGTTGATAATATTGCACTCGTACCCGCGTATGATCTTCCACTCAGTGCGTCAGCTACCACGTTCACTTTTCCAGGATGGTATTGGATGGTATGATCATAATCTTTCAATAGTTCAAGCCAACGTCGTTGTCGCATGTTGAGTTCATTTTGGGTGAAGAAATATTTGAGGCTTTTATGATCCGTGTAGATCTCCACCTTCTCTCCATACAGGTAATGCCTCCAAATCTTAAGCGCAAAAATGACAACTGCCAACTCTAGATCTTGAGTAGGGTAATTCCTCTCATATTCTTTGAGTTGTCGTGAGGCATAGGCTATGACTTTTCCATGTTGCATGAGAACACATCCTAACCCTTTGCCTGAAGCATCACTGTAGATGACAAATCCCTCCGAGCCAGATGGTATTGTCAGAACAGGTGTTGAAATGAGTCTCCTCTTGAGTTATTGAAAACTCTTCTCACATTCCTCACTCCAACCGAACTTTGTATCTTTTTGAGTCAGCTGAGTTAATGGAGTAGCGATTTGAGAAAATCCTTCCACGAATCTTCGATAATAACCAGCTAATCCGAGAAAGCTACGTACTTCGGTCAATGATTTAGGTTGCTCCCATCTTTGAATAGCTTCAATCTTTGCTAGGTAAACATATATTCCATGACTTGATATCACGTGCCCAAGGAATGCAACTTCCTCAAGCCAGAACTCGCATTTCTTCAACTTGGCATATAGCTTGTTTTCATGAAGCTTTTAGAGTATCAGCCTCAAGTGTTGCTCATGATCTTCACGGCTTTTGGACTTTATGAGGATGTCATCAATAAAGACGACCACAAAATGATCCAAATATTCCTTGAATACTCGGTTCATCATATCCATGAAGGCAGCAGGAGCATTAGTCAATCCAAAAGACATGACTAAGAATTCATAATGCCCGTACCGAGTTCTGAAGACAGTCTTTGGAATATCCTTAGTTTTTAACCTTCATCTGATCATATCCAGAACGAATATCGATCTTTGAAAAAAATGTGAATTAATAGTTCTAGACATGTGAAAATACGAATTACAGTATAGTACCTCCATCTATACCTCCATTTTTAACTTAGTCATACAAGTATTATCAATCTTGCACCAACTCCCCTAATAGTAACAAGAATGTGAAACAATAGTATACACATGTGAACAAATAGTTCTAATCATATTAAATAATAGCAATCAATTGCTCATTTATCTAGTTAAATACCTGATTGGTCAATATAACCTCCAAACATCAATTATTATCGAAATAATTGTCAATTTTCACTAACACAAATAATTCAAACACAATGAAACCATTTTTTTTATCAAAAATATAAATTTTGGAATTTCAAAGTTTGACTTTTCCCGAAAAAGTCAACTATTGTCTTTTTGACCAAATAGTGAATTCCGGAAAATTTTGTGTTTATAGACTATTTTTACTAATATCATCGTTCCGGAATCAAATATCACGTCCGCGTCTCCAAATTCAACTCTGAACAAAACTTCAATTTTAATAACATTCATCATTAATATTATAATTAACTCACAATATTTATCAACCAGGTCGTTCCCAGGAAAGAGGGGGCTTTCCAATATGGATTTCTCCCTATTGGCGCGCAATTAGGTGACCAAATCTCTCATTGATAGAACTTCTAGACATTGTATAAATATTGCAATTTAATAATATGAATAACTTTGTCGTCTCTATTATTGATTTAAAAAAAATAACATATTATGCATATGATACAATTACAATAATCGAATCAATAATATGAGAGATATGATGCAGCAATTACTGTAGCAATAATTGAGTATAACTGAGTGACTTCTCATGTAAGCATCAATAATCAATACCGTGTGCTACTATGCAACCACGCGTATTACTGTACTTTTACTACCGAGTAGTTCAACAGTTAACGGTAAAACTTCCGCCGTTATTTTCTTAAAGTAATTTTGTCGTTTTCTCAATCCGACAATAATTCCGTTGTGGGGGTCCACCAATGATTGTGCCGTTGTACGAATATTCCCTGTTAAAATGAATATTCCCTGTCCAATCGAATATTATATAACAACTTGCGTACTTTGCAAAATTTGTAAATATTACCCACAACTATAACATTATATCAAATCCACACCATAATATTCAAAAATATATTTCGAGAAAATTTAATCTTTATTCAAAAAGTTGGGGTCTTACATAACTTTTGCTATTTTGTCATGAAAATATTAATATTTTAATATTAAAAGCAATAATCGGATAATGGATTTTATTGTTTAAAAATCATATAAATGTAATTTTAAAGTATTAAAAATACTTAATGATATTATAAATATATTAAAATATTATGACATATATTTCATTAATATTTGATAAAAAATAAATATTAATGATAAAAGAATTAAGTGATATTTAATTTATTTAAATACGTTATTAATGATTGAAAATTCATGATAAATGATAATAATTATTTAAAAATTATTATAAGCTTACGAATAATATTTCGACTTATATTAAAAATATCTGAGGTAATTGTTAAATGTTAAGACAGAGTTTAATTTAACTTAGACTCGAAGTTTTGTCCGACTAAACCGTCGGGATGATAGAATTGTGTCAATTTCAACTCGAATTTA
Source organism: Panax japonicus (assembly GCA_020205505.1). Lineage (NCBI taxonomy): Eukaryota > Viridiplantae > Streptophyta > Magnoliopsida > Apiales > Araliaceae > Panax > Panax japonicus. The sequence continues at coordinate 18,149,231 of CM035101.1, read as the reverse complement.
AATATTCTGACTTGATGCTAAGTTTTATGTGCTGAATAGACTGATAAAGTTATGTGCTATGTGTTTAGGTTATTCTATGTATATATATAATAGTATTATATTGTGATGATATTATTCTATTATTGGAGATCTATATTACTAATATTAGGTCTTCAGATAAAGCGATATAAACTGCGTAGCGGTAATCAACGGTTCAGGCAAGTTTGTTTTTAATTAACTCTACTAAGAGTTGTTTTATTCAGATAAGCTTATGGTTAATCATTGTTGGTTGCCATGAATTGTACTCTGTACATATTGCATGTATAAGTCAGGTATGAAAGGCTGATCATCTTCATTATCAGTTGGTTCAGATATATTTGTTCATGTATAATACTTGTTCAGTCAAAATTTTGTTCCTGCTAGTTCACAATTATATTGTTGAATTATAGCCTTCTTATTATTCAGACTCTTTCAATCATGATATATCGTTATATTGTTGAACTTAAACTTGTTGGGCAATCCGTATGATCACCCTTGCTATATCATGATAAAACATTGCAGATTAAGATGAACGCGTCGGATACAAGGAAATGTTAAAGACAGTTCCAGCTTAAAGTTAATGTGCGCAATTAGTTTTGTAATAGTGTTGTTTGATAATAATGTTATATGTTAGAAAAGTTATGATTTGTGTATAAGTTAAGGCTACTCGACATTGAAGAATAGTGTAATGTATTGTATAAACAATTTATGTCTATATCTTCCACAAATAGTAATAGTTGTATAGAATGATCGAACCGGATCTGCGGGGATGCAGGACCTCGGATTCGGGGCCCTCACAGTTGGTATCAAAGCTGTTGGTTATGAACCTTAGGTAGGAATACCTAAGACTAATAACCACAGTGATTAGGATAAGTACTAACTCAAATAGAGTTAATTTGTCGGTAAGATTTAAAGACGAATCTCGGCGAGTTATAAGATACTGAGTTCCCTAACTCTGATAATAAAGTTGAACAGTAATGGTGAATAGATAGAGTCTAAAAGACTAAAAGTACAGTAATAGGAGATCGTAAAACAAAACGATCAAGATATAGAAATGAATCGTAATATATACGATGTGATCACCCCGTGATCGGATGAAGTGATAGTATAGGAAAAGAATCAATCAAATGATTGAACAGTTTACAGCAAGATTGCTGGGTGTCAGTTGTACTATGAATTGGTACAAATTCAGGAAATGATTATGAATACGAGTTAAATGAAATTCGTATTGAGAAGGGTATTAGTGTTAGGTGGGGATTCAATTGAGGATTCATGTCGTGCTGATAATATGTAACAACCACTTAGTTCTGACAATGATAATCATTGAAATGTTTGTGTCGCGTTATTTGATATATGCATGTTAAGAGGGTGATTCCTTTCTCATGTGTATAACAGATAGATAGGTCATAGGTAGAGGATATAAGGTTAAGTACGAGTTCTTAAAACTCATACTTATGTGACATACTGGATTCAAAGTTATATGAAATGTTTATGAACCCCTCAGCGAATGGACGCCAAAGGTCTGTCTAGGAAAGTTCTTAAACTCGTATGATTGTGGCAATTTATAGACTCATAAGTGCGGTTTTACGAACTGGGTATAGTTGTGTGTAAATGGAGTATTAAGGATAATAAGAATAAATAAATTGTTAAGCCAATGATTATTAGTGGAGACATAAGTTTTCCAAACCTCCTAGCTATGCTAGACTTCAAAATTTTGACATCAAGCTAAATACGAACTATGTGCCTTTAAAAAATGTATAGACTTGTAATCATTTTTGAAACGGTTTAAAGTATAGTCTATGCTACTTATTTCAGCTAGACGCAAACGATTTGAAATATCAAAATATATTTTATTTATCACTCATGTACCATGTAACCTGGTGCAGAGATGATAAAAAGTTGATGGAGTTGTAAATACATGAATACTTAGTGTGAATTTTATCTAAAATCGTTGTTCCACTATTGTATGATGTGTTATGACAAAGTCATTGTGACATCCCCGAATTCGGTACTTTGATTCCACGGGATTTGATGTTCACTGTACAAACGTCATCCATCTATCTACCCATAAATAAATGAAAACCATTCAATAGATAGAAATAATAATAAATATCCCCTTATGGGGTTACATCAACTATATAATAAATAAATCCCAGGTTACTCTAACCTTAATTCATCTATGCGGAAACATAAACAAAAAAGTCTTAAGTAACATCAATTCTAAGTATCATTACATAACCACATAAATAATCAATCTTCATTACTTACTAAGCTTGCCCTTGCCTTTACTAGTGGAAGGTTCGTCTGCTCTTTCGTTCTTAACTGCAATGTTATTATTACGCAAGAGTGAGCACGATTGCCCACAAGTATAACAATATAATAATGAAATAATAACATGCGAATAAATTAAAGACTTCTGAAATAAAAGCTCAACTTTTGAATCAAGAATGAATAACAAGAATCAAAAGATTTTTGAGGGTCCTAAGACCTTGAACTATATCCTAGGTTATCAAGGGTTATACTTGAAACCTTTAACAGTCATAAGACTATGGACCTTTCTACTCGTACTTAGGGGGATCAGCCCTTAGTACCATACTGTGCCCAATATCTTAACGCTAACGCATAAGTAAATCCCTTTGCAGGGTTGTTCATCTCAGTTTGACATTCGAGTCCGTACCAAAGGAAGTTTGGTTTGGATAATTCAATAAGGGTTCTGAAATTTAGAACGTTTATCAACTATGGACTTGTTGAATAAATAAGGATTCGCTAGACTAACAAGGTTCAATAATAATGATATTCAAATTGAATAATAATCTCAAGAAGTATACAATAGAACAAATATTGTATAACAATTCATACTTTGAAAGGACAATCAATCTTTAATATAACAATTCGAACTTGAATAATAGTAATGAGAATTTACTCAAGGTAATTAATAAACTTGAACTATGATAACAAGTAGTGTTAGGAAACTTTCCTCGTGCGTAGATTACACTTTAATTAAACTCGTTCTTTAATTTAAATCCTACATATCATTTACATTCACCACTCTAGTTAATTGTAATATAATTAACCATCATAAATTCATTCTTTAATCTAAACTTTGGTTATGACTATACTTAGTCAAATATCACACTTATTGTCACATAATAACACTTCATGAATAATAAGCTACTTATGTATTTCATAATTCAATCCACATGCAATTATGTTATTTACTTGTTAAGTATCTATTTTAATATCTCATTATACTTCTAACATATTTTTATGTTCATTACATTAAGTTGTTATCACATTGCTAGACTTGAACATTTAAAAATAATTTATTTCAGAACATTCTAGAAAGTGGAGTTGTGGCGCCACTGTTGTACTGGCACTCGGCGCAACGGCGCGATGGCGCTACGGTCGGACTCTTGGCGCTGCGGTGTGGATATTAAGGCACGAGTCTGGCACCGTGGAGCGACGAACCAGAAACTGTTCTGCAATTCGCGAAAATTGCATAACACAGCCAAAAACTCCAATAAAAATTTTACTACACGAATTTAGTCATACCCATTCATAATAATACACATATAATCCCTACTTAACCCTTCTAGCATGATTTTAACATGTTAAAACACCTAATTAACAGGATTAAAACATGAAATTTTCACTATTCTTTCTGTTCTTGAAGGTTTTGAACAAAAACCATGAAAATTAATACTACAGATTCGTTATAAGGCCAAATCCAGCCATTCAAGTTTCGTTTTGTTCGTTTTAGCATGCATAATCATATACAAGTATAAATTTTACAAAACTATTTATGGTTGACATAATAGAGTTACGTATAAGGGCCATATGGCCACATGACGTACTCTATAAATTTTGAAATAACAAGTCATCATATTATGAAACTTATTATATGGAATCATATAAAATATAAATAGAACATGTTATGCTACTCGAATTATTACATATATCCCTAACTCAATTTCCCAATTTAAAGATATTCAACAGAACTTGAATGAAAGCCATTTTCATAAAACTAACTGACGTAAAATATGAGAATTGGGTTGGAGAGAATTACCCAAAGCGTAGATGAACAAGGATGACAATTTTTATCTACTTCAATCACAGTACTCACAATCTCTCTCAAAATTTCTCAATCTCTCTCTGTGATTTCCTTGTTAAACTTAGAAAAATGAATAAGAAAAGACGTATATAATACAGAAAACAACTGACGCGTTGTGGTCAGTTACCCAGTCATGGGAAACTTCCTTCAACTCCCACTAAAGCCATGTTTGGCTACCATTTAAAAGCTTATACCCAATTAATTTAATAAAACCTCTTATACTATAGTTTAAATAATGTCACACTCCTTTATAAAATAAATCAATATCTTATTTAATTTACTTTGAATAAAATATAATAATTTCTCATAAATTCACATAGTCATATAATTAAATTCTTCATTGATTAATAATGTCAAATTATTAACTCTCTAATTAATAATTAAATTAATTAAAATACCAATAGGCTTATTAAATATTTCTTTTAATACAATAAGCTCACATAATCACATACTTCGATAATTAAAATTCTCCACATTAATTTAATAAATATAACACATATAATTAAATTAATCTACCACAATTGCATCAAATAATTATTTAATCTAATAATTAAATCATCAAAAATATTTATTTACTTCAATAAATATTAAAATTAAATTATAAAAATCTCGTTTGTCACTTCTTTCCCCCCTTAAAAGGATTTTGTCCCCTGAATCACGACTCAACAAATTCAACCCGTTACATTCTCCCCGCCCCCCTTACAAAGATTCTGTCCCCAGAATCGCTTACACATAAATTAAGTAAATAAATGAGGGTAATTCTTCATCATATTCTCTTCGACTTCCCACGTAGCTTCTTCAGCGTTGTGGTTCCTCCAAATTACCTTAACATAAGGGATTACTTTATTTCTGAGAACTTGTTCTTTTCTGTCGACAATTTGAATAGGAATTTCTTCGTAAGATAAGTCTTTTTCAAAAAGTAGGGGTTCGTATTCAATTACATGCTTGTAATCAGGTTTGTAAGGGTCATAATACAGAAACGTGAAAGACGTTGTGGACATTATCGAGTGTTGGAGGTAGGGCTACCTCGTACGCAACTTCTCTGATTCTTCTCAGTACTTCAAATGGTTCAATGAATCTTGGGCTCAATTTCCCTTTCTATCCGAACCTGATCTTTTCTTTCCAAGGAGAGACCTTCAAGAAAACATAACTACCTGATTCAAATTCTATATTTTTACGATGTGGATCAGCGTATTTCTTCTGTCTATCTTAAGCTGCTACGAGTCGTGGTCGGATCACTTTGACTATTTCTGCTGTCTGCTGTACCAATTTTGTCCCGAGCAATTGTCTTTCGCAAACTACATCCCAATAAAGTGGAGTTCTGCACTTTCTGTCGTATAACGCTTCATAAGGCGGCATGGCTATACTAGTGTGGTAACTCTACTAATGGTAGGTGATCATCCCAATTTCCTTTAAAGTCCATCACACAGGCTCTTAGCTTATCTTCTAATGTCTAAATCGTTCTCTCACTCTGTCCGTCTATTTGAGGGTGGTATACTGTACTCATTCGCAATTTCGTTCCCATACATTCCTATAGACGTTTCCAGAAGTTTAACGTAAAATACGGAACTCTGTCAGAAACAATTGACACCGGCATTTCGTGCCTCGAAACAATCTCTTTTACGTATAGTCTTGCCAACTGATCTAAGTTCAATCTGATTTTGATCGGAAGGAAGTGGGCGGATTTCGTCAGTCGGTCAACGATAACCCATACCGCGTCATAGCCTTTCTGAGTCATCGGAAGGCCAACCACGAAGTCCATTGTAATATGTTCCTATTTCCATTCTGGGATCTCTAACGGTTGTAGACACTTGGCTTGGATGTTCTGCTTTTACTTTCTGACATGTCAGACACTTGGCAACATATTCTGCAACATCACGTTTCAAATTTTGCCACCAGAAGTGTTGTCGAAGATCTTGATACATCTTGGTACTACCAGGGTGAATCGAATATCATGAGCTATGAGCCTCACTCAAAATGTCTTCCTTAATCGCTAGTACTAGTGGTACCCAAATTCTGCTCTCAAATCTCAGTATTCCTTCCTTATCCATCTAGAACCTCGGTTCAGTTCCTTCAGATATCTTCTTTGTCACCTTTTTACATTCTTCGTCTTGAAGCTGAGCCTCCTTTACTTTATCTAGTAGAGTTGTACCAGATTGCATCTGAAATAGCTTCTCATTAATCTCCATAGGATACTTCACTTCCAACTCCATTTTCTCCATTTCTTAAATTAGCTCCTCTTGCGCTGTCAACCTCATCAATTTCTCACGACCCTTTCTACTTAAGGCGTCGGCAACCACATTTGTTTTACCTGGATGGTATAAAATTTCACAGTTGTAATCCTTAATTAATTTCAACCATCTTCTTTGACGCATATTCAAATCCTTCTGTGTGAAAATATATTTCAGACTCTTATGATCTGTATATATTTCACACTTCTCCCCGTAGAGATAGTGCCTCCAAATTTTCAAAGCAAAAACAACTGCAGCTAACTCCAAGTCATGGGTCGGATATCCCTTCTCGTAATCCTTCAATTGTCGTGATGAATACGCAATGAATTTTCCATTTTGCATCAGCACACAACCAAGTCCTTTATGAGACACATCACTATAAACAACAAAATTTCCTGTATCGTCCGGAAGAGACAACACAGGTGTTGTACTCAACCTCTTCTTCAATTCTTAAAAGTTTTCCTCACACTTCTCCGTCCAAACAAATTTCACAACTGTTTGAGTTAAATTCGTTAACGGATTTGCGATCTTGGAAAATTCTTATATGAACCTTCTATAATATCCCGCCAATCCAAGAAAACTTCGTACTTCCGACGGCGTCCTTGGTTGATCCCAGTTAATCACGGCTTTGATTTTGGATGGATCTACCTAAATTCCGTTTTTATCGATCACGTGCCTAAGAAATTGCACTCGTTCAATCCAAAATTCGCATTTCCAAAACTTGGCATACAACTTTTCCCTTCTCAATACTTCCAATGTTAATCTTAAATGCTCTTTGTGTTCTTCTTTGGTTTTTGAATATACCAAAATGTCGTCTATAAATACCACTACGAACTTGTCCAAACACGGCTTGAACACGCCATTCATTAGTCCTATAAATGCTGCAGGAGCATTCGTAAGACCAAACGACATTACTAAAAATTCGTAGTGACCATATCGCGTTCTGAACGTTGTCTTCGGTACATCTTCTGGCCTCACCTTTAGATGACGATAACCGCTTCTCAAGTCTATCTTGGAAAAGTATCTCGCTCCCTTCAATTGATCAAATAGGTCGTCGATCCTCGGTAATGGATATCTGTTCTTAATCGTGACCTTATTCAATTCTCTGTAGTCAATGCAGAGCCGCGTTGATTCTTCTTTCTTTTTCACAAATAACACTGGCGCTCCCCACAGCGATACGCTCGGTTGAATGTAATTCATATCCAGTTATTCTTGTAGTTGTACCATTAATTCTTTCATCTCTATTGGTGACATTCGGTATGGTTCCTTCGATATTGGAGCTGTTCTGGGCGCCAAATCGATCACGAAATCTACCTCTCTATCTGGTGGAAGTCCTGAAAAATCGTCTAGAAATATTTCGACGAAGTCCCTCACAATCGGTATTTCTTCTACCTTCGGATTCTCTTTTCGATTGTCGACAATGTAAGATAAGTATCCTACATAACTTTGTCTTAATAACTTTCTGGACTGCATCATCGTCAGACAACTCGCTTGTCTAGGCATTTTGCTACCATAAAACACAACCTTTGACGAAGTCATAAGGTTAATACGCTTCTTTTGGCAATCAATTACATCCCCGTAATTGAATAACCAATCCATTCCCAATATAACGTCAAATTCCCCAAGTCGAATAGGGATAAGATCTACATTCATGATATTACCCTTAATATCCACTATACAGTTCTTATGTACGTACTTAACAGGGATTATTTCTCTATTCTCAATTTCTATTTTCATGGGGTAATCCAATTCATCCCTAGGCAAATCTAAATTCTTAGCAAAGTAATCGGATATAAAGGAACAAGTAGCACCCGAATCAAATAAAACATAAGCATTAATTTTATTGATCGGAATGATACCTGACACCACATCCCGAGACTGAACTGCATCCTGCACCGTCATGTTGAAAGTCCAGGCGGTCGATCAGTTTGTTGCGGTTGGTTCAGTGATAGTTAAGGCATTTCCACTGTTGCTTCCCCGGTTTCTTCCTGATCCTGACCCTCCTTATCCCTTCTTAGGACAGTCTCTTGCGAGATGATCCCTTCATAGCAAACTCTTTTTCCCTTCATACAAACCCCCAGATGAGCTTTCCCGCAGGTCGGGCATGCTTCGATTCTTTTCTTCTAACTTCCTTGTTGATTCCCCGATGATGAGTTTTCATTCCACCTTTTCTTATGATTAAAATTACCACCTCCTATGCCACTTCCACTAGTCTTGTTATTTCATTCACCTTCACTCTTCTTTTTCTTTTGATCTTGATTGTACTTGGTCACCGCATCGCTTCCACCTTCAGCAAGGATGGCCATTTCCAGTACTCCAGCAAAAGTGTTTATCTAAAATATTGATACTTTACTATATACCCAAGGCTTTAGTCCTTGTTTGAATCTTCTGGCTTTTCTCTCGTCCGTGTGTACCTGATATGGGGCAAACCTCGCTAATTCGTTGAATCTAGCCGCATAATCAGGTACGCTCATATTTCCCTGCATTAATTCTAGAAATTGAACCTCCATCTGGTCTGTGAGATGGTTGGGAAGTACATCTCTTTAAATCTCTCCCAAGTAATTACACCTTCACCTCCTCAAACTTTGTTTCTTTGCCACCAATAGCTAGCTTTAGACTTCAGCATAAACGTTGCAAAAGCGGTCTTCTGGTCTTCTCTAACCCTAGCAACATCGAAAACCTTCCCCATTTCCATAACCCACGTTTGAGCCTCGATCGGGTTCATGGAACCTTTAAACTCTGGCAGTCCCACCGCCTTGAAATCTTTAAACGTAGTATTTAGTGGAGCTTGAGGTTGATTATTCATTGCTCCAATCAGTAAGTTAACCAACTGCTGAACGAGATTAGCATTGACATTATTGTTGTTATTTGTTGACTCTTCCTGAGCTGGTTGACGTGGTTGTCTTCTTCTAGGCGGCATATTTCTGTTAAGAATATACGCTTATTAGGTCTTTATTCAATTCCCCAAACATTTAAGGATTAGCTAGAACATTTAATCATAATTCACTTAACACATCAATTTAAATAAACTTTGACATTTCATTCAATTCAAAATTTTTAACATCATAAGATAGCGTCACTGCTATTTACATCAACTATCCCGAGATAAAGAATCTACAAGATTTAAAACATCAAAATATTCCCTTGTTTATAAACACATAGGAATTTACGTCATTAACTACCAAATAGTTTTCACATAATTAAACTAATACTATCACTGTCTGTCAAGGCTCTGAATAGCCTTGATACGCTCCTCTTCCATGATACGAGACATCATCATGCGATCCAGCATGTACGATGGAAGTCCTTCGAACTGGATGGGGTACCTCAAAACTCGATTCTAGGCCTCATCCAATGCATGATTAAGTGTAGAGTATGTCTCTCCAAGCTTTGCCTTCTTTGCACGACCATCCTCTTCCGCAAGATCAGCACGGCGTGACTCTCTTACCCAGCCCTCGTCTGCTATTGCAAGCCTCCATGAACTCTCTTTCAGATTCTTCTTCAACTTTTCAATCTCTGCGGTCTTATCTTCGGTTTGACCCTTCTCGTGGACAAAATCTCATTCTACATTTCCCAGTCATGAGTGAAGAGTTGAAATCTCCCTCTCATTCTCCTCTTGAGTAATCTGCTGAATAATAACCCGCTCAGTCAGATCCTGCACCTCATCTCGTAACTCTACGTTACGGTCGTATAATGTATCATACATCTCAGCATCAATGGAGTGCTGTGGAAACTCCTCTTCTTCCTCTTCCTCGTCAAATTCCTCCTCAGGATCAGTCTCAGGTTCATGCTCCTGACCAACAACGGTGATCAATGGAGATGACTCCCTCTATACCAACTGTTCCCTAACGACATGAATGTCTCTAGGCTCCTCCTCTGTAGGTACTATGGGTATTCGGGGTTCCTCCTCCCCTGCTCGACTAGTTCCTCCGACATCCGACATCCTGACAACAAAATTTCTAGTTTTAGTTACTAAGTCGTACTACTGAGCACATAATAAGCACATAAAATCTTTTATTATCGTCAATGAATTACAAAAATTCATTTCTTAGAACTCAATAATAGTTTTCCATCAATATGTTCTTTCTATAAGGCTATTACCTAAGGTTGTTCCCCCACCTAAGGTTCATAACCTACAGCTCTGATACCAACCTGTGACACCCCCAAATCCTATACTTCGATTCCACAGGATTTGGTGTTCACTGTACCAACATTATCCATCTATCTACCCATAAATAAATGCAAACCATGCAATAAATAAAAATAATAATAAATCTCCCCTTCTGGGGTTACATCAATTACATAATAAATAAATCGCATGTTACTCTAACCATAAATCATATGTGCGAAAACATAAACAAATAAGTCGTAAGTAACATCAATTCTAATTATCATTACATAACCACATAAATAATCAATCTTCATTACTTTCTAAGCTTGCCCTTGCCTTTACTAGTGGAAGGTTTGTCTGCTCTTTCGTTCTTAACTACAATATTATTATTACGCAAGAGTGAGCACGATTGCCCACAAGTATAGCAATATAATAATGAAATAATAACATGCGAATAAATTAAAGACTTCTGAAATAAAAGCTCAACTTTTGAATCAAGAATGAATAACAAGAATCAAAAGATTTTTGAGGGTCCTAAGACCTTGAACTATATCCTAGGTTATCAAGGGTTATACTTGAAACCTTTAACAGTCATAAGACTATGGACCTTTCTACTCGTACTTAGGGGGATCAGCCCTTAGTACTATACTATGCACAATATCTTAACGTTAACGCATAAGTAAATCCCTTTGCAGGGTTGTCCATTTCAGTTTGACATTCGAGTCCGTACCAAAGAAAGTTTGGTTTGGATAATTCAATAAGGGTTCTGAAATTTAGAACGTTCATCAACTATGGACTTGTTGAATCAATAAGGATTCGCTAGTCTAACAAGGTTCAATAATAATGATATTCAAATTGAATAATAATCTCAAGAAGTATACAATAGAACAAATATTGTATAACAATTCATACTTTGAAAGGACAATCAATCTTTAATATAACAATTCGAACTTGAATAATAGTAATGAGAATTTACTCAAGGTAATTAAAAACTTGAACAATGATAACAAGTCGGGTTAGGAAACTTGCCTCGTGCGTAGATTACACTTTAATTAAACTTATTCTTTGATTTAAATCCTACATATCATTTACATTCACCACTCTAGTTAATTATAATATAATTAACCATCATAAATTCATTCTTTTATCTAAACTTTGGTTATGACTATACTTAGTCAAATATCACAATTATTGTCACATAATAACACTTCATGAATAATAAGCTACTTATGTATTTCATTATTCAATCCACATGCAATTATGTTATTTACATGTTAAGTATCTATTTTAATATCTCATTATACTTCTAACATATTTTTATGTTCATTACATTAAGTTGTTATCACATTGCTAGAGTTGAACATTTAAAAATAATTTATTTCAGAACATTCTAGAAAGTGGAGCTGTGGCGCCACTGTTGTACTGGCACTCGGCGCTGCGGCCGGACTCTTGGCGCTACGGTGCGGATGTTAAGGCACGAGTCTAGCACCGCGGCGCGACGAACCAGAAATTGTTCTGCAATTCGCGAAAATTGCAGAACACAGCCAAAAACTCCAATTAAAATTTTACTACACGAATTTAATCATACCCATTCCTAATAATACACATATAATCCCTACTTAACCCTTCTAGCATGATTTTAACATGTTAAAACACCTAATTAACAGGATTAAAACATGAAATTTTCACTGTTCTTTGTGTTCTTTAAGGTTTTGAACAAAAACCATGAAAATTAATACTACGGATTCGTTATAGGGCCGTATCCAACCATTCAAGTTTCATTTTGTTCGTTTTAGCATTCATAATCATATACAAGTATAAATTTTACAAAACCATTTATGGTTGACATAATAAAGTTACGTATAAGATATGGCCATATGACGTACTCTGTAAATTTTGAAATAACAAGTCATAATATTATGAAACTTATGATATGGAATCATATAAAATATATATATAACATGCTATGCTACTCAAATTATTATATATATCCCTAACCCAATTTCCCAATTTACAGAGATTCAACAGAACTTGAATGAAAGCCATTTTCATAAAACTAACTGACGTAAAATATGAGAATTGGGTTGGAGAGAATTACCCAAAGCGTAGATGAACAAGGATGACAATTTCTATATACTTCAATCATAGTACTCACAATATCTCTCAAAATTTCTCAATCTCTCTCTGTGATTTCCTTGTTAAACTTAGAAAAATGAATAAGAAAAGACGTATATAATACAGAAAATATCTGACGCGTTGTGGTCAGTTACCCAATCATGGGAAACTTCCCTCAACTCCCACTAAAGCCATGTTTGGCTACCATTTAAAAGCTTATACCCAATTAATTTAATAAAACCTCTTATAATGTACTTTAAATAATGTCACACTCCTTTATAAAATAAATCAATATCTTATTTACTTTACTTTGAATAAAATATAATAATTTCTCATAAATTCACATAGTCACATAATTAAATTCCTCATTGATTAATAATGTCAAATTATTAACTCTCTAATTAATAATTAAATTAATTAAAATACCAATAGGCTTATTAAATATTTCTTTTAATACAATAAGCTCACATAATCACATACTTCGATAATTAAAATTCTCCACATTAATTTAATAAATATAACACATATAATTAAATTAATCTACCACAATTGCATCAAATAATTATTTAATCTAATAATTTAATCATCAAAAATATTTATTTACTTCAATAAATATTAAAATTAAATTATAAAAATCACGTTCGTCATTTCATTCCCCCTTAAAAGGATTCTCTCCCCAGAATCACGACTCAACAAATTCAACCTGTTACATTCTCCCCCCTACAAAGATTCTATCCCCAAAATCGCTTACACATAAATTAAGTAAATAAATGAGGGTAATTCTTCATCATATTCTCTTCGACTTCCCACGTAGCTTCTTTAGCGTTGTGGTTCCTCCAAATTACCTTAACAGAAGGTATTACTTTATTTTGAGAACTTGTTCTTTTCTGTCGACAATTTGAACAGGAATTTCTACGTAAGATAAGTCTTTTTCAAAATGCAGGGGTTCATATTCAATTACATGCCTGTAATCGGGTTTGTAGGGTCGTAATACAGAAACGTGAAAGACATTTTGGACATTCTCGAGTGTTGGAGGTAGGGCTACCTTGTACGCAACTTCTCCGATTCTTCTTAGTACTTCAAATGGTCCAATGAATCTTGGGCTCAATTTCCCCTTCTTTCCGAACTTGATCTTTCCTTTCCAAGGAAAGAAATTCAAGAAAAGATAACTACCTGATTCAAATTCTATATTTTTACGATGTGGATCAGCGTATTTCTTCTGTCTATCTTGAGCTGCTACGAGTCGTGCTCGAATCACTTTGACTATTTCTGTTGTCTGCTGTACCAATTCTGGCCCTAACAATTGTCTTTCGCCAACTTCATCCCAATAAAGTGGAGTTCAGTACTTTCTACCGTATAACGCTTCATAAGGCGGCATGCCTATACTAGCGTGGTAACTATTTTTGTAGCCGAACTCTACTAACGGTAGGTGATCATCCCAATTTCCTTTAAAGTCCATCACACAGTCTCTTAGAATATCTTCTAATGTCTGAATCGTTCTCTCAATTTGTCCGTCTATTTGAGGGTGGTATGGTGTACTCATTCGCAATTGCATTCCTGTAGACGTTTCCAAAAGTTTGACGTAAAACGTGGATCTCAGTTAAAAACAATTGACACCGGCACTCTATGCCTCGAAACAATCTCTTTTACGTATAGTCTGAACAACTGATCTAAGTTGAATCTGATTTTGATCGGAAGAAAGTGGGCGGATTTCGTCAGTCAATCAACGATAACCCATACCGCGTCATAGCCTTTCTGAGTCGTCGGAAGGCCAACCACGAAGTTCATTGTAATATGTTCCCATTTCCATTCTAGGATCTCTAACGGTTGTAGTAATCCACTCGGTCTTTGATGTTCTGCTTTTACTTTCTGACAGGTTAGACACTTGGCAACACATTCTGCAACATCACGTTTCAAATTCGGCCAATAGAAGTGTTGTCGAAGATCTTGATACATCTTGGTACTACCAGGGTAAATCGAATATCGTGAGCTATGAGCCTCACTCAAAATGTCTTCCTTAATCGGTGGTACTGGTGGTACCCAAATTCTGCTCTCAAATCTCAGTATCCCTTCCTTATCCATCTTGTACCTCGGTTCAGTTCCTTAAGATATCTTCTTTGTCACCTTTTTACATTCTTCGTCCTGAAGCTGAGTCTCCTTTACTTTATCTAGTAGATTTGTACCAGATTGTATCTAAAATAGCTTCTCATCAATCTCAATAGGATACTTTACTTCCAACTCTATTTTCTCCATTTCTGCAATTAGCTCCTCTTGCGCAGTCAACCTCATCAATTTCTCACGACCCTTTCTACTTAAGGCGTCGGCAACCACATTTGCTTTACCCGGATGGTATAAAATTTCACAGTCGTAATCCTTAATTAATTCCAACCATCTTCTTTGACGCATATTCAAATCCTTTTGTGTGAAAATATATTTCAGACTCTTGTGATCCGTATATATTTCACACTTCTCCCCGTAGAGATAGTGCCTCCAAATTTTCAAAGCAAAAGCAAATGCAGCTAACTCCAAGTCATGGGTCGGATATACCTTTTCGTAATCCTTCAATTGTCGTGATGCATATGCAATGACTTTTCCGTCTTGCATCAGCACACAGCCAAGTCCTTTATGCGACGCATCACTATAAACAACAAAATTTCCTGTATCGTCCGGAAGAGACAACACAGGTGTTGTACTCAACCTTTTCTTCAATTCTTGAAAGCTTTTCTCACACTTCTCCGTCCAAACAAATTTCACATCTTTTCGAGTTAAATTCGTTAACGAAATTGCGATCTTGGAAATGTCTTGTATGAACCTTCTATAATATCCTGCCAATCCAAGAAAACTTCATACTTCCGACGGCGTCCTCGACTGATCCCAGTTAAACACGGCTTCGACTTTGGATGGATCTACCGAAATTCCATTTTTATCGATCACGTGCCAAAGAAATTACACTCGTTCAATCCAAAATTCGCATTTCGAAAACTTGGCATACAACTTTTCCCTTCTCAATACTTCCAATGTTAATCTCAAATGCTCTTCGTGTTCTTCTTTGGTTTTTGAATATACCAAAATGTCGTCTATAAATACCACTACAAACTTGTCCAAAAACGGCTTGAACACACCATTCATTAGTCCCATTAATGCTGCAGGAGCATTCGTAAGAACGAACGACATTACTAAAAATTTGTAGTGACCATATCACGTTCTGAATGCTGTCTTCGGTACATCTTCTGGCCTCACCTTCAGTTGATAATAACCGCTTCTCAAGTCTATCTTGGAAAAGTATCTCGCTCCCTTCAATTGATCAAACAGGTCAACTTTCCTCGGTAATGGATATCTGTTCTTAATTGTGACCTTATTCAGTTCTATGTAGTCAATGCAGAGCCGCATCGATCCGTCCTTATTTTTCACAAATAACACCGGCGCTCCCCACGGCGATACGCTCGGTTGAATGTACTTCTTGTCTTGTAGTTGTACCATTAATTCTTTCATCTCTACTAGTGTCATTCGGTATGATGCCATCGATATTAGAGCAGTTCTGGGAGCCAAAACGATCTAGAAATCAACCTCTCTATCTGGTGGAAGTCCTGGAAAATCATCTGGAAATACGTCGACGAAGTCCCTCACAATCGGTATTTCTTCTACCTTCAGATTCTTTTTTCGACTGTCGACTACGTAAGATAAGTATCCTACACAGCCTTGTCTTAATAACTTTCTGGCCTGCATCATCATCAGACAACTCACGTGTCTAGGCGATTTGCTACCATAAAACACAACCTTTGACGGAGTCATAAGGTTAATACTCTTCTTTTGGCAATCAATTACAGCCCCGTAATTGAATAACCAATCCATTCCCAATATAACGTCAAATTCCCCAAGTCAACTAGGGATAAGATCTACATTCATGATATTACCCTTAATATCCACTCTATAGTTCTTATATACGTACTTAACAGGGATTATTTCTCTATTCGTAATTTCTATGTTCGTGGGGTAATCCAATGCATCCCTAGGCAAATCTAAATTCTTAGCAAAGTCATTAGATATAAATGAACAAGTAGCACCCGAATCAAATATAACATAAGAATTAATTTTATTGATCAGAATGATACCTGACATAACATCCCGAGACTGAACTGCATCCTGCACCGTCATGTTGAAAGTCTTGGCGGTCGGTCAGTTTGTTGCGGTTGGTCCGGTGATAGTTAAGGCATTTCCACTGTTGCTTCCCCGGTTTCCTCCTGATCCTGACCCTCCCGATCCCTTCTTAGGACAGTCTCCTGCCAGATGGTCCTTCGAACCACAACTGAAATAAGCACCCTTCTTTGGGTTAGGACAGTTAGGTGCTATGTGGCCTTCCTGACCACAATTATAGCACACTCTTTTTCCCTTCATACAAACCCCCAGATGATCTTTCCCGCTGGTCGGGCATGTTTTGATTCTTTTCTTCTGACTTCATTGTTGATTCCCCGATGATGAGTTTTCATTCCACCTTTTTTTGATTAAAATTACCACCTCTTGTGCCACTTCCACTAGTCTTGTTATTTCCTTCACCTTCACTCTTCTTTTTCTTCTGATCTTGATTGTACTTGGTCACCGCATCGCTTCAACCTTCAGCGAGGATGGCCTTTTCCAGTACTCCAGTAAAAGTGTTTATTTGAAACATTGATACTTTACTGTTTACCCAAGGCTTTAGTCCTTGTTCGAATCTTCTAGCTTTTCTCTCGTCCGTGTGTACCGTATACGGGGCGAACCTCGCTAATTCGTTGAATCTAGCCGCATAATCAGGTAGGCTCATATTTCCCTGCTACAATTCTAGAAATTAAACCTCCATCTAGTTCTGTGAGCTGGTTGGGAAGTACATCTCGAAAAACATCTCTTTAAATCTCTCCCAAGTAATTACACCTTCACCTCCTCAAACTTTGTTTCTTTGCCACCAATAGCTAGCTTTAGACTACAGCATAAACGTTGCAAAAACGGTCTTCTGGTCTTCTATAACCCTAGCAACATCGAAAACCTTCCCCATTTCCATAACCCACGTTTGAGCCTCGATCGGGTTCATGGAACCTTTAAACTCTGGCAGTCCCACCGCCTTGAAATCTTTAAACGTAGTATTTAGTGGAGCTTGAGGTTGATTATTCATTGCTCCAGTCAGTAAGTTAACCAACTGCTGAACGAGATTAGCATTGACATTATTGTTGTTATTTGTTGACTCTTCCTGAGCTGGTTGACGTGGTTGTCTTCTTCTAGGCGGCATATTTCTGTTAAGAATATACGCTTATTAGGTTTTTATTCAATTCCCCAAACATTTAACGCTTAGCTAGAACATTTAATCATAATTCACTTAACACATCAATTAAAATAAACTTTGACATTTCATTCAATTCAAAAGTTTTAACATCATAAGATAGTGTCACTGTTATTTACATCAATTATCCTGATATAAAGAATCTACAGGATTTAAAACATCAAAATATTCCCTTGTTTATAAACACATAGGAATTTACATCATTAACTACCAAATAGTTTTCACATAATTAAACTAATACTATCACTGTCTGTCAAGGCACTGAATAGCCTTGCTACGCTCCTCTTCCATGATACGAGACATCGTCCTGCGATCTAGCATGTACGATGGAAGTCCTTCGAACTGGATGGGGTACCTCAAAACTCGATCCTGGGCCTCATCCATTGCATGATTAAGTGTAGAGTATGTCTCTCCAAGATTTGCCTTCTTTGCACAACCATCCTCTTCCACAAGATCAGCACGACGTAACTCTCTTACCCAGCCCTCCTCTGCTATGGCAAGCCTCTCTGAACTCTCTTTCAGATCCTTCTTTAACTTTTCTATCTCTGCGGTCTTATATTCGGTTTGACCCTTCTCGTGGACCAAATCCCGTTCTACATTTTCCAGTTGTGAGTGAAGAGTCGAAATCTCCCTCTCCTTCTTCTCTAGAGTAATCTACTGAATAATAGCCCACTCAGTCAGATCCTGCACCTCATCTCGTAACTCCACGTTACGGTCGTATAATGTATCGTACATCTCAGCATCAATGGAGTGCTGTGCAAACTCCTCTTCTTCCTCTTCCTCGTCAAATTCCTCCTCAGGATCCTCCTCATTATCAGTCTCAGGTTCATGCTCCTGACCAACAATGGTGATCAATGGAGATGACTCCCTCTATACTAACTATTCCCTAACGACATGAATGTCTCTAGGCTCCTCCTCTTTAGGTACTATGGGTATTCGGGGTTCCTCCTCCCCTGCTCGACTAGTTCCTCCGACATCCGACATCCGACATCCTGACAACAAAATTTCGAGTTTTAGTTACTAAGTCGTACAAGTGAGAACATAATAAGCACATAAAATCTTTTATTATCTTCAATGAATTACAGAAATTCATTTCTTAGAACTCGATAAGAGTTTTCCATCACTATGTTCTTTATATAAGGCTAATACCTAAGGTTGTTCCCCCACCTAAGGTTCATAACCTACAGCTCTGATACCAACCTGTGACACCCCCAAATCTGGTACTTCGATTCAACGAGATTTGGAGTTCAATGTACAAACATCATCCATCTATCTACCCATAAATAAATGCAAACCACGCAATAGATAAAAATAATAATAAATCTCCCCTTCTGGGGTTACATCAAATACATAATAAATAAATCCCAGGTTACTCTAACCTTAAATCATATGTGCGGAAACATAAACAAATAAGTCTTAAATAATATCAATTCTAATTATCATTACATAACCACATAAATAATCAATCTTCATTACTTGCTAAGCTTGCCCTTGCCTTTACTAGTGGAAGGTTCGTCTGCTCTTTCGTTCTTAACTGCAATGTTATTATAACGCAAGAGTGAGTACGATTGCCCATAAGTATAACAATATAATAATGAAATAATAACATGCGAATAAATTAAAGACTTCTGAAATAAAAGCTCAACTTTTGAATCAAGAATGAATAACAAGAATCAAAAGATTTTTGAGGGTCATAAGACCTTGAACTATGTCATAGGTTATCAAGGGTTATACTTGAAACCTTTAACAGTCATAAGACTATGGACCTTTCTACTCGTACTTAGGGGGATCAGCCCTTAGTAACATACTCTGCACAATATCTTAACGCTAACACATAAGTAAATCTCTTTGTAGGGTTTTTCATCTCAGTTTGACATTCGAGTCCGCACCAAAGGAAGTTTGGTTTGGATAATTCAATAAAGGTTCTGAAATTTAGAACGTTCATCAACTATAGACTAGTTGAATCAATAAGGATTCGCTAGTCTAACAAGGTTCAATAATAATGATATTCAAATTGAATAATAATCTCAATAAGTATACAATAGAACAAATATTGTATAACAATTCATACTTTGAAAGGATAATCAAACTTTAATATAACAATTCGAACTTGAATAATAGTAATGAGAATTTACTCAAGGTAATTAATAAACTTGAACAATGATAACAAGTAGGGTTAGGAAACTTGCTTCGTGCGTCGATTACACTTTAATTATACTCGTTTTTTGATTTAAATCCTACATATCATTTACATTCACCACTCTAGTTAATTATAATATAATTAACCATCATAAATTCATTCTTTTATCTAAACTTTGGTTATGACTATACTTAGTCAAATATAACACTTATTGCCACATAATAACACTTCATGAATAATAAGCTACTTATGTATTTCATAATTCAATCCACATGCAATTATGTTATTTACATGTTAAGTATCTATTTTAATATCTCATTATACTTCTAACATATTTTTATGTTCATTACATTAAGTTGTTATCACATTGCTAGACTTGAACATTTAAAATAATTTATTTCAGAACATTCTAGAAAGTGGAGCTGTGGCGCCACTGTTGTACTGGCACTCGGCGCTGCGGCCGGACTCTTGGCGCTGCGGCGACGTGACATTGCGGCGCGGATGTTAAGGCACGAGTCTGGCATCGCGGCGCGACGAACCAGAAACTGTTTTGCAATTCGCGAAAATTGTAGAACACATCCAAAAACTCTAATTAAAATTTTACTACATGAATTTAATCATACCCATTCATAATAATACACATATAATCCCTACTTAACCCTTCTAGCATGATTTTAACATGTTAAAACACCTAATTAACAGGATTAAAACATGAAATTTTCACTGTTCTTTGTGTTCTTGAAGGTTTTGAACAAAAACCATAAAAAATAATACTACGGATTCGTTATAAGGCAAAATCCAACCATTCAAGTTTCGTTTTGTTCAGTTTAGCATGCATAATCATATACAAGTATAAATTTTACAAACCATTTATGGTTGACATAATAAAGTTACATATAAGGGCCATATGGCCATATGACGTAAAATATGAGAATTGGGTTGGAGAGAATTACCCAAAGCGTAGATGAAAAAGGATGACAATTTCTATCTACTTCAATCACAGTACTCACAATTTCTCTCAAAATTTCTCAATCTCTCTCTGTGATTTCCTTGTTAAACTTAGAAAGATGAATAAGAAAAGACGTATATAATACAGAAAACAACTGATGCGTTGTGGTCAGTTACCCAGTCATGGGTAACTTCCCTCAACTCCTACTAAAGCCATGTTTGGCTACCATTTAAAAGCTTATACCCAATTAATTTAATAAAACCTCTTATACTATAGATTAAATAATGTCACACTCCTTTATAAAATAAATCAATATCTTATTTAATTTACTTTAAATAAAATATAATAATTTCATATAAATTCACATAGTCACATAATTAAATTCCTCATTGATTAATAATGTCAAATTATTAACTCTCTAATTAATAATTAAATTAATTAAAATACCAATAGGCTTATTAAATATTTCTTTTAATACAATAAGCTCACATAATCACATACTTCGATAATAAAAATTCTCCACATTAATTTAATAAATATAACACATATAATTAAATTAATCTACCACAATTGCATCAAATAATTATTTAATCTAATAATTAAATCATCGAAAATATTTATTTACTTCAATAAATATTAAAATTAAATTACAAAAATCTCGTTCGTCACAGTCATATAATGACGGCATCCTCAAACGGACTGTTAATACAGTATGGCATCATGACGTCATTCTCGAAAATATTTTCAAAAAATTTTAATTTGCCAACGAGGTTTGGCTACACCTAAATAATTCAATTGAATTGAATTATTGATATGGGTATATGCTATTCGATTCAGCTAGACTAATGTTTATGAAAACTCTAAGTGTTCATTGAAAGAAATTTCCCGAACCAAATTATTTTGGTGCGGAATCCTATAATAAGACTGAGGTGGACTGTGTTGTTTGGATAAATAATATAATCAAGTAGCGTAAATATTCTCTGGACATTATTAATACATTATGCATGACGTAAGAGTACGATAGGCTAATCACCTAAAGTACTAGAAACGGTAGTTTACCTTCTTTGTCATTGTAAACATACCAAGTAATGTATTGTTTTGCGGTATGAATACCATTAAAACTATCTGTTCATGGTCTATATGACCCCTCAGCACAATTTGAAAACTTTTACTCTTGTGAGTGATGTATTGAGTAGCAAGCGAATATGTGTGAATGGTGTAAGCAGTATGGTGTAAGGTATAAGGTAAATTTCGGGGACAAAATTTTTAGAAGAAAGGGTGAATGTGACAACCCGAGAATTTAGAAAATTTTTAAAATTTTAATTAATTGATTTAAGTTTCAAAATTAGAACCTGGACAGAAAATAAGTGTATGCATTTGATATTTTTAAGATAGAATTTTGAGGATTTCAAAATTCTGTTAATGATTTAGGTAAACTATTCAGGATAAAGGAATATGTGAATATGTTCTGTGTGACAGCCCAAGAATTTAGACAATTTATTAAAATCATAATTGATTGATTTAAGGTTCAATATTAGGACCTAGACAGGAAATAAGTTTATGGAATTGGCAGTTATGTAATGAAATTCCAAGAATTTCAAAAGTTTTGGACAAGACTTGAATTATGTGATAGACTGTAAGTGATAGTCTAGTAATGAGGTATAAGATTATGGTAGATTTAAAATTCTTTTGAAGAATTATCAAGGATAAGTATCGAAGTGAATACTAGTCGGTATATTTGATTACATATGTGAACCGTAATAATTTAAGATCAAGGATTGATCAGATAAGTTATAACTTTAGCAAACCCTAAAGTTATGTTAATCATATGTTTATTAAGTTATAAAAATCTAACGAACTGTTAGAAACCCTAACGATACGCTCAGAAACTTTAGTTTTAGTTTCGAAAATCTGAAACCCTAATTCGGATATTTAAAACCCTAATTTGGGAATTTAAAAGCTAAGTGTTAAAAGCTTAAGTGTTAATATGTTGGAGAATAATAGTATTTAATTATATACTAATTTTAAGAGATTTATTTTATATATCTCAAATGATTAATTTTATAAACTAATTATAGCAAGTCTAATTGGGTTAAGGAAATAAGTGTGCATGGGCAAGGATTTATGTTATAATTGAGGAAGTGAAAATCCTAATTAAATTATGTGGGTTAGATAAAAATTTAAGGTATTGGACTATGTATATTTTATAGCCCAAGAGTTGACCCAATTTATTTGGTGGAGGAGCCCAAGCTCAGTTTAATTAGTAGACAAAGGAATAAGAATGTGCATGCCCAAAAAGAAATAAAAAGGGAGCCCAAACTTGGAGCCCAATTGAAGGAAGGACATGATGGACATTTGGTTATATTAAGAGTGTTGGACTATGATTGATTTTCATGGCCCAAAGAATTAAATTTTTATGTCCAATAGATTTATTTTGGAAAGCCAAAACATTAAAGGAATGGCCCAACTTTTGGCCCAAGTGGGAGAGGAGTTTTTGGACATTTGTTAAATCAAATAAACATTAAAAGGTAAGCCAAAAATTTGGAACAATATTAGGCCAAGTGGCCGGTTATAGAGAGCAAGGAAGAGGGGAGATGCATGTAATGATGATCTACTTTAGTTGGTAAACAACTCACAACCACTCCTCTTATGTGTCATCAATTTAATTTGCCAACACTTTGTTTATTATTGCAAGTAACCTCTTGGCAATTATCTAAGAGAGAAGGAAAGAGAATGGGTGGGAGAAGAAAGGCTCATGGCCGGCCATAATCAAGAGAAAAAGGAAGGAGCTTGGCCGGATTTATGTAGGAGAGAATGAGTGGAGATGTTTGTAATATATCTTATTTCTTTCTTCCATCTCTTTTATTCTCCAAGTTGCAAGGAACCAAAGAGAGAGAGAGAATGGAGGGGCCAATTTCGTCATCCACATGGAGAAGAGGGAAGGGAGATTTTGACTCTCTTGAAACCAAGATCCATCCATGGAAGGAAGGAAGAAGAAGGAGGAGAAGAAAACAAAGAGGTATAAAACTATTTTTCTTCCCAAGCTTTATTCTTTTCTTTTTGTAATTGATGATGAGGGTTTTTGATTTGGGTGTATAAAACCCTATGATCTATGTATTTTCCATGGATTCAAGTATGGAATTAACCATATTGGATGTTGATTTGGTTGGAATTAAAAGGAATAGAAAAATGGAAATTTTCTGGAAAAGTTAAACCTTTAAAAAAGTGTTTTGATATGGTGTTTTAGATCAAGTGTTGAACTTATGATTTTGAACCATATGAGGGAAGATCTACATGATATGTGATATTTTATGGTTATATCTTGCCATTTTTAGGGTTGATAAGCTTGAACAAAGAAGAAGAACCAAAACAGTTTTTTTGTTTTAAATGAATTAGTGGACTGCTACCCTAAACAGAAACTTTCGGATTTGTTAGGGTGCTCTAAAAATTCTGGACTTGTGATATGTTATAGTACACTCAATAAGCTTTTCATAGACTCCGAAACGGACTAAATCTGACATCGGACGAGAGAGTTATGGGATTTATCCCAAACTACACAAAGGTAATAAAAACCGTTAGAAGGACAGTTTTTACCAGCCATTTCCGGGTTAAATTCCGGAAGCTTAACATGTCCAAATATGGATTGTGATAGATGAAAAATGTAGATCGGAAAGATACGAATCCAACAAAATTGACGGATCATTAATCGGAGTTATAGATTTCATTCTATTTAAGTTTTGGTAAAGGACTGCAAAACTGCCAAATGACAAAAAGTTGCTGCCAAAAATTTTTCGGGGGCTGTTTCAGATATTTATTTAATGAAAAAAATTCCAGGATTTAGGGAAATGAAAATATATGGTATTATGTAGCTAGTTTCCAAAAAATGAGCTGATTCCGAGTTAAAAAGAACAAGTTATGACCATTACAATTTTTGTGATTTTCCAACGGAAATCGCTATAACCGGAGTTCTACAACTCCGATTGCCAAGAAATTTAAAATGGAGCATCACGTTAACATATATAAGGTTATTCCAAGAGATGGGAATGTTTGGAGTTAAGCACGAGGTAGCTAATTTCTTAAGCTACACACTAGAATTAATTTTTGAAAAAATATCAAAGGAATTTAGAAAATTATGGAAAAATAATTTTTGTGTATGAAATATATGTATATGTGTTTGACCAAAGGATAGAAAAATAATAAGTTGATTTGGAATTTTCGTGAAGAAGAATAGTGAATTCATGTTGCTGAAATGGAATTCAGGTTGCTAAAATGATTTGGTCTGCTGAAATAGTAACTTCAGGATACTGAAATGAAATCTGATTTAATGAAATGATATTTCAATTTAATGAAAGGTTATCTTGCTTACTAAGATATCATGAAAAGGGAAAACGTATATGTATAAGTTATGAAGTGATGAAAAGATTATCAAAGTATAACAATAACATTAAGACTTAAGCGTAATGACTAATACTTAACTACATGTTTAAATGCTAGACACTTTAATATACGATGATAAAATTGTGTCGGTATCAACTCACACTTAATAGTCTAACTTGATGCTAAGTTTTATGTGTTGTATAGACTGATAGGATTATGTGCTATGTGTTTAGGTTATTCTGTGGATATAAATATAACAGTATTATACTATGATGATATTATTATAATATTGGAGATCTATATTACAAATATTAGGTCTTCGGGTAAAGCGTTATAAATTGCGTTGCGGTAATCAACGGTTCAGGCAAGTTTCTTTTTACTTAACTCTAATAAGAGTATTTTATTCAAGCTTATGGTTAATCATTGTTGATTGCCATGAAAATTGTACTCTGTACATCTTGCATGTATAAGTCAGGTATGAAAGACTGATCACCTTCATTACCAGTTGGTTCAGAAATGTTTGTTCATGTTTAAAACTTGTTCAATCAAAAATTTGTTCGTGCTAGTTCTCAATTATATTGATGATTTATAGCAAGCTCATTATTCATACTCTTCAATCATGATATATCGTTATATTGTTGTATATAAACTTGTTGGGCAACTTTCATGCTCACCCTTGCTATATCATGATAAAACATTGCAGATAAGGTGAATGCGTTCGGATACAGGAAAAGATAATACCAAGTTCAGCTTGGGATAAAATGTGCGGCTATTTTTTAGTAGTATATTTTGATAAATATTGTTATATGATAGAAAGTTTATGAATTGTATTTAAGTTAAGGTTACTCAATTTTGGGGAAATAGTGTGTAATGTAATGTATAAACAATTTATGTTTATATCTTCCGCAATTAGTTATAGAAATAGTATACCGGATCCGTGGCGATTTGGGGCCTGGATTTGGGGATGTCACAGTTGGTATCAAAGCTGTTGGTTATGAATCTTAGGTAGGAATACCTGAGACCAATAACCGCGGTGATTAGGATTAAGTACTAACTCAAATCGAGTTAGTGTGTCGGTAAGATTCAAAGATGAATCTCGACAAGTGTAAAGATACGGAGTTCCCTAACTCTGATAATAAAGTTGAGCAGTAGTGATGAATAGATTGAGTCTAAAAGACTGAAAGTGCAGTGATAAGAGATCGTAAAACAAAACGATCATAGTGCATGGAATTGAATCGTCATATATACGATAAGATCACCTCGTGATCTGATAAGGTTATTATGTGGGAAAAGAATCAATCTGATGATTGAAAAGTTTACAGCAAGATGCTGTGTGGCAGTTGTACTATGAAATTGTACTGTGAAAACTCATGAAAGAGTTATGAATTGTAAATACGGATTAAATAAAATTCGTATGGAGTAAGTTTGGAGCTAGAATTATGTTGGATTTCAATTGAGGACTCATGTCAGTTGTTGAGTTGTATGATTCCTTGTATGGGCGGGGAATTTGTACTTGGTTTTAGAATCACTTAGCTTCTTGGTCGATATAGTGGTTAGGTTGACCAATTCTTTGTATGGGCGGGGAATTGTATGCTTAGCTTCCTATATTGATTAGTGGTTGAGTTTGGTTTGACAACTACTTAGTTTCTGGCACTGATAATCATTGAAATGTTTGTGTCACGCTTTTTGCTATATGCATGTTGAGAAGGTGATTCTTTTCTCATGTGTATAACGAATAGGTAGAGAATATAAGGTTAAGTTGCGAGTTCTTAAAACTCATACTTATGGTAAGTTCATGACTCATAATCATATGGTATGTTTTGAACCCCTTTGCGAATGGACGCTTATGGTCTGACTAGGATAAGTTCTTAAACTCATATGATTGTGGCAAGTTAATGAACTCATAATGTGTGGTAAGTTTGATGAACTGGGGTATAGTTATGTGTGAATGGAGTATTGAGGATAATAGGAACAGATAGAATATTTTTGCAAATGATCATTAGTGGAGACTTAGGTTTTCCTAAACTCCTAGCTATGCTAAACCTCACATTTTTGACATCAAGCTAAATACGCACTATATGCCTTTTAAAAAAAAAATTATTTTTATTTATCACTTATGTACCATGTAACCTAGTGCAGAGATGATAAAAATGATGGAGTCATCAATGCAGTATTACTTAGTGTGAATTTGACTTAAAGTCACTATTCTATTATGGTATGATGTAGCATGATAAAATCACTAAATGACGGAATCCTCAACGGATTGTAAATACAGTACGACATCATAACGTCATTCTCAAAAATGTTTTCAAAAAGTTTAATTTACCAAATTGCTTTGGAACAGAATCCTATGATAAGACTGAGGTGAACTATGTTGTTTGGATAAATAATCCAATCTAATAGCGTAAATATTCGCTAAAAACAATTAATATGTTATGCATGACGTAACTGTACGATGGGCTAATCACCTAAAATACTAGCAACGGTAGTTTACCTTCTTTGTGATTGTAAACATACCAAGTAATGTTTTATTTTGCGGTATAAATACCGTCAAATCTATGTGTTCATGGTCTATATGACCCCTCAGCACAATTTTAAAAATTTTACTCTTGTGAGTGGTGTATTGGGTAGCATGTAATATGTGTGAATTGTGTAAGGTGCACGGTGTAAGGTGTAAGGTGAATTTCGGGGATGAAATTCTTATAAGGAGGGGTGAATGTGACAACCCGAGAATTTAGACAATTTATTAAAATCATAATTGATTGATTTAATGTTCAATATTAGGACCTAGACAGGAAATAAGTGTATGGAATTGGCAGTTATGTAATGAAATTCCAAGAATTTAAAAAGTTTTGGACAAGACTTGAATTATGTGATAGACTATAAGTGATAGTCTAGTAATGAGGTATAAGATTATGGTAGATTTAAAATTCTTTTGAAGAATTATCAAGGATAAGTATCGAAGTGAATACTAGTCGGTATATTTGATTACATATGTGAACCGTAATGATTTAAGATCAAGGATTGATCAGATAAGTTATAACTTTAGCAAACCCTAAAGTTATGTTAATCATATGTTTATTAAGTTAGAAAAATCTAACGAACTGTTAGAAACCCTAACGATACGCTCAGAAACTTTGATTTTAGTTTCGAAAATCCGAAACCCTAATTCGGATATTTAAAACCCTAATTTGGGAATTTAAAAGCTAAGTGTTAAAAGATTAAGTGTTAATATGTGGGAGAATAATAGTATTTAATTATATACTAATTTTAAGAGATTTATTTTATATATCTCAAATGATTAATTTTATAAACTAATTATAGCAAGTCTAATTGGGTTAAGGAAATAAGTGTGCATGGGCAAGGATTTATGTTATAATTGAGGAAGTGAAAATCCTAATTAAATTATGTGGGTTAGATAAAAATTTAAGGTATTGGACTATGTATATTTTATAGCCCAAGAGTTGACCCAATTTATTTGGTGGAGGAGCCCAAGCTCAGTTTAATTAGTAGACAAAGGAATAAGAATGTGCATGCCCAAAAAGAAAAAAAAATGGAGCCCAAACTTGGAGCCCAATTGAAGGAAGGACATGATGGACATTTGGTTATATTAAGAGTGTTGGACTATGATTGATTTTCATGGCCCAAAGAATTAAATTTTTATGTCCAATAGATTTATTTTGGAAAGCCCAAAACATTAAAGGAATGGCCCAACTTTTGGCCCAAGTGAGAGAGGAGTTTTTGGACATTTGTTAAATCAAATAAGCATTAAAAGGAAAGCCAAAAATTTGGAACAATATTAGGCCAAGTGGCCGGTTATAGAGAGCAAGGAAGAGGGGAGATGCATGTAATGATGATCTACTTTAGTTGGTAAACAACTCACAACCACTCCTCTTATGTGTCATCAATTTAATTTGCCAACACTTTGTTTATTATTGCAAGTAACCTCTTGGCAATTATCTAAGAGAGAAGGAAAAAGAATGGGTGGGAGAAGAAAGGCTCATGGCCGGCCATAATCAAGAGAAAAAGGAAGGAGCTTGGCCGGATTTATGTACGAGAGAATGAGTGGAGATGTTTGTAATATATCTTATTTCTTTCTTCCATCTCTTTTATTCTCCAAGTTGCAAGGAACCAAAGAGAGAGAGAGAATAGAGGGGCCAATTTCGGCAGCAACATGGAGAAGAGGGAAGGGAGATTTTGACTCTCATGAAACCAAGATCCATCCATGGAAGGAAGGAAGAAGAAGGAGGAGAAAAAAACAAAGAGGTATAAAACTATTTTTTTTTCCCAAGCTTTATTCTTTTCTTTTTGTAATTGATGATGAGGGTTTTTGATTTGGGTGTATAAAACCCTATGATCTATGTATTTTCCATGGATTCAAGTATGGAATTAACCATATTGGATGTTGATTTGGTTGGAATTAAAAGGAATAGAAAAATGGAAATTTTCTGGAAAAGTTAAACTTTTAAAAAAGTGTTTTGATATGGTGTTTTAGATCAAGTGTTGAACTTATGATTTTGAACCATATGAGGGAAGATCTACATGATATATGATATTTTATGGTTAGATCTTAGCATTTTTAGGGTTGATAAGCTTGAACAAAGAAGAAGAATCAAAACAGTTTTTTTTGTTTTAAATGAATTAGTGGACTGCTGCCCTAAACAGAAACTTTCGGATTTGTTAGGTTATTCTAAAACTTCTGGACTTGTGATATGTTATAGTACACTCAAAAGCTTTCCATAGACTCTAAAACGGACTAAATCCGACATCGGACGAGAGAGTTATGGGATTTCTCCCAAACTACACAAAGGTAATAAAAACCGTTAGAAGGACAGTTTTTAACAGCCACTTCCGGGTTAAATTCCGGGAGCTTAACATGTCCAAATATGGATTGTGATAGATGAAAACTGTAGATCGGAAAGATATGAATCCAAAAAAATTGACGGATCATTAATCGGAGTTATAGATATCATTCTATTTAAGTTTTGGTAAATGACTGCAAAACTGCCAAATGACAAAAAGTTGCTGCCAAAAATTTTCCGGGGCTGTTTCGGACATTTATTTAATGAGAAAAATTCCAGGATTTAGGGAAATGAAAATATATGGTATTATGTAGCTCGTGTCCAAAAATGAGCTGATTCCGAGTTAAAACGACCAAGTTATGACCATTACAATTTTTGTGATTTTCCAACGGAAATCGCTATAACCGGAGTTCTACAACTCCGATTGCCACGAAATTTAAAATGGAGCATCACGTTAACATATATAAGGTTATGCCAAGAGATGGGAATGTTTGGAGTTAAGCACGAGGTAGCTAATTTCTTAAGCTACGCACTAGAATTAATTTTTGAAAAAATATCAAAGGAATTTGGAAAATTATGGAAAAATAATTTTTGTGTATGAAATATATGTATATGTGTTTGACCAAAGGATAGAAAAATAATAAGTTGATTTGGAATTTTCGTGAAGAAGAATAGTGAATTCATGTTGCTGAAATGGAATTCAGGTTGCTAAAATGATTTGGTCTGCTGAAATAGTAACTTCATGATACTAAAATGAAATCTAATTTAATGAAATGATATTTCAATTTAATGAAAGGTTATCTTGCTTACTAAGATATCATGAAAAGGGAAAACTTATATGTATAAGTTATGAAGTGATGAAAAGATTATCAAAGTATAACAATAACATTAAAACTTAAGCGTAATGACTAATACTTAACTACATGTTTAAATGCTAGACACTTTAATATACGATGATAAAATTGTGTCGGTATCAACTCATACTTAATAGTCTAACTTGATGCTAAGTTTTATGTGTTGTATAGACTGATAGGATTATGTACTATGTGTTTAGGTTATTTTGTGGATATAAATATAACAGTATTATACTATGATGATATTATTCTAATATTGGAGATCTATAATACAAATATTAGGTCTTCGGGTAAAGCGTTATAAATTGCGTTGCGGTAATCAACGGTTCAGGCAAGTTTCTTTTTACTTAACTCTAATAAGAGTATTGTATTCAAGCTTATGGTTAATCATTGCTGATTGCCATGAAAATTGTACTCTGTACATCTTGCATGTATAAGTCAGGTATGAAAGGCTGATCACCTTCATTACCAGTTGGTTCAGAAATGTTTGTTCATGTTTAAAACTTGTTCAGTCAAAAATTTGTTCGTGCTAGTTCTCAATTATATTGATGAATTATAGCAAGCTCATTATTCATACTCTTCAATCATGATATATCGTTATATTATTGTATATAAACTTGCTGGGCAACTTTCATGCTCACCCTTGCTATATCATGATAAAACATTGCAGATAAGGCGAATGCGTTCGGATATACGAAAAGATAATATCAAGTTCAGCTAGGGATAAAATGTGCGGCTATTTTGTAGTAGTATATTTTGATAAATATTATTATGTGATAGAAAGTTTGTGAATTGTATTTAAGTTAAGGTTACTCGATTTTGGGGAAATAGTGTGTAATGTAATGTATAAACAATTTATGTTTATATCTTCCGCAATTAGTTATAGAAATAGTATATCGGATCAGCGGCGATTTGGGGCCCGGATTTGGGGATGTCACATTTTGTGTATATGTGTACAGTATATGGTTAAAAGTCAAGGGTTGACCAGATAAACGATAACTGTAACAAACCCATAATATATATTAAGAACGTCAACGTTCGGTTAGAAAACCCTAGCGATTAACAAGAAACCCTAGAAACCGGTTCTAGAAACCCTAATTTCAGTTTCGGGAATCCGAAACCCTAACTCGGAATTTAAAACCCTAATCTGGGAACTTAAATGATTATTATATTGCTTAAGTGCTATTAATTATAATATTAATTAGGGTAAAGCTTAATTGATTAGCAAACCCTAATTTCATATTAAGAAAACCCTAATTTCTGGTTTAGGAACCTTAATTTGTAAATAGGGAAAAACCTAAGGGTTAATTTAATAATTGTAATTTTAATTAGGAAACCTTAATCCTAATTTTCAATTTATGAGTAATTAGAAAACCCAAATCTAATTACGAAAATTTAATTTCTAAATTAAAAGATTTATTTTTCTATTAGAAACCATAATTATTGGTTTATAAACCCTAATGACCATTTTGACCCTAATTGCTAAATTAGCAATTTTAATTAGGAAATGTTAATCCTAATTAGCAAGATTTAAAATATTATTAAGAAATGTTACTATAATTAGAAAATTATAATTATAATTTAGAAATATTAATTTTATATTTTTAAAACCTAAATTGAAAATTTTAGAAAACTAAATTTCAAAACCTAAGGGTTCAAACCCTAAACCCTAAATGACTCAAACCCTAAATCCTAAGGGTTTGCAACAAATAACAATTCTAGAAATAAAAGGAAATGACATTAATGCCCTTTTTGGATTTTTATTTAGGTAGCTTGCAATTTTGGCCAAGGCTTTTAGTTGGTAAACAACTAACTTGACATTGTGACTCATAATAATCCAGCAAATTAGTCCCAAATCAGCAGCCCTATACATTGCATCTACATATAAGTGATGGAGGAGAGAGAAAGTCACACAATTACTCATTTTCTATTTTACTCTCACCAACTCTCTCTCACACAAAGGCATCCAAATCTCTTATGTAAATCAGTCACTAGATCACCTCTTAGAACACCTGTATCAGTTACGGAGATCAAAGATCAAAGATTTGAACTTGAAGGTATAAACCCTATATAAATTCACTTTTGATCTTGTATGATAAGGTAAAGTTTATGTTTTTGTGTTTAGATTCATGCTAGAAGGTGTTTAAAGTTGATTTATGGTGATACATCATGGATCCATAGGATCAAAATGCTTTAAATAGGAGTTTTACAAAAATTGTCCAAGAACACAAAATGTCGTCTGACAAGCTAAATGTCAGTGGCCGTAGATCTCTTTCAATTTTTGACTTTTCTTGTTTTATGTTTTGAATCGGTAGTCTGGTATTAGGTCTTTGTTCTTCAAGTGAAATCATAGGCATTGGATATCTAGATCGCGAGTCTTTGTTCTTCAAGTGAAATTAATGCTTGAGATGCCTCCAGATCTTGAACTAAAACTCCTTCCTGATCACTTGAGGTATGCATTTTTAAATGATTGTTCAAAGTTGCATGTTATTATCTCTTCTGCACTAACATCTTTCCAGGAAGACAAACTGCTACGAGTTCTAAGAGAGTTCAAATCAGCGATAAGATGGACCATAGTTGTAATGCCCCGAAATCTGGTCTATCTTCACACCCGGATTCCGTACGTCACGAGTACATCATTATATACTGAAATATAATATATATTCTTAAATTCCAGGTTCTCGAAACCTTTGAACCTCTTTCATTACAAATAATGATAATTACATTATTCCTTTCATCTTACAAGAGTGACTTTTATCCGCCACCAAGGATACATACAGTTCATTAAACTAGTCTATAGTTTAATTTTCATCTTTCTACATTACAAGTCTTCACTTAATCTTCTCGCTCATTCACCTTCTGAATGATACTTCATCTGGATACCGTCAGCTTGATCTAAACGGGATCCTTAAGTTCTTCTAACATCGTTTCTGAAAATGTTTTTCATTTAAAGCAAGCGTGAGCATTCAATTGCCCAGCAAGTCATAACAGTTGAACATACAACTTCAAGAGTTTAAACATTCTTTTCAGACTTCAATAACCGAACAAGGTTACGAAGCAGCTTGAATAATAGGAATAGTGTTGATTCCTATCATCTTAAAATATTAGTCACATTCACTTTGAAATACTTTCATTCTCTATTCTCTTTCATACACATCCTGTCTGGCTGGAATCAATAGCACAGACTTAACAATAACGATTAATGTATAAACAGAACATTCTTTTATTGAACAATTCATCTCATAGAAACACTGAAGTGTTCACATTGTGACACAAGGCCTCATACGTTCTACCACCTTGCACAAATATCGCACATTCGTACATAGACAAAACTTCTCAAGTTCAACATCTAAGAAGCTTAAGAAACTAGCATTCATTTAAAATATGAATGAAGTTAGGAAACTTGCCTTACGCACAGTTACAGCTTATGCTGAACTGCTCATTCCAATCCCTATAACACATACACCAATTAGTCATATACTTGATTTACGCATTGGTTTACTTAACTTTACTTCGTAAGGTTCACGTTATTACAACTAAGTTTACGCGACCAACTTTCTTTACCGCTTTATGGCTTTATGACATACGGAGATGTCTTACTCAAAACGTTCATCATCTTTGATGATTTACATTCTTATCTTCTCCTTATACTTCTCTAGGACTTAGCACACATCGCTGCTCTGCTAGCAGTCCATATGGTACTCTGAGTGGTTTCCCATAAACAACCAATAAACAAGTTCCCATCTCATCTACACTGCCATCACAGTGAGTTAGATCGGTTGTCAGTTTCGTATATACCTTCGCTCTCTGAAGGAATCGTTAAGCCCAGCTCCCATATGTCAACCATCAAAGGTTACGATCGTACCACCACCTAAATTTCTCTTAACTTATACGAACTATTAAACTATAATGTTCGTTAAGTCAATTTATTATTCCTTGTGGCTTTCTGGCAAGTAATTGCCATACCTCAGGATTCATTCATCATCGTCTAAGTCATACAGTCTTTTGTATACTCGGAACGATCATTCAATGTCAATACTATAAGACCATAACGTTAAACATTTCATATGAACTTATTCATATCTTACAACGTCCGATTCCCTCAACTCAGAACGTTGTCCAAGTTATACTTATTAACTCGGCTTCTTAACGTTATACGTTATTGTCTTAATTTTATTTTCTTCACCGTTCACAGGTTTAATCAATAGTCTTCGTTATCCTACGGTCAAACCATACACGGGTGTAGGTTCTACCCGTTTAATATTTGCGTACACTCAACCTTCAAGTCGGTTAAAGTGTTCAACGCTTACATTTCATTCCAACATTCTCATCTGACTCACAATCGGCTTTCATTAATCTTTTTACCGTTCGCTACGGCTTTCTTGATAATTCATATCTTACTTACTACCTTCATCAACGTCTAAGTTATACAACTAGGGTATACTTAGAACGTTCGTCCAACGCGAATACGATTCACAAGGATCATTTACGTATTCAACGTTCACGTTGCTCGTCTCTTAATCTCTCATTCAACCTTTACTCAAGGTTACAATTAATTTCATCGTTAAACATTCCATGAACCCCATGTTCATTATTCTTTCTTAATATCGAAGACATATAGTCCGTTGTATGCTAAGACCGTTCGTTCATCACAACAACGTTGCGTTCATAGCATCTATACGCTTTACACTTATTTCTTATTACCATGACATAACATCGGAATGTTATTCATTACTTTCGTCACTCAACATCCAAGGAATCACAATCACAGTAATCCCTCACGTTCGTTCATCGTGATTACGGTTTTCGGATATCAGTTCCGTAACCCGCACCTACATTCTTTGTCTTTTTAATGTCGTTTAATCTTTCTGTTCAACCTTCATTAAAGGTTTAATACACTTAATTGGATGTTACATTACGTGAACTACATGTTCAAACTTCTTTCTTGCACGTCC
Organism: Panax japonicus; assembly: GCA_020205505.1. NCBI lineage: Eukaryota > Viridiplantae > Streptophyta > Magnoliopsida > Apiales > Araliaceae > Panax > Panax japonicus. The sequence continues at coordinate 18,113,260 of CM035101.1, read as the reverse complement.
TCCAGTAACTGAGAACTAATTACGAAAATTTAATTTCTAAATTAAAAGATTTATTTTTCTATTAGAAACCCTAATTATTGGTTTATAAATCCTAATGACCATTTTGACCCTAATTGCTAAATTAGCAATTTTAATTAGGAAATGTTAATCCTAATTAGCAAGATTTAAAATATTATTAAGAAATGTTACTATAATTAGAAAATTATAATTATAATTTAGAAATATTAATTTTATATTTTTAAAACCTAAATTGAAAATTTTAGAAAACTAAATTTCAAAACCTAAGGGTTCAAACCCTAAACCCTAAGGGTTCAAACCCTAAATCCTAAATGACTCAAACCCTAAATCCTAAGGGTTTGCAACAAATAACAATTCTAGAAATAAAAGGAAATGACATTAATGCCCTTTTTGGATTTTTATTTAGGTAGCTTGCAATTTTGGCCAAGGCTTTTAGTTGGTAAACAACTAACTTGACATTGTGACTCATAATAATCCAGCAAATTAGTCCCAAATCAGCAGCCCTATACATTGCATCTACATATAAGTGATGGAGGAGAGAGAAAGTCACACAATTACTCATTTTCTATTTTACTCTCACCAACTCTCTCTCACACAAAGGCATCCAAATCTCTTATGTAAATCAGTCACTAGATCACCTCTTAGAACACCTGTATCAGTTACGGAGATCAAAGATCAAAGATTTGAACTTGAAGGTATAAACCCTATATAAATTCACTTTTGATCTTGTATGATAAGGTAAAGTTTATGTTTTTGTGTTTAGATTCATGCTAGAAGGTGTTTAAAGTTGATTTATGGTGATACATCATGGATCCATAGGATCAAAATGCTTTAAATAGGAGTTTTACAAAAATTGTCCAAGAACACAAAATGTCGTCTGACAAGCTAAATGTCAGTGGCCGTAGATCTCTTTCAATTTTTGATTTTTCTTGTTTTATGTTTTGAATCGGTAGTCTGGTATTAGGTCTTTGTTCTTCAAGTGAAATCATAGGCATTGGATATCTAGATCGCGAGTCTTTGTTCTTCAAGTGAAATTAATGCTTGAGATGCCTCCAGATCTTGAACTAAAACTCCTTCCTGATCACTTGAGGTATGCATTTTTAAATGATTGTTCAAAGTTGCATGTTATTATCTCTTCTGCACTAACATCTTTCCAGGAAGACAAACTGCTACGAGTTCTAAGAGAGTTCAAATCAGCGATAAGATGGACCATAGTTGTAATGCCCCGAAATCTGGTCTATCTTCACACCCGGATTCCGTACGTCACGAGTACATCATTATATACTGAAATATAATATATATTCTTAAATTCCAGGTTCTCGAAACCTTTGAACCTCTTTCATTACAAATAATGATAATTACATTATTCCTTTCATCTTACAAGAGTGACTTTTATTCCGCCACCAAGGATACATACAGTTCATTAAACTAGTCTATAGTTTAATTTTCATCTTTCTACATTACAAGTCTTCACTTAATCTTCTCGCTCATTCACCTTCTGAATGATACTTCATCTGGATACCGTCAGCTTGATCTAAACGGGATCCTTAAGTTCTTCTAACATCGTTTCTGAAAATGTTTTTCATTTAAAGCAAGCGTGAGCATTCAATTGCCCAGCAAGTCATAACAGTTGAACATACAACTTCAAGAGTTTAAACATTCTTTTCAGACTTCAATAACCGAACAAGGTTACGAAGCAGCTTGAATAATAGGAATAGTGTTGATTCCTATCATCTTAAAATATTAGTCACATTCACTTTGAAATACTTTCATTCTCTATTCTCTTTCATACACATCCTGTCTGGCTGGAATCAATAGCACAGACTTAACAATAACGATTAATGTATAAACAGAACATTCTTTTATTGAACAATTCATCTCATAGAAACACTGAAGTGTTCACATTGTGACACAAGGCCTCATACGTTCTACCACCTTGCACAAATATCGCACATTCGCACATAGACAAAACTTCTCAAGTTCAACATCTAAGAAGCTTAAGAAACTAGCATTCATTTAAAATATGAATGAAGTTAGGAAACTTGCCTTACGCACAGTTACAGCTTATGCTGAACTGCTCATTCCAATCCCTATAACACATACACCAATTAGTCATATACTTGATTTACGCATTGGTTTACTTAACTTTACTTCGTAAGGTTCACGTTATTACAACTAAGTTTACGCGACCAACTTTCTTTACCGCTTTATGGCTTTATGACATACGGAGATGTCTTACTCAAAACGTTCATCATCTTTGATGATTTACATTCTTATCTTCTCCTTATACTTCTCTAGGACTTAGCACACATCGCTTCTCTGCTAGCAGTCCATATGGTACTCTGAGTGGTTTCCCATAAACAACCAATAAACAAGTTCCCATCTCATCTACACTGCCATCACAGTGAGTTAGATCGGTTGTCAGTTTCGTATATACCTTCGCTCTCTGAAGGAATCGTTAAGCCCAGCTCCCATATGTCAACCATCAAAGGTTACGATCGTACCACCACCTAAATTTCTCTTAACTTATACGAACTATTAAACTATAATGTTCGTTAAGTCAATTTATTATTCCTTGTGGCTTTCTGGCAAGTAATTGCCATACCTCAGGATTCATTCATCATCGTCTAAGTCATACAGTCTTTTGTATACTCGGAACGATCATTCAATGTCAATACTATAAGACCATAACGTTAAACATTTCATATGAACTTATTCATATCTTACAACGTCCGATTCCCTCAACTCAGAACGTTGTCCAAGTTATACTTATTAACTCGGCTTCTTAACGTTATACGTTATTGTCTTAATTTTATTTTCTTCACCGTTCACAGGTTTAATCAATAGTCTTCGTTATCCTACGGTCAAACCATACACGGGTGTAGGTTCTACCCGTTTAATATTTGCGTACACTCAACCTTCAAGTCGGTTAAAGTGTTCAACGCTTACATTTCATTCCAACATTCTCATCTGACTCACAATCGGCTTTCATTAATCTTTTTACCGTTCGCTACGGCTTTCTTGATAATTCATATCTTACTTACTACCTTCATCAACGTCTAAGTTATACAACTAGGGTATACTTAGAACGTTCGTCCAACGCGAATACGATTCACAAGGATCATTTACGTATTCAACGTTCACGTTGCTCGTCTCTTAATCTCTCATTCAACCTTTACTCAAGGTTACAATTAATTTCATCGTTAAACATTCCATGAACCCCATGTTCATTATTCTTTCTTAATATCGAAGACATATAGTCCGTTGTATGCTAAGACCGTTCGTTCATCACAACAACGTTGCGTTCATAGCATCTATACGCTTTACACTTATTTCTTATTACCATGACATAACATCGGAATGTTATTCATTACTTTCGTCACTCAACATCCAAGGAATCACAATCACAGTAATCCCTCACGTTCGTTCATCGTGATTACGGTTTTCGGATATCAGTTCCGTAACCCGCACCTACATTCTTTGTCTTTTTAATGTCGTTTAATCTTTCTGTTCAACCTTCATTAAAGGTTTAATACACTTAATTGGATGTTACATTACGTGAACTACATGTTCAAACTTCTTTCTTGCACGTCCTCCAGTAACTGAGAACTAATTACGAAAATTTAATTTCTAAATTAAAAGATTTATTTTTCTATTAGAAACCCTAATTATTGGTTTATAAACCCTAATGACCATTTTGACCCTAATTGCTAAATTAGCAATTTTAATTAGGAAATGTTATTCCTAATTAGCAAGATTTAAAATATTATTAAGAAATGTTACTATAATTAGAAAATTATAATTATAATTTAGAAATATTAATTTTATATTTTTAAAACCTAAATTGAAAATTTTAGAAAACTAAATTTCAAAACCTAAGGGTTCAAACCCTAAACCCTAAGGGTTCAAACCCTAAACCCTAAATGACTCAAACCCTAAATCCTAAGGGTTTGCAACAAATAACAATTCTAGAAATAAAAGGAAATGACATTAATGCCCTTTTTGGATTTTTATTTAGGTAGCTTCCAATTTTGGCCAAGGCTTTTAATTGGCTTAATCTTAACCCTTCATTCATTTTTACGCTTTTAACGTTCTTCGCTCGTTCGTCCGTAATTCGGTCATCCGAACTCGGAATTCGTTCATTCTTGAGTCCACGACTCACGTTTTATACGTTCCCTTACATTCTTATGAAACCCTACACGTTCGGATTCATTTACTAACTTTCAAATTTTTGTTCTTCTTTTACAAAATTTTCGTTATAACTTCGTTATAGCTTAGTTTTAATCCATTCTTTATGAACGTTTCTAATGTTCCTAACCAAGAAATAAGCATCTAACTTATACGCGATGGTTTTAAACTTGTCCATCAACAACATTTATACTACGATGGTTTTAAATTTGTCCATCAACAACGTTCTTCGTGTTCTTCGTTCGTTCTTCATTTTAATCGATATTTTGGATTACGATTTCACCTTTACTTGGAATTTGATGTTATAGAACACCATTCCTTGCTTATTTTGCCTACTTAATCATAATATTCATTCGGATCGCTTAAAATCCTCATGAATCTTATACTTGCTTAAGAAATTTATAAACTAAATTTCTTATTTTTATTTCTTCCTTTTCTTACGATTTCAACCATATGAAATCATTTCTAACTTAATCTACTTCTTATCTTCATTAAGTTATGTTTTTGAACATAAAAACTTAAAGAAAATTCAGAAGAAACTAGGGTTCGGATTACCGTTCTTCTTTAATCTCCTTCCGTCGGATAAAGCGTGCATTCAAGTTAGCTTTTCCATCCTTCTTCTCCTTCTCTTCCCCCATCCGAACTCTCTCTCTCTCTGTTTCTCTCTCAAAGTGTAGGATTTTCAAAATCCCATTCAAATGAGATTAAACTTCCTATTTATAGATTTTCAAGGTTAGGGGCAAAATAGTCATTTTGCCCCTAAAATCACTATTCACACCTCCTTAATATTCAAGACTTAAGGACTAAGTTAACTTAGCCCTCAAGTTTGCTTAGCCCTTAAGTTTCGTAGTTCCCGTCTTTTGGGTTTCGTCCGACAGTTTTAAAAATTTCGATTCTCGGAATCCAAATATTTTTGGATATTTCGTCTTTCCTTTACCGATTAACTTTTACGTATTCTTCGGATTTTCAAAAAACTGAAAAACACTTTTTGGCATTAAGCGTTTTCCTTCATGATTTCCCCTAACGTAGCTAAACGAGTGAAAAGTACATAACAATACTTTTCGTCGTTTTTATTTGGTCCGATTTCTGCACATTTTTCGAGAAAAACTTTTATCGGCTTACATAATTTTTCACGATATATTATCATCAAATCTTTCGACGGAATGTTATTTCGATATACCGAACTCTCGAAAAGGCTTAGGTTATTCAAACCATAACCATTAGATTTCGTCGGGTGAATAGTGCCTATTTTGTCCTTTTCCCTAGAAATATTTTGTTCCCGAAATTTTTTTATTTTCGTCTTGAAAATTCTTACTCGTTCAATCTAGCTCGTAGCTAGAATCCTCCCGATTAATAATCATTCTAGGTTATAAAATGATTAATAAACACATAGCACAGAATAGTATTAATAAAATTTCCTTTTATTAATAACTAATTCTTTAAAACTAAATTCTGGATAATCCAAAATTTCGAGTTATTATAATAGTAGACATCAAAGGGATAAGCCCATCTTTTTATATGCACAAGATCCTGCTGGAAGATGATAGCAAACCTTTAGTGGAATAACAATACAGATTGAACCCAATTATGAAGGAAGTGGTCAAGAAAGAGGTGTTAAGGTGGCTGGACACACGAATAATATATCTGATATCAGACATCTCTTGGGTGAGCCCGGTACAGTGTGTGCCGAAGAAAGAGGGAATGACTGTAGTCTCCAACAAGAATAACGAGCTGATACCGACCAGGACAGTGACGAGGTGGAGAGTATGAATGGATTAACGCAGACTAAATAAGGCTACAAGGAAAGACCACTTTCCATTTCCATTTATTGATCAGATATTGGACATGCTAGTAGGTCACGAATACTACTGCCTTCTGGATGGGTACTCAGGTTATAATCAGATTGTGATAACTCCAAAGACCAGGAAAAGACAACTTTAACATGTCCATACATAACATTCGAGTTTAGAAGGATGTCTTTCGGGTTGTGCAATGCCCTAGCCACATTTCAGAGGTGTATGATGGTAATTTTTTCGGATATGGTGGAGCACAATGTAGAAGTTTTCATGGATGACTTCTCAGTGTTTGGAGATACGTTTGATCTGTGTTTAGAGAATTTAGTAATGGTGTTGAAGAGATGTGAAGAGACAAATTTGGTTCTGAATTGGGAAAAGTGCCATTTTATGGTACAAGAAGGGATAATATTGGGACACAAGGTTTCTAAGAAAGGATTAGAGGTGGACATGGATAAGTTAGGGCATGCAGGCTTCTGCCATAGATTTTTTAAGGACTTCTCAAAGATCACGAACCACCTTGGAGTTTATTAGAAGGATGTGCAATTTAAGTTTAATGAAGAATGAATGGTTGCGTTTGAACATTTAAAGAAAAAGTTAACTACATCACCAGTAATCAGAGCACCAGATTGGGACCTTCCGTTTGAATTAATATGTGATGCTAGTAACTTTGATGTGGGGGCTGTTTTGGGCCAGTGAAGGGATAAGATCTTTCATGTGATTTACTATGCAAGCCAGACCCTCACTGATGCTTAGTTAAACTACACCACCACAAAAAAGGAACATTTAGCAGTTGTATATGCTTTTGATAAGTTTCGTGCGTATTTGATTGGGACTAGGGTGATAGTGTACATAGATAATGCAGCAATTCGGTATTTGGTGGCAAAGAAAGATGCAAAACCTAGTTTGATAAGGTGGATACTTCTTTTGTAAGAGTTTGATTTAGAAATCAAGGACAGGAAAGGGACTGAGAATCAAGTGGCGGACCACTTATCTAGATTGGGAAATCCGTGAAGGGATGTAAATGACAGAGTTTTGATCAATGAGTCATTCCCAGATAAGCAATTATTTGTGGTGCAAGGTGAAGTGCCATGGTTCGCAGATTTTGCTAACTTCCTAGTAAGCAATATCATCCCTTCTGACTTGATTGGGTATCACAAGAAGAATTTTATACATGATGTGAAGTGGTTTATATAGGATGAGCCGTACTTGTTTAAGCAGTGTTCAGATTAGATGATATGAAGGTGCATTCCTTACATCGAGACATAGGGTATTTTGCAGGATTTTTATGCATCTGTATATGGATGTCACTATGGTGGTGAACGAACACCGACTAGAGTTTTGCAAGCAGAATTTTACTAGTCGACAATTTTTAAAGATGCTTATAGCTTTGTTAAGAAGTGTGACAGATGTCAGAGAGTCGGGAACATATCTAAAAGGAATGAAATTCCCTTGAACACAATCCTTGAGGTAGAAATTTTCAATGTTTGGGGGATAGACTTCATGGGGCCTTTCTTCTCATTATGTGGGAATTTATACATCTTATTAGTAGTCGACTACGTATCCAAGTAGGTGGAAGTGGCAGCTCTTCCAACAAATGATGCTCGGTTGGTTCTAAGGTTTTTACAAAAGAGCATTTTTACGAGGTTTGGGACTCCGAGGGCAATCATTAGTGATGAGGGCATCCACTTTTGTAATTGTCAGTTAACAGCTCTATTGGCTAAGTATGGGGTGAGTCATCGAATTGCTACAACTTATCACCCCCAGACTAATGGCCAAGCAGAGGTCTCAAATCGTGAAGTTAAGAGAATTTTCAAAAAGATAGCGAACCCCACAAGGAAGGACTGGTCATTGAAGCTAGACGATGTAGTATGGGCTTATAGGACCGCTTATAAGACTCCGTTGGGTATGTCACCATTTCAGCTGGTATATGGAAAGGCTTGTCACCTTCCAATGGATCTCGAACACAAGGCATATTGGGCAATAATGAAGCTAAATTTTAACTTGAAGGCTGCAGGAGAAAAACGTTTACTCCAACTTAATGAGTTGAACGAATTCAGATTGCAAGCCTACGAGAACTCCAAATTGTATAAGGAAAAGGTGAAGAGATGGCATGACCAAAAGATTTTGGAAAGGGTGTTTGAACTGGAGCAGAGAGTATTATTGTTTAATTCCAGACTTAAACTCTTCCCTGGGAAGCTCAAGTCAAGGTGGTGAGGGTCGTTTACTGTGAAGACAGTTTATCCACATGGTGTGTTCGAGATTTTTGATAAGTTCCCCGACAAGCCTTTCAAAGTCAATGGACAGCGGCTTAAGCACTATTTTGGTGGTGAGGTTGACAGGCAGAAGGTCACCTCAATTCTTTCTACTACATGAATCAAGTAGAGATAGTAAAGCTAACTGACTATAGATTAGCGCTCAATGGGAGGCACCCCATTATTTCTCTTCTCTCCTCATGTTTAATTCTTGATAGCATAAAATTTTTTAAACAAGTTTTGTTGGAGCTAATTGTAATATCATTTTGTTTAGGAATATCATATAGAGCATTCTTTTGGTATATTCATTTATACATGTTATTTAGTATATATTTTGATTTAAGGGAATTGGTATATCTCATATTTGTAAATGCTTTATATGCAGGTGATTTGAAGGAGTGTCATTAGCTAGTCATTTATACTTTAAGTGTAGTTCAGTTCTTTTCAGGGTATAGGGCAGCGCGGCTACGCGTCTCAGTAGTTCAAATATGGCGCGTATGTGCCCCTTACACGTTCAATGGCAGCGCACCCGCACCATCCTCAGGCATAAACTCGGCGTGCCCGCGCTTGAGTCCGAATCCAGAGAGTTGAAATGTTTTAAAATCGTGCCCTTCTCAACTTCTTTCATCAGTTATCCTTATTTCAAACGTGCACTTACCCACTCTCTTTTCAAAACTGACACCTCTATCCCTTCTTCTTCTCAAACGATTTCATTTCCAAATCGTAACTCCTCATCCCACGATTTCTATGCAATCAGTTTTCCTTCCCAAGTTCAAACTCTTATAATATCCTCCATTCAGTTACAGAGCAATACCTAGGGTTTATTCAAGTTTGTCAAAATAGTAAGTTTGGGGTTTGTCTTCAGATACAGTACATATTATTCTTCAGTAAAAATTATCTATTTAATTAAGGGTTTCTCCTCATCAGTTGTTGTGGAACCCAAGAGAGCACGTTCTCGCACCCCAGAATCATCATCTTTAAGCAGCCAAAGCGAGGACATAGTCGAACTCACTAAGTTCGTCAGCCTCGATGCTCAGATAGAGTACTACATGATAATGGCTAAGCTAGACCTTTGTGAAGGAGCGTGGGTTTAATCTTGGAAAGAAAGACGTAGAGTTATGGGTAATGATTAGAGAAAGAGGCCGAGTTGGAGTAGTGTCTAGTCCTATGCTTGCCCCTATGGCTATTGTCTGTGAATTCTACGCCAACGCCAAGGAGTCTATGAGTGGGTTGTCCTTTGTTAGGGGAATTAAAGTGGAATATCGCCCACGGGTGATTCGAGGCGTGTTCAACTTACTTGACCCACCAACTGGACGTGTAAACTGAGTAGAGGCTTCATGGTTTAAATCCGACCTAGACATGGTTCTCACTGACTTATGCGTACCGAGTACGCAATGGAATTACAAGCCTGACACAAATTACCCTAAAAATTTCCTAAGCTCAACCTTTAACCGCTACGCCAAAGCCTGTAATTTATTTATCTGTGCAAAACAGATGCCATCATCCCATCAACATGATATCCCAACAGAGTGAGCAATTATTTTGTGGGGAATAGTCACTGGTAAATATATGGACATGGGCCACCTTCTCAAGCATAACATGCTACGCTACATGAGGGGGAGTACCACAGGAAGGATCCCACATGCATCGGTTGTTGCTCATTTATGTTACAAGGTGGGAGTTGTTAATTTGGCAAATGACCAGTTGCAGTTACCAAGCCAAGACATCACTCACGCCACGATTGCCAAGTTTGAGGATTAGGCTGGAGGTGAACCACATTCGAGGGGCAAAGGTTTCATTCTTCCAGCCGCATCTTTGGTGCCATCCTTGCAGCCCACTGAAGCAAAAACTTCAGCCCATGCCACTGCTGAAAATGATGATCGTCACCTTCGAAGGTTTGAGAGAAAAGTAGATGCAATATATGATACTTTCTCGGTATTTGCTAATGGATTAACGCAGTCACTAGCCGAGGCTTTTGCGCAGCAAGGAACTATGCTAGAATGGCCTAAGTTCGGGACAGCCGTGCCGTTTACACCGCTAAACTCACCACCCGAGGAGGGTTGTTATGCTTAAAATTAGGGGAGTTCTCGTAACCCTTTACCTTCATTCATTGCGGACAATGATTATTATAAGTTTAGGGGTATTGAGTATTGGGTAGTTTGTAGTATAGTATAGAGCATGTAGTTTAATTTGCATCATTTAATCTATGTTTAGTATAATTTTTGCATGATAGTGTGTTTAGTTGTGTTTAGTTTAATTGTGCTGAATTTTTTGTTTTTTCTTGCTTATTTTATGTTTTAGTTATTTGTTTGGTTGCATATCCCAAGTATCTAGTTAATGGAATTTTAGTTTAACCAATGATGAATTAGAAATTTGATGGATTCTTAAATTTGGTTGATAACATGAGTTGAGTTATAATGTTATACATGATTTAATCCATGCTTGATGTTTAGATTGTAACGGTTAGCACATGAGTGTTCATGTTTGCTTGTTGGTAAAAGAATAACTTGCTTGCTTGCTGACTAGAAAATGTTGTTTTTTAAGATAGGATTGTGTAGGAAGTGGACATAAACTATGAAAACACTGATAATCAAACTTTGGTAACACATAGGTATACTTGCTATAAAATAATACAAAAAATAATAAAAGAAAAAGAGAAAAGTAGAAGAAAAAAAAATTACCCTGGCTAGTCTTGTTTCGGAGCCTCTGTTACTTGAGCAAGTACGTCCGAAGGGATTATCTTTACACCTAGCGCCCTAAGGTCTTTTATGGTTTGGGAGTTGTTGGTTGAAAGCTCGCTAAGGGGAAACACTATTTTTCGCCTAATGGAATGAGGCATTGCACAATAATGGGAAAAAGAAAATAAATCAATAAACACCGCGAGGTAGTGCGAAAATCTCCCTCGTGAGTAAAAATAAAGCAGAATAAACCCATTGTTGAACCTTAGTTTGTATTCAGGTGTTGGAGTAGTTGTTATTTCATTGGTATATATAGTCTTGGTTTAAACTTCAATTTTCATTCTTAAGCAGTATAACATGTGTAGTCTTTGCCTCTGTCAAGTTTATTTGTGAACACATCACACACAAAAAACATCTTTATAATGAGTTGGATTATTTGATTGTATGGTGTTATATATGTAGCTTAGTGGATACTTTGTTCTTGAATCTGGATAATTCTCTGAGGTATACTTGATTGGAATTCTATTATGGCTGGAAATATTTGAACTCATTTGCATCATAGTGTAGTTAAATAGCATATAGTTGCATTGTTTATTTTATTTTTTTGTGCATTGCTTGAGGGCAAGCAATAATTCAAGTTTGGGGGTATTTGATAAGTAGGTTTTATACCTATTTATTGGTTGCCAACTCACTGGAATTCTACTCAACTCAAGTATATTTAGTATGTTTTATTTACTTTTTTGTGTTTATTTTGCAGTGTGCGTAGCTGGAACTCCTAAAGCATCCTAAGGCATTGAATGGCATGAAAATGGAAAAGGCAATATAAGGCGTGGTGGCTTATGCAAGAATGAAGTTGGCAACTAGAGTCAAGCAGATAAAAAAAGGATGGCTAGAAGAACTTGGGTGTGACCAAGTGAAGAAGAAAAGAAATGAAGAAGAAGAAAGTAGCAGAAAGCAACAGCAGCAACAAACATAATATACATGAAGTAGCAGCAGCGTGGCCGGCTGCCATAATGCTTAGTCATGGCCCGCCCGCCAGAGGAAATACAGAGGGAGATATACCTATCGCGCGGCCGCGCCCCATTATCAAAGAGCCATAGCGCACCCGCGCAAAGCACACAACTGAGAAACCTACCGCGCGCCCACGCTCGATTCAAGCTAAAGTATCGCGTGGTCATGCCAGCCAGAATGAAGATATTAATTAATTATCAATGAAGTGAATACTTTGTGACTTATGTAGATTATGTTGAGAATGTATATGATTGAATAAATATGTATGTGTATATATATTTATTTATTATATAAGGACAAATGAAAAGGAAAGTATAGTAACCTAATTATATATATTAGGTATAAGAATTAAATAACCTAAGTGTTATATTTACTTAAAAAAGTCAAAGTATTTAAATATTGTATTAGTGGGGTAAATAAGAGATTTATTTTTAATATCTCAACCTAGTATTACTTTTAACCTAATTAAATTAATTCTAATTGGGTTATGTAATTTAATTTATATGAGTAATTATTTAACGCCAATAGCTAAGGAACTAGTAACCCTAATTAAATAACTAGGGCAAGGTAAAATTAATGTGTTGGGCCTATGATAATTTATGTGACCCAAATAAATAAGGAAATGGCCCAAACCCTAACCCAAATTGTGTGGATATTCTAGATGAATAAATGAGCTAATATAGCAATTAAATAAAATCAAATTTGGGTGAAAAGAAAGAGGAGTGGACGGCTAAAGAAGAGAGCACATTGGCTCAATTAATAATTCTTTCCACCTTGCAAAGCTACACACTAACTAAGATAGCCTTGTGCCCTATATTAATAGCCTAAGATTTGCAAAGATATTGCTATGATTTGAAAACATTTGGAAGAGATATTGAAGATTTGGGAGATATGTATATACATATATATGTTATATAAATAATCTTTATTAATTATAAATAGCCCCATTTTATTTGCAAATAAAAGTTTAGTCTCTATCTTCATTTCTTATTCTAGAGAGAGAGACCAAGAAGGGGGTAATCGAGCTTATGACGGAAGAAGGAGAGGAGCTTTTGGTCCATGACCTTAATCTTCATAACATATTTTGGCAGGAAAAGAAAAAGATCACACAAAACAAGGTTAAAAATTGTTCTAACCTTAAAACCTAACTAGATCTATGTATTTTATTGTGACTATTTTTCATAAAATGATGAACTTGTGTTCTTGAACCCTAGAGTACTAGATCTACATGTTTTATGTTGTTTCATGCTTAGATCTTGCCATTTTATGAGCTGATAAGCTTTAAAAAGGAAGAAGAACCAAAGCAATTTTTAGGCTTAAAAACCTTAATTTTCAGTCCATTTTGAAGCTTTAAATATTCGAAATATACAAATTATTTTTGATATCTGTCAAAGAGGTGAGCTAGATCCATGAGTTATCTGATGAATCCAAGTGGTAGCACTCAAAAATGTTAAACGAGCAAACTGTGGCATCATTTTTAGTAAACCACTCCTTGTCGACGAAAAATCTAGAAAAACCCTTGAGCATACTGTCCAGTTTTTGTGAAGGTTGTTTTGGATACTTTAATAGCTCTAAAAATTCTGGTATTTTGTGGTTTGTTATTCTAACAAGTTAGATATATTTTGTTCAAAGATGGAAGTTTTTGGATGTCCAGAAGTGGAGTTATGGCTTTTACAAGAAAATGAGATTTTAAAAGTAAATTGTTATAATGCAGTGTATACAGCCCCGAAAATTGTAAAAATTTAACTGAAATAGTATATAGTAGTATGCGACTACCATATAAATGTCAGAATTTTTGGACAAAAGGATAATTTATGATAAATATTAGAGTTTTGGACTGTTTTAGCTTATTTAAAAATAGGAAACGAAATTAAAAAATTGCAACAAAATTATTTTGTCACTAAAATTTAATATACTGATATTCCCCAGAAGATATAAAAATAATAATTTGGTTTGGTATTATTTATATCTATGATTAAGTTAAGAATAATTGGGGAAATTAGGTTATATTAAGACCTAAAACACTATAAAAAAAATGGGGCTTCAGCAACAACCGATTTTCGTTGCTAAAGGTGCCAAATTTAATTGCAAAAGGTTTTGGCAACGACTTGACTGTCGTTGCGTCTTTCGTTGCGCAATGAGCGTTGCTAATTGTTACGCAACGAACGTATTTTTTTTGTTGCCAAAAGTAATACATTTTGCAACGAAATTTGGCTTTCGTACAGTGACATCGACCATTTAACAACAAAATGTATTGTTGCAGAATAATTAAAATTTCGTTGCTAAAAAGCCCATTTCGTTGCAAAAGCCTTGTAATTGGCAACGAAATGAACTCTTTTTTTTTTCCAACGACCGTGCATTTTGGTTGCAATTGACATCATTTTGCAACGACATTTTTCGTTGTAGTAAATTATGAAAATTGTTATCTAAGCTTGCTTTCGTTGCGAAATGTAAACTTTTTAGCAACGATTTTCGTTGCTGATTATATTATTTGACAACGACATTATGCTCAATCAGCAACGAAAATGTTTGTTGCTGATTATTTTTCAATAACAACGAAAGTCATCAATTAGCAACGACATTATATGTTGTCGTTTCTTTATATGTGCAACGAAAATTGATATGATAAAAAATATTTTCTTTTATTTTAGTATTAGCAACAATATCCTCTCCGTTGTTATTAGGTTAATTTTTTGTTGCCAAAAATTATAATTTTAATGCCATTAGCAACGAAAATTTGTTGCTAAATGTATAAAAAATTGTTGCTATATTAAAACTTGTTCAATGCTTTGGTAACGAATTATATTACATTCTTTTTGTGTACCTGGCTGGAAAATAATGGAAAAAATACAAAAAACTAAAATATTATTAACTTAATAAAATCATTCACTACATAATCATTCATTATCTTTACAATTAACCATCTAAAACTACCACAGTTCTTCAATCAAAGTATATATCTATATATAGAGAGAGAGTACACTTCATAATTTTGTCCATTGTCTTCCGTAAACGTAGCACGAAAATTTAATATCCAGTATTGTAAGACAGGTCATAGAAGCAGTCTTCCTGCACATATTTAAAAATAATAGCAAAATTATAATTAGTTGAATGGGGCATTTGCATTTTTTAGAAGTCTAGTGGGCTAATAAGTAAAAAGTGCCAACTTCAATGGGATAATCCTTAGTTTAGCCTCTCTGATTTTGATGTACCGTCTTTTAAAATTATTATATGTAAATAAATAAATTAATTAAGTCATACAGCTTGGAAGGAATAGCTTCCATAAGGCAAGCTGTGAATGCAATTGAATTTTGATAAAGCAGAATAACAAAATTTGATTGCCAGTATAAGCCCAAGTTCAGGGACCAAAATAAGAAAGTTAATGCTCTCCTAAACATGCAATGTTGCACCTATTGTGTACTCATTCTCATTTCTCAATCACACAGACAGTTCAAAAAGAAATGCAACAGAAATTAGACAAAGGCTTCTCTGAATAACACATAAGAACAATCTGAAACAAAATAAAGAAGGCTAACATATTATGATACTAAAAAAACCATATACATGCGGGCTATGAGATCATTTAAAGCATAGTCATATAAAACATGTGCAACTTCCTCTTTCTTAGACTCTAGCAGAAGGGATTCCAAATATTCTCTCCAGTCTTCTGCACTGTGAGAATATAGCAGAATCTATTTAGTACAAGCTCTGCAACAGCTGGAAAAATATAACAAAATCAAGTTATATAACATTACCTTATGTTATTGTCAAAGAAGCCAGCAATAATGCTCTGATTAGCAACTCCAAGTTTATGCTCAGCTGCAGCTCTAACTTGTTCTTCCATAGTTTACACCTTATTTACAGTAGTTAAAAAAAATCAATAAAACCTGAATCTGAAAATTGTATAGTAATCACCAAATGGATTCCAGAAAATTGTTGCACACTCGAGAAGGACAAAATCGGTAGTGTTACATTTTTAACAAAGTCTAATTAAAATAAAAATATGATCTTAAAATATATGTATTTTAATAGTGTCATTTGAATTCGTAGGGAGGGATTAAAAAGCTTTCGAATGGAGAAAGAAATTTTTATTAGTAGAAGAAAGAACAAGTGGAACCTAAAAACAATGTACATATAAAAGTTCAGCCTTCTGATATCTACAAATCAGACACAGAAAAAATGCCCCTAAGTTCCCACAACAGAAGCTCACAGCGAAGCAAGAAAAATGATCCTATCCTATAATAATCAAGCAACTGATAAATAGCTAACCTTGAAAAGCCATGCACTTGTTCCAAATCCCACAGAATAGAAAAAGTAGCACACTTCCAAAGCAGATTAACATTCCTTATTCCCCCCAAGCAACAACTCAATGCAAGGAAAAAAAGGTTTAAAACATATAACAATATTGTGTCTCATTTATTTTGTTAACACATAAAACATAGGATAACGCTAGGGGTCTCAAATTTTTTGCCCCAAAAACTGTCTCAAATAATGTGTCATCATTACATTGGTTAGGTAAATCTCTTGGGATTGGTTATGCTATAAAGTATAATATCCAACGACACATCATATGAGACCCCTAGCTTTACCCTAAAACATATGTTAAAATAAAATTAGGATCCCTGGCGCCATCCTCACTTCAGATACCAAGCCAGCATCAAAATCATCTATTAAAATGTAAGTGATTCACTGCTACAGTTAGAATACATCTGCCAGTTGTTTTATGAAAACCAATATTTCCCTTTCTTTGATTAGTACAAACTATTTTATTTAAAGCAACAATTCAATCCAAGGTCTAAGAACTCACAGTTTCAAATCGAAGAACAAACACTTCCCTTTTTTGACCAATCCTATGAGCCCTAGCTTGGGCGTGCAGATCAACCTGACAATGTGAAAACAGATGGATTAAGAAATAATTTTAAGGTGCCAATGGATTCACAATTTCATATGATTTGGTATTCATATACTACCTGAGGGTTCCAATCTATCAAAAATTATCACAGTATCAGCAGCTTGAAGATTAACACCAACACCTCCAGCACGAATGCTAACACCACATAAAAGCAGTGTGACTAGGTAAATTCAAAAAGACGTGAATATGCATTGAACTGGGAAAATCTACACAAGCACAACCCCTCCAGAAATAGTAATTATACATGAGTCAGTGTCCACATTTCTTGCCCCAAATGCTATGTTTACAATTTTACAATGTACAGGTTTCCTGTACGGCTGTACCTTGGTCACTTAACAAGGGTGTACCATCTTAAAAAGGATTGACAAAATGTGAATTTAGGGTCTTGATTATGTGGGGACAAATCTCAGTGAAATGATTAAATAATCAAATATATCTAAGCTATTTAAAGCACCCACTGACATCGCCTTCAAGATACAAGTAGGATAACTCTGCCATTTCAAAGTTTGCAACTAAAACAAAAGCTGCAAGTGCCCGTTAGCCTAATACAGGCTATAACACAGGACTAATTACCTATGATTCTTTAAAAGTATCAGTTTATCTTTGATAAGAGGAGTCAGCATCAATTTCACTCTACCAACTGTTGAAATACCTAAGCTCCAAAAAAAATCTACTTTTAAACATTATATAATGAACCACATAAACAACACTTGTTACCTGAGCAAAAATATAAAATATGGTGAACCAGTTTTGTTGAACTGATCAACTAGGGTTAAAGGGAAGTATGAAATGAGTTATAATTATAGAATGTAGGTGATAAATGTGGCTGATCGGACACACTGAAAATAGAGTGGGAAAGAGGTCGGAACAACTAAATGCCAGAAATATAGTGGCAGAGAGGTAGTTTATCAGAGGTCTCTTGTGGTGGAAAAGATCAAGATCCTTGAATAACACTAGAATCCACAAATTTAGTTTGGAAATTGGTGACTGCATTACCCATCTGTTTGAATGGACTGTCTAATAAGCGAGTACACTCCACTGAACACACTATGAGGATTAGGTGTGTTAGGTACAATCCCATGAATGAGATAACACA
Source organism: Panax japonicus (assembly GCA_020205505.1). NCBI lineage: Eukaryota > Viridiplantae > Streptophyta > Magnoliopsida > Apiales > Araliaceae > Panax > Panax japonicus. The sequence goes on along the minus strand of CM035101.1, from coordinate 18,095,309 downwards.
ATTGTAGTTCTTATGAGTTATGATCTAGGAGTAGGCTTTGACCAAGTCTAAATATAGTCTAGTCACACTAAGAACCTTGCAGCAAACAAATTTCTGTCTCACAGAACAAATAATGATTTTCTACTTTAAGTGATTGAGACATACAAATAATAATTTTTATCTTTATAAATATTGAGAATTTGTTCAAGTTTCAAATTCTGATACTGTGAATGAATGGAAGTGACACATGACTGGAATTTCAAACTTTGGACAACAGTCCATGAAATGGCTATAGCATTCCTCACGTGGGCACATACACACGCACATGCGCTATAATTCCATATATGACAGAGACAGACCCAACATAATATAGATATGATTATGTTCCTCAAAAACTCCAATCTCGAATCAAAAAATTGATTAATAAGGATAGTTTTGTTATTAAAGGACCTTGTGTTTCAGCCTCCGAAGTACAAATGGCCGCAGAACTAGGTGAAGACGGTTTAAGATCAGCAAATTGTCCTCCTCAGATAGTAAAGCCTAGTGATTTACAAGCATCAACAAAAAGAATTTTAGAAGTGAAATTATATACAAAGGGAGCGAATAACACTTATATGTCAAAATAGAATATGTATAAAGCTCACTTCATCAAGTGAACTATCACCATTATTCTCAAACAGTTTGTTGAACCATTGAGAAAAATCCTCTGATGAGTTGAATATATTTGGCAACAAGAAGTTAAGCAGGGCCCATAGCTCTTCAAGATTGTTCTGCATATGAACAAATTGATAACTTAGGAAAAAGTGAACCACAAAAACATGAAGAAGTAACATGTGAAAAGTAAAATAAACAAAATTTTTAGAACCAGCAGAGGAGTTTCTGTTAGCAGGAATCTGTGAGAACTGCGATAGAGCTTCAAGTCAACGTTCAATTTGCAAGAAGCATTCTTTATACGATGGCCTTCATCAATTATAACATAATGCCGGTGTATTTTGCTTAGTTTTGGCATGTCATGCTTATTCATCAGATACTTGTATGTTGTCAAAAGGACATTGAATTTCCGAGGAATAATTCTTTCTCTGCCAAAACAAAATAATTAAAAGTTTTTAGTCCTGGTGATGCCAGTAAAACAAAAGAAAAGAATAAAATCTATGAAGAAGGGGTCGTTTAGCAATCAGAACACATACTTAAATAACCTTCTCCGCTCCTCCGGAGGCCAAGAATAGACGATTTTATTGATGCTTGGGGCCCAAAAGTTAATTTCTGAATCCCATCCAGGAAGAACCGAGGAAGGTACATGATAGACTCCACGGCACGCTTGCGTGAGGTGGTCGCCGCCCCGATCGTTTCTAGCACATTTGTTGGGTGAATTGCTTGCAACACATTAACCCCTGGCCTATATGTAAACGGTAATCTTAGTACAATTGCTCGCGTTCGAAATTCTGCGTTGAATGGACACCAACGACACCTTGACCCCTCTCTTATATTGAAGCGGTAATCTCGGTATAATCAACAATTGATGCGGTAGAAGATGCCACACACAACTATGAATTGTTTTATGATAAGTCAAATTGAATCTCAAAGAAATAACTAAGAAAAATACTTAGGAATTCTTCAAAGAACCAAAAGTAGAGAATAACCTCACAAATATATTGAATAATAATAATGTATAATGTATATTGTATTTGATTACATCAACCTGGACCTCTATTTATACTACTCAAAATAATCCAAATCCTAATAGCAATAGTAACAAATTATCCTAATCCTAATTGGAATTCCAAACCAATTTGGAATAAAAATCCCTATTTATTACAAACCAATTTAGAAAGTAAATCTTAACTATTAATAAATCCTAATTACAATAGAATTATAAAACCTAATTTTCCTTATCGCGTTGGAATCAAACTGAAAGTCCACGTCAGTTGAATAACTTGTTGTAGCCTTTTCCCAATTGGATTCAAGATTTAAATTACCTGATTCCTTGTATCTGTGTGGTTCCCTTTCAATTGCTGAATTGGATTTAGTGGCTAGGACTCTGTGTGGTTTGTTTACTGAATATATTAACTTTCCTTGCATATACTAGCTGAGTATTTAATGTTAAGTTCGTGGCCCACGTGATATATATTGTGGTTGATGACTTGAAGGGTCCCACGTGATATGCTAATTAATTGAGAAATAATTCTTTAATTGAATCCTTGGACAATTTCCAGCCCAAACTTCTTGATTTGCTTGACGAATCCCTAGAACTTGAATTGAATTATTGTCGTTTGATGCGAGCCCGATCAGGATTGTATCATTCCCCTCCTCTTGAAAAGGATTTGTCCTCAAATCTGACATTCCCTCCTTTTGAAAAGAATATGTCCACAAAACTGTTCCTACATAAAAATAAACTAAGTTAATAACATCAAAAAAAACATAACCACAAATCTCACCTGACAAATTAATTGAATAAGCAATATCAGCAACGCAAGCAAAAATTTGAAAAGCTTTATCTCCTCCTGGATCAAATATCAGTATGAAGAACTCTTTATGTATCACAAACTCCCATTCACGAATTCTCGGATCAAAAATGAATCTTATGATCTTGATCATTCGTAAACAAAACCACGTTAATGATCCTGGGTCAAATGTCAACTTTTGAAACTCATCATGTCGTATAAGCCCATACACTTGAATTCCTGGATCAAAAATCAATTTGACGATCTCATCCCTTCGCAGAAACACATTCGTTAATGCACCTATGTCAAATATCAATTTTTGAAATTTGTCATGTTTCTCACGCCAACTCTCTTGAATTCCTGGATTAAACACAAATCAAAATAAATCAACAACTCCCTTTTGTCTAATCACCAAGAAATCAAATAAATCAAAATCACATGCATAGTCTACTAGAACAATATTCAAAACACTTCCCTGTAGACTCTCAATGCATTGATCGAATTAAATCGCACGATCTATGATTCCCTCGATGAATGTGATCCTATCACGAATCTACAAAACACAACCAACCTTTCTCCATCCATTGACATTAACACAGTCAAAATCACAAAATAGCACCAACGAACAAAAAAAATCACAATCATAAGTTGAAAATTCAATAACATATCGACGATGATCACAAAAAAACTCAACACATGCTAAAGAATTTCTCAAAATGTTGACAAAAATCGGAATATCATCAAAATAGAGAATAACAAATTTTCCCATGAAAGAATTCAAAATATAATTCAACAATTCCATGAAAGTATGCAATGCCTTAGCTAATCTAAGTGAACTAACTAAACATGCAAATAACTCATCTCTCAAACCATCTTGATGATAAACACTTCTTGAATCAAAACCATATAATAGCAAATCATGGAACGAAGATTGCTCTAACGAAACAACATGATTACTACCATTGTCAACTAACAACAATTCATGTAAAAATTGACTAGCATGAAACCCTAAGTTAATATTTGGATAACAAAACCTAGAATTTATTTCATGTAAGTAAGCACACTGAAAATGAGAATATATATCATGATCATAAACTAACTCAACAAATATCAAGTATCCACCATAATTTATGATATAGATGATTCTACCCACAAAATAGCTAACAACATATCCAATGGAAGCATGCAAAACATGTTTTAAATAACTCATGAAAATACTAGATGCATCAATTAATCTAACAGAAATAACTAACCACCTATATATCTCACATTCTAACACAATTTTCCATTTACCACAATATCTCATGCTAAATTGATTAGGCATTGTCATCACATGATTATTATCACATGTAGATAAAACATAAGAACTATGCAATTTATCAAACATATTATCTAAATAAAGAAAAGAATAACGATACTTGTTTACCAATTCAAAATCGACGAACAAACTCGTTGTCTCATCCTCCTTAGATACTACGATCTCATAATCAACACATGAACTCATGTCTTCTCTCACAATACCTACTTTCACCAACTCTCCAACCCGCCTTGGTAACTCCGTCGTCTCCTCGGGAATACTATCAGCTGATCGGTACGAAATGATATTACGGGGTATTTCGTCAACAACCTGTACAAGAGACAAACAAAACTAGACAAAGAAGAATCATTAGTGTTAGTATTCAAAAGCGCCGTCTTGTACGAATTTACAGTTATTGACTTTTCAAAATATAACTCAATTTTCAACTCAGTCATTTTAAATAACTTTATTCTGTTTTAGTTCATAAAACATAATAAATTTTTCTTCATCTTTTATGTTTTCTCTTAGAACTGATAGTATTCTAATTTAATTTTATAATATATTTGGAAAAAAGGTAAAAGGAGAACTATGAATAGCTAGGGGTATACCATTACTATTCTTCTTTTTATGTTTTATTTTTGGACTTAAAAATATATTCATGATTTAAGTTACTCCATCCGTCTAAGAATAAAAGTTCTTATTATTTTATGTAATCTCAAGTTAAATATTTACTTATACTAAATAATCTATTTTTTTATAATAATTTATGTGTAATATCATTAGTATTAAATGTTATATTTTTATTATTGATAAATATTTATATAATATCACTAGTCATGTATAGAAAAATATGCAATTAGATGAGAATTTAAATATGAATAATTTTATCATTTGACATTTTTTTTTAAAATTCGCATAAAATCAATCATCACTTTCATTCTAGGAGTGAGAGAGTACTTGTAAGTATATAATACTTCTATCTGAAATAGGAAACATTGAGAAGCATAGATATAATAATCAGGTTTGATGACGTTGGGTTTATTTGGGTCGGAGGACCGAAACTAACATATTTGGCAATCGATTGTCACGAGTACTATTTCAACAACCATAATCTATACTATTGATCGCAACATTGGATGACACAGATTGAAATAGATTTCCCCTTGCCGCTACAAGCTGTAGCGACATGAGAAATTACTCATTTGCCCCTTATTTTCTTATGTGCTCATGTGTTATACTGTTTATCGCTAATAGTTATGGCGGTAGTGTAGTTAACTAATAAATTAGAATGGCTCAGTAGTAGTTTAATGGCCCAATAACCCATAGGTCTTAGGTTCGAAACCTAGTTGTGATATTTTAGCTTCTTATGTTATATTTTTGTGTATTAGATAAATTCTATTACCATATATATATATATAAATATATAATAAATTTATCTTTAAATATTCATATAAATATTTATAAATAAATATTCATATAAATTTATCTTTAAAATTTATAAATATTTCATCTAAAATTTACTTTAATGTTGAGATTTGTTTACTTAAGTAATAAATTAGAATGGCTTCTCAGTGGTAGCTTAATGGCCCAATAACTCATAGGCCTTAGGTTCGAAACTTAGTTGTGATATTTTAGCTTCTTATGTTATATTTTTTGTGTATTAGATAAATTCTATTGCCATATATATATATATATATATAATAAATTTATCTCTAAATATTCATATAAATATTTATAAATAAATATTCATACAAATTTATCTTTAAAATTTATAAATTTATAAATATTTCATCTAAACGTTACTTTAATGTTGAGATTTGTTTATTTAACTAATAAATTAGAATGACTCAGTGGTAGCTTAATGGTCCGATAACCCATAGGTCTTAGGTTCAAAACCTAGTTGTTATAGTTTTGCTTCTTATGTTATATTTTTTGTGTATTAGATAAATTCTATTACCATATATATATATATATATATATATATATATATATATATAAAATAAATTTATCTCTAAATATTCATATAAATATTTATAAATAAATATTCATATAAATTTATCTTTAAAATTTATAAATTTATAAATAATTCATCTAAAATTTACTTTAATGTTGAGATTTGTTTACTTAACTAATAAATTAGAATGACTCAGTGGTAGCTTAATGGCCCAATAAATCATAGGTCTTAGGTTCGAAACCTAGTTGTGATATTTTAGCTTCTTATGTTTTATTTTTTGTGTATTAGATAAATTCTATTACCATATATATATATATATATATATATATATATATATATATATATAAATATATATAAATTGAGCAAGGATCAAGAGCATACCCCTTATCTTACTCACCCGTGCTCACCCCCCTTTAGCGACGAACCCAGCGACGATTTTAGTCATACAATCGCCGTCTATACTTTTAGCGACGAACAACATATAGCGTCGCTAAAAGTATAGACGACGGTTGTATGACCAAACCGTCGCCAGGTCCGTCACTAAAGGGGGGTGAGCACGGGTGAGTAACATAAGGGGTATGCACTTGATCCGGACCGTATATAAATTTATCTCTAAATATTCATATAAATATTTATAAATAAATATTCATATAAATTTATCTTTAAAATTTATAAATATTTCATCTAAAAGTTACTTTAATGTTGAGATTTATTTGTTTAACAAATAAATTAGAATGGCTTAGTGGTAGCTTAGTGGCTCAATAACACATAGGTCTTAGGTTCGAAACCTATTTTTGATGGTACTATTATTATTTTGACTGTTATTATTATTATTATTAGTAGTAGTACTACTATTATTATTATTATTAGTACTATTATTATTTTAACTGTTATTATTATTATTATTATTATTATTACTATTATTATTATTATTATTACCGTTATTGTTATTATTATTATTAGAACTATTATTATTATTATTATTATCTTAATTTAAGGCAACATTTTAATAGTCGTTGCAAAAAGTTGTATAAAATATGCAACGAAAATAAAAATTGTTGCCAATGAATGTGGTCCATATTAGGCAACGAAATATAGCAACAAAAAAATTTTCGTTGCCCACGATAAGGAGAAATCAAGTGGTTAGAAATTTTGCAACGAATTTCTAACGAATTTTGTTTCCAAATTTTGCAACTACTTATGAATTTCGTTGTAAAAAGTGAAAGTCTGACACAATCTGCAAAGAATGACAAGTTTCGTTGCTAAACATACACTTTTAGCAACGACTTATAAAGTCGTTACCTGAAAAATCGTTGCTAAAGCCCCATTTTTAGCAACAAAAAAAAATTTTCGTTGCCTACGATGATGGAAAAGTAAGTGGGCGAAAATTTTGCAACGAATTTCTAACAAAAAATTTTCCCGCCAATAAATTAGCAACGAAATTTTGCAACGACATATGAATTTTGTTGCAAAAAGTGAAAGCCTGACACAATCTACAACGAAGGACAATTTTCGTTGCTAAACATATACTTTTAGCAACGACTTATAAAGTCGTTGCCCGAAAAATCGTTGCTAAAGGCCCATTTTTTGTACTGAAATTTTTTAATATAATTTTATTGACTAATGATCGCTAGTATGATATATTAAGACCATATAAGGGTAATTTGGTTATTTTTGATAAAATGTTAGGTGAATGGTATGTTATGTTTGGTAAATAAATTAAATAGTAAGAGATCAAAAATTAAATTAATTTGTTTATAAGTTTAATAAATGATTAAAATATTAATATATGATTAATAATATTAGATTAAAATATTATTAACTGACTAATAATAGTAGATTAAATAATTAATAATAATTGATTAAAATATTATTAATTGATTAAAATAATATTAAAATATTATTAAATGATTAAGATATTATTAAATGATTAATAATATTTATAAATGATTAAAATATTATTAAATGATTAATAATATTGGTAAATGATTTGAATATTATTAAATGATTAATAATATTAGTAAATGATTTGAATATTATTAAATGATTAATAATATGAAAGTGTGATTAGAATATTATTAAATAATTAATAATATTTGTAAGTGACTGAGATATTATTAACTAGTTAATAATATTAGAAAGTGAATAAAATATTATTAAATGGTTAATAATATTAAGAAGTGAATAAAATATTATTAATTGATTAATAATATGAGGCGGAAATTTAAGATGATGATTTAGTGATAGCAATATTATCAAAGGATAAAAATATTACAGAGGGTTTAAGGTGTTATCTAATATTTGATAATGTGGCTAAATGTTAGATGATTTATTTATAAGTAGTAGTATTATGAGGTATGATATGATATGCTGATTCATAGATCAATCTTATTAATGATATGTCTTTCATAAGAGATTAAATTAGAGTGCGTAGCACTAATCACCGGAAGAGGCAAGTTTCCTAACTAAAACTCGTGTTATTATGTTTCAAACATTTCAGTGGATTAATTATTGATAATTATTCAATATATATGATTATTATTATTTGAACTTAGAGTAAGTTTCATATGTTCATCAGGTATGAAAGGTTGATCAGCTTGATTACCAAAATATTTGTTCATGGTCATTGTTGGTCACTCAACATTATTGATTCAGTTATTCATTTATTGAAACTTGATTCTCATTCATTCAGAATTGTTATATATTGTCGAAAAATTCATAAGATATATTCTTTTTTCCAATCATGACATATCATTATTGTATTTAAACTTGTTGAGCAAAGTAGTTGTTTACCCTTTCTATATAATGATAATATTTCAGTTAAGCCCGAGTGCTTCAGGAAGGATAAAGACAAGGGGAAAAGTTCAAGAGTAGATTATAATATGCGATGTTATCCATTATGTTATCTTATATGGGTCGATTATGTAAACCTTTTGAGTTATTAAAGATATGTATTAATTTAAGGTTGTTAGACCCTTGGGGAAATACTGTAGAACCATTGTGTAATGAACAATGTATTTTATATATTATGTGTTAGTTATATAATATGTATGAAGATGATGTATCGTGACACACTAGGTCTGAGGTTCAAGGGACCCTAATTTTAGGGCACTACGTAATCAAATAAATAAATCTTGGCAGTAATTTCATGTTTTATATTTGATTGGGATATTGTATGGTAGAATGATTGAATTGTAGGATAACTATTCACAGAATATGTTCTTTATATTCTTTGTGATAATCCACATATTAAAATTTTGAATTCATATTATCTGGATAGTCATGATACATTATTTATAAGGTGTCACACATGAAGTAGACCAAATATTATTTATTTATATTTGAATTAAAGAAGTTTAATTCATTATAAATAATAATGGAACATTTCTTATTTATTTATTCTACTACCGACTTAATATTGAACCTAGAGGGTCACACCATAAAAGAGAGTAATATGATTTTAGAAGTGTTTGACTAATAAATTAAGTGTATTTAATTTATTGATGGAATAAATTAAATAACTTAATATTTATAATTTAGTATATGGAGGAATACTAATTATAAATTAATAAGAGGAGTCTTATTATTTATTATTAATAATATTTAGTTCCTTGGGAATTAATTTAAAAACCCCAACTCCTAAAAGATTTAGGAGATATGGTTAGTCTTTAAATAAGAGGAGTCTTATTGTGGGATAGACTAATGTAACTCTTGCTACTTGAAACTTTCTTGCAAGCATTCTCAAAACCCTAAGTAGTTAGGATAAAGAGAATTATGGCTAGCCACCTAAGATCTAGTAGAATCTAAATTCACATCTTCAATCAAATACTCTTCGTGGATCACCTCTTGGGCGTTGCACACTATTATAGTGAACGTTGAATTCGAGGATTGGAGAGATCACGAAGGTGAAAAAGGATTCGAGTTTGAAGAACACATCAAAGGGTTGATCATCTTCAAAGGTATAATCTTTTATCATTCCTCAATTAATAATATTACATAAGGTGATTCACGGGACTGTAGAAAACATTAAATACGATTTATGCCATGTTTCCACTGCTATTTACAATTCAATAGTATGTATGTCTTGCTTCTACAAACCAATAGTGACATCACAGACATCCTTATGTGAATTATTAATTTTTTTGATTCGTTATATATGTTGATATGTGTTTAGAATAATTTAGTTGGGCATAATTGATAGTATAAAATCATGATTTATGAAATAAAAAAGTAAAATCCCAATATGAAAAACCAAAATCAGAACGGACAAAAGCCTCAAAGCCGCGACGCTCTCCTTATGAGCCGCGACACTAGGCAAGAGCCACATCACTCCCTCCCTTGAAGCTTGGTGCTAGAGGGTCTGTTGATAAGTTTTTTGTGCAGTTTTTTTCAAAAATTATAAATTAAAATAAAGGAGTTTTTTTTATTAGAAATTGGATTTTAATAAAAAGGTTTATGCTAACTAGAATTTCCCATTAAATGATATATATATATATATATATATGGGTAATCATCCGTAGCAAACGTTTGCTATGGACACTGTTCAGCAAACAAGCTCCCATCCGTTGATCTAGATCAATGGATGGGAGCTTGTTTGCTGAACAGTGTCCGTAGCAAACGTTTTCTACGGATGATTACCCTATATATATATATATATTGAATATTTATTTTAATGACATAAATATTTTATTTATGCATATGGTGATATGTATGATAATAAAAGAGATGATTATGGACCATTGACCAATGTGATTTGATTTAATTTTAATGGATGTTTGAATGACTATGGTTTTCATAAATGGGGTCTGTGTACCTCGCCTCTCTAATATTCGAATGTAAATTCTATCTCCCTCCTATATACCTCCCATTGACTGCTGATCAATGTTTCTGGTTTTTGAAAAATAGATTGTAATAGGATTTTATAGAATTTTTTGAGAAATTGGAGTCGAAAAGCAAGAATGATGAAGACTCGTTTCTAATGAAGCCCGGGTTGAATGCAATAGTTATTGTGACAAGATGGAAAAATTGAATAGTCGTGTAAATTATGATGTAAGGATTATTATTTAATAAAATAAGTTTTTATTAAAAATAATATGTTATGTGAGTGTTAGTTGTTTTATAACCTAGGATGATTATAAAATGGTAGGATTCTGGCTATGTGCTAGAATAAATGTGTAAGAATTTTGAAGACATAAATTAAAAAATTCTGAAGAAATAAATTTTTCCAAGAAAAAGACGAAATAGACACTATTTATCTTAGGCTTAAGGTTTGAATAACCTAAGTCGTGTAGAGAGATTAGTATGTCAAAATGACATTCCATTTCAAGATTTGACGATAATATGCAGTGAAAAGTTATGTTATCCGATAAAAGCTTTTCTAAAAAAACGTGCAGAAATTTGACAAAATAAAAACTACAAAAAATTTATTTTGTACTTTTTAATCGTTTAACTATGTTTTGGAAATATATTACGAAAATACCGTAGATAGTCAAAATTTTGCATTCCTATTACTAACTATGCAGGAGGGAGATCATCAAACCAGTCCCCGGAGACAAACCCGGAAAATCATCAGACCAAACCCCCAAAGACAACCCTGTAGGACATCAAATCAACTTCTGAGACAACCTTGAGGACATACAGGAGTCAGCAGCTGTTAAACCCCAAGGAAAACCCTGAGAAAAGATAGTTGCAACACATCAAGCCCGAAAATCAATTCAGAAGGGCAAAAGAGTGTAAATATATATGTTTATTTCAATATATTTTTTATATAGGTTGTTTATGTGATATCATGTGAGCCTAGGAGCCATGTGGTCTAAGATCCAGCTGACGAATCTAGATCGGGTTCCCATAATGGACCGTTTTAAGTTTTACAGCTAGCCTTCAAGTTTTGTAATTATAAATATATGATGTTAAAACTGTTAATTCGGATTTATGGTTCCCGTAATTGTGAAAATCTTATGTGTAGTGATCGAGCATACTTTGACTGCTTTCATGCCCATAAGGAGCCCGACAATTATATATATATATATATATATATATATATATATATATATATATATATATTATGTCGAAGATGCTTCGTATCTAAAGAATAAAATCAAAATAATTCAAAAATGAAATAAAATGGAAGTATCAAAGGCCTCAATTATTATGTGAGCATAAGGGTTTGAAAACCTATTTTCAAAACATCATTTTATATGTCTTGTATTAAAATTGAAATTTTATACAAGTCAAACCCTTTGTATATAGGTGCAAAAGAGGCATAACACTACTTCCAAATAAAGAACTTAGGCCTAATTAAATGCAATGCACACGCACACATACACATAAATTAGGGAACAAAAAGCGCGGTAGCAGTGATTCAAAGGTGTCGGGGGTGCCTAACACCTTCCTACCGCTTAATCAAGCCCCCGAACTCTATGAATCTCGGTTTCCAAGACCAATTAAATAGATTTTAATATTGGGCCATATTGCAAATTCTTTCAAAACTCGGTTGAGTTGGTACAACCATTTAACTCATACCAACTAGCGACTCTGTCTAATTTAGACCATTAAAACTACAAATCTTTTCAAATCGTCAACATTATATATCGGCCTTTTTCCTGAAACCTCACCCTTCAGATCAAATCAAATCACATAGAAAACATAAAGGGTAAGAAACATATAGGAAAATGGAGATATACAAAAATTATGGCGTCCACAACTGGCGACTTTGCTAGGGATGGCAGAAGGCTTAAGCCACATTTCAATCATTTTGATTCCCTTCTTTGTGAATGTGTGTGAATTGACGTCTTTACAATGAATGGATGTGAATGTCTCTTTACCACGCTTTATATTAGTGCTTCACACAATGTCATCATTTTTGCATGCAGTGAGATGCGATGAATGTATGTTGTGTGATTTCTCCACCAGGAGGCAAACCTGTCAGTCATTGATTACTGGACTCCAGCGGCGATTAAGTCCAAGTGAGGCTTAGGAAAGGTACCACTCAGATCCGCTCCATTTGAAATATCGGATTAACTTTCCATTTAGTAGATTGCGATGAAATGGGAACTTCAATGCTGAAAAGCCCATGAGAGTAACCTAAGATAGGTCAGCCTCTAATAAAGCATATTGTTCAGGTTTATAAAGACTAAACTACCTACTCTTACTGTAGGAAAGATTGGTCGCATTACCAGATCCAAGTCTAAAAAGGCAAAAAACCTATTCATCAACATGGAAGAAAGTACCCAGCAGGGGTCAGGTTTTGTGTCTCGAGAAGAATTTGAGGGACTCAAAAATTAGATAACATAATTGGCTGTCTTCTAAAAAGAACATAGCAAAAGTATTTAGGGTAAACAAATACGTACTCAACTAAAGTCCTTCAAACAAGGTGGCAGTCAGGGTACTGACAAGAAAAAGGAAGCTAAGATTCCAGAACCTCAAAATAATGAGAAAACTAATAAAACCCCTGAAATTATCAATCTCAAAGAAGTTCGAGATAGTGATGATATCCGGAAGAAAATCCAGCAAATGAAAGAAACAATCCGATCAATCAAAGGGACTTGAGCATGTGGGATTGTTAAATACTCAGACCTCTACATCTTTTCAGGAGCCTGGTACCCAGACAAATTTAAAATTCTGAATTTTGAAAAATATGACGGATTTCTCTAATGAATTCTTTCAAATGAGTGAATTCTGAACTCTTTCAGCGGAGAAATCGAATCCTATGTAGAGGATGAAAAGCTGATAATGCAACCATTTTAGAAAAATCTAACTGGAGATGCCAAAGCCTGGTATGCCCGAATGGACAATTCTAAAATCCATAGCTGGGAAGAGTTATCTCATGCCTTCCTAAATAAATATAGCTTCCAGTCACAAATGACTCTAGACAGATATCAAATTATCAAAGTCAAAAAGTAGAATACCGAGTCATTTAGAGAATATGGCCAAAGATGGAGATGTCTGTAGGCTTAAGTTATCCCATACATAACAGAAATTGAGATGGTAATTACCTTCATCGACATATAAGAAGCTCCATTCTATGAGAGAGTCCTAGCAGGCATAGGAAAACCATTCTCAGAAATGATCAAAACACGGAGAAATGGCTAAGATGGGGTAAAAGTCTGTAAAGATTAAAGACCTTACTGCCTTAGAAGTCGTGCCTGAGCACATTTAGGCTGGAAATTATGGGAACAATCCTTGAAGAGTTCAAATAAAGAAAGAAAAGGATGTATCCTTTGTACTACAAGGTCAAATTTAGGGGGGCAGTCAAAACAAAAACCTGGCCATACAAAGAATGAATTATTCCCCTTTCTAAACATTTATACAATCCTCAAATCCTCCGTTCCAAAGAATTGGAGAAGCCAAACAGCAAAGGACATTCACGAACTTAAGGGACTCACTTGAGAATATTCTTAAGCGTTTGACAGCTTAGAAGAAAATTGTTCAACTTCTTCCACCAGCCAATTCAAATGGAAAGAATTTTGACCCAAAAAAGAAATGTGCTTACCATTATAATTCTCCAGGCCTTGACACCAAAGAATATTGGTCTTTGAAGCACAAAATCCTAGACCTGATAGATAGTGGTGAGATCATGATGACAAAACCAGAGCAGCAACATGTTTAGGATAACTGATGAGTGGGTTTCATACCTACAGATTGATATTTTTTTGGACATAAACGGTTGTTAATCCGTAAGTTTTAGTATTATTTTATGTGTGTGTTGTGTTTGTGTGCATGTTCAGATTTTGTTGGCTTAAGGCAATGTTTGATTAGCAAAGGCAGCAGAAAGCAGCAAAATCAATGAAAACACATAGTCATAGCCCGCCGTGGCGGGGCATTTAATGTAAAGTATCTCGCCGGGGTGGTGGTCCACATCATCGGCATACTTGACGCCCGCCGGGGCGGGGGTTCCCATGAGTAAAATGATATGTTTGGTAAGATGTTTATGATGTATAAGATGAACATGTTATTTATGTGCTACGTGATGCATGAAAACTGTTAGATCTTATTGAGTTGTCGAGCTCATTCTTACAAACTAACCATTTTGCAGGTCAGGGATTCAAGGTAATGATACGTGTTAATTGAATGATAGAGATCAATAGCAATTCAAGAAGATAATTTATTTTAGATGAGAAATGTATTTGATGCTTTTGATGTACCAAAATTACGGGGTTGTAAAGTTGAGTTATCTGATGTATAATGGATACTGAGTTGGGATGTAAGTTTTTATGCAAGATTTTATATATAACTCTGATGAAGCGAATCATAGAACAAGCATGATTCGAAGATATATAAGATATAAAGGTTGTTATTCAGGGAATTACAAAAAGAAGATATAAAAGTTAGAAATTATTCCATATTTTTATTAAGTTTAACATCAGATAAGATGTAAAGTTAGAATAAAGATGTATTATTAAGGACCAAGGTTAAGAGTTGAATTGTTTAGAATTTTGGGGTCGTTACGAATATAGTTCCTATGCCTAAACCCAGAGGAAAGGTATGAGTATGCGTGGATTACAAGTATTTGAAAAAAATCTTATCTCAAGGTCAACTTCCCGGTACCTTTCATCCACATACTGATAGAAAACACGGCGCAGTATGGCATATACTCTTTTGTCGTCATTTTCGTTGAGTAACACCAAATCATGGTTGCCAAAGAAGATAGAGAGAAAATAGCCTTTATCACTTCCTAGGGAACGTTCTGCTATAGACGTTTGTCTTCAGCCTTATCAACACTGGGGCTACCTATCGACGAGCCATGATGCCCTTTTTCTATGACATGATGCATAAAGAGATAGAGATTTATGTGGATGATATCATCGTTAAGTCTAGAAAGGAAGATGACCACGCTGACCATCTCAGAAAGATATTCAATCGGCTTCGTAAATACAACTTGAAGCTAAATCCAGCCAAGTGTGCCTTCAGTGTCAAATCTGGCAAATTATTGGGAATCCTGGTAAGCAAAACGGACATTGAGCTGGATCCTACCAAGATTAAAGCCATCACTGGGATTCCGATACCCTAAACATAAAAAGAGATATGGGGATTCCTTGGGAGAATCAATTCATAAGTAGATTCATTTCCCAACTCACTATAACGACTGAGCCCATCTTCAAGCAATTGAGGAAAAATTATTCCAGAAAATGGAGTGAAAAATGTCAAAAAGTCTTCCTATCCATCAAAAAGTAACTGGTGGAAGCTCTTGTTTTAATACCACCAAGAGACAAAGTTCCCTTGATCATGTACATATCAGTCAATGTCAATGTTATGAGCTGTATGCTGGGATAGAAAGATTATAGAGGCAAAGAAAGAGCTTTCTATTACCTCAGCAAGAGATTGAGTAGCGGTGAACAGAAGTAAACCTTGATTGAAAAGACCTGTTGTGCTTTAGCGTGGGCTGCCATAAGATTACAACATTATCTCCATGGTAACATTATGAGGGCCACGAATCCAAGGTCCCGAATCACCGCGGATCTGGTTCGATCATTCTATCACTATTACTATATTTTTTTGCAAGATATAAACATAGATTGTTTATACATTAAACTTACACTTAACTCTCCGAGGTTGAGTAACCTTAACTTAATACACAATACATAACTTATTTAAATTACAATAACATTAATATATAATACTTATTAAAACTCTAATCGCACACATTAACTTTAAGCTGGAACTGTCTTTAACATTTCCTTGTATCCGACGTATTCTCCTTAATCTGTAATGTTTATCATGATATAGTAAGGGTGAGAATAGAAGTTGCCCAACAAGTTTAAGTTCAATAATTTAACGATATATCATGATTGAAAGAATCTGAATAATAAGCTGGCTATAATTCAACAATATAATTGTGAACTAGCAGGAGCAAAATTTTGACTGAATAAGTATATAACATGAACAAATATATTTGGACCGAATGGTAATGAAGGTGATCAGCCTTTCATACCTGACTTATACATGCAATATGTACAGTGTACAATTCTACGATGGCAATCTACAATGATTATCCATAAGCATATCAGAATAAAACAACTCTTAGTAGAGTTAAGTAAAAACAAACTTTCCTGAACCGTTGATTTATATCTCTTTATCCGAAGACCTAATATTAGTAATATAGATCTCCAATAGTAGAATAATATCATCACAATATAATACTATCATATATATATATATATATATATAGAATAACCTAACCACATAACACGCAACCCTATCAGTCTATAACACAATAAGACTCGGTATCAAGTCAAACTATTACAGTCTGAGTTGAACCCGACACAAAACTGACATCCCGAAGATCTAGTTGGACAAATCTCAATTTTAAGTTCAATTAAACTCTGTCTAAACACTTAACCATTATCTACTATAATTTATTAATAGTCAAAATATTTTTCGTAAGCTCGTAATAATTTTTATATAATTATTACTATTTATCATAAATTTTAAATCATTAAAATCGTATTTAAATGAATTAAATACCACATAATTCTTTTATCATTAATATCTATTTATTATCAAATATTAATGAAATATATATCGTAATATTATAATATATTTATAATATTACAAAATATTTTTAATACCTTAAAATCATTTTTATATGATTTTTAAACCGTTAAATTCATTATCTGGTAATTACTATTAATATTGAAATATTAATATTTTCATGACGAAACATCAAAAGTTGTATTTTATAACTTAAAATATTTTTATAATACTTATATCATTTTTATATGATTTATAAAATATTAATTCTATTTTCCCACAATTTATTTAATATATTTAGTAAATAAATTAACCATCATTAATATTTATTAATTAATGAAATTTCTCACAAAATATTAAAAGTCACTAAAAATAACTTAAAATATTTTTTTTACCATAATATGATTTTTCATGTATTAAAATCATTCTTAAATAATGCATTTAATATTATAATTAAATAAATTAAATACCATTTATATTTCAAAAATATTAAATATTTATGAAATATACTCAAAAATAATAAAAAACTATTTTTCACACTTTAAAATAATTTTTCAGAATTTATTATGTATTTTTAATAATTAAAAATCATTTTTTTCTATTTATTTAATTAAAATAATAATGTTTCGTAATTAAGTGTCGCTAAAGGTACCATAGGCGACAAAACTGTCGCTAATGGTGTTCTTGGGCTGTTCTTCAACAAACCCAGAGCACCATGTCAATGTTCGAGATACACACTTTGATCGGTTATAACTTCTTGTCTAACATGTTTCTGGGATATCTCCAACATGGAATATGTAATATTAATGTAATAAAACAACTACCAACTAAGTTCGTGGCCATACGACACGAAATCAGAGAGATCAAAGCCTCTCAATCTTCTAACAATGCTGTTTTTGAGTTTCTGGGTTGCCCAAAAACTTAAGCAGTGTCGAGGGTCTACTTTTGAACCTTGATTGATCTGGTTTCAGGTCATGTTTTAAGTGTTTGTATGATACAGTATGATAGTACATAGCTTATAACACAAGTTTATAACACTATTACACTCAAACAATACAACCGTTGAGAGATCAATGCCGATTAATGTGATGTCAGGAGCTGCTCTTTACGATTTTTGGGTTTTCTAGATTTCCTCACGAGTAGTCGGTCAACGATATTTTGACCAAGGTTATTTATGAATCTGATAAAGATATAGGTGATCTAAGAACACGCTTGTGTAGTCCTTATGTCATACTACAACACCAAAACAATAACATGGCCTAAACACCAACACACAACAAGATCAGAAGGCTAGAATTTCTTGTCAGACCGTTTCTTGAATTCTAGGCTGCCCATAATTCGTTTTTCGTGAATAGTCAACGACATTTGACTGTCTATATCTTTCACTCTACACGTGATCTGGACTTGATACAAGTATCAGATCAAAGACCATACAACATACTACAAGTACAAAAGCTTAAAACACAAAAACAGTTAACGGAGAAGAATTTAGAGGCTCTGACTTTTTGTTGTCAAGCTACTTTTTTCCAATTTTCTAGATTTGACAAAATGCTAGATTCGAGGACTTTGATGTTATGGATCTGGGATTTAATAACCCAGATCGCTAAAAGACACCTTATTATATAACTTTAACTAAACAAACACAACATTTAACATCAAATAATCATATTTATAAGATTAGGGTTTTTATACCTTTAAAACATTGATCTTTGATTTCTGATCATTGAATCTGATATTGGAAAGCTATAAACTGAACTTGGCTTATCTTTTCTCTCTCTCTCACTCTACATTTCAGATTTCTAGAGAGAGAAAGTGTGGGAGAAAAATGAAAATGAAAGTATGCATTTTCTCTTTCTTAATCTATATAAATGATATGATTCAATGTTTCTAGCAATCTAAATGGCTGATTTTGGACACATAGCAATAACTAATACTAGGTTTAGTTCAACCACTCCAATATTTGCAAGATTTGCAAATAACATCCAATAATGCACTAAAGGGAAAAATAGTCTTTTCACAATTAATTTTAATGGCATTCTAGTAAATGGCCAAACCCTTAGGGTTTAGGGTTTTCTAACCAATTTATTAAGATTAACCCTAATTAATGTTATAATTATTTACACTTGCGCAATTAAGTTCCCAATTTAGGGTTTCATACACCGAACGTTGACGTTCTTAATATATACTTAGGGTTTGTCACAGATATCGTTTATCTGGTCAACCCTTGACCCTTAACCACATACCGTACACATATACACAGAACATATTCACGTATTCTCTTAATCCTGAATAATTCACCTAAATCCTTCACAGAATTTTGAAATCCTCAAAATTCCATCTTAAAAATATCAAACGCATACACTTATTTTCTGCCTAGGTTCTAATATTGAACCTTAAATCAATTACTAAAATTTTAAAAAATTTCTAAATTCTCGGGTCGTCACATTCACCCCTTCTTCTAAAAATTTCATCCCCGAAATTTACCTTACACCATACACCATACACCATACATTCTTATCATCACATGCTACCCAATACACCTCTCACAAGAGTAAAAATTTTCAAATTTTGCTGAGGAGTCATATAGACTATTTGTCTATCATTTTCGCAAAGGTTTTATGGAAATTCATCCGTAAACAGTCATAACTTACAGACACAAATGGTGATTAGTCCAATATGCCCTGTACTGATCAATTACTGCTGGTCGGAACAATTTGTTCCTCTTATCCGCCTTGGGCGCATAAACTTTTACCTCAGTCTTTATCAGAATCCGCACCAAAACAATTTGGTTCGGGAAAGTTTTCAAAGAATTCTTACAGTTTTCATAAATATTGGTCTAGCTGAATCGAATAACATAGACTCATATCAATAATTCAATTCAATCGAATTATTTAGGTGTAGTCAAACCCCGTTGACAAATTAAAATTTTTAAAATAGTTTGAAAATAACGTCATGATGCTGTACTGTATTCACAGTCCGTTTGAGGATGTCGTCATTATATAAATTTGTCATAACACATTATACAATAGTGGAACAATGATTTTTAGATCAAATTCACACTAAGTATTCATGCATTTATAACTCTATCAACTTTTATCATCTATATACCAAGTTACATGGTACATGAGTGATAAATAAAAATATATTTTGATATTTCAAATCATCTTCGTCTAGCTGAAACAAGTAGCATAGACTATACTTTAAACCGTTTCAAAAATGATTACGAGTATATATATATAGAGAGAGAAAGAGAGAGGCCGGATCAGGTCCGGACTCCCGGACCGGACCAAAATCCGGACATTTTTTTTTGCTTTTTTTAAAACAACTAAAATAAATAAATAAATAATTATGGAATTAAAATTTTTTCATAATACAGTGTTTTGGGTGTGATTTGGGTACTTATAGCAAAACATGTATGTACAGTCTGTGCAGACTGTAACACTATTTTTTGGTATAGGTATTCAAAACACGCCCAAAACATTATATTATGGAAAAATTTCAGTTCCATAAAATATTAAATATTTTTTTAGTTATTTTTTTAAAAAAAGCAAAAAATAAAATAAAAATTTGGGGTCCGTTTTTGATCAGGTCCAGGAGTCCGGACCTGATCCGTGTTGTATATATATATATATATATATATATATATATATATATATATATATATATATTTCAAAAGCACTTAGTGCGTATTTAGCTTGATGTCAAAATTTCGAAATCTAGCATAGCTAGAAGTTTTGGAAATCTTATGTCTCCACTAATAATCAATTACTTAAATAGTCTATGTATTCCTATAATATTTAATACTCTATTTACACATAACTATACCCAATTCGTCAAACCACACTTATGAGTTCATTTACTTGCCACAATCATATAAGTTTAAGAACTTGTCCTAGTCAGACCTTTGGCGTCCATTCGCTGAGGGGTTCATAAAAATTTCATATAATTATGAATCAATAATGTCACGTAAGTATGAGTTTTAAGAACTCGTACTTAACCTTATATTCTCTACCTATAACCTATCTATCTGTTATACACATGAGAAAGGAATCACCCTTTTAATATGCATATAGCAAATAACACGACAAAAACATTTCAATGATTTTCATTGCCAGAACTAAGTAGTTTTTACACCAAGTACAATTCCCCGCCCACACAAGGAATCATACAACTCAGTTGCTGACGTGAGTCCTCAATTGAAATCCCCATCTAATCTTAACTCCATTCTCAATACGAATTTCATTTAATCTGTATTCATAATCCTTTCCTAAATATGTACCAATTCATAGTACAATTGACACCCATCAATCTTGCTACAAACTGTTCAATCATTCGATTAATCATTCTCCACACTATAACCTTATCTGATCACGGAGTCATCTCATCTTATATATTACGATTCATTTCTATGTCTTGATCATTTTGTTTTATGATCTCCTATCACTGTACTTTTAGTCTTTTAGACTCTATCTATTCATCACTACTGTTCAACTTTATTATCAGAGTTAAGGAACTCTGTATCTTATAACTCCCCGCAATTTGTCTTTGAATCATACCGACCAACTAACTCTATTTGAGTTAGTACTTATCCTAATCACTGCGGGTATTAGTCTCAAGTATTCTTACCTAATGTTCATAACTTACAGCTCTGATACCAACTGTGAGGGCCTCGAATCCGAGGTCCCGAATCACCGCGGATATGGTTTGATCATTCTATCACTATTACTATATTTTTGCGGAAGATATAAACATAGATTGTTTATACATTAAACTTACACTTAATTCCCCAAGGTCGAGTAACCTTAACTTAATACACAATACATAACTTATTTAAATTACAATAGCATTAATATATAATACTTATTACAACTCTAATCACACACATTAACTTTAAGCTGGAACTTTCTTTAACCTTTCCTTGTATCCGACGTATTCGTCTTAATCTGCAATGTTTATCATGATATAGCAAGGGTGAGCATAAAAGTTACCCAAAAAGTTTAAATTCAATAATTTAAAGATATATCATGATTGAAAGCATATAACATGAACAAATATATTTGGACCGAATGGTAATGAAGGTGATCAGCCTTTCATACCTAACTTATACATGCAAATGTACAGAGTACAATTCTACAATGGCAATCAACAATGATTATCCATAAGCATATCAGAATAAAGCAACTCTTAGTAGAGTTAAGTAAAAACAAACTTGCCTGAACTGTTGATTACCGCTACACAATTTATATCGCTTTATCCGAAGACCTAATATTAGTAATATAGATCTCCAATATTAGAATAATATCATCACAATATAATACTATAATATATATATATATATACATAGAATAACCTAACCACATAACACATAACCCTATCAGTCTATAACACACATAAGACTCGGTATCAAGTCAAACTATTGCAGTCTGAGTTGAACCCGACACAAAACTGGCATCCTGACGGTCTAGTCGGACAAATCTCGAGTTTAAGTTCAATTAAACCCTGTGTAAACACTTAACCATTATCTACTATAATTTATTAACAGTTGAAATATTTTTTATAAGCTCGTAATAATTTTTAATTAATTATTACTATTTATCATGAATTTTGAATAATTAAAATTGTATTTAAATGAATTAAAAACCACATAATTCTTTTATCATTAATATCTATTTATTATCAAATATTAATGAAATAAATGTCATAATATTATAATATATTTATAATATTACAAAGTATTTTTAATACCTTAAAATCATATATGATTTTTAAACCGTTAAATTCATTATCCGGTAATTACTATTAATATTAAAATATTAATATTTTCATGAAGAAACATCGAAAGTTGTATTTTATAACTTAAAATATTTTTATAATACTTAATTCATTTTTATATGATTTATAAAATATTAATTCTATCTTTCCGACAATTTATTTAATATATTTAGTAAATAAATTATCTATCATTAATATTTATTAATTAATGAAATTTCTCACAAAATATTAAAAGTCACTAAAAATAACTTAAAATGTTTTCTTTTACCATAATATGATTTTTCATGTATTAAAATCATTCTTAAATAATTTATTTAATATTATAATTAAATAAATTAAATACCATTTATATTCCAAAAATATTAAAAATTTATGAAATATACTCCAAATAATTAAAAACTATTTTCAGACTTTAAAATAATTTTTCAGAATTTATTATGTATTTTGAATAATTAAAAATCAATTTTTTCTATTTATTTAATTAAAATAATTATTTTTTGTAATTAAGTGTCGCTAAAGGTACCATAAGTGACAAAACTATCGCTAATGGTGTTCTTGGGCTGTTCTGCAACAAACCCAGAACACGATGTTAGTGTTCGAGATACACACTTTGACCGGTTATAACTTCTTGTCTAACATGTTTCTGGGATATCTCCAGCATGGAATATGTAGTACTAATGTAATAAAACAACTACCAACTAAGTTCATGGCCATACGACACGAAATCAGAGAGATCAAAGCCTCTCAATCTTTTGACAACGTTGTTCTTGAGTTTCTGGGTTGCCCAGAAACACAAGCAGTGTCGAGGGTCTACTTTTGAACCTTGATTGATCTGGTTTCAGGTCATGTTCTAAGTGTTTGTATGATACAGAATGATAGTACATAGGTCATAGCACATGTATATAACACTATTACACTCAAACAACACAACAGTTGAGAGATCAAGGTCGGTCAAAGTGATGTCAGGAGCTGTTCTTCACGATTTCTGGGTTTTCCAGATTTCGTCAAGATCAGTCGGTCAACGATACTTTGACCAAGGTTATTTATGAATCTGATAAAGATATAGATGGGATCTAAGGACACACTTGTGTAGTCCTTAAGTCATACTACAACACCAAAACAATAACATGGCCAAAACACCAACACATAGCAAGATCAGAAGGCTAGAATTTCTTGTCAGACTGTTTCTTGAATTCTAGGCTGCCCATAATTCGTTTTTCGTGAATAGTCAACGACATTTGACTGTCTATATCTTTCACTCTACACGTGATCTGGACTTGATACAAGTATCAGATCAAAGACCATACAACATACTACAAGTACAAAAGCTTAAAACACAAAAATAGTAACAGAGAAGAATCTAGAGGCTCTGACTTTCGGTTGTCAGGCTACTTTTTTCTAATTTTCCATATTTGACAAAATGCTAGATTCGAGGGCTTTGATGTTATGGATCTGGGAATTAATAACCCAGATCACTAAAACACACCTTATTACATAACTTTAACCAAACAAAAACAACATTTAACATCAAATAATCAGATTTCTAAGATTAGGGTTTTTATACCTTTAAAACATTGATCTTTGATTTCTGATCTTTGAATCTGATATTGGAAAGCTATAAACTGAACTTGGTTTATCTTTTTTCTCTCTCTCACTCTACATTTCAGATTCTCTAGAGAGAGAAAGTGTGGGAGAAAAAAGAAAATAAAAGTATGCATTTTCTCTTTCTTAATCTATATAAATGATATGATTCAATGTTTCTAGCAATCTAAATGGCTGATTTTGGACACATAGCTATGGCTAATACTAGGTTTAGTTCAACCACTCCAATATTAGCACGATTTGCAAGCAACATCCAATAATGCACTAAAGGGCAAAATAGTCTTTTCACAATTAATTTTAATGGCATTCTAGTAAATAGCGAACCCCTTAGGATTTGGGTTAGGGTTTAGGGTTTGAACCCTTTAGGGTTTAGGGTTTGAACCCTCAAGTTTAGCAATTTAATTTTCTAAAATTTCCAATTTAGGTTTTAAAAATAGAAATTTAATATTTCTAAATTATAATTAGGATTTTCTAATTATATTAAAATTTCTTAATCATAATATAAATCTTGCTAATTAGGATTAGTATTTCCTAATTAAAATTTATAATTAAGCAATTAGGGTCATTAGGGTTTATAACCCACGAATTAGGGTTTTTAATAGAAAAATAATTTTCTAATTTAGAAATTAGATTCCGTAATTAGATTAGGATTTTCTAATTACTTATAACTTTAAAATTAGGATTAATATTTCCTAATTAAAATTAAAATTATTTATTTAACACTTAGGTTTTGCCTAATTATAAATTAGGGTTCCTAACCCAAAAATTAGGGTTTCAAATTTTGAAATTAGGGTTTTCTAGCCAATTTGTTAAGATTAACCCTAATTAATCTTATAATTATTTACACTTACGTCATTAAGTTCCCAATTTAGGCTTTCATACACCGAATTAGGGTTTCGAAGGTGCTGTAAACATAAGAAGTAAACATAAACTGGCCCATGTCCATTAAACTGTAGTTTGTCAACACCAACAACACAACCGAGTATGAAGGTTGTATAATGGGATTGAAACTGGCCTAATCCATGGGTATCCAACGGTTATCAGTCTTTGGAGATTTCGAGTTGGTCATCAAGAAAACCACCATGGCATATCACACCAAAGAATTGCATCTGTTGTCCATACCATCGGCAGCTCATCAAGATGGCTTTGGAGTTCGAAGAAATAGTCTTCATCCTAATATCAAAATTGCAAGCTAGAAGGCACCAGCTTATGGGAATTACATTGGAGAAGTATTAGATGAACTGACTCCCATTAGAAAGTCTTGGTATCAAAATATAAAAGAATATCTCTGAGCTAGATCTACGCCCGCTAGGGCAAGTCAAGCTGAAAGAAAGCGAATAAATAAAATGGCTATGAAATTCTATATGAGCGGAGATGCACTCTACAAAAGAGATGCTAGAATAGGCTTGTTGAAATGCTGTCGACTTCGAGAAAAATTTCTAAAGAATTCCTCTTTTAAATATTTCTTACCTTTTATGTTTTCTACGTGGTTTAAATCTTGTTGAAAGCGTGAAATTAACAAAAGAGTTTGACATAAAATTTCGACAATTTGAAAATATTAATTTTATAGAGCCTTCAATTGGTAGGAATGAAATGGTTGTACCAACTAAAGCGAGTTATGAATTTTTTTGCAAAAAGGCCCAATTTTTGAACTTTGTTTAACAGGCCTTGGAAAACGAGATGCATAGAGTTCGGGGGCTTGCTTAAGCGGGGGGAATATGTTAGGCACCCCCCGACTTCCGTAAAAACACGGTTCCCACATCTTTTCAATTCCCTAATTATTTAAAGTGTGTGTGCGTATTTAATTAGGCCTAAGTGCTATGATTAAAAGTGGTGTTATGCCTCTTTTGCTCCTATATACAAATGATTTGATTCATAAAATCAATTTTTAGCAAAGAATTTAAATGTGAGGTTTTGAAAAGCAATTTTTAAACCTTTATGTCCGCATAGTAATTGAGACCTTTGATATTTCTATTTTATTTTGTATTCAGCTTGATTTCAATTTTATTGGAGATGCGAAGCATCTTTAATAATAAATAAATATATACATAAGTGTCAGGCCTCTTACGTGTATGAAACCCATCGAAGTGACCCGAGCACCACAAACCACAATTTAATTATGTCATCAACTTAAATCTGTATCCCCGCTTTAAGGGCCAGGGTTACATTTACAAGGGGCTGCAAGCTGTCTATACAGTTCAAATTTGTCCATCATGAGAATCGAATCCAGATCCAAGGAATTGATCATAAATCCCATGATTCCTAGGCTCATAGAATAATTTAAAAGCTTTCACAACAAATATATTGAATTAAAATGCAGATAAAAATCTAGACGTCACAAAACAAAGGATTCGTCAGTTAAATCCATGCATGCACGTAGCCTAACTTCTCGTTCCCTTTAGATACAGAACTAGGGTTGCGTGGTTCCTTAATATTTACAAAACTAGAAAGAAAAATAGATTTAAATGAATCTTAGTCATTCTAACTCAAAGGTTCTAGTTTTACAACTTTTGAACCGGTTGAAAGTTGGATATGACTAGATTTAGATAAATCTACTCCACAAACTTCACATAATACATATTTACATCAAGTGAACAATTAAAACTGGTATTTAATTACCTTAAATAACTAATATATATATATATATATATATATATATATATATATATATATATATATATATATAAGTTTGAAAAACCCACAGATTAGCAATCCAGGCCAAACAAGTTAATATAAATATATATATATATATATATATATATATATATATATATATATATATTAAATATATTAAAGCAGTAAAAAGCTACAGATTAGCAATCCAGGCTACCTGAGTTAATATATATATATATATATTAAATCAGAAAAAGCCACAGATTAGCAATCCAGGCCTAAATAACACTTACACACACACACACACACACACACACACACACACACACACATATATATATATATATATATATATATATATATATACACACACACACTAAAGTAGTTAAAAACGTCAAATATGAAGAAATCTCATAGTGTGTAGTGAGGAAGGCTTTAAACTATTTTTGAAGCTTGAAAACTCCGTTTCCTCCAGTCAAAGCTTCATATGTTACACTATATAAGTATAAAAATGTTTATAAAAAACAATAGTAGAATTTGAAACACTATTGAAATGGTTAAGAACTAAAACGGGCGGAATATTCTCTCTTTTATTCCTTTTTTTTAAATGGCTAATGCCGGGGTCTATTTATAGACAAAATCAGTCACGGGACAACCCGTGGTAGCCACTGGTCTACTTGAGACTGGCCTGGGTGGGCCCGATCTTGTGGGTCCATTTGTCTCGAAGTACGTGCACTCTGACCAACGTGTTGTCTGCTCAAACCTTCATAACTTTCAATCCAGGAATCCGATAGAGGCGTGTTATACCTTTCTGAAAATCCCATTCCGAGAGCTACACAATGATATGAGATTTGACCTTTTTCAAATTTGGGAAGATGAGTCCAGGATTAGTTCTTCGAGTCTTCGTAGTCCGTCCGATGAGCTATCTTACGCTGTTTTCACTCGGGATTGACGTTATGGTTCTGCATGACCTTCATGGCAGTGATTTTAATCTATTTTATGTTGAGTTGGAAAAATTACTCTTTTTACCTCCTGAGGTTGTTCTAAACTTGACATGGCAGCATCTGTCTATATCCATGGTTGTTTCTGATGTTGATTTGATGATTTCCCGGGGTTGTCACCGGGATTTGATTTAATCTCCCGGGGTTGTCATTAGGGTTTGACTTGATCTCCCGGGGTTGTCATCAGGGTTTAACTTGATCTCTCGGGGTTGTCACCGGGGTTTGTCTTGATCTTCTGGGGTTCTCACTGGCGTTTATCTTGATTTCCCAGAGTTTTCACCAAGGTTTGTCTTGATCTCTTGGGGTTATCACCAGGGTTTGACTGGATCTCCTATGGTTTTCACCGGGGTTTGTCTTGATCTCCCATGGTTGTAATCGAGGTTTGTAATTATCTTCCGAGGTTGTCACCGGGTTTAACTTGATGATTTTAACTTCTAGGGTTATCTCTGGAAGACAAAATACGATTATGTCCTCCTGCATGGTTAGTAACAGGAATGCAAAAATTCGAGTGTCTACAAATGTCTAGACAAACATCAAGCACAAAGACTTATGGATGAAGTCCACGGTGGAGTATGTGGTCCTTACATGAGTGGTCCATTACTTGCAAAGAAAATACTAAGGACACAAAATTACTGGATATCTCTTAAAGCTGACTATAATAATTACGTTAGAAGATGTTATCAATGCCAAATCCATGGAAATGCCATCAACGCTCCTCCAAATGAACTACACAATATGAGTTTACCATAGCTCTTTTCCATCTGGGGGATGGACGTTATTGAGCTAATAGAGCCCAAAGCCAGCAATGATCATCAATTTATCTTCACCATGATCGACTACTTCACCAAATGGGTTGAAGCTGCATCTTCTCCCAAAGTTACCAAGGAGGTAATCATTGGTTTCATCAGAAATAATGTAATTTGTCGATATGGACAACCAGAGGTGATCGTATTAGAAAAAGCCAAAAATATGAACAACTAGATGATGAAGGAATTATGCATCAAATTCCACATTAAACATCTTAATTCCATTATTTATCATCCTAAAATGAATGGTGCTATTGAATCAGCCAACAAGAACATCAAAAAGATCATACAAAAGATGTCAGCCAATCATAAAGGGTGGTCTGACTTACTACCTCTAACTCTATTAGCCTACAGAATGTCAATGCGCACTTCCATTGGGACTATTTGCTACTCATTGATCTATGTCATTGAAGCATTACTCCCCATAAAAGTGGAAATGGAATCATTAAGAGTATTGATAGATGCTCAAATGAAAGAGGAGCAATGGATGCAAGAGCGGTACCACCAGCTATCTCTGATAGATGAGAAAAAGGCGGTAACCATCTTCCATGGTTAGCTATATCAACAAAGGAATGCTCGGTCCTACAACAAGAAGGTCCGGGTTAGGCAATTCAAAGAAAATGACTTGGTGTTCAAGAAGATCCTCACCAATCAAGATGAAGCCAAAGGAAAATTCTCTCCAAACTGGGAAGGCCCTTTCATTGTCAAAGAAGAGTTAACGGGAGGAGCCCTCCGACTACAAGAAATGGATGGGGAAGAATTCCCCAAACTCGTCAATTCAGACACCGGGAAAAGTTATTATGTCTGAATTACCTTTAAACAAACATCCTGGTCCAGAAAAATCAATCAAGTCAATTCAGGTTTTCACTACAAAGCTTGAACTATGAAATACCTGATCTCCCCCCATCAATGGGAGTACGTAGGTAGCTAAATATGCTGCGGTTAAACCAAATAAAACACAAATACCCAAACCGTTTAGGCCTAGTGTAAACTACAAAAGACATGATTTCCTCATTTATCTATGAAAGTACGTAGGCAACCATCTATGGTGTGGTCTAACCTTCAAACGAAAAAGCCAAATCCCTTTCCTTCACTCAAAAACCCAATAAAATACTAGTCTCAAGACACTAAACCATAGAAGCCTCCAGGTACAATGAGCCATTTTGAGAGACCCTTTGACATCTCAATGTCAGTAAATTAAGAAAGAGCTTGTGATACATCAAAATAGCCAGTCACAAAGAAAATGGTTATCATCAAGAAAGATCAAAACATATGCAAAGGGGAAGTTAATCAAAATATATTTCCTTGCAATTTAATGTCATTTTATATATACAATGTATCATGTACATGACAAAAATGACTAACATATTCTATGCAGGAAAATGAAAGCTAGTCTATAAACCCACGATTAAATAGGACAACAAGTCCAACATCACATCCCTCTCTTAAGATGGAGGTGAATCTCTGAGCTCCTAGCATGAGGTCTCAATACGAGATAAAAGATATATGGCATCCTGCATAGTACGACCATGATCATCCAAAAATGCACTCATATTTGCAACAATATCCTCCACATAGGATCTGAGAGTAGTCAGATCAGCTACAACAACATCCTTGGTAGCTCGGGCCTCATCTCTCTCAACAAAAGTGACATCCCAGCCAGATAGGGTTGTCAACATCAATGCCCTTTCCTGATCCCTCTCAAAGGTTAGAAGCCAAATTATCTACTCTAAAGACTCTAGAAAAGGTGGGGTAATAGCAGTTGAAGAACTAGGAATGTCATTGACTAAAGTTGTTGTCAGACTAGTAAATAACTCATCCTCTATGGGAGAGACATGATCCTCCATAGGCTTCTCATGGTTCGTATCAGTGCTAGGCTATGAATAAAGAATCGTAGATGATGCAATGCCTGCCTCTAGCCACGAAGAATACTTCTAGGAACTACCTGAATAACTCGAGAAAAAATTAGCCCTCTCCCGATGTGTCCAGTAATCATAAACTTTGGCTAGGTCATCCTCTAACAAAGATGAGGCCGACGACTGCTGACCTGAAGCTCCATCAAAAGTATAGACATCCTTATACTCGTAAAACTGTCCCATGACAGCCAAATAATGATATTTAGTAACTCCTCTCAAACCAGTCAATGAAAAAAATTTCATACCCACGACATGAGTGATAAAGTTATAAAGGGAACTGAACCCTTACCAAGGTAAGATTGCAAAGGAATCCTCAATCACAGTCAAAAAGATAAATCAAGATGTTGCATCTATACAATCAGCCGGTCAAAAAGAATGAAATATAGATATTTTATGTGTAAAGTAGTACCCATGATGTCTGAAAATGTCTATCAGTCTCAGATGCATCATAAACCAGATGTATAATAATACAACACTGCCTCTAAAAAACTCAGTAGGATGGGTATGGTAGAACGTGGCCAACAATAGAGTCTCTACTAAGATCATAGAAATGATGGTATGACCCTCCCTCAAAGCCCTCACTACAGTGATCAAGCCAATGTCCATGTGATCCATGTAGAGCGACATATATAGATAGGCTACAATGCACATTAACAAGTTGTCTACTCGGGCATTCTGCCACTCATCTTCAGAAGTGGTGATATCTCCCGAGTATAATGAATAACTGTCTGTCCACCCAAAATGATCAATCAAGAAATCAAAAGATATAAGATATCCTAAGGCGATCTCGTCGAAGATGAATGTACGACGTAAACATGTCAATGTCATAAACTGTCGTCTGAACTCACCAACAGTTGATGAGTGGGTTTTATACCTACGAATTGGCTTCTAATTCAAGCTTAAATTATGTTAACTCGTCATTTTTGTGATTTATTTTACTTTTTTAGTGTTGTTTTATGTTTAGGTATGGTGGCAACGCTTTTGGGCTTTAAAAGGTATTTTTGTGGTTAAAATTGGCAAGATGATGAGTAAGAACTAGACTGCAGCAGAAGGCACCCCCGCAAGGGCAGACATCATGAAGCTAAAACCCCACTGGGGCGAGGGTACTTGATTGAAAGTCAAAAGCACTGCCCGTCGGGGCGGGCTATTAGTGAAGGAAAACCCCCGACGGGGCAGGGGTAAAGGAAAACCCCCGACGGGGTAGGGGTACAGGAAAAGCAAGAAGTCTGTTCTAACTATAATTCTGCAAAAGTGTGAAGGATAGTGGTTGGCATGGTGTGGAACTCCATTGGGTGTCGAATTATGGCCAGAATACATTTCCTACGCTGGTTATTAACAAGAAATACAACAAGACAATTAATCATACAATCGAGGAACAATTGGAAGCTATAATTTGATCAAGAGCATTAGAGGAAGGATTGAAGGTTTGCAAGTTAGAGCTATGGAGAAGGGTGGTTCTTGATTCATTCTTTTGCTTTAATTCAATTATTGTAATTGGGATGATGATTTCTTTGATATTTTTAGTGTTTAATTCTTTTGTGATGAACTAATTTACTTATTAGGCTTGTGGCGGATCTTATGGTTGAATGATGATTATGTAACCTTTAATTTTAGTTTAATAATTTATCTTTTAGTTTATCTATAGTGATTTGTGTTTGAATTTATGAATTGTTTGATCACTAATTTTGTGTGGAATTATATGGACTCGAGAGATGAAATACGAATTTAGACTTAGTCATTATAGCATGTGTTCTTAAATTCTGTGATTGAATAGAATCTTAATGAATGTTAAGGTAGAGATATGCTTAGCATCGTATGTAATCGGATAGAGAACTTAAATTTAAACCTTGTTTTATTGTAATTCACATAGAGATATAGTAAATTAGTTGATTAAGGTGTTTACCTTAATTCTATCTAATTTGTGGATTTAAGTTAATATGGTATTAGTGCATCGAGAGGTGGATAGTTCTACTTGAGTGTTCTTGATTAATAAACTGGGATAGTGAATTATATTGAAATAAGGTGTAATAATCGGAGTGATACTTAAAGTTAAGTTGTAAGCCTAATTCTCCATTATTTGCTTGAAATTACAATTTTTGAGTTTGGTGATTGTTTAGTATTTTTATATTTATAGTTTTTAATAGTTTAAATCATTGAATTGAATAGTTTAATAAAATTTGGATTAATATAAAGCTTGTAATTGTTAGGATTGATTTCTTATTAAGCCTCTGTGGGAATAATACTTGACTTATAATTATATTACTTGTTGACCACGTAAACTTGCGTATGAGCGTATATAGATTTTACCCAACAAGTTTTTGGCGCCGTTGCTGTGGACTTTAGTATAAATTTTAATATTTTTCAATATCAGTTTAATTAATCTAATTTTACTTAAACATTTTTTATTTTATTTTTCTATTTTTTATTTCAGGTTCTTGAAGTCAGTTTATGCAAACTCGGTCTAAAAACCCAGACCTACTTCCTTTTGAGGACGATATCGAGAAACAATTTCAAAGGTTAAGTAAGTGGATAAAGGATACTAGGGAAAACTTTGAGAATTCTGAGATAGAAGAAGTAATGGTTACAGAAGTAAAGAAAGCGTTGAGGGATTTTGCTACTCCTAAGGTGACTGAACTTCAGTCGAGTGTCACCAGGCCAGTGATTGTTGTAAGTACATTGGAGATTAAGCTGGGGACTATTCAGATGATTCAGAATTAATTTTGGTTTGGGGGACTAGCCAACAACGATCCGACACTTGGTCAGATTTTTGGAGATATGTGATACCTTCAGATAAAATGGGGTATCAGATGAAGCAGTCAGACTTCGCTTGTTCCCATTCACTCTACGGGACAAGGCGAAGAGTTGGTTACATTCTCTACCATCGGGTTCAATTACTACTTGGGAAGACTTTGCTCAAAAGTTCGTGGATAAGTTTTTTCCACTAGCTAAAACTGCAAAGATGAGAAATGAGCTCACCATGTTTGAGCAGTAGCATGGGGAGTCTTTATATGAGGCATGGGAACGGTACAAGGAATTGCTTAGAAAATGCCCTCATCATGGACTACCCAAATGACTGCAGATGAATACGTTCTATAACTGTTTGAATGGGAATCTCAGGACTAGTATAGATGCAGCTTCGGGTAGAGCGTTTATGGCCAATAGTTACGAGGAGGCATATGAGTTAGTTAAAAATATGTCAACTAATAACTACCAGTGGCCTACATCGAGGATGAAACAGTCTAAGGTAGCTGGGGTATTAGAGGTAGACAGGATAATAGCGTTGGCGGCACAGATTTTAGCCTTATCGAGGAAAATGGATGCTTTGACTAATGGATGCTTTGACTAGTGCACAACCACAGCATGTGGCATATGATTGCGAATTATGTGCAAGAGAACATCATACGGAGAAGTGTGTCATCAATCCAACATCGATTAAGTTTATGGGAAACTATAATAGAATTCCACATAACTTGTATCAAAATGCTTACAATCCGCGGAATAGGAACCATCCTAACTTTTCGTGGAGTTATAATCAAAATCAGCAGGCTCCATGACCTTCTTATCCCTAGGGGTTCTGAAGTCATAATCAACAAGTATTTCCACATCAATAAAAGAAAACTGACTTAGAAGAGTTTTTGATGAAATATATATCGAGAAATGAGGCGGCAATGAAAACACAAGCAGTGGCCATCAAAAATTTATAACATCAGATGGGACAGCTTGCCTTAGCATTGAATAATAGACAGCATAGAACTCTACCAAGTGACACATAAAAGAATCTGAAGGGGAATCATGAGCAGTGTTAAGCAATCATGTTGAGGAGTGGAAAACATCTTGATGGAAAAAGTTCAGAAAATTCAGCACAACATGATGTCACGAAAAATGAAAACAAAATTGTTGTAGAGAAACATGATGGGGAAAATCAAGGGGACAAGACCAAGTCAGATGTTGAGCCAATTGTGTATCCTCCACCGCCGTTTCAGCAGAGGGTCCAAAAATAGAAATTAGATAAGCAATTCGTTAAATTTTTGGAAGTTTTTAAGAAACTTTAAATAAATATTCTGTTCGCAGAAACCCTAGAACAAATGCCTAGTTATGCCAAATTCATGAAGGGTATTATGTCTAGGAAGAAAAAGTTAGAAGATTATGAAACCGTGGCTTTGTTTGAGGAATGTAGTGCAGTTTTACAATGAAAGTTAACCCCAAAGTTGAACGATCCGGGTAGTTTTACTATACCGTGCACGATCGGTAACATGGCCTTCAAGAAGTGTTTGTGTGACTCGGGGGCAAGTGTAAACCTCATCCCATTATTCGTTTATACCAAATTGGGTCTACCAGATCCGAAGCCTACATACATATCATTGCAGTTAGCAGATCGATCGGTAACTTATTCGAGAGGGATTGTGGAGGATATTTTTGTTAAAGTGGAAACATTCATATTCCTAGCTGATTTTATAAATCTAGATTATGAAGAAGATAAGAACATCCCAATCATCCTAGGGAGACCATTTTTGGCTACGGGCAGGACTCTCATCGATGTGCAAAAAGGTGGTGCGTGTTAGAGTTTATGCCCTAGAGGCCAATTATTTGATATAATTGTTTAACGTTTTGATATTATATTTGATTGAATAAATAAATGATTTTATTATGGTTTTATTTACTGCGTAATATAATTGTTAACATAATAAAATTTCTTAGAATAGTGATACAAATTATATAGTTTCAAGTATGTGACTTGAACATCAGATTATAATTACAATTAGTATCATTGTTCTTAAATGTCCCTAGTCGAGTATCATTATTGATGGGACAACAATGATGCATTGAGACTAGTATGTGGATTGACTGATGACCAAATCTTATTGGTCATAAATATATGAGATATTAAGTCAATGCATAGGTATATGTTAGAGAACGATGTACTGTACAGACCCATCATGAGAATTCTATATAGAGCATTATGCAAAGTGTCATTAGCAATTCTCATAGTGACAATGATGTAATGGTCCTCTGACCTAAAATTGCTATATTACTACATGAGAATTTATGTACTTTGATATCATCAAATGCCACCATTAATAGGGTGGACTATAAAGGTGATTATTGGGTTCATCATGAATCGTGTGAGAAATATGAGTAATCTAAATGGAATTTAACCATCCTATATATTATGGGTGATATCCATAGGCCTCTTGATTGAGTAGGACTATGAAATGCATGGCCATGCTCAAATAGTGATTTGTTTCATATAGTCTACTCATTGATCAAGAAAACATAGATTAAATTATGAAGAGTATGACACATTCCATGACTCGAGTTTAATCTAGGATATTAAGGTTAAAAGGATTAAATTACATTGAAACATTGGTCACGAAAAGTTTGCATCGAATCATCGATATTATTATTACTTGGGTAGCAGTGATGCATTACTAGATGCCGCTCACTGTTTATAAATTTATAATATGATTTTAAAATTATTGCCAACGTAATAATAACCTATAGGGTCACACACAAAGAACGTTATTAAAAGAGAATTAATTTAAATTGTAAGGATTTAAATATATCAATATGATTGATAGTATTTAAATCACGAATTTAAATTAAAAGGATGCTTTATATATGTATATATATTAATTAAGTAAGACTTAATTAAGATATAATATATATATATATATATATATATATATATATATATATATCGGATTTTATTTTAATTAGATTAGGGTTTTGATTAATTCCGATTTATTGCTATATATATGATATATCAGCGTCTTTGGAAAGTTAATCAAAACAAAAACCCTAGCCTCTCTTAGAGAGAGACTAGAGAAAATAGTTCCGAAAATCCTCATCCTTGGTGGCTAGTACCACGATTCCTTCATCTGCAGATCGTAAGACAATTCGTGTGGATCGTTCATGTGGATACCGTAGAGACGCAGTCCGTTTAAATTGCGTTGGAGATTCGACCGCATCGATTCTAGCTTTAACAATCGGTATAATTTCTAACCTCTAAATTAATTATTTTTCGCATGGATCCTGTTTTAGGGTTTCGAAAATTGCTTTAAAATTTTAATTTCCGTTGTGCGTTTTTTGTGCCGAAACCCAACAATGTGATGGCCCCAAATCCAGGTACTGGAAACCTGAACTCGATGCTTCACGATGCCATTTCTTTGAGTGGAATAATAACAATAATATAAATATCAAAGTTAATTTACATATATATCAGAGTCTAATTCCAAGTACGCGACCTTTAAACATTCATTACATGATAACTGTTAAATATCAAAATCTTAATGAAGCCTAACTATTACATAAGAAACCATTAAACATATTATGTTTGCTTTCCTTTTCCTTTGTTCTTTCCTGAACCTTCTAGTTGATCTTGATTAGCTAAAAACATTTAAATTTAAAGCAAGAATGAGCATTTGATTGCCCATCAATTAATAGCAACAATAAATATGGGCAAAGGTACAAAAATGCCCCTGATGTTTACACGGATGTCCCACTTCCACCCTAAACTAATTTTTTTCCCAAAAGTACCCTTAACGTTAGGAAAATTAGGTCACTCGTGCCCCTGCTGTCAACTGACCTGCCACCTGGACTAACTCTGTTAACACGTGGATCATTTTTGTTGATTAGGCACCTAGGGAGAGAGAGATAGCAGTCGTGATTTTCAAAAGGGGTAAAAAAGCCCTAATTACTTTTACTCCACAGACAGACGGAATCGAAGAGGAGGAGAAGAAGATGCGAGAAGCTTGAAGACCAGTTCGGCGAGAGGAAGGTGGAGCACAGTTCAGCGAGAAGAAGAATCGACATGGCTCACTATTCGTTGTCATCTTTATCATCTGCTCGAAGACGTGCCATTGATCTTGATTATGAAGCTATTCCACTGTGTTATTGTGGGTTAAGGGCTCCTTTGTGGACCTCATGGAGTGAAACAAATCTTGGCAGGAGGTTTTTCTCATGTTCAAAATTAAGTGTAAGTTCTTATAATTTACTTTGATTTTGCGTTTGAAACAATTCCTAGCAGCTAGTATGCTTGGAAATATTTTACTAACAACAGTTGAATAATGCTTAATATTTTGGATTCATGAAAGGGGTTGTGGGTTCTTTGTATGGCATAACCCACATATATGTGAGAGGGCAAAAGTTGTCATATATGATCTAAAGAGGTAGAACAAAATTTTGCTGAATAAGGAACTGAACAAATTTTCCCAGGTTGAAGGGGCATCTGAAGGGGCATCTGAATTATCTGAATTAAAAGAATTGGTTCATGAGTTGAAGAAGTTGAAGTCAAATGGAGATGAAGTTTCTGTGAAACAAATTAAAGAAGTAGACTATTTGAACAGGAACTGCATTGGTGTGTTATTGTTAGTTATATTAATCTCCATTTCTGTAATGCTACTTAGGTATATAAATGGTTAGATGAATTGGTAGTGTTGTGAATTGTAATGTACTGCAGTTTGAAATATGCAGTTAACTTAATATAATCGATGAAAATGGTTAATGGAAGTCAGTGTTTTGTACTGTACTGCCTTTGTTTGATTTTAATGTTTATTTTACCTGAATGTCAAAGAATTGATCCATGAACTTGGTTAATGGAAGTCTTATTTGTGTGTACAATTGTGTGACATACGATCAGTGCCAATGAGAACAACAAGTCTTATTTGTCCATGAGAACAACAAGTTTAATATATAACTCAAAATATGAATCCAAAAGATAGTGCCAAATTATATTGCCAACATATAGGCTTGAGCATAAACAACATGTTCATTACATTTCTTTTAACTGAGCATAAACACTTCTTCCATAAGGCCAAAATATATTCCCAAAATGAAAAGCTCAGTTCCAAAACCATAACTGGAAGAAGTAGAATTACTAAGTAGGCTTTAATTACAAAATAAGTCTAATGGTCAGTTATCTCCAATACAGTTTGGTTGACTTCCTTTTGACTTGCTTGCATTGCTGCTCATACCAATCCTTGCATCCCTATCTGCCATAAGGCGTGTGATAGTGATGCAGCTTCTACCCATCCATTGCGGTCCTTGAGGTATGAAGGTCATGTTAGACATGTTTACAGGGTCACCATCACCTCTATGGTTTATCTTTCTATTGCCAACTGCAGAGGATGCTTTGTCTTTAGCTTTGTCTGCTCTTAGATGAGCTTCATTAGGGATTGAAAATTTGGTGTTAGGGTCAACCAAAGGTGGCTGTGTCTAACTTCCTTCACTGACAATTGTTGATGATGTGTCACTCTGCATATACATAACACAACATAACACAACACAACATTAAGCTTACACATCATATTATATCAATCATAATTGAAACATATAAATTACCTTGAATGTCACTGAACCAATTTTGTCATCATATAACAACCCAAAACCTTCACCATGATTGGATTGCTTCCTAGAATGAGCTCTTGCAGCAGATCGAACTGGTAATTTTGATTATCGTGATCTTGAAGTAGGTTGTGCACTCATGGATGAACTTGCATTAAGCCCTACAAAATGTAAAAGTATCAAATATAGGGCAAAATGTCAATATGTATACATACACTATGCAATATTTGCACCAATACATAAAGTATAAAATAGCAAAATGCAACATATATTTCACCAAGACAAACTACACAAAGACATATCACAGTAGACATATCATAGCACCAAGTCCATTAATAATAGATGGGCTACCTTGTGCTTGAGTTTGGGATTGAGGTGGGACTGAACTTTCTGTTTGGGATTGAGGTGGGACTGAAATTTCTGTTTGGGATTGAGGTGGGACTGAACTTCCTCCTTCTCCTTGGCTGTGATTCTGGTATAAGGCAAAATGTCAATATTTATACACTATATTGTTGCACAAATGATTACACAAAATGAAAAATGTCAATATGTATATACTATATTGTTAAACAAATGATTACACATATGATTACCTTTGAACAGTTGCCTTTGTTGTGTCCTGGTTGCTTACATAGACTGCATGTGATAACTTTGCCTTTTTTGGATAGCTTTATGGTTTTATTTATAGGTTTGGCCTCAGTTTCTTCTCTTCTTCTCTTAGTCTTAGGCCTTCCCCTGTTCTTCTCAACAGTTGGTGCCTCGACAAGTTGATATTTGTCCATTTCATAGAATCTCTTCCCTCTCACTAGCATAATTTTGTACTGATAAGCAGTTTGGTATACATCTTTATGGTACAACTTTGAAATATGGTTCATTGGGTCCTGTTTGTTATGAACTAGAGCACATATAACATGTTGGCAAGGAATTCCAGTGAGATCTGATGCCCTACATGTACATGAGTTCTTGTCCAAGAACACAGTGTGGGTGTCCTCACCCTCCCTGATTTCATAACCAATGTCTCCATTAAAGAGAACAGTGCACTCAACTGCTATGCTTTTATTTTTCTGAAAAATGTCATTGCAGTAAGGACTAAAACAATTTATCCACTTCTCACATGCTGACCCTAGAGTTCCCAACCTGTCCATGGTTTTTTGCCTAATGTATTCCATCATAGTCCTAATGGGCTTGTGCCTAGCTTCAAAAATCCAAAAATTGAAACTTTCCACCATGTTGTTATCTACTGCCCATGATTTACTTCTGCTACTAAAGAAAGCTCTGCACCATGTATGTGGTCGAAAACTCAAGAGATCAATTGCTCCCTTTGAACTCATGTCCCCAAGCAACTTCATGTTGTCCTTAAATTCTTCCTCAAAGGTAGGGCTTCGCGTCTATTGTCTCCAATTGAGAATTATATTTCAACCAAACTCCAAGATTATATAGGTAGTGCTCGTAGATATACTCAGCAAGTGGATGTGCACAACCATGTCTTATAATAACACGAAGTTGTATGTCATTAGACATCTCGTATGATAGTGGCAAAATACCCTTCCAAAGATGGGTTCGCCTCACCTTATTTGATTCACCAAATATAACTATTGTGACGCCCCGAAATCCGGCCTATCTTCACACCCAGATTCCGTATATCACGATCCCATCTTCTTCCAAACATACATCATTATATAGCTTAATATAACAACATATACTCTCAAATCCCAGGTTCTGGAAACCTTATAACCTTTTTCATTACAAAAATGATAAATACATTATTCATTTAATCTTACAAGAGTGACTTTTAATCCGCCACCAAGGATACATAACAGTTCCTTAAACTAGTCTATAGTTCAATTTCATCTTTCTATATTACAAGTCTTCACTTGATCTTCTCGCTCATTCACACTCTGAAGGGAACTTCATCTGGATACCATCAGCTTGACCTTTACGGGATCCTTAAGTTCGTCTAACATCATTCGCTGAAAATGTTTTTCATATAAAGCAAGTGTGAGCATTCAATTGCCCAGCAAGTCATAACAGTTGAACAAACATCTTCAAGAATTCAAATATTCTTTATAACTTCGATAACCGAACAAAGGTTATGAAGCAGCTCGAATAATAGGAATAATCACGATTCCTATCATTTTAAAACATTATTCTCATGCACTTTGAAATACTTTTATTCTTCTACCTTTTTCATACTCATCAGGTCTGGCTAGAATCATTAGCACAGACTTAACAATAACGGATCATGTATAAACAGAACATACTTGTATTGAACAGCTCAATCATAGAACAGTTCATATCATAGAAACACCGAAGTGTTCACATTGTGGCACAAGGCCTCATATGTTCTACCACTTTACACCAATATCGCACATTAGCATATAGACAGAACTCCTCAAGTTCAACATCTGAGAAGTTAAAGAAACTAGCATTCATTTAGAATATGAATGAAGTTAGGAAACTTGCCTTACGCACAGCTACAGCCTACGCTGAACTGCTCATTTCGGTTCCTATGTAGCACATAAGAAAAACAGCACATACACTAATTAGTCATGTATAATTGACTTATGCATTAGCTTAACTTTACTTTTTAGGGTTCGCATTCTTGCAACCTAAGTTTACGCGACCACTTTCATTATCGTTCTACAGCTTCATAACATACGGAGATGTCTTACTTTTACGCTCATCATCTTTGATGTTTTACATTTTATCTTCTTCTTATTACTTCTCTAAGACACAGCACACACCGCTTCTCTGCTAGTAGTCCATATGGTACTCTGAGTGGTTTCCCACAAACAATCAACAAACAAGTTCCCGTCTCGTCTACACTGCCCATAACAGTGAGTTAGATCGGTTGCCAGTTTTGTATATACCTTCGCTCACTGAAGGAATTGTTTATCCCAGCTCCCATATGTCAACCATCAAAGGTTACGATTGTACCACAACCTATACTCATCTTAACTTATCCGCACTATTAAACTATAATATTCGGTAAGTTAATTTCTTATTCCTTTCGGCTTCCTGACAACTAAATACCACGCCTCAGTATTCACTCTTTATCGTCTAAGTCATACAGTCTTATGTATACTCAGAGCGATCATTCCCTGCAATCCTTAACTCGGCTTTGTTACGTTAAAGGCTATTATCTTTAATTCAACTTCTTTACCGTTCATGGTTCAATCCATTACCTTCATTATCTTACGGTCAAACCATACACGGGGTGTAGGTTCTATCCATTTAATATTTACGTTCCCTCAACCTTCACGTCGATTAAAGTGTTAAACGCTTACATTTCAATCTAACGTTCTTATCCGAATCACATTTGGCTTCCATTAATCTCATTACCGTTCATTACTGCTTTCTTAATACCATTCATTATTCTTCTTTAATGTCGAAGCCATACAGTTCGTTGTATGCTAAGACCACTCGTTTACCACAACAACGTTGTGTACTCAGCGTCTAAACGCTCCATACTTATCACTCACTATCATGACATAACATCCAAATGTTATTCATTACACTCGTCGCTCAACGTCTAAGGAATCACAACCCTAGCAACCCCTCACGTTTGTTCATCGCGACTACGGTCCCCGGACATCGGTTATATAACTCGCATTTTTAAAAAATCACTTTTAATCTTTTCGTTCAACCTTCATTAAAGGTTTAATACACTTTATTAAGTGTTTCATTAATTGAACTATATGTTCAAATTTCTTTCTTGCACATCCCCCAGAAATTGAGCAGTAAAAATCTCATTTCTGGCATTGCACAGCACCGGCGCTGCGGCGCCATGCTCCTTCCTTAATCTCGCGTTGCGGCGTCACTTAGCAGTGGCCAAGGGACGGGACTCGCGCTGCGGCGCCGGCCTCCAAGGCAAAACTCCGCGCCGCGGCGCCAAGCAAAAACCCTAGAAAAATTTTTCTAAGTATTTTACAAGCTTGAGACGCTAACTTCACAATCTCATAACTTTTTTGTTATAACTCGGAACGAGGTCATTCCAAAGTCATTCTCTTCCTTATCTTATGTACTTTAATACCCCTCAGACAGAACTTCATTCTAAATCCGTTAATGTGCCATTCGATTGGCTTGATCATCACCCTTCGTTTATTTTATAATTTTAACGCTCTTTGTTCGTTCATCCGCAATTCGGTCATCCGAACTCGGAATTCGATTGTTCTTGAATCCACGACTCACGTTTTCAACATTTTCTTACATCCTTATGAAACCCTACATGTTTGGAATTTATTTACTAACTTTCTAATTCTCGTTTGTCTTTTACGAAATTTTCGCCATAACTTCGTTATAGCTATGTTTTAATCCGTTCTTCATGAACGTTTCTATCATTCCTAACCAAGCAATATGCATCAAACTTATACGCGATGGTTTTAAACTTGTCCATCAACAACAATTATCCCACGATGGTTTTAAATTTGTCCATCAACAACGTTCTTCGCGTTCTTCGTTCGTTCTTTAATTTTAATCGATATTTGGATTATGATTTCACTTTTTATTGGAATTTGATGTTATAGAACATTATTCCTTACTTATTTCATCTACTCATTCATATAATCAACTCAGATTGTTCTAATTCATTATGAATCATATACTTCTTTAAGAAATTTATTTACTAAACTTCAAATTCTTATTTCCTTATTTCTCATGATTTTTAACCATATGAAATCATCCCTAACATCATCTACTCATTATCCTCATTAAGTTATGTTTTAAACATATATATATAACTTAATGAAAATCAAACATAGAAGTTAGGTTTTAATACCTTTCCTCTTTATTTTTCTTCCGCTAGGCAAAACCGGCGATTTGCTAGCTTTTCTATTTCACGAACATTTTTGATCCGATCAATCATGCTCATGATCTTCCTTCTCCCTCTCCATCCGAATTCTCTCTCTCTCTCAAATGTAGGATTTTCAAAAATCTCATTTAAATGAAATTTAGCTTCCTATTTATAGATTTTCCAAAGTTAGGGCAAAATAGTCATTTCACCTCCCTTAACCTCCTTACTATTCATTACCTAACAACTAAGTTAACTT
The DNA here is from genome assembly GCA_020205505.1 of Panax japonicus. Taxonomy (NCBI): domain Eukaryota; kingdom Viridiplantae; phylum Streptophyta; class Magnoliopsida; order Apiales; family Araliaceae; genus Panax; species Panax japonicus. The sequence goes on along the minus strand of CM035101.1, from coordinate 18,051,068 downwards.
ACTCCTTAAGTTTACTTAACACTTAAGTCTACTTAATCTTTAAGTTTGCTTAACTTTTAAGTTTACTTAATACTTAAGTTTACTTAACACTTAAGTTTACTTAATGCTTAAGTTTTCTATTTCCACCTCCTTAGTTAACCTCCTTACTATTCACGTAGCTTCCCTTGGAAGCTTCGTGGTTCCATCTTTCGGGTTTCGTCCGACAGGTTTAAAAACTGCGATTCTCGGAATCCAAATATTTTTGGATATTTCGTCTTTCCTTTACCGATTAACTTTTACGTATTCTTCGGATTTCCGAAAAACTGAAAAACACTTTTTGGCGTTGAGCGTTTTCCTTCACATTTTACCCTAACGTAGCTAAACGGATGAAAAATACATAGCAGTACTTTTCGTCGTTTTTATTTTATCCGATTTCTGCACGTTTTTCGAGAAAAACTTTTATCGGCTTACTTAACTCTTCACGATATATTATCAGCAAATCTTTTGACGGAATGTCATTTTGACATACCGAACTCTCAGAATGACTTAGGTTATTTCAAACCCTAACCCTTAGGTTTCATCAGGTGAATAGTGCCCATTTCGTCTTTTTCCCCGAAATATTTTTGTTCCCGGAAAATTTTCATTTTCGTCTTAAAAATTCCTACTCGTTCAGTCTAGCTCGTAGCCAGAATCCTCCCGACTTATAATCATCCTAGATTCTAAAACGATTAATAAACACATAGCACATAATATTATTAATAAAAATTCATTTTATTAATAACTAATTCTTTAAACTTAAATTCTGGAAAATCCAAATTTCTGGGGCGTTACACTCTTCCCCTCTTATAAAAATTCCGTCCTCGGAATTTCTCAAAACCACACCCATACCCGGGTCATCACATTCACCCCTTCTTCACAGAATTTCGTCCTCGAAATTTTAGCCTACCCTTCTTCTCAACTTCCCTTCAATGGAGTTCTTATCTTTCCCTCATTCCTAACCCCCATAACCTATCAAGAATCATGAAGCAGAAGGAATAACGAGGAAAATAAAATTTCCTCTTAAAACGTTTCATACTTTTGCTGAGGGGTCAAATCGACCATGAACTCTTACTAGGTTAAACAGCATCTCTCCGTAAGCCCTTCTTTAACGGTCAGTTTACAATCACAAAGAAAGTAACTACCTCTTCCATGTTCTCCTCAGACTAAATCATTAGATTCCGCACCAAAACAATTTGGATTGGCACAACTTCTCAAGAAAAAGATTGATTTTCTTTTAAACATGGCATACCATTTGTCTAGCCAAATCAAGTAGCTTAGACCATACCAATAAATTGGATATCAACGTGAAACATTCGTCTAGTCAACTCAATTGACATCGACTAATACTTTAAATTCTTTTTCAATACATCAAAATGTTTTATGACGTCATGATACCGTACTTTTCACAGTACGTTGAGGACTTCGTCAGTTTGTGACTTCGTCATTATACATCATACCATAGTGGGTTGTTGATCCTAAGATCACATCCAACACCAGGTTCAATTGCATTAATGACTCCATCCTTTTACCATCCTTGCATCAAATGCACTGATGATATAAAATTCATTTTGATATTTCAAATCAATTTCTGTCTAGCCGAAACAATTAGCATAGACATACCAAGAATAGTTCTTTTTAAAAATCTATTGATTCCAAAAGTTGAACCAATTCTTTCATTTTTAAAATGCGAACACATATGCACGACTTCAATAAACTTCGAAATCTAGCGTAGCTAGATGACTTGGAATATCCTATTCTCCACCTTCCTTCATTGTCTTACTGCGACAATAACTAATCTTCTCTAGCTCCTTCAATACTAAGCCTACTGAAAACAACTCATTTTAAGTCTAAACATTTCTATATTTTAGTACAGTCCATCAACTTACCACACATTATGAGTTCAGGAACTTTCCACAATAATACGAGTTTAAGAACCATCCCAGACAGACCATAAGCGTCCATTCGCTGAGAAGTTCAAAAACGTACCATATCATTATGAGTCACGAACGTACCATAAGTATGAGTTTCAAGAACTCGCACCTACCTCATCGTTCTCTACCTATCAAGTATATACATGAGAAAAGATTCACCTCCTCGTCATATACATCTTGACAGCGTGACCAATTCCAATGATTATCATTTTAATAAGCTAAGCAGTTGTTACACCAAGCACAAACCTCTGCCCATACAAAGGTTCATACAACTTAGCTATCACATGAGTCTTCAATTGAAATTTTATAACTTCTAAATCTCTCTCTACTTAATACGAATTTTCTTTAATTCATATGCTATCCCTCACAACTCAATCTTAGTTCTTCTTCCCGTACTACTTCGTAGTACTATAAATCATTCATCGTTTAACAGCTCATCTGTTACTACGATTCACTATGATCACGTGGTGATCTTCTTATCCCTCTCTCTACAATTATAGTCTTAGATACTCTTACCTAAGATTTATAACCTATCAGCTCTGATACCAATCTGTGACGCCCCGAAATCCGGTCTATCTTCACACCCAGATTCCGTATATCACGATCCCATCTTCTTCCAAACATACATCATTATATAGCTTAATATAACAACATATACTCTCAAATCCCAGGTTCTGGAAACCTTATAACCTTTTTCATTACAAAAATGATAAATACATTATTCATTTAATCTTACAAGAGTGACTTTTAATCCGCCACCAAGGATACATAACAGTTCCTTAAACTAGTCTATAGTTCAATTTCATCTTTCTATATTACAAGTCTTCACTTGATCTTCTCGCTCATTCACACTCTGAAGGGAACTTCATCTGGATACCATCAGCTTGACCTTTACGGGATCCTTAAGTTCGTCTAACATCATTCGCTGAAAATGTTTTTCATATAAAGCAAGTGTGAGCATTCAATTGCCCAGCAAGTCATAACAGTTGAACAAACATCTTCAAGAATTCAAATATTCTTTATAACTTCGATAACCGAACAAAGGTTATGAAGCAGCTCGAATAATAGGAATAATCACGATTCCTATCATTTTAAAACATTATTCTCATGCACTTTGAAATACTTTTATTCTTCTACCTTTTTCATACTCATCAGGTCTGGCTAGAATCATTAGCACAGACTTAACAATAACGGATCATGTATAAACAGAACATACTTGTATTGAACAGCTCAATCATAGAATAGTTCATATCATAGAAACACCGAAGTGTTCACATTGTGGCACAAGGCCTCATATGTTCTACCACTTTACACCAATATCGCACATTAGCATATAGACAGAACTTCTCAAGTTCAACATCTGAGAAGTTAAAGAAACTAGCATTCATTTAGAATATGAATGAAGTTAGGAAACTTGCCTTACGCACAGCTACAGCCTACGCTGAACAGCTCATTTCGGTTCCTATGTAGCACATAAGAAAAACAACACATACACTAATTAGTCATGTATAATTGACTTATGCATTAGCTTAACTTTACTTTTTAGGGTTCGCATTCTTGCAACCTAAGTTTACGCGACCACTTTCATTATCGTTCTACAGCTTCATAACATACGGATATGTCTTACTTTTACGCTCATCATCTTTGATGTTTTACATTTTATCTTCTTCTTATTACTTCTCTAAGACACAGCACACACCGCTTCTCTGCTAGTAGTCCATATGGTACTCTGAGTGGTTTCCCACAAACAACCAACAAAAAAGTTCCCGTCTCGTCTACACTGCTCATAACAGTGAGTTAGATCGGTTGCCAGTTTTGTATATACCTTCGCTCACTGAAGGAATTGTTTAGCCCAGCTCCCATATATCAACCATCAAAGGTTACGATTGTACCACAACCTATACTCATCTTAACTTATCCGCACTATTAAACTATAATATTCGGTAAGTTAATTTCTTATTCCTTTCGGCTTCCTGACAACTAAATACCACGCCTCAGTATTCACTCTTTATCGTCTAAGTCATACAGTCTTATGTATACTCAGAGCGATCATTCCCTGCAATCCTTAACTCGGCTTTGTTACGTTAAAGGCTATTATCTTTAATTCAACTTCTTTACCGTTCATGGTTCAATCCATTACCTTCATTATCTTACGGTCAAACCATACATGGGGTGTAGGTTCTATCCATTTAATATTTACGTTCCCTCAACCTTCACGTCGATTAAAGTGTTAAACGCTTACATTTCAATCTAACGTTCTTATCCGAATCACATTTGGCTTCCATTAATCTCATTACCGTTCATTACTGCTTTCTTAATACCATTCATTATTCTTCTTTAATGTCGAAGCCATACAGTTCGTTGTATGCTAAGACCACTCGTTTACCACAACAACGTTGTGTACTCAGCGTCTAAACGCTCCATACTTATCACTCACTATCATGACATAACATCCAAATGTTATTCATTACACTCGTCGCTCAACGTCTAAGGAATCACAACCCTAGCAACCCCTCACGTTTGTTCATCGCGACTACGGTCCCCGGACATCGGTTATGTAACTCGCATTTTTAAAAAATCACTTTTAATCTTTTCGTTCAACCTTCATTAAAGGTTTAATACACTTTATTAAGTGTTTCATTAATTGAACTATATGTTCAAATTTCTTTCTTGCACATCCCCCAGAAATTGAGCAGTAAAAATCTCATTTCTGGCATTGCACAGCACCGGCGCTGCGGCGCCATGCTCCTTCCTTAATCTCGCGCTGCGGCGTCACTTAGCAGTGGCCAAGGGACGGGACTCGCGCTGCGGCGCCGGCCTCCAAGGCAAAACTCCGCGCCGCGGCGCCAAGCAAAAACCCTAGAAAATTTTTTCTAAGTATTTTACAAGCTTGAGACGCTAACTTCACAATCTCATAACTTTTTTGTTATAACTCGGAACGAGGTCATTCCAAAGTCATTCTCTTCCTTATCTTATGTACTTTAATACCCCTCAGACAGAACTTCATTCTAAATCCGTTAATGTGCCATTCGATTGGCTTGATCATCACCCTTCGTTTATTTTATAATTTTAACGCTCTTTGTTCGTTCATCCGCAATTCGGTCATCCGAACTCGGAATTCGATTGTTCTTGAATCCACGACTCACGTTTTCAACATTTTCTTACATCCTTATGAAACCCTACATGTTTAGAATTTATTTACTAACTTTCTAATTCTCGTTTGTCTTTTACGAAATTTTCGCCATAACTTCGTTATAGCTATGTTTTAATCCGTTCTTCATGAACGTTTCTATCATTCCTAACCAAGCAATATGCATCAAACTTATACGCGATGGTTTTAAACTTGTCCATCAACAACAATTATCCCACGATGGTTTTAAATTTGTCCATCAACAACGTTCTTCGCGTTCTTCGTTCGTTCTTTAATTTTAATCGATATTTGGATTATGATTTCACTTTTTATTGGAATTTGATGTTATAGAACATTATTCCTTACTTATTTCATCTACTCATTCATATAATCAACTCAGATTGTTCTAATTCATTATGAATCATATACTTCTTTAAGAAATTTATTTACTAAACTTCAAATTCTTATTTCCTTATTTCTCATGATTTTTAACCATATGAAATCATCCCTAACATCATCTACTCATTATCCTCATTAAGTTATGTTTTAAACATATATATATAACTTAATGAAAATCTAACATAGAAGTTAGGTTTTAATACATTTCCTCTTTATTTTTCTTCCGCTAGGCAAAACCGGCGATTTGCTAGCTTTTCTATTTCACGAACATTTTTTATCCGATCAATCATGCTCATGATCTTCCTTCTCCCTCTCCATCCGAATTCTCTCTCTCTCTCAAATGTAGGATTTTCAAAAATCTCATTTAAATGAAATTTAGCTTCCTATTTATAGATTTTCCAAAGTTAGGGCAAAATAGTCATTTCACCCCCCTTAACCTCCTTACTATTCATTACCTAACAACTAAGTTAACTTACTCCTTAAGTTTACTTAACACTTAAGTCTACTTAACCTTTAAGTTTGCTTAACTTTTAAGTTTACTTAACACTTAAGTTTACTTAATACTTAAGTTTACTTAATGCTTAAGTTTTCTATTTCCACCTCCTTAGTTAACCTCCTTACTATTCACGTAGCTTCCCTTGGAAGCTTCGTGGTTCCATCTTTCGGGTTTCGTCCGACAGGTTTAAAAACTGCGATTCTCGGAATCCAAATATTTTTGGATATTTCGTCTTTCCTTTACCGATTAACTTTTACGTATTCTTCGGATTTCCGAAAAACTGAAAAACACTTTTTGGCGTTGAGCGTTTTCCTTCACATTTTACCCTAACGTAGCTAAACGGATGAAAAATACATAGCAGTACTTTTCGTCGTTTTTATTTTATCCGATTTCTGCACGTTTTTCGAGAAAAACTTTTATCGGCTTACATAACTCTTCACGATATATTATCAGCAAATCTTATGACGGAATGTCATTTTGACATACCGAACTCTCAGAATGGCTTAGGTTATTTCAAACCCTAACCCTTAGGTTTCATCAGGTGAATAGTGCCTATTTCGTCTTTTTCCCCGAAATATTTTTGTTCCCGGAAAATTTTCATTTTCGTCTTGAAAATTCCTACTCGTTCAGTCTAGCTCGTAGCCAGAATCCTCCCGACTTATAATCATCCTAGATTCTAAAACGATTAATAAACACATAGCACATAATATTATTAATAAAAATTCATTTTATTAATAACTAATTCTTTAAACTTAAATTCTGGAAAATCCAAATTTCTGGGGCGTTACAACTATTAAATGTCGTATAAAAATAAAACACACATATTGTGAGACCCCAGATTTTATGAATAAAGATTTAATTTTCTTGAAATATTTTTTTTAATATTATGGTGTGGATTTGAGATAATGTTATAGTTGTGGGTAGTATTTATAAATTTTGAAAAGTATGCAAGTTGTTGTATAATATTTGATTGGTCGGGGAATATTCTTTTTATCGGAGAATATCCGTACGACGGTTCAATCATTGGTGGACCCCACAATGAAATTATTGTCAGATTGAGAAAACGACAAAAATATTTTTATGAAAAATAACGGCGGAAGTTGTACTGTTAACTGTTAAAACACTCAGTGTTAAAAGTACAGTAATACGTATGGTTGCCTAGTAGCACACGGTATTGATTATTGATGCTTACATGAGAAGTCACCCAGTTTTTTTTATTAGTATTATTAATATAATAAAACAGAAAAGCTTTTTATATAAAACATAATACTTTTATAAAGTTATTCATTTTATTAGACTATAAATAGAATATATTATATTCTATTATGCATAGTATTTTGCATAGTAAAATCTTTTTATATAAAACAGAATACTTTTATAAAGCTATTTGTTTTATTAGACTATAAATAGAATATATTATATTTTATTATGCATAGTGTTGCATAGTGTCTGCATAGTGTTGCATAGTATTTTGTATAGTAAAATCTTTTTATATAAAACAGAATATTTTTATAAAGTTATTCGTTTTATAAGATTATAAATAGAATATATTATATTTTATTTAAAAGATTATGCTTTAAATATGGACTGTCCGATTAAAAGTAAATCAATCTGGTCCGTTCATGAATTAGTTACTATGCAGTCCATTCTTCTATAAATAGAAGTTCACTCCTTCATTATTTCTTACGAATTCACTGAAACTCTAGAGAGAGAAACTATAGAGAGAGTTCTTCTTCTATAATTTTGAGCGTATTTCTTTAGACTTTAAGAAAGCTTTGAGCATAGTACAAGTATTCTTCGAGTATATCCACGTCATACCAGTCGAAATACTCTTCTTTCAAAGGTAAGGAATATTATTTGTTGTACTCGTTAGGGGTATTCCTTCTTTCTTATTGGTGAAATTCTTTTGTTATTCCATTCTTTATTATTCTGTTGGAATAACCTGTATACGCGGGATACCCTATACTTGGTGAAATTCTTTTGTTATTCCATTCTTTATTATTATGTTGGAATAACTTGTCTATGTAAAGTACTGCATACATGGTGAAATTTTTCTGTTATTCCATTCTTTATTATTATGTTGGAATAACCTATTTATGCGAAGTACCGCATACATGGTGAAATTCTTCTAATATTCCGTTCTTTATTATTCTGTCAGAATATCCTGTCTGTGCGTTTACGCTGGACCTGGTTCCATTCTTTATTATTCTTTTGGAATAATCTGTCTATGTGGATTACCACATGCATGGTGAATGATCCTTTGTATTCTTTCCTTATTAAATTGTGGAAATGATCTCTATATGTGGATTACCACATGGCGGGTGAAAATTCATTTGCAGTTTCATACATTCTATTATACTCAGTTGGTTAAAGTTTTGGCTTCTATACTCCATAAAATTAGTGGAATATCCTTGATATTTGCGCTTCATCTAGTATCTTTTCATTAAAATATTCTTCTGAGCATTCTTGAATTTTACTCCACAAAGCAGTATCATGTTGACAATTTGGACGTTATTGGTTCCTGGATAAATTAATTCTTGAACTTGTTTTATTGAATTATTATGTCATTATCATCATCCTCATGTTTATATTATGTTGAAAGTCATTTATGGCCTGTAGTGCATAGATGAACTTGGTATGATTATGACCAGTGATTATTCGGTATAATCATGACCGTAATGTTACAAATGATGTGGAAAAATCCTTATTGGCCCATAGAGCATTGATGGACAGTTTTTGGTGTGATTATGACTATGGATTCTCTTCGGCCAAGGGTACAAAGATGAATTGTTGGCATGATCAGGACCGTTGATGAAAACACAATTATCTTTGGCCCGTAGTGCATGGATAATTCGTAGTCGTGATACTAAAAAATATCCTTGGCCTGTAGTGCAGGGATGATTTGATGATGTGGATTATTTATTGAGCTGAGTCTCAACGTTAAAAGTGATGAAAAACCTTTTAAATCATAGAAGATAGTAGATTTTGTTCTCTACTTGACTCTTCTAATGGATTACTTGTTCTGCTGCAATTAAACTTGATGTTTATTATATTTTATCAGTTTAACACCGTTGAAGGCTAACGATAAATTATTCTGCATTATCTTATTCGTAATATTTCTTATTGGGCTAGTTGAGCTCACCCTTTTGCTTTCATTGTTCTCTTCAGGAAATGAGAACGTAGCAGGGACTAGTCGAGGAACAGAGTGATGGTCCTAGATGGTGCATTAGTAGTCCTCACTATCGTGTTAAATAGTTTTATAATAAATGTAATGAGGACTCCATTGAGTTTGTATATTGTCTAGATGACAATATTTGTATTAAAACTCACAGCATATGTTTAGTCGTATTTTACACGACTGTTGTATAATTAAGTTATATTTGAATTTTGTACCTTATATTTGACAACTCAAGATGGGTGATGTATACTTATTTTGGTGGCGTCACTATAGGCCACAGTTCTAATCCCCTGTTACCTCCGCTTGACCTAGCTACACTCTTATTACCTGAAAGGAATTGTGAAGCAAAAGGGTGAGCACAACTAGCCCAGTAAAGAATATCATGACTAAAGATAGTTAAATTATCAATAGCCTTCGTCAGTAATAAATTAGAGATTTAGAACATATGGTAGATGATAAAACGTTTTAACCATAGTTGCAGCGGAACGGGCAATCCATTAAAAGAGTCAAATAGACCATAAAGTCTATTATCTTCTCCATGTTAAAAGTCCACCAACAATGTTTTATCCCTGTAACATCAATCAACAATTCCTGTCCACAATCATGTGAATAACTCATAATCATAATTGTGCTTCTAAATTCCTCTTCGTACCCATGACGAAGATAATTTTCATCACCTGTCTTTACCTGAAACATCAAAGATCATGGTTATACCAAATCACAGTTCCTGTTCATAATCACAATAATAAATTCATCTTTGCACTACGGGCCAACGATATTCATTAACAGTTCATCCTTGCACTACACGCCAAAGACATGCAACTGTATTTTAGAAGAGTAAAGTAGAGCATGATATCTACTATCTTCTACGAATTAAAAGTTTATTATCAATATTTTATCGCTGAGACTCAGCACAATAAATAATCCACATCACTGAATTATCCATGCACTACAGTCCAAGGATATTCATTAGTATCACGACCAAGAATTATTCATGCACTACGGGCCAAGGATAATCGTGTTTTCATCAACGATCATGATCACGCCATAAAAGAATTCATCTTTGCACCCTTGGCTGAAGAGAACCAATGGTCATGATCATACCAAAAACTGTCCATCAATACATAACGGGCCAATGAGGACTTTTACCGAATGATTTGCAACATTACGGTCATGATTATACTGAATGATCCCTGGTCATAATCATACTAATCAACAGTCCATCTATGCACTAAGCCAAAGATGACTTTCATCACAATATAAGCATTATGATGATGACAATGATATAAGCATTAATCAAACAAAATCAAGGATACATATAAAAGACTTTAAATTTATCCAGAGTTTAAAATATCCAAATTGTCAACATGATACTGCTTTGTGGAGTAAAATTCAAGAATAATGTTCATATATCAAAAATAATTTGGACAGAAAAGAAATATATTTTTTGGGTGAATAGTACTCTGTGAATAGTATCATGTGAATAGTACTTTGGGAATAGTACGTCGTGAATAGTATCCCGGCATGAAAAGTGCCCCAAATACCTGAGTGAATAATATTCTAGTAAATAATAACCGGGTGAATAGTAACCCGTAAATAGTACTCCGGCATGAAAAGTGTCCCGAATACCCAATTGAATAATATTCGAGTGAATAGTAACTGGGTGAATAGTAACCCGTAAATAGTAACTCGTGAATATTATTCCATGAATATTACTCATACAAGGAAAATACAAAAGAATACCATAACGAGTACAAAAGAAATGATATCTCATACGAGTATAATAGAATATACGAAACTGCAAATGGATTTTCACCCGCCATACGGTAATCTACGTAGACAAATCATTTCCACAATTTAATAAAGAATGAATATGATGGGTCATTCACCATGAATACGGTAGTCCGCGTAGACAGGTTATTCCAACAGAATAATAAAAAATGGAATAACAAAAGAATTTCACCATGAATACGGTAGTCCGCATAGACATGTTATTCCAGTAGAATAATAAAGAATGGAATAACAGAAGAATTTCACCATGCATACAGTAGTCCGCATATACAAGTTATTCCCACAAAATAATAAAGAACGGAATAACAACCCATACGAGTATTGAAAGAAAATAACTCTTTTCATGAATACGAAAGATATAATACCCTTACGAATATTAAACAAAAATAATATTCATACGAATACGAAAAATAATTTCTCTTCAGAATATGAAATAAATAATACCCCTTACCTTAGAAGAAGACTGGATACTAAAATAGTGAAGTATCAGACTTCTCTTCTTCTTTCTCTCTATAGCTTATCTCTCTATAATTGCTCTTGTGAGTCTTAATAAATTGGTGAGAATGAAGGAAGAATAAGCTTCTATTTATAGGAAAATATAGTTTCGATAATTGCACATTTTAGGGCTCGAAATATTATAGTATAATACCTTCATCTTTACCTCTATTTTTAAATTAGTCATGCAAGTATTATCAATCTTGCACCACCTCCTCAAATAGTACATGTATCTAAATCAATAGTACACACATGTGAACAAATAGTTATAAACAGGTGAATTAGTAGCAATTAATTGCTCATTTATTCGATTAATTACCCGATTGGTTAATATAACCTCCAGACATCAATTATTATCGGAATAGATGTTGATTTCCACTACTACTAATAATCACAACACAATGGAACTATCAATTTCGTCTTTAATCAACACAAACTTATTCATCATTAATATTATAACTCATAATATTTAACAACTAGATCATTTCCAGGAAAGAGGGGGCTTTCCGATAAGGATTTCTCCCTATTGGCGCGCAATTGAATAACCTAACCCCTTTCCTCGACAGAACTTTCTAGACATCGTCAATAATGCAAATAATAATATGAACAACTTGTCATCTCAATTACTGATTTAATAATATAAAATATTATGCAGATAATACTGTGATAATAATTGAATCAATAATATGAGAGATATGATGCAACAATTATTGTAGCAATAATTGAGTATAACTGAGTGACTTCTCACATAAGCATCAATAAATAATATTGTGTGCTACTATGCAACCACGCGTATTACTGTACTTTTATCACCGATTATTTTATGACAACTTGTTTACTTTGAATTTTTTTTCTTCTAAATATCACCCTTAACTTTAACCTTTTATGAATTTAATCATTTACTAAATAGAATAATAATTATAAGAAAATTGAATACTTTCATTTCATAAAATTCGGAATCTCACAACTAATGTAACATTACATGATCCAACAACTATCTCGTTCAATTCATAACACAGATGCAATATATAAGGCTTTGAAATCATTGTCAGACAGTTCTTCATGTTTCTGGGCTGCCAAGAATTATAAGGTCATGGCCAGTTAACGCTATTTATGGACTTATATAATTTAATCTATTTATGTTATGGGTAGTCTAGACGTCGGACCTTGTAGAGCAACTAATAGGGTACATGTTTTGAACAATATTCAAGTCTAAACATCATCAATCAAAAAGATCTAAGACCTTAAAATAATGTCAGAGATGTTCTTCATTTTTTGGGTTACCCAGAAATGAAGAACAGTTCAACTGGTCATATTTAGGCTTCCACAACTTGTTGTTCGTGTAATGTTTTTGTGATCTAAGAGTTGTAGTGTGTAGCTAACATGTATGGGTACAAGTTTAACACATAAACTACATATAACAACATTACACTCTATAGATCTGGTCTGGTCAAAGCATGTCAGAAACCGTGTTAATAAGTTTTCTGGGTTAACCAGAAAACTATTTTTGTATTTAACTATGCTATATTAACCGGCCACTACATCAAATATATATCTTATTTAGATGATCTAAAGGCTTTAAACTGCAGTCCATACACCATATTACAACAACAAGAACAAAACAACTAACACGTGCAAGATCTAAACGCATGAACATACTATCAGACGGTTCTGTGTTACCCAGAACTTGTCCAGTCATGGTCGGCCAACGGGGTTTGACCACCAATAACATGAATTATGTTCTTGCTCTGACCTTGATTCAAGTTCCAGGATATAGATCTCATAACATACTACCTGTTCATACCTTTAAACAAAAAAAACACATAACAGACAAAGATCAATGACGTCTGACATTCGCTTGTCAGACTTCATATTAAAATTTTCCAATTTTTGAAGAATTTCAAATCTGAGCCTATAAATGTTATGGATCTAACATCTATCAACCCAGATCATCTATATACACTACATATAACATAATACAACACAAAAACAGAAGATCTAACACCTCAATCATGATCAGATTTGTTCTAGGGTTTATACCTCACTTTGAAAAATTTTGATTCTTGGCTTTCTGATTTGATAAGAATGAACTAGGGACTGAAAGTATATCAATTTCATAGGGTTGGAGAGAGAGAGAGAGAGAGAGAGAGAGTCTAAGTTGAGTATATGATTAATAAATGGGCTAAATAAGTGACTTTTCTCTCTCTTAAATCCATATATATAATGTTACAAAACACATGGCTGGTGAATGTGGCTGATTACTGAGAATATAAGGCACATGCAAGTCTTTGTAAGACCCCAACTTTTATGAATAAAGATAAATTTTCTATAAATATCATTTTTTAATATTAAGGAGTGAATTTGATATAATGTTATAGTGGTGGGTAATATCTATAAATTTTTCAAAGTACGCAAGTTGTTATATTATATTCGATTGGTCGAAAAATATTCATTTTAACAAGGAATATTCGTATGACAGCACAATCATCAGTGGACCCAACAACAGAATTATTGTCAGAGTTAGAAAATGATAGAAATATCTTTTTATAAAAATAACGGCGGAAGTTTTACCGTTAAACTGTTGAAATACCCGGTGGTAAAAGTATAGTAATACGCGTGGTTGCATAGTAGTACACGGTATTGATTATTGATGCTTACATGAGAAGTCACTCAGTTTTGTTCAATTATTGCTATATTATTGCTACATAGTATCTCACGTTATTTGATTCAATTATTGTCAATATTCTATATATTATTAATTAAATAATTGAGACGACAAAGTTATTAATATTATTATTTGCAATATTGACGATGTCTAGAAGTTCTGTCAAGGATAGGTTTGGTCACCTAATTGCACGCCAATAGGGAGAAATCCTTATCTTTTCTGGGAACGACCTGGTTGTTAAATATTACAAATTATAATAATGATAATAAAGTTTGTTAAAAATATTGAGGGAATTTTAATGAAGTATTTGTTGTAGATTTTGCTTATTATTTGGATTCCTATTTACTCATTTTTTAAAATAATCGGTAGAAAGTTATTCAGTATATATATATATATATATATATATATATATATATATATATATATATATATATATATATATATATATGATTATGCTGGGGCCAACATTTTTTAAAAGGACATATGGGTGGAGAAATTTCAAAAGTCACGAGAATGTCAGAAAAGGAAAAAGGACGACAAGTATATATATAAATATATATTTTATATGTTTTGTTTTTTTATGAAAAATAGAATATATTATATTTTATTATGCATAGTGCAGCATAGTAAAATCAAAAAAATTTAAAAATCTTCAACCGGCGTCCGTGAATTGAAATTACTGTGCGTCCGTGATTTTCCTAAATAGTATCCTTTCTATTCTTCTATAAATAAAATGCTTAGTTTAGAAATTGAAAATCACACCAGAATCAGAGAATTCTTCTTCTATAATATTTAGCGTATTTCTTTAGAGTTTTAGAAAGCTTTGAGTGTAGAAAACAGTGAAAGTTTTCTTCAAGAATATCATCGCTATACCAGTTGGAATACTCTCTTTACTAAAGTAAATGATGTTATTTTTGTTTAATATTCATATGAAATAATATTTTCTTCCATACTCTGTAGTATGTAAGTAATATTATTTCGTTTCAGATTTCGAATTCTATACTCATTTTGTTAAAATTTTGGCTTCTATACTCCATGAAATTAGTAGATTATCATTTATATTTGTGCTTCATCCACTATCTTTTCATGGAAATATTATTCTGAGAATTCTTGATAAATTTAACTTTTTCATACCAGGGTACTCTTCACTGGTTACTATTTGATAAGTTGGTTTTATACCTATTTATCCGGCATCTATTACTTGAATTATTTGCTTAATCTCATGTTTATTAGTGACTTTTCATGCATTTTGTTTCTATTTTGTAGATTATATGCTTGGAAGCGGCATGAGCGACTATTGGTATAAAATTTGCAAGGAAAAGCAATTCCGGTAAAAGTTCGGGTTTTCATGTTTATTTTGTGTGCATTTCTTGTTTGTGGCGTGGAACTTGGATTATGTGAAGAGATTCTTTATTGGCAATCCCGAAACATCTTACATCATGTTAATTAGAAGCTCGGATGCGAGAGTATGGTTTCTAGCAACAAAGACATCGTTTTGAGTTGTTTTGATTGTCGTTACACAGTAGCAGCTGTTTTCAATGCGATTTCGACAGTCATATGTTAGTTATTTCTGAAAGCTCAAAGAACGAAAGTTGTAGATCTCGTCGATAGCTTCGATTTGATAGGTCACGGGCCTCGTAATTCCTCCCAGTTTGAAAGTTATAGCAGTTTTGGCAGAGGAGGTAATAGCGGAAAAATAAATTGACAGCTTGGTGCCCAGCCGGGGCTGGGTCTTTTTAGGCTTTACCACCCAGCCGGGGCTGGGTGTCTGGGCAACAAAATCAGAATGGTACCCAGCCGGGGCTGGGTAATGAAAAGGAAAATGTCCAGCTGGGGCTGGGTACTCGGAAATAAAGACTCCTAGTTGGTTCTAGTGCTACAAGTGTGGAGTTTTAGAGATGGTAATGACTTGGGACTTGTATATGCATGGAATTATAGTCAAAATACATGTGGTAGTATATATATGGATATAAAACTCTGAGATTAGAGAGACACAAGGAAAAATTACGAAGAAAAATCTCAGTTTTTCTAGCGAGCATAGGAGGAGTATTTCAAGGCGATTTTCAAGACGATTGCGATTCTAGGCTACGTGAGGGGTGTTTTTCAATATTCTTCATCTTAGTTTATTATTTGTAATTGAAAAGATAATTTCCATGATTTATTCAGTGTTTATTTTGTTTATTATGAACTAATCACTTTTTAGGCTTATGATGGATCTTTTAAGTGAATCTATGGTTTTGTAAACTTTGATTTCCAATTTAATAAGCTATTTCCAGTTTATCTATATTAATTTGTGCTTGAATCTATGAATTGCCTGATCAACAATTCTTTGTGGAGTTGGATGGAATCGAGAGAGGATATTCAAATCTAGACCTAGTTGATATAGCATGTGTTCAGGATTTTGTTAATAGCTTAAACTTGATGAGTGTTAAGGTAGAGATATGCTTGACATCGCATGTAATCGTATAGAGAACTTATTCTTCAACCTTCTTCAATTGTAATTCACATAGAGATATAGTGAGTTAGTTGCTTAAGGTGTTTAACGGATTTCTATCTTAATTGTGGATTGACGTTAATATGGTATTAGTGCATCGAGAGGTGGTTAATACTACGTTCGTGTTCTTGATTAATAAACTGGAATAGTGAGTTGAATTGGAATAAAAGTATTAAAATCAGAGTGAAGCTTAGGGTGAAATCATTAGTCTAATTCTCCATTAATTGTTTAAAATTCTAGATTTTGATATTTTTGATTGGTTTGTGATAGTTTAATTACTTTTTAATTTAAAATAGTTATTTTTAATCATTGAATTTGATTTTTTTAATAAAATTAGGGTTAATAGAAGATTGGTAATTGTAAGTTGAGATTTTTGCTAATAAGTCTCTGTGGGAACGATACTCTACTCATCACTTTATTACTTGTTGACCACGTATACTTGCGTGTTGTGCGTAACTAGATTTTACCCAACAAGTTTTTGGCGCCGTTGCCAGGGACTATTTAGTATAAATCTTAATAGTTTTACAATATCAGTTTAATTAATCCAGTTTTACTTAGACATTTTTTTTTATTTTGTTTCTTCTGTTTCAGGTGTGAAAGCAGTTTATGCAAACTCGGTCTAAAAATCCAGATTTGCTACCGTTTGACGACGACATTTAGAAAAGGTTTCAGAGGTTGAGCAAGTGGATCAAGGAAACGAGGCAAGAATTTGAAACATCTGAAAAGGAAGAGGTAACAGTAATGGCAGCCGAAGATCGAAAAGCATTAAGGGATTTCGCAACACCCAAGGTGACTGAACTGCAGTCAAGCATCACTAGGCCAGCAATAGCAGCAAATACGTTCGAAATTAAGCCTGGGATGATACAAATGATTCAGAATTCAGTTCAGTTTGGGGGTTTTGCAAATGACGATCCGAACGAGCATCTGGTCAGCTTTCTGGAAATGTGCGACACTTTTAGATTCAATGGGGTTTCGGATGATGCGGTGAGACTTCGATTGTTCCCATTCTCTTTACGGGACAAGGCGAAGAGTTGGTTGCATTCACTACCATCCGGTTCGATAACAACATGGGAGGATTTAGCTCAAAAATTCCTCGTAAAATTCTTTCCGCCGGCGAAAACTGCGAAGATGAGGAACGAGATTACGATGTTTGAACAGCAACAAGGGGAATCATTATATGAGGCTTGGGAGAGATACAAATAACTGCTCAGAAAATACCCGCATCATGGATTACCCCAGTGGCTACAAATGAACAACTTTTACAATGGACTACATGGGAATCTGAGGACGAGTATTGATGCAGCGTCGGGAGGAGCATTCATGGCTAAGAGTTACGAGGAAGCGTATGAGTTGATTGAAACCATGGCGGCTAATAACTACCAGTGGCCCACAGCAAGAATGACACAGGCAAAGGTAGCTGGGGTATTAGAAGTAGATAGCATGACAGCGATGCAAGCACAGATATCTGCACTTACAAAGATGTTGGAGTCGGTGAAAGCAACACAAGCACAACAAACACAACAAGTACAGCAAATGGCAATAATATGCGAGTTGTGCGCTGGAGAGCACCCAACGGAGCAATGTGCAATTAATCCAGCAGCTGTGCAGTTCATTAGCAATTATAATAGAATTCCGCAAAATACATATCAGAATACATACAATCAAGGAAATAGAAATTATCCGAATTTCTCAAGGAGCAACAACCAGCAAAATCAAGCTTCACGACAATGATATCCACCAGGGTTTCAGAACCAGCAACAACCAACCCAATACCAAGAAAGGAAATCAGATCTAGAGGAGTTGGTGTCAAAATACATTACTAACAACGAAGCGGCCATGAAAAATCAAGCAACGACAATCAAGAATTTGGAGATTCAGATAGGACAAATGGCATTGGCAATGAATAATAGACCACAAGGGACATTACCAAGTGACACCGAGAGAAATCCGAAGGGTAATCATGAACAGTGTCAAGCAGTCACATTGCGGAGTGGGAAACAACTTGAGGGCAGTAACGCAGAAAATTCCAGTGACTCCGAATGAAAAAGTTGATGATAGCAGAAAAATTGAAGTAAGCAAAGGTGAGGATAAACAAAGTGAGGAAACAAGTATGAACAATAAGCCAATTGTTTATCCACCACCACCATTTCAACAAAGAGTCCAAAAACAGAAATTAGACAAGCAATTTTCAAAATTTTTGGAAATTTTCAAGAAACTTCAAATCAATATACCATTTGCAGAGGCCCTAGAGCAAATGCCGAGCTACGCGAAATTTATGAAAGGGATTCTGTCAAGGAAAAAGAAATGGGAAGATTTCGAGACAGTTGCACTAACCGAGGAGTGTAGTGCGGTATTACAACAGAAATTACCACCAAAACTCAAGGATCCGGGGAGCTTTACTATCCCATGCACGATTGGGAATATGCATTTCAACAAGTGTTTATGTGATTTGGGGGCAAGTGTAAACCTTATGCCATTGTCAGTATACTTAGAATTGGGTTTGCCTGCACCCAAGCCTACAAACATTTCTTTGCAATTGGCGGATAGGTCAGTCACATATCCGAGAGGTATAGTAGAGGACATTCTAGTGAAAGTGGATAAATTTATATTCCCCGCGGACTTCATCATTATGGATTTTGAGGAGGACAAGAACATCCCAATTATCCTAGGGAGACCATTTTTGGCTACGGGCAGGACACTCATAGATGTACAAAAGGGAGAACTCACTATGAGGGTCCAAGATCAAGAAGTAAAATTCAATGTGTTTAAGGCCATGAAATTTCCCACGGATGAGGAAGAATGTTATCGAATGGATTTAATTGAGCAAATCATCAGTGAAGATATGAGCAAGAGTTTGGTTCACGATCCATTAAAAATAATGTTATTGGGGGATGAAGAGGTCGATGATCCAGAATTGGTGGAGTACTTGCAAATACTAGACTCATTGCCACGAGTTTCCAGATTTAGAACACCGTTTGAACCATTGCACGTGGAGGAAGTAGCCGCAGAAAAACTGAAACCATCATTGGAGGAACCACCAATTCTTGAGTTGAAACCACTCCCTAAACATCTCAGGTATGCGTATTTAGGTTAGTTAAATTCTTTACCTGTTATTATTTCTGCTGCACTAAACGAATTGCAGGAAGAAAAGCTGCTGCGAGTGCTTCGGGAACATAAATCGGCAATAGGATGGACAATAGCGGACATCAAAGGAATCAGTCCAACCTTTTGCATGCACAAAATTTTGATGGAGGATGATACTAAACCGGTCGTGGAACAACAGAGACGGCTCAATCCGATCATGAAAGAAGTAGTCAAGAAGGAAATTCTGAAGTGGTTAGACGCATGTATCATCTACCCAATTTTAGATAGCAAGTGGGTTAGTCCAGTGCAATGTGTCCCGAAAAAGGGAGGAATGATTGTGGTTTAGAATGAAAACAATGAGCTGATTCCAACAAGAACAGTGACCAGGTGGAGGGTTTGCATGGATTACAGAAAATTGAACAAGGCAACCCGAAAAGATCACTTCCCTCTACCGTTTATCGATCAAATGTTAGACAGACTGGCGGGACATGCGTACTATTGCCTATTGGATGGATACTCGGGCTACAATCAAATCGTCATCTCTCTTGAGGATCAAGAGAAAACTATATTTACTTGCCCATATGGTACGTTCGCATTCAGGAGGATGTCATTCGGCTTGTGTAATGCACCTGCTACTTTTCAGCGGTGCATGATGGCCATATTCTCAGATATGGTGGAAAAGAATGTGGAAGTCTTCATGGACGATTTCTCTGTCTATGGAGATAATTTTGATGCGTGTTTGGAAAATTTGGTAATGGTTTTACAAAGATGCACCGATACAAATTTGGTCCTTAATTGGGAAAAATGCCACTTTATGGTGGAAGAAGGTATAATCTTGGGACACAAAGTTTCGGCACAAGGATTGGAGGTCGATAAAGCAAAGCTGGAAACAATTGAGAAGTTGCCTCCACCAAGTTCAGTCAAAGGAATTAGAAGTTTTCTAGGACACGCTGGGTTTTATAGGAGATTCATAAAGGATTTTTCTAAAATGGCAAAACCCTTGTGCAGTCTTCTAGAGAAGGATTCGGTATTTAACTTTGATGAGGAGTGTAAGTTGGCCTTTGAGTTGTTGAAGAAAAAGCTGACTACAGCTCCCGTAATCGTCGCTCCGGATTGGAATATGCCGTTTGAACTAATGTGTGATGCAAGTGATTATGCAGTTGGGGTTGTTTTGGGTCAACGCCGAGACAAGATATTTCATGCTATTTACTATGCAAGTAAAACACTCACAGAGACTCAATTAAACTACATAACTACAGAAAAAGAATTACTTGCAGTAGTGTATGCATTTGATAAATTCCGGGCCTATTTGATCGGAACAAAGGTTATAGTCTATACGGATCATGCAGCTATTCGGTATTTGATAGCGAAAAAAGATGCTAAGCCACGCCTTATCTGATGGATTCTCCTACTTCAAGAGTTTGATCTGGAAATAAAGGATAGAAAAGAGACGGAGAATCAGGTAGCCGATCACTTATCTAGGCTGGAAAATCAAGGGAAATTGAAAGAGGACAAATGTGAAATCAATGAATCATTCCCGGATGAACAACTATTTGGACTAAATGCAGAATTTCCTTGGTATGCGGATTATGCGAATTATCTTGTGAGCAACGTACTTCCACCTAATCTCACGAGACAACAAAAAAAGAAGTTTCTTCATGACGTGAAATGGTACATGTGGGATGATCCTTATTTGTTCAAACAGTGCGCCGACAAAATGATTAGAAGGTGTGTGCCTTACAGTGAAGTGAAGAACATCCTGCATGAGTGTCACTCATCTGCATATGGCGGACATTATGGAAGTGAGCGGACAGCTGCAAAGGTGTTGCAATCTGGGTTTTATTGGCCTACACTATTTAAGGACGCCCACCATTTTGTTAAAACATGTGATAGATGTCAAAGAGTGGGCAATATTTTAAAACGGAATGAGATGCCTCTACAAACGATTCTTGAAGTTGAAATTTTTGATGTATGGGGTATTGATTTCATGGGGCCATTCCCATCGTCTCTGAACAATCAGTACATTCTACTTGCAGTGGACTACGTATAAAAATGGGTTGAAGCTGCAGCTTTACCGACAAACGATGCCAAGGTGGTCCTCAAATTCCTACAAAAGAACATTTTCACAAGGTTTGGCACGCCTAGGGCAATTATCAGTGACGAAGGTAGTCACTTTTGCAACAAGTCGTTCACAGCTCTCTTGGCAAAGTATGGGGTCAACCATAAGGTAGCTACAACTTATCATCCCCAAACTAGCGGACAAGCTGAGGTCTCGAATAGGGAAGTCAAGAGAATCTTGGAAAAAGTGGTGAATCCGAATCGGAAGGATTGGTCGCTCAGGTTGGATGACGCATTATGGGCATACCGGACAGCTTATAAAACACCGATCGGGATGTCACCATATCAATTACTGTATGGAAAGGCTTGTCACTTACCGGTCGAATTACAACATAAAACTTATTGGGCGATTCAGAAACTCAATTTCGATCAAACAGCCGTAGGTGAAAAGAGACTACTTCAGCTAAATGAACTTGACGAATTCCGTCTTCAAGCCTACGAGAACTCTAAGTTATACAAGGAAAAGGTGAAAAGATGGCACGACCAGAAAATTATGCAAAGAACGTTCGAGCCAGGGCAATCAGTCCTTTTGTTCAACTCACGGTTGAGATTGTTCCCAGACAAGCTTAAGTCAAGATGGTCAGGACCATTTACAATAAAAAGGGTGTTCTCACATGGCGCCGTTGAAATATACAGTCGGAATCCTTTAGAAACTTTCAAGGTCAACGGTCACAGATTAAAGCACTATTGGGGTGGCGAGTCTAACACGGACGTCATAGCTATCACACTTGCAGACGCACCATAAACAGGGAGTAGTCAGGCTGAACGACTTAAAATCAAGCGCTCATTGGGAGGCAACCCAATTTTATTTTTACACTTATTTTTATTTCTTTCAGTTTTCTTTTCTTAAGTGATTTTATCCATGCTAGTGAAATGGTAGTTTAATAAAAAAAAAAAAAACAACAACAAAAAATAATTGGTCTAGAATATAGTTATGTAGGATTTAAATTATACTTGATTTTTAATTAATCTTAGCCCTATGCTTGACGTTACTCCATTTTTTTTACTAATAGGTAACCATGACTCATAATATAGAAGCCGCTGAAAAAGGCTAGTACGGAGCGTAGCGGAGCTCATGCCGAAGGCGCGAGCGGTGTGTTATTCTTTATTCTAATGATGGGTATGCTTTCATGTGTTTAGGTATGCAAAGAAGAAGCCATGTGATGCACATATAGGTAACCATGACAGCAGAAACCATGCACAACAGCTTTGAGCTTTAACAGACAACCCAGCCGGGGCTGGGTTCTTCAATGTACATCATCCAGCCGGGGCTGGATCCCTGTGTGCCGTAAGAAAAGTCTACCCAGCCGGGGCTGGACCATCATAGAGTAAATTACCCAGCCGGGGCTGGAACCCATTCTGCTTTCGCAGCAGGCTACCCAGCCGGGGCTGGACCCTTGCAGCCTTAACCACCCAGCCGGGGCTGGATGTCCTGTAGTGCACAACAGTTGCTGCAGTTTGGCAGTTGGTGCATAAGTCTCCCACTTCCATTATACTTCAACCTCCTATACTCCAACTACTTCACAACTTCCCCTCACAACTGAAACTACTTTACACATTACTTCTCATCTTCTCACAACAAATCAAACACAACCCCACTCCTCCCACATAGTCACCCACTACCCACTCACATAAATTCCTCTTCTTCAAACCACCCATTCACCACACAATCTAACAACCTAAATTCACACCAATTGGAAGTTCAAGGATAGGATTTGTACAATTCTCTACAAACAAATTCGACATATATTGAAAGTAAGAAGTTGGTTTGCTAATTCTTCATCTTCTATCACCACAATTCAAGCCAAATAACCAAGTTTGTGGGAATTTCAAATCTTGCACACCAAGTATTTGACAGACTGCTTAAGTAAAGTTTGGGGGAAAAACTCTTCAATTCCAAATCAATGGCACCAAAACCGACATCAAAAAGGCAACGAAGAGAGAGTTCGGGGACCACAAAACCAACAAGAACCTTTGATAGGCGAAAATTCATAAGTGCCGCCGCCGCCGACCGTTACAACTATATGGTAACAAAAGCACTCACACCTGAGCGGGGGTTGGCACCTGAGCCTGAGGATGGCGAAATGATGCAACAAATATATCAAAAAGGTTGGAATAAATTAACAGCAGAACCTGAACCTGCAGTTGTAAGTGTGGTCAAAGAATTCTACGCTAACGCCGAGGATAAAGCCCCCTACAATGCTTTTGTACGAGGTAGGTTAGTGCCTTTCAGTGCCGACGCCATCAACACGTACTATCAGTTACGAGTACCGAGACACTGCCAGTACCAAGACTTACGTGATAATGATCCAGATTATGAGGCTATTATGCAAGAGATGACAAAGCCAGGTACCTCATGGAAAAAATCAAATCATGGTGCCACTGGCTTTCGCAGTAAGGATCTCAGTCGGTATGGGAAAATATGGTACGCCTTCCTATGCGCTAAATTACTTCCTTCTACACACACGTCAGACGTGTCTAAGGATAAGGCAGTGTTATTATATGCTATGGTACAAGATTTCAGCATGGACATAGGGGCTGTAATTAACTTTTCAATCCGAAGATGCCTTCGAGGACCATTCTCTGGCGGATTGCCACACCCATCACTTATCTGTGGATTGTGTATACAAGCGGGAGTGCGTTGGTCAGATGATGAGATAACACAGATGTCGCTGAAGACACTTGACTCAAAAATGATTGCAAGATATGATGTGTGGCCAGGAGGTGAGTCGCACCCGAGAGGAGTTGGATTTGAATTTCCCTCAGCCTCGGAGGATGAGGCTGACGCTGAGGACACCTCAGATGACGATGAGTTTAAGGGGAATGAGGCGTTGGGAGGGACATCACAGCAGCCCGGAGTAATATCTAGCTCTCAATTCCTCAATCTTCAACGACAATTGGATGAACACACCAAGGAAGCACGAAGAGAAATGCGGAGACTAGCAACAAGGCAGGACCACATGTTTGAGGCCATGAATGTATCTTTCGCCTCATTGAACACTACGCTCCAGAGATTCAATCCTACTGCCCAATTTCCTTACCAGCAACCAGCACCAATGCCAAGGTTCCCACCCAGCGATTCCGATGAAGAACAACAACCATCACCAACCCAGACTTAGGCGATTACAGGGAAGTCTTCTCTTATTTATTGCTTTATCTATACAATGTGGACATTGTAATTGCCAAGTTTGGGGGATTTAGTCTCATGTTACTTGTTGCATATTTTATTTCATTAGTTAGGTTTGCACATGTTAGTTCATGGTTTATGTTTAGGATTGTTAAGTGTTGCATTCAAGTAATCATGTAGTTGCATAGTAGCTTAGGAATGTAAATAGTTTTATTCATCGTTGCAATCATTTTTTGTTTAGCATATATTTTAAAAAAAAATAAAAAAAAAGTAAAAAAAAAATAAAAAATTCAAACATATACAAAAATAATAGTTAGTTAATACGTTCATCTTGCATGAGTCCAGCTGTTTGATAGTTCAGTTTAGTTTGGCCAATGATGAGATTGGAATTGAGTAGACAAGTATAATGCTGATTATTAGAGCTTTTGATGTGATTTCTTGTTATGAATTGGATCTTGTGCTTGTTTGAAACTGGTATAAAAAGGGTAGCACATTAATAACACCTATGTTGACTGATTAGTTCAAATTGATACATAAGGAGTTTCAAGAGGATAATGCTAGTGTAAATGAGAAAATGACAAGGATAGGCAGTATAGACGAAGAATTAAGCAAGAACTAAGTTTGGGGGGATAAATGTGGGGTACATGAGCTTTATAAAAAAAATAATAATAATAAAAAAAATGATTATATATCGTGACTAGTCTTGTTTCGGGGCCTTTGTTACTTGAGCAAGTACGCCCGTAGGGGTGTCTTAACACCTAGCGCCCTAAGGTCTTTTATGGTCTGGGAGTCGTTGGTTGAAAGATCGCTAAGGGGTGGCACTGTTAGCCTAATGGAATGAGGCATTGCATAGTCATGTTAAAATATCTATAAAAAAAAACGGGAAAATAGCAAAAAGCCCCCGTGATAGCAATGAAAATAATAATAATAATAATATAAAGTATAAGTACCCTATGTGAACCCCTGAAAGTGGTAATTGTTTAGTTTTAGTTGGAACTCGTCTACTTTTGAATTTTTTTAAGATTGGAGGATTGATAAGGAATTATTGAATAGTTTTTATATGAAGTGTTGTAGTGTTTGCTTGATTTCTCTGAGGCTGGAAAAATAATTTTGATTCTATGATATTGCTGGATTTGTAAGCATGTATATTAGTTGCATTCCATTCCATTCCATTGCATTGTGTTGCATCTTTATCTTTATTTTGTTTTTGCTTGAGGACAAGCAAATGTTTAAGTTTGGGGGTATTTGATAAGTTGGTTTTATACTTACTTATCCGGCATCTATTACTTGAATTATTTTCTTAATCTCATGTTTCTTAGTGACTTTTCATGCATTTTGTTTCTATTTTGTAGATTATATGCTTGGAAGCGGCATGAGCGACTATTGGTATAAAATTTGCAAGGAAAAGCAATTCCAGTAAAAGTTCGGGTTTTCATGTTTATTTTGTGTGCATTTCTTATTTGTGGCGTAGAACTTGGATTATGTGAAGAGATTCTTTATTGGCAATCCCGAAACATCTTACATCATGTTAATTAGAAGCTCGGATGCGAGAGTATGGTTTCTAGCAACAAAGACATCGTTTTGAGTTGTTTTGATTGTCGTTACACAGTAGCAGCTGCTTTCGATGCGATTTCGACAGTCATCTGTTTGTTATTTCTGAAAGATCAAAGAACAAAAGTTGTAGATCTCGTCGATAGCTTCGATTTGATAGGTCGCGGGCCTCGTAATTCCTCCCGGTTTGAAAGTTATAGCAGTTTTATCAGAGGAGGTAATAGCAGAAAAATAAATTGACAGCTTGGTGCCCAGCCGGGGCTGGGTCTTTTTAGGCTTTACCACCCAGCCGGGGCTGGGTGTCTGGGCAACAAAATCAGAATGGTACCCAGCCGGGGCTGGGTAATGAAAAGGAAAATGTCCAGCTGGGGCTGGGTACTCGGAAATAAAGACTCCTAGTTGGTTTCTAGTGCTACAAGTGTGGAGTTTTAGAGATGGTAATGACTTGGGACTTGTATATGCATGGAATTATAGTCAAAATACATGTGGTAGTATATATATGGATATAAAACTCTGAGATTAGCGAGACACAAGGAAAAATTACGAAGAAAAATCTCAGTTTTTCTAGCGAGCATAGGAGGAGTATTTCAAGGCGATTTTCAAGACGATTGCGATTTTAGGCTACGTGAGGGGTGTTTTTCAATATTCTTCATCTTAGTTTATTACTTGTAATTGAAAAGATAATTTCCATGATTTATTCAGTGTTTATTTCGTTTATTATGAACTAAATCACTTTTTAGGCTTATGATGGATCTTTTAAGTGAATCTATGGTTTTGTAAACTTTGATTTCCAATTTAATAAGCTATTTCCAGTTTATCTATATTAATTTGTGCTTGAATCTATGAATTGCCTGATCAACAATTCTTTGTGGAGTTGGATGGAATCGAGAGAGGATATTCAAATCTAGACCTAGTTGATATAGCATGTGTTCAGGATTTTGTTAATAGCTTAAACTTGATGAGTGTTAAGGTAGAGATATGCTTGACATCGAATGTAATCGTATAGAGAACTTATTCTTCAACCTTCTTCAATTGTAATTCACATAGAGATATAATGAGTTAGTTGCTTAAGGTGTTTAACGGATTTCTATCTTAATTGTGGATTGACGTTAATATGGTATTAGTGCATCGAGAGGTGGTTAATACTACGTTCGTGTTCTTGATTAATAAACTGGAATAGTGAGTTGAATTGGAATAAAAGTGTTAAAATTAGAGTGAAGCTTAGGGTGAAATCATAAGTCTAATTCTCCATTAATTGTTTGAAATTCTAGATTTTGATATTTGTGATTGGTTTGTGATAGTTTAATTACTTTTTAATTTAAAATAGTTATTTTTAATCATTGAATTTGATTTGTTTAATAAAATTAGGGTTAATAGAAGATTGGTAATTGTAAGTTGAGATTTTTGATAATAAGTCTCTGTGGGAACGATACTCTACTCATCACTTTATTACTTGTTGACCACGTATACTTGCGTGTTGTGCGTAACTAGATTTTACCCAACACTATTCCCGAAGTTACTATTCGTAGGGTACTATTCACTCGGTTACTATTCACCCGGGATACTATTCATGACAAAAATGGATTTCTTTTCGGTCCAAATCTTTTTTGATACAATATTATTCTTCAATTTTACTCCACAAAGTAGTATCATGTTGATAATTCGGACATTATTGAATTCTGGATATATTAAATTATAAATCTTTAAAAATTTATCCTTTGCTTTCTTTTAATTGAATTCATATATCATTGTCATCATCCTCATGCTTATATTATGTTGAAAGTCATCTTTAGTCGTAGTGCATAGATGGACTTGGTATGATTATGACCAGGGATTATTCGGTATAATCATGACCGTAATGTTACAAATGATGTGGTAAAAGTCTTCATTGGCCCGTAGTGCATTGATGGACAGTTGTTGGCATGATCATGACAATCGGTGAAAACACGAATATCATTGGCTCGTAGTGCATGGATAATTTGTGGTCGTGATACTAATGAATATCCTTAGCCGTATTGCAGGGGTGATTCAATGATGTGAATTATTTATTAAGCTGAGTCTCATCGATAAAAGTGATGAAAAACCTTTTAAATCATAAAAGATAGTTTATATCATTTTCTACTTGACTCTTCTAATGGATTGCTTATTCCGCTGCAGTTAAACTTGATGTTTGTTATATTTTATAAGTTTAACCGTGTTAAAGGCTAACGATAAATTATTCTGCATTATCTTTGTCATAATATTTCTTACTGGGCTAGTTGAGCTCACCCTTTTGCTTTCATTGTTCTCTTCAGGAAATGAGAACATAGCCGGTACTAGTCGGGGAACGGAGTGAAGATCCAGATGTTGGCATTAGTAGTCCTCATTATTCTATGAAATAGTGTTATAATAAATGTATTGAGGACTCCCTTTGAGTTTGAATACTGTCTAGAAGACAAAATTCGTATTAAAACTCTTAGTTTATGTTTTGTCATATTTTACACGACAATTGTTTTATTAAGTTGTATTTAAATTTTATTCGATGTATTTGGCGACTCAAAATGGGTGATGTATACCTATTTTGAGGATGTCCCAGTTGGTATCAAAGCTTAGGGATATGATCCCTGGCTAAGATGTGAGACTAGAACTAGGGGAGAGAGATGGGGAAATCCTTCGCTAGTATGACCTACCAAAGTTTATTTGTTATTAAATTGGTCGGTCAGAATATAGCGATAATATGTGGCATATCAATTAACCCTTGTTTTGTTGTAGTATTTGGAAATGACATCCGAGAATGTTGAGAATAACAATGGAGCACATGAGACCGTTGAATCACCAACGATCAATAACCAGGAAAATGTGCATCAGGAAGGCAACAATTCCTCATGCGAACAATAACACCGACCAAATGATGAACGACGTAATGTTTAGGGTCTTTCTGCAATTCATGCAACATCAGGCGAGGGAGACTCATGTCCAAAATACAGGTGGAAATACTGGCAACTCTCGGACGGTCACTGCTAAGCAGTTCAAGGAAGCTGGGACCACTGGAGTTTATTAGAGAGCCAAAATCACTTAAAGTGGAGACGTGGATAAAGCAGATCACCAAGATATTTGATGTCTTGGGATGCTCTGAGGAGCAAAAGGTTCCCTTTGCCACCTTCATGTTGCGAGGAGAGGCATATTACTGGTGAGAATCTATAAAGCGTACCCAGTCTGCCACACTCAAAATGTCTTGGGAGAAGTTCCAAGAACTGTTCAACGACAAGTACTTTCCCAAAAGTATTTGTCAAATGAAAGAGGTAGAGTTCATCAAGCTGGAATTAAACAATATGAATGTGTCCTAGTACGAAGCCAAGTTTGCCGAGTTGTCCCAGTTTGCATCTCACTTGGTTGATAAAGAGGAGAAAATGGCGCGGATGTTTCTAAGAGGTTTGAAACCCGAGATACGTCAATACTTAATTTCTTACAAACGGTGCTTGTATTCAGATGTTGTAAACAAGGCTCAGTTATTAGAGTGCGATAACGAGTCAACCCAACCAAGAGAGAGCAGCCGACAAAATGATAATACCAGTGATAGCAATCCTCGAAGAGGTGACAACAAACGTGGAAGGAATCAACATGCCAGAAATGGTAACTACTTCGGTGGTAATTATGGCCAAGAAAATAAAAGTGGACATTTCAAGAAGAGGAGATTCAACAATGATGGAATAACGTCAGCACCAGCACCCGTTGTTAAGGAAGGAGAACGACCACCAATCATATGTTTTAAATGCAGAAGGGAGGGACACATCAGTCCAAACTATGCGCAGCAGTCCAAAATGTGTTACAATTATGGAAGAGAATGTCACATAGCTCAATTTTGTCGTACAGGGAAGCCAAGTTAAGCTTGGATGGAAGCACCAATGGTCGTCCTAGAGAAGTCAAAACCAGTAGTTCAAGGGAGAGCGTTTGTCGTGACCTCCAAGAAAGCAAGGAATCCAAACGAGGTCATCACATGTAAGCTAATCATAAACTCTAGCAAAGTCTATACCTTATTTGATACCGGTTCTACCCATTATTTTATTTATTCTACTTGCGCTCAACGTTTAAATTTTACTCCGGAGAAATTAGACTTTGACTTATCTATTGAAACTCCATTGGGAGAAACCTTCATTACATCCACTATTTATAATTCTTGTTTGGTTCAAATCGGTACCCTCACATTACTTGTCGATCTTATTTCCTAAAAAATACTTGTGTTTGACGTAATTCTAGGGATTGATTGGTTAACTACTCATCATGAAAAAATGATTATTTTTGTAAAGTTGTTAGCTTTTATATTCCTAACCAACTTATTATGCGAATTCAAGTAATCAAACCATTAAAATCAATCACTGTTATCTCAAGCCATAAAGCTATTCATTTATTGAAAAACAGATGTCAAGCTTTCTTAGCTCATGTCACAGATTTAAACAAAAATACGTCAGTTTTGAATGATATTTCTATTGTTAATAAATTTCCTGACGTATTCACTGAAGAACTTACTGGCTTACCCCCAGAGCGTAAAATTTAATTTTGTATTAACCTTGAACCCAGTACAAAACCCATTTCCAAATACCCATATCGAATGGCTTTTATTGAACTTCAGGAGTTAAAGACCCAACTGCAAGAATTATTAGACATCAGTTTCATTTTTCCTAGTATGTCTCCTTGGGGTGCTTTTATTTTATTCATGAATAAGAAAGATGGGAGTATGCGACTTTGTATTGATTATCAAGAGTTGAACCATGCCACTATCAAAAATAGGTACCCGTTGCCTCGTATTGATGACCTGTTTGACCAGTTGCAAGGCGCCAAATTCTTTTCAAAGACTGATCTTCATTTCGGATATCATCAGTTAAAGATAAAACTGATGACATTCCAAAGATGGCTTTCAGAACTCGATACGGGCATTACGAATTCCTAGTCATGTCCTTTGGATTGACTAATGCTCCTTCTGCCTTCATGGATATGATGAATCGAGTATTTAAGGAATATTTGGATCACTTTGTGGTCATCTTTATTGATGACATCCTCATTTACTCCAAAAGCAGTGAAGATCATGAGCAACACTTGAGGTTGATACTCCAAAAGCTTCGTGAGAACAAGTTATATGCCAAGTTAAAAAATGTGAGTTCTGGCTTGAGGAAGTAGCATTCCTTGGGCACGTAGTATAAAGTCATGGAATATATGTTGACCCGGAAAAGATTGAAGCAATCCAAAGCTGGGAGAAACCTAAATCAGTGACCGAAGTACGTAGCTTTCTCGGATTAGTTGGTTATTATCGCATATTCGTAGAAGGGTTTTCTCGAATCACTACTCTATTAACTCAACTGACTCGGAAAGATACAAAATTTGGTTGGAGCGAGGAATGTGAGAAGAGTTTTCAAGAAATCAAGAGAAGACTCATTTCAGCACCTGTTCTGACAATACCATCTGGCTCGGAGGGATTTTTCATCTACAGTGATGCTTCACACAAAGGGTTAGGATGTGTTCTCATGTAACATGGGAAAGTCATAGCCTATGCCTCTCGACAACTCAAAGAATATGAGAGGAATTATCCTACTCATGATCTAGAGTTGGCAGCAGTTGTTTTTGCGCTTAAGATTTGGAGGCATTACTTGTATGGAAAGAAGGTGGAGATTTATACAGATCATAAAAGCCTTAAATATTTCTTCACTCAAAAGGAACTCAACATGCGTCAACGACGCTGGCTCGAACTGTTGAAAGATTATGATCATACTATTCAATACCATCTTGGAAAAGCGAACGTAGTAGCTAACTCATTGAGTATAAGATCATACGCGGGTACGAGTGCGATATTGTCAACGCAAAGGCCCATTTTATATGACTTGCAAAGGATGGAGATATAGTTAGAGACTCTAGGGACCAACGTGATGATGACAAACATACGAGTAGAACCGACGTTAATTAATAAAGTTAAAGTTGCTCAAGCTACAGCCCTTGAGCTAATGCGTATGAAGAAGAAAGTGCAAGAAGGTGTTATTCCGGAAGAAAGAATCGATGAATAAGGAATACTTTGAGTCAACTCTAGACTTTGTGTTCCAAACGATTCTGACTTGAAGTATAAAATCATGATGGAGGCGCACAACACACCATTTTCAATCCATCCTGGGCGTACTAAAATGTATCGTGATCTTCGACATATATTTTGGTGGAGCAATATGAAGAGAGAGATCGTAGAGTTTATCTCAAGGTGTTTAACTTGTCAATGTGTCAAGGCGGAGCATCAAGTGCAAAAAGGTCTATTGCAACCACTTGAAATTTCAGAATGGAAGTGGGAGCACATTACCATGGATTTCGTTACTGGTCTTCCTAAGGTTTCAGGCATAGATGCAATTTGGGTCATTTTTGATAGATTGACCAAGTTGACTCATTTCTTACCTAAACGAGAAACTTATACACTTGAATATCTTGTTTGTATATACATAAACGAGATTTTAAGACTGCATGGTATGCCAGTATCCATAGTTCCTGATCGAGACCCAAGATTCACTTCACGCATTTGGGTTAGTTTGCAAAAATTTATGGGCACAGAGTTGCGATTTATTTCGTCATATCACCTTCAGACGGATGGGCAGTCGGAGAGGACTATTCAAACTCTTGAGGATCTATTAAGACTATATGTCCTTGACTTCAAAGGAAGTTGGGACAAGTTCTTGCCATTGGTGGAATTCTCCTACAACAATAGTTATCAATCAAGTATCGGTAGGGCCCCATTTGAAGCATTGTGTGACGCCCCCAAAATTAGGTATACATCACCCATCTTGAGTCGCCAGATACATGGTACAGAATTCAAATACAACTTACTAATACAACTGTCGTGTACAATACGACAAAACATAACTGTGAGTTTGAATACAATTATTGTCTACTAGAGACCATACAAACTCAAAAGGTGTCCTCAATAAAATTATTGTCACACTATTTAACAGAATAGTGAGGACTACTAATATTATTCTCTGGTCCATCACTCCGTTTCCCGACTCGTCCCAGCTATATTCTCATTTCCTGAAGAGAACAGTGAAAGAAAGGGTGAGCTCAACTAGCCCAGTAAGAAATATTATGACTAAGATAATGCAGAATAAATTATCATTAGCCTTCAACAGTGTTAAACTGATAATATACAATAAACATCAAGTTTAACTACAGCGGAACCAGCAATCCATTAAAAGAGTCAAGTAGAAAATAAAATCTACTATCTTTTATGATTTAAAAAGGTTTTTCATCATCGTTATAGCTGAGACTCAGCTTAATAAATATTCCACATCATCGAATCACCCCCGCATTACGGCCAAGGATATTCTTTAGTATCACGACCACAATTATTCATGCACTACGGCCAAGAATATTTGTGTATTCATTAATGGTCATGATCATGCCAACAACTGTCCATCAATGCACTACGGGCCAATGAGAACTTTTTATTTTTACATCATTTGTAATATTACGGTCATGATTACACCGAATAATCCCTGGTCATAATCATACCAAGTCCATCTATGCACTACAGGCCACAGATGACTTTCAACAAAATATAAACATGAGGATGATGACAATGATATAAGAATTCAATAAAACAAGTTCAAGAATTATTTTATCCAGGAATTATTAACGTCCAAATTTGTCAACACGATACTGTTTTGTGGTGTAAAATTCAAGAATGATCAGAAGAAGATTTCCATGAAAGGATACTGGATGAAGCGCAAATATTAAGGATATTCCACTAATTTCATGGAGTATAGAAGTCAAAGTTTTAACCAACTGAGTATAATAAAGAATGAGATAACAAAAGAAATCACCATGCATGCGATAGACCGCACAAGCAGGTTATTCTAACAGAATAATAAATAACGGAACCAGGTCAGGTGAAATTCACACCGACAGGATGTTCCAACAGAATAATAAAGAATGGAACCAGGTCCGGTGTAAAACACACAGACAGGATATTCCAACAGAATAATAAATAATGGAACCAGGTCCGGTGTAAAACACACAGACAGGATATTCCAACAGAATAATAAAGGATGGAACCAGGTCCGGTGTAAAACACACAGACAGGATATTCCAACAGAATAATAAATAATGGAACCAGGTCCGGTGTAAAACACACAGACAGGATATTCCAACAGAATAATAAAGGATGGAACCAGGTCCGGTGTAAAACACACAGACAGGATATTCCGACAGAAATGTAAAGACAGAATAGTAAATGGATGTCACCAAGTATAGGGTATTCCGCGTATACCGGTTATTCCAACAGAATAATAATGAATGGAATAACATAAGGATTTCACCAAGTATAGGGTGTACCGCGTATACAGGTCATGTATAGGGTATGCCACTTTTACAAGTTATTCCAACAGAATAACAAAGAATGGAATAACATAAGTTCTCTTCAAGAAGAAAGAATAACACCCCTTACCGTATTAAGAGATTGAATACTGCAGTAATGTAGTAACCGAATACTCTTTTTCTTTCTCTATTACTCTCTCTATACTTTCTCTCTCTATAGCTTGAACGAATTCGTGAAAAATAATGAAGCCCTACGCCTCTATTTATAGAAGATTTATTACTATTTACAAAAGTATTTACTATTTACAAAGGTAATTACTATTGACGAAGGTAATTACTATTTACGAAGGTAATTACTATTTACGAAGGTAATTACTATTTACGAAGGTAATTACTATTTATGAAAGAGACTCTTAGATGATGACATATGGCCCCCCATAAATAATTCAACTTACCACAAA
The DNA here is from genome assembly GCA_020205505.1 of Panax japonicus. Taxonomy (NCBI): domain Eukaryota; kingdom Viridiplantae; phylum Streptophyta; class Magnoliopsida; order Apiales; family Araliaceae; genus Panax; species Panax japonicus. Next base: position 18,015,814 of record CM035101.1, on the reverse strand, counting down.
CGTCTAATAATAGACTCTTTATATACATCAAGGTAGAATATGTTCCTTCTTATCCAAGATTTTAACAGGAATCTCTTCATACGTCAGATCTTCCTCTATTTCGTCCGGTTCTAACTCAATAATGTGGTTCGGGTCTTTCACATATTTTCGTAACATGGATATGTGAAAAACGTTATGAACACGAGACATACTTGGCGGTAAAGCTAGTCTATAGGCCACAGTTCCTATTCGATCGAGGATTAAAAATGGACCGATGAATCGAGGATTAAGTTTTCCTCTCTTTCCAAATCTTGTAACTCCTTTCCATGGAGTAACACGTAACAACACATGATCTCCTATATTGAATTCCACGTCCTTTCGATGAAGATCAACATAACTCTTTTGTCGACTTTGTGAGGTTTTTATACGTTGTCGGATCATTTGAATCTTTTCCGTAGTCATACGTACCAACTCCGGTCCCAACAACGTTGCTTCACCCACCTCATCCCAGCATACTGGAGAGCGACACTTTCTTCCATATAACGCTTCGAACGGAGCCATGCCAATACTTGCTTGATAACTGTTGTTGTAGGAAAACTCCACCAATGGTAAGAACTTGTCCCAACTTCCCTTGAAATCAAGGACACAGAGTCTTAATAGATCTTCAAGAGTTTGAATAGTCCTCTCCGACTGTCCGTCCGTCTGAGGATGATATGCCGAGCTAAATCGTAAGTCTGTGCCCATAGCTTTTTGCAAACTAACCCAAAATCGTGAAGTAAATCTTGGGTCTCGATCAGAAACTATGGATACCGGCATACCATGCAGTCTTACAATCTCGTTTATGTATATACGAGCAAGACGTTCAAGTGTATAAGTTTCTCGTATCGGTAAGAAATGAGCAGACTTGGTCAATCTATCAACAATAACCCAAATCGCATCTATGCCTTGAGAAACCTTAGGAAGACCGGTAACGAAATCCATGGTAATGTGCTCCCATTTCCATTCTGGAATTTCAAGTGGTTGCAATGGACCTTTTGGTACTTGATGCTCCGCTTTAACTCGTTGACAAGTTAGACACCTTGAGATAAACAACGCTATCTCTCTCTTCATATTACTCCACCAAAATGTATGACGAATATCATGATACATTTTAGTACTCCCAGGATGGATTGCAAACGGTGTATTGTGCGCCTCCATCATGATTTTATACTTTAAATCAGGGTCGTTAGGAACACAAAGTCTGGAGTTGACTCGAAGTATTCATTCTTCATCGATTCTTGCTTTCGGCATAGCACCTTCTTGCACTTTCTTCCTCATACGCATCAGCTCCAGGTCTGTAGCTTGAGCAGCTTTAACTTTATCGATTAAAGTCGGTTCTACTCGTATATTCGCCATTGTCACATGTGTCCCTAGAGTCTTCAACTCTATCTCCATCCTTTGTAAGTCACACAAAATGGGCCCTTGCGTTGACAATATCGCACTCGTACTTGCATGTGATCTTCTACTCAATGCGTCAGCTACTACGTTCGCTTTTCCAGGATGGTATTGGATGGTATGAACATAATCTTTCAACAGTTCAAGCCAACGTCGTTGTCGCATGTTGAGTTCCTTTTGAGTGAAGAAATATTTGAGGCTTTTATGATCCGTAAAGATCTCCACTTTCTCCCCATACAAGTAATGCCTCCAAATTTTAAGTGCAAAGACAACAGCTGCCAACTCTAGATCACGAGTAGGATAATTCCTCTCATATTCTTTGAGTTGTCGCGAGGCATAGGCTATGACTTTTCCATGTTGCATGAGAACACATCCCAACCCTTTGCTCGAAGCATCACTGTAGATGACAAATCCCTCCGAGCCAGATGGTATTGTCAGAACAGGTGCTGAAATGAGTCTCCTCTTGAGTTCTTGAAAACTCTTCTCACATTCTTCGCTCCAACTGAACTTTGTATCTTTCCGAGTCAGCTGAGTCAATGGAGTAGCGATTCGAGAAAATCCTTCCACGAATCTTCGATAATAACCAGCTAAACCGAGAAAGCTACGTACTTCGGTCACTGATTTAGGTTGCTCCCAGCTTTGAATAGCTTCAATCTTTGCTGGGTCAACAGATATTCCATGACTTGATACCACGTGCCCAAGGAATGCTACTTCCTCAAGCCAGAACTCGCATTTCTTCAACTTGGCATAAAGCTTATATTCACGAAGCTTTTGGAGTGTCAGCCTCAAGTGTTGCTCATGATCTTCACGGCTTTTGGAATAAATAAGGATGTCATCAATAAAGACGACCACAAAATGATCCAAATATTCCTTGAATACTCGGTTCATCATATCCATGAAGGCAGCAGGAGCATTAGTCAATCCAAAGGACATGACTAGGAATTCATAATGCCCGTACCGAGTTCTGAAAGCCGTCTTTGGAATGTCATCGGTTCTAATCTTCAATTGGTGATACCCGGAACGAAGATCGATCTTTGAAAAGAATTTGGCTCCTTGCAACTGGTCAAATAGATCATCAATTCGTGGCAATGGATACCTATTTTTGATGGTGACATGATTCAACTCCCGATAATCAATACAAAGTCGCATACTCCCATCTTTCTTCTTTACGAATAGAACAGGAGCACCCCAAGGAGAAGTACTAGGACGAATAAAGCCAATGTCTAACAATTCCTGCAGTTGGGTTTTTAACTCCGGAAGTTCAATAGGAGCCATTCGATATGGGGCTTTAGAAATGGGTTTTGTACCGGGTTCAAGGTCGATACAAAATTCAATCTCACGCTCTGGGGGTAAACCAGGAAGTTCTTCAGGGAATACGTCAGGAAATTCATTAACAATAGAAATATCGTTCAAAACTGACGTATTTTTGTTTAAATCTGTGACATGAGCTAAGAAAGCTTGACATCCGTTTTTCAATAAACGAATAGCTTTATGGCTTGAGATGACCGTTATTGATTTTAATGGTTTGGTCGCTTGAATTCGCATAATAGGTTGATTAGGAATATGAAAGCTAACAACCTTATGGAAACAATCAATTTTTGCATGATAAGCAGTTAACCAATCAATCCCTAGAATCACGTCAAATGCAAGTATTTTCAATGAAATAAGATCTACAGGTAATGTGAGGGTACCGATTTGAACCAAACAAAACTTATAAACAGTGGATGTAAGGAAGGTTTCTCCCAACGGAGTTTCCACAGATAAGTCAAAGTCCAATTTCTCCGAAGTCAAATTTAATCGATGAGCGCAAATAGGAGAAATAAAAGAATGGGTAGAACCGGTATCAAATAAAGTATAGACTTCGTTAGAGTTTATGATAAGCTTACCCGTGATGACCTCATTCGGGTTCCTTGCTTTCTGGGAGGTCACAACAAACGCTCTCCCTTGCACTACCGGCTTTGACCTTTTTGGGACGGCCTTTGGTGCCTCCACCCTAGCTGAATTTGTCTTCGGTAAACGACAAAATCGTGCTAAGTGACCTTCTCTTCCACAATTATAACATGCTTTGGGCGGCATCGCGCAATTTGGACTGATGTGTCCCTCCCCTCCGCATTTGAAGCATATGATAGGTGGTCTTTCTCCTTCCTTAACAACGGGTGCTGGTGCTGACGTCTTTCCATCATTGTTGAATCTCCTCTTCTTGAAATGTCCATTCTTATTGTTTTGGCCCTGATTACCACCGAAGTGGTTACCATTTCTGGCTTGCTGATTCCCTCCACGCTTGTTGTCACCGCTTCGATGACCACTCTCGCTGGTATTATAATTTTTCCGGCTGCTCTCTTTTAGTTGAGTTGACTCGTTATCGCGCTCCACTAACTGAGCCCTATTTACAACATCTGAATATAAACACAATTTATGAGAAATAAGATGTTGACGTATCTCCGGCTTCAAACCTCTTAAAAACATTCGCGCCATTCTCTCTTCATTATCCACCAAATGGGACGTAAACCGTGATAACTCCGCAAATTTTGCCTCGTATTGCGACACGGTCATATTATTTTGTTCCAACTTAATAAACTCCACCTCCTTCATGTGGCGAATACTTTCGGGAAAGTATTTGTCATTGAACAGCTCCTGGAACTTCTCCCAAGATATCTTCAGTACAGCAGGTTGAGTACGTTTTACCGATTCCCACCAGTAATCTGCCTCTCCGCGCAACATAAAGGCGGCAAAAGGAACCTTTTGCTCCTCGGAGCATCCCAAGACATCAAATATCTTGGTCATCTGCTATATCCATGTTTCCGCCATAAGTGGTTTTGGCTCTCCCTTAAACTCCGGTGGTCCCAGCTCCTTGAACTGTTTAGCGGTGACCGCCCGAGAGTTTCCCGCGTTTCCATCTACGTTTTGGACAGGAGTTGCTCTCGCCTGCTGCTGCATGAATTGCATAAAACCTCTGAACATTTGATCATTCGTCATTTGGTCAGTGTTGTTGTTTGCATGAGGATTTTCGCCTTCCTGGTGCACATTATCCTGATTATTGATATGTGGTGAATCAACGATCGCCTGTGCTCCATTGCCAATATCAACATTCTCAGATGTCATTTTCAGATACTGCCACAAAACAAAAGGTTAATTGACATGTAACATATTATCCCTATATTCTGACCGACCAATAAAATAACACATAAACTTAGGTAGGTCATACTAGCGAAGGAATTCCCCGTCTCTCCCCTCCTAGTACTATTCTCACATCTTAGCCAGGGATCATATCCCTAAGCTTTGATACCAACTGTGACGCCCCCAAAATTAGGTATACATCACCCATCTTGAGTCGCCAGATACATGGTACAGAATTCAAATACAACTTACTAATACAACTGTCGTGTACAATACGACAAAACATAACTGTGAGTTTGAATACAATTATTGTCTACTAGAGACCATACTCAATACAATTATTGTCACACTATTTAACAGAATAGTGAGGACTACTAATACTATTCTCTGGTCCATCACTCCGTTTCCCGACTCGTCCCAGCTATATTCTCATTTCCTGAAGAGAACAGTGAAAGAAAGGGTGAGCTCAACTAGCCCAGTAAGAAATATTATGACTAAGATAATGCAGAATAAATTATCATTAGCCTTCAACAGTGTTAAACTGATAATATACAATAAACATCAAGTTTAACTACAGCGGAACCAGCAATCCATTAAAAGAGTCAAGTAGAAAATAAAATCTACTATCTTTTATGATTTAAAAAGGTTTTTCATCATCGTTATAGCTGAGACTCAGCTTAATAAATATTCCACATCATCGAATCACCCCCGCACTACGGCCAAGGATATTCTTTAGTATCACGACCACAATTATTCATGCACTACGGCCAAGAATATTTGTGTATTCATTAATGGTCATGATCATGCCAACAACTGTCCATCAATGCACTACGGGCCAATGAGAACTTTTTATTTTTACATCATTTGTAATATTACGGTCATGATTACACCGAATAATCCCTGGTCATAATCATACCAAGTCCATCTATGCACTACAGGCCACAGATGACTTTCAACAAAATATAAACATGAGGATGATGACAATGATATAAGAATTCAATAAAACAAGTTCAAGAATTATTTTATCCAGGAATTATTAACGTCCAAATTTGTCAACACGATACTGTTTTGTGGTGTAAAATTCAAGAATGATCAGAAGAAGATTTCCATGAAAGGATACTGGATGAAGCGCAAATATTAAGGATATTCCACTAATTTCATGGAGTATAGAAGTCAAAGTTTTAACCAACTGAGTATAATAAAGAATGAGATAACAAAAGAAATCACCATGCATGCGATAGACCGCACAAGCAGGTTATTCTAACAGAATAATAAATAACGGAACCAGGTCAGGTGAAATTCACACCGACAGGATGTTCCAACAGAATAATAAAGAATGGAACCAAGTCCGGTGTAAAACACACAGACAGGATATTCCAACAGAATAATAAATAATGGAACCAGGTCCGGTGTAAAACACACAGACAGGATATTCCAACAGAATAATAAAGGATGGAACCAGGTCCGGTGTAAAACACACAGACAGGATATTCCAACAGAATAATAAATAATGGAACCAGGTCCGGTGTAAAACACATAGACAGGATATTCCAACAGAATAATAAAGGATGGAACCAGGTCCGGTGTAAAACACACAGACAGGATATTCCGACAGAAATGTAAAGACAGAATAGTAAATGGATGTCACCAAGTATAGGGTATTCCGCGTATACCGGTTATTCCAACATAATAATAATGAATGGAATAACATAAGGATTTCACCAAGTATAGGGTGTACCGCGTATACAGGTCATGTATAGGGTATGCCACTTTTACAGGTTATTCCAACAGAATAACAAAGAATGGAATAACATAAGTTCTCTTCAAGAAGAAAGAATAACACCCCTTACCGTATTAAGAGATTGAATACTGCAGTAATGTAGTAACCGAATACTCTTTTTCTTTCTCTATTACTCTCTCTATACTTTCTCTCTCTATAGCTTGAACGAATTCGTGAAAAATAATGAAGCCCTAGGCTTCTATTTATAGAAGATTTATTACTATTTACAAAAGTATTTACTATTTACAAAGGTAATTACTATTGACGAAGGTAATTACTATTTACGAAGGTAATTACTATTTACGAAGGTAATTACTATTTACGAAGGCAATTACTATTTACGAAGGTAATTACTATTTATGAAAGAGACTCTTAGATGATGACATATGGCCCCCCATAAATAATTCAAGTTACCACAAACGTCTAATAATAGACTCTTTATATACATCAAGGATTGAATAAAAATTACCAAAAATCATTTTATTTTTAATCAACACATATTTAATCTTTCAACAATTATTAATCATTTATAACTTGTCGTCTCAATTATTGTTTAGATAATATAACATATTATACAGATGATACTGTGACAATAATTGAATCAATAATATAAGAGATATGATGCAGCAATTACTGTAGCAATAATTGAGTATAGCTGAGTGACTTCTCACGTAAGCATCAATAATCAATACCGTGTGCTACTATGCAACAACGCGTATTACTGTACTTTTACTACCGAGTAGTTCAACAGTTTTAACGGTAACACCTCCGCCGTTTATTTTATAGAAAGATAATTTTGTCGTTTTCTAACTACGACAATACTTCCGTTGTGGGGTCCACCAATGATTGTGTCGTCGTACGAATATTCCCCGACAAAAAGAATATTCCCCGACCAAACGAATATTTTATAACAACTTGCGTACTTTGCAAAATTTATAAATATTACCCACAACTATAACATTATATCCAATTTATTCCATAATATTCAAAAATAATAATTATAGAAAATTCATCTTTATTTATAAAAACTGGGGTCTTACAATTGTATGGAAGAAAGTGTTGTTCTCTAGTATGCTTGGACGAGGTGGGTGAAGCAACGTTGTTGGGACCCAAATTGGTATGTATAACTACAGAAAAGATTCAAATGATCCGATAACGTATTAAAACCTCACAAGATCGTCAAAAGAGTTATACTGATTTTCATCGGAAGGACGTGGAATTCAATGTTGGAGAACATGTGTTGTTACGTGTTTCTCCATGGAAGGGAGTTATGAGATTTGAAAATAGAGGAAAGCTCAATCCTCGATTCATTGGTCCATTTGAAATCCTTGACCGAGTAGGAACTGTGGCCTATAGACTCGCTTTATCGCCAAGTATATCTAGTGTTCATAACGTTTTTCACATATCCATGTTACGTAAATATGTGGAAGACCCAAACTATATTATTGAGTTAGAATCGGACGAACTAGCAAAAGATTTAACGTGTGAAGAGGTTCCTGTTAAAATCTTGGATAAGAAGGAACATATTCTACGCTCCAATGTTATACCTCAAGTCAAAATTTTATGGAGAAACCACGATGTTGAGGAAATGACCTGGGAGTTCGAATCTAAAATGAGATCAAGGTATCCTCACCTCTTCGTCATACAAGGTATTTACCCTAATTTCGAGGGGGAAATTTCATAAGAAGGGGAGGTTGTAAGACCCCAACTTTTATGAATAAAGATGAATTTTCTATAAATAACATTTTTGAATATTAAGGAGTGAATTTGTTATAATGTTATAGTGGTGGATAATATTTATAAATTTTGCAAAGTACACATGTTATATTATATTCGATTGGTCGGGGAATATTCGTTTTAACAAGGAATATTCGTACGACGATACAATCATTAGTGAATTTGTTATAATGTTATAGTGGTGGTTAATATTTATAAATTTTGCAAAGTACACATGTTATATTATATTCAATTGGTCAGGGAATATTCGTTTTAACAAGGAATATTCGTACGACGATACAATCATTAGTGGACCCCATAATGGAATTATTGTCAGAGTTAGAAAATGACAGAAATATCTTTTTATAAAAATAACGGCGGAAGTTTTACCGTTAAACTGTTGAAATACCCGATGTTAAAAGTACAGTAATACGCGTGGTTGCATAGTAACACACAGTATTGATTAATGATGCTTACGTGAGAAGTCACTCAGTTTTGTTCAATTATTGATACAGTAATTGCTGCATAGTATCTCACTTTGTTTGATTCAATTATTGTCAATATTTTTTATATTATTAAATTAATAATTGAGACAATAAAGTTATTAATATTATTATTTTCAATATTAAAGATGTCTAGAAGTTCTGTCAATGAGAGGTTTGGTCACCTAATTATGCGCCAATAGGGAGAAATACTTATTGGAAAGCTCCTTCTTTCCTAGGAATGACCTGGTTGTTAAATATTACGAATTATAATAATGATAATAAAGGTTGTTAAAAATATTGAGGGAATTATTATGAAGTATTTGTTGTAGATTTTGCTTATTATTTAGATTCCTATTTACTCATTTTTCAAAATAATCGGTAGAAAGTTATTTAGTATATATATATATAGTATTATATATATATATATATATATATATATATATATGATTATGGTGGGGCCCACATTTTTGAAAAGGACATATGGGTGGAGAAATTTCAAAAGTCATGGGAATGTAAGAAGAAGAAAAAGGACGGCAAGTATATATATAAATATATATTTTATATGTTATGTTTTTTATGAAAAATAGAATATATTATATTTTATTATGAATAGTGCAATATAGTAAAATCAATTTTTTTTAAAATCTTCAGTCGGCGCCCGTGAATTGAAATTACTGTGCGTCCGTGATTTTCCTAAATAATATCCTTTCCATTATCCTATAAATTGGATGCATAGTTTAGAAATTGAAAATCACACCAGGATCAGAGAATTCTTCTTCTATAATACTGAGCGTATTTCTTTAAAGTTTTAGGAAGCTTTGAGTGTAGAAAACATTGAAAATTTTCTTCAAGAATATCCTCGCTATACCAGTTAGAATACTCTCTTTTCTAAGGTAAGGGATGTTATTTTTGTTCAATATTCATATGAAATAATATTTTCTTCCATACTCTATAGTATGTAAGTAATATTATTTCGTTTCAGATTTCGAATTCTATACTCATGTTGTTAAAATTTTGGCTTCTATACTCCATGAAATTAGTAGATTTTCATTGATATTTGCGCTTCATCCACTATCTTTTCATGAAAATAATATTCTGAGTATTCTTGATAAATTTTAACTTTTTCATACCAGGGTACTCTTCACTGGTTACTATTCCCGAAGTTACTATTCATAGGGTACTATTCACTCGGTTACTATTCACCCGGGATACTATTCATGATAAAAATTGATTTTTTTCGGTCCAAATCATTTTTGATATAATATTATTCTTCAATTTTACTCTACAAAGTAGTATCATGTTGATAATTTGTACATTATTGAATTCTGGATAAATTAAATTATAAATCTTTAAAAATTTATCCTTTGCTTTCTTTTAATTGAATTCTTATATCATTGTCATCATCCTCATGCTTATATTATGTTGAAAGTCATCTTTAGTCATAGTGTATAGATGGACTTGGTATGATTATGACCAGGGATTATTCGGTATAATCATGACCGTAATGTTACAAATGATATGGTAAAAGTCCTCATTGGCCTGTAGTGCATTGATGGACAGTTGTTGGTATGATCATGACCATCGGTGAAAACACGAATATCATTGGCTCGTAGTGCATGGATAATTTGTGGTCGTGATACTAATGAATATCATTAGCCGTAGTGCAGGGGTGATTCGATGATGTGAATTATTTATTAAGCTGAGTCTCATCGATAAAAGTGATGAAAAACCTTTTAAATCATAGAAGATAGTAGATATCATTTTCTACTTGACTCTTCTAATGGATTGCTTGTTCCGCTGTAGTTAAACTTGATGTTTGTTATATTTTATCAGTTTAACCTTGTTGAAGGCTGACGATAAATTATTCTGCATTATCTTTATCATAATATTTCTTACTGGGCTAGTTGAGCTCACCCTTTTGCTTTCATACTCTTCAGAAAATGAGAACATAGCCGGGACTAGTCGGGGAACGGAGTGAAGGTCCAAATGTTGGCATTAATAGTCCTCATTATTCTATGAAATAGTGTTATAATAAATGTATTGAGGACTCCATTTGAGTTTGAATACTGTGTAGAAGACAATATTTGTATTAAAACTCTCAGTTTATGTTTTGTTATATTCTACACGACAGTTGTATTATTAAGTTGTATTTAAATTTTGTACCATGTATTTGGCGATTAATAATGGGTGATGTATACCTATTTTGGGGGCGTCACGGTCTTTGAGTAGTTCACCAACTAAAGTGTTGGTCAATTTTGCAAGTTAGCTAATAAAATACAAGAAGGGAAAAATGGTCATTATGCTAGCAAATTTAATGGTAATCTTGACATTTGGTTAACCCTTAGGGTTTGACCCTTAGGGTTTAACCCTAAGGTTCTATAATTTACTTTTTCTAGAATTCTTAATTTGGTATAAAATGAAAATTTAGTTTTTAAAAATGTAAAATTAGGGTTTTCTAATTAGTTTAGTTTTCTTAATTAAATAAAGCATAAAAATTAGGTTTAATAATTTACTAATAATCATTAAGCTTGCTAAATAGCGATTAGGGTTTCTATTTTAGCATATAAGGTCTCTAATTTGTCAATTAGGATTTTCTAAGTAATAATTAGGGTTTCCATAATTAATATTAAGCTTTATAATTTAGCAATTAGGGTTCTAATTTAGTAATTAGGGTTTTTAATTACTAATTAGGGTTTTTAGTCAATAAGGTTAATATCTTGACAAATAAGGTTCCTAATTTAAAAATTAGGGTTTCTAACAATTAGGGTTTCAAAAATTAATAAGGGTTTTGCTAATTAAGATTAAAATCTATAATACTAATCATTAATCACATAACTCAGTTAGTAAATAGATTTTAAAGTCTCATTTGACTTCAAAACAAGGGTTTATTAGTAATACTGGGGTTTTATCATGTTACACATACATATTTATTGCACTTAAAAAATAACAATATTATATGATTATTTTCATTCCTTAGACAAAATCCAAAATTAGGGTTTGGATTCCATATCTGATTTATATTACATATATACCATTACTAATTAAGTTTAAACAATTAACTTAATTAATCTTAAATAAATTCATATAACGAAATAATTATTATAATAAATTTATAATCATTTCATTTATTATTTAAATAATATTATAATCATATTTTCATGGAAAATAAATAATAAAAACATTTCTACTATAAAATTAATTTATTATAAGAATATAATTTATAATGATCAATAATTCAAAAAAAATTATTTGAAATTATTCATGTAATAAATATATTTTTATTTATCACATAAATATATACGCTTTACCTTGCACATATTCCCACCTTTATTTTTAATAATAAAAAAAATGCAAAATTTGTTATTTAATTATATAGAAAATATCGGGTTATTACATTCACCCTTCCTTATAAGGATTCTGTCCCAGGAATCACCGTTTTAAAACCTATACACACTAGGGTAAATAGCATACACATTCATTTCAAGTAGATCTTGATCAGATTCGATCGGACTGATCTTTAACTATTCAACATAAAGCTTGTCTATCTGATTAAACGGAAATTTGATTTCTAATAGAACTCAAATTCCTCCTTCAAAATTTCTTTATAAAATACATTACTATAGATAGGAAAATCATGTATAAGAAAAATAATACATGGAGTTCCATCCCCAGCTGCCACGATATCTTGAACGGTCATGTTGAAGACTTTTGCGATTGATTTTGTTGGTATTTTTTGTTGAAGTCGGTCCAGTTGTCGTCAGCGTCCCGCGCACTACTTTTCCCCGTAGTCACACTCGCTGCCTCCATTCTCCTTTTTTGGACAGTCCTTCACCTTATGCTCTGTTGATCCACACCTGAAATACCCACTATTCATCCTTGGATTGGGATAGTTGGGAGACATATGTTCCTCCTTCTCACACTTGTAACACACAAACTTACCACTAAGACACTCTCCCGAGTGATTCTTTCTGCAATTTCCACATTGTACAACTTGTTTCTTTCCACCTCCTGGCCTATTTCCGGTATTCCCGAAATTATCTCCTTTCCTCTTTCCAGTCCTACCACCACTACTTCCTTCTCCGGCTCTAGCTTGATTTGCCTCCCACCAAAAATTCGCCTCCCCTTTCATCATATAGGTGGTAAAAACTATATTTTGCCCCTCCGTTACCCTAGTTATCACAAACGCTTCTATAGGGTCAGTTGTTCCTCCAAATTTCTGCGGTCCGACTGCCTTGTAGTCTTTGAAGTTTGCAAATTGATTATCTGGATGATTTCACGCGGCTGGTATTCCATTCTGGATAGCTTGAGCGACCATATTCGCAAAATTATGTATCAGGTATGGTTGTCCTCTAGCTTTGTTGACAGGTTCTTCTGCCCTTTGGTTTCATTTTTCATCTTGGCGACATTATCTGATAAAATAAAATCATGTTCATCCAACCAATTTATAGTACTTTACGCCATATAGCATAACACACGTTGCTTTAAACCTCCGTTATTCCTTGTGTGACACAAAATTCGGGATTCACTGCTATAACTTATACAAAAGTTTAGAATATTACATTATACCCAAATACCTATCATACACACATCATAGAACACTCATATTCATGTAATACTAATACTACTTATTTCATACGCCTTCACTAAGGATCAATTGCTTAATATTCTATATATTCCTAGTATCCTCAATAATCCATTCACACACATAACTATACCAAGTTCGTCAAACTTACCACACATTATGAGTTCAGGAACTTACCACAATCATATGAGTTTACGAACTTATCCTAGTCAGACCTTTGGGGTCCATTCGCTGAGGGGTTCAAAATTTTCATATAATTATTAGTCATGAACATACCATAAGTATGAGTTTTAAGAACTCAAACTAAACCTTATATTCTCTAACTATACTCTACCTATCTGTTATACTAACATTTCTGGGTCCGGTAATACATTTTCCAGTATAATCACCTCATCAGGGTTGCTTTTAAAGTGAGCCTCTATTTCAGCTATTGACTTTGATATTGGCTCGGTTATGGAGGTTGACTCCTTCTTTACAACCTGAGAGTATCCTAATCCTTTCCACCTTACATCTACACACGTAACTTATATTGATTATCGCATAGTATATACACACATAAAATAATAGTTTTATATAAGTTATCTTTTATTTTATTTGACGATGAATTTATTCAATTCATCTCCTTTTAAACTCTATTTGAGTTATTTGTATTTTCAACGTTTTCCTAGCTCTGTCCTAAAGGTTATATCCTTAGGTCTATCCCCACCTAAGGTTTCTAACCTATAGCCTTGATACCAACATGTGACGCCACCAAATCCAGGTACTTAAAACCCGAACTCGGTGCTTCACGATACCATTTCTTTGAGCGGAATAATAAAAATAATATTAATATCAAACTTAATTTACATATATACCAGAGTCTAATCCCAGGTACGCGACCTTTAAATAGTCATTACATTATAATTTTTAAATATCAAAATCTTAATGAAGCCTAACTATTACATAACATACCATTAAACTTTTTTTGTTTGATTTCCTTTTCCTTTGTTCTTGTCTGAACCTTCCGGTTGATCTTGATTAGCTGAAAACATTTAAATTTAAAGCAAGAATGAGCATTTGATTACCCAACAAGTAATAGCAACAATAAATATTAGCTGAAAGAATTAAATGTTTTCTTTGAATGACACTTCTACAACGAATCAACAGTGGTGAAGTAAGATGAACCAATAATAACAACATAACACTTATATATCAATTTTTGTAAAGTATGTACTGACTATAAATGAAGAGCAGTCGACAGACTATGAACTTTGTTTTCAATTTTCGCTAAGGTTTAGCAGAACTTCATCCGCAAACCGTCATAACTTACATGCACGAGGTTGATCATCCCAATGTGCCTTGTATTGATCAATAATATATACAAGAATGATATTTTTGTTCATCTTATCTACCTTAGGCGCACAAAAGTTTTCCCATGTTCGGGATGTTCATACTTAGTCGGGCATACGAACCAAAGCAATTTAATTTGGATACAATAAAGTTCTATCATGTTCACCGATATTTCTAAATCTGTGTCTAGTTGGGTATAAAATAGCTCAGACGACTTTTAATTAATGCATACATACCGAAAATCAATAGTTATGTATCTATATGTGATTAAATACAATAATTATCCAAGTGAGGTCACTTGTATAACCATGCTTAGAAATTAAAGAACAGAATATATATCTTGATCTATAATAATAGAATTAAAGAACTTGTAACATCAGATTGTAATTTAATAACTTACTTATAAAGAATCATTGCATAAGTGTATACAAGGGTAAGATATTTGAACAATGAAAAAGAATAATTCCGATATTCACTTACGCATGTCCATTGCATAAAGGAAATACAAAGATAGGATACTTGCCTGAGCTGCTGCTTACAATTATGTAACTTATTTTTATCTTTTATACTGCTACCTATCATTAATAAGATCATTCATTCGATTAGAATAATATATCATATCACGTAGTACTGCTATTTGCAGTCATCACATAACCTAATCACATTGTCACATAGGTTTAGTAGTTATTGGATCACAAACAAACACGTATCTAGTCAAATTATCTAAGTTCACATCATTTTCTTAAACATTTCGGTGTACTGACGGCTTTATCGGGTAATTATCGAGTCTAAAACTCTATTATGTAGTTCAATATTCGATTAGATAATTTAAATAACAGTCGTATTATTTTTCTATGGCTTATAATAATTTTTAATTTAGTATTATAATTTATCATGATTTTTCAAACACTGGAATCATTTTAAAATGATTTAAATACTAAATAATTCTATTATCATTAATATTTAATTAATATTAAAATTATTATTGAAACCATTGCCAAAATATTAAGGTTATTTACAATAACTCAAAATATTTTTAAAACATTTTTATTACCCCTAAATGAGTATTAAAACATTTAAAAATTATTTTTAAATAATTACCATTAATATTTAAACATTAATGAATTATTTATAAAAATATTAAAAGTCATTAATTATAACTTTAAATATTTTTAAAACATTTAAATCCTTTTTAAATGATTTTTAAATTAATAAAACCATTTTTAAACTATTTAATTATTTAATATTATTATTAAATAACTCTAATATCATTTAATATTAAATTATTAATAAATTTACCTTTAAATATTAAAAGTTATATTTTATAACTTAATTTTTTTTAAAACTATTTATTTTCATTTAAAATGATTTTTATAATTTTAATATCATTTTAACCAATTTATTTAATATAAGTATTAAATAAATATAATATCTTTAATATTAAATAATTAATGAAATTTGTCTTAAAATATTAAAAGTTATGTTTTATAACTTCAAATATTATTAAATAACTTATTATAATTTAACATGATTTTTTATATAATAAAATCATTTTTAATTAATTTATTTAATGCATTTATTAAAAAATTAAAAATCAAAAATATTCAAATAAATACTAATATTTATGAAAATTATGTCAAATTATTAAAAGTAAATTTTTATAAATTAAAATTACTTTTAAAATTATTTTTGTAATTTTTAGAAATTATTTTCTATTTTTAAATATCAATTTAATTAAAATAAAAAGTCTGTCGTTATAGCCTTTAGCGACAGAAAGCGTCGCCTTAGGTGTTCTTGAGGCTCAAGAACATTCAAGTGACAGTTTCGACTTAGCTAGTTTGACCATGAATAATTATCAAATTATGAAGTTTCTTGGCATGTTATAACTTTGATCATGTACTACTAATGTAAAACTACATGATCCAACAAGTACTATTAGGTTCAATTCATAACACAGATGCAAGATATAAGGCTTTGAAATCATTGTCAGACAGTTCTTCATGTTTCTGAGCTGCCCATAATTATAAGTTCATGGCCGGTCAACGCTATTTATGACCTTATATAATTTAATTTGTTGATGTTATGGTGGTCTAGACGTCGGGCCTTGTAGAGCAACTAACAGGGTACATGTTTTGAACAATAGTCAAGTCTAAACATCATCAATCAAAAAGATCTAAGACCTTAAAAAATGTCAGAGTTGTTCTTCATTTTCTGGGTTACCAAGAAATGAAGAATAGTTTGACTGGTCATATTTGGGCTTCCACAACTTGTTGTTCGTGTAATGTTTTTGTGATCTAAGAGTTGTAGTGTGTAGCTAACATGTATGGGTACAAGTTTAACACATAAAATACATATAACAACATTACACTCTCTAGATCTGGTTCGGTCAAAGCATGTCAGAAACCGTGTTCATAAGTTTTCTGGGTTACCCAAAAAACTATTTTTGTGCTCAACCATGCTACTTTGACCGGCCACTAGATCAAATATATATTTTATTTAGATGATCTAAAGGCTTTAAATTGCAGTCCATACACAATATTATAATCCTATTACAACAACAAGAATAAAACAACTAACACGTGCAAGATCTAAACGCATGAACATACTGTCAAACGGTTTTGGGTTACCCAGAACTTGTCTAGTCATGGTCGGTGAACGGAGTTTGACCACTAATAACTTGAATTCTGTTCATGCTCTGACCTTGATTCAAGTTCCAGAATATAGATCTCATAACATACTACATGTTCAGACCTTTAAACAACAAAACACATAACAGACAAAGATCTATGAGGTTTGACATTCGCTTGCCGGACTTCATATTAAAATTTCCAGATTTTGAAGAATTTCAAATTTGAGCCTATAGATATTACGGATCTAACATATATTAACCCAAATCATATATATACACTACATATAACATAATACAACACAAAAACACAAGATCTAACACCTCAATCAAGATCAAATTTGGTTCTATGGTTTATACATCACTTTGAAAAGTTTTGATTCTTGGCTTTCTGATTTGATAAGAACGAACTGGGGACTAGATTTGGGACTGAAATGTTTATCAATTTCGTAGGGTTGGAGAGATCGAGTCTAAGTTGAGTACATGATGAACAAATGGGCTATGTAAGTTAAATTTCTCTCTCTTAAATCTAGATATATAATGTTACAAGGCATATGGCTGGTGAATGCGGTTGATTGCTGAGAATATAAGGCACATTAAAGTCTTTGAGTAGTTCACCAACTAAAGTGTTGGCCAATTTTGCAAGTTAGCTAATAAAATACAGGAAGGGTAAAATGGTCATTATGCTAGCAAATTTAATGGTAATCTTGACATTTGCCTAACCCTTAGGGTTTGACCCTTAGGGTTTAACCCTTAGGTTCTAAAATTTACTCTTTCTAGAATTTCTTAATTTGGTATAAAATGAAAATTTAGTTTCTAAAAATGGAAAATTAGGGTTTTCTAATTAGTTTAGTTTTCCTAATTGTATAAAACATAAAAATTAGGTTTAATAATTTACTAATTATCATTAAGTTTGTTAGATAGCGTTTAGGGTTTCTATTTTAGCATATAGGGTTCCAAATTTGTCAATTAGGGTTTTCTAAGTAATAATTAGGGTTTCCCTAATTAACATTAATCTTTTTAATTTAGCAATTAGGGTTTAGTTTAGTAATTAGGGTTTCTAATTAATAATTAGGGTTTCTAGTCATTAAGGTTAATATCTTGACAAATAAGGTTCCTAATTTAAAATTTTGGGTTTCTAACAATCTGGTTTCCAAAAATTAATTAGGGTTTTCTTAATTAAGATTAAAATCTATAATATTAATCATTAATCACATAACCAAGTTACTAAAAAGATTTTAAAGTGTCATTTGACTTCAAAACTAGGGTTTATCAATAATACTAGGGTTTTGTCATGTTACATTAAAATTGTTCCACAGATTAACCTTACGTGTAACATACATATTTATAGCACTTGAAAAATAATAATATTATATGATTATTGCCATTCGTTAGTCAAAATCCAGAAATAGGGTTTGGATTCCATATCTGATTTATCTTGCATATATAACATTATTAATTAAGTTAAAATAATTAACTTAATTAATCAGAAATAAATTCATATAACAAAATAATTATTATAATAATTCTATAATCATTTCATATATTATTTAAATAATATTATAATCATATTTTCAAAGAAAATAAATCATAAAAACATTTCTACTATAAAATTAATTTATTATAAGAATATAATTTATAATGAACAATAATTCTAAAAAAAATTATTTGAAATTATTCATGTAATAAATATATTTTTATTTATCACATAAATACATACGGTTTACCTTGCACATATTCCCACCTTTATTTTTACTAATAATAAAAAATTATACGCAAATTTTTTTATTTAATTATATATAAAATGTCGGGGTATTACAGGTGAACTAACCATGAGGGTCCAATATCAAGAGATTACGTTAAACGTATTCAATGCCATGAAGTTCCCTACTGATGAAGAGGAGTGTTTCCAAGTGGATGCCATAGACCGGATAGTCAAGGATGATATGATAAAAAGTTTGGTTAGTAATCCATTGGAAACTACATTACTGGGGGATGAGAATTTGGATGATCCAGAGGTCGTTGATTATTTACACATGCTAGATGCTTTGCAGGGAGTTAGTAGATTTAAAGTTCCATTCAATCCATTACACACGGAGGAAAAAACTTCAGCTCCGATGAAACCTTCGCTTGAAGAGCCACCCACTCTTGAGTTCAAACCACTTCCTAAAAACCTCAAGTATGCGTATTTAGGTGATTCAAATACTTTACATGTTATTATTGCATATGCGTTTACAAATTGTTAGAAAGTAAATTGCTGAGGATTTTGAGAGAATACCAGTCTGCAATAGGATGGACCATTGCCGATTTAAAGGGGATCAGCCCCTCCTTTTGTATGCACAAGATTCTCATGGAAGAGGATATGAAGCTAACAGTGGAGCAGTCGAGACGATTAAATCCAATCATGAAAGAAGTAGTAAAGAAAGAAATATTGAAGTGGTTGGATGCGGGGATTGTTTACCAAATTTTACATAGCGCATGGGTCAGTCCAGTACAGTATGTGCCGAAAAAGGGAGGAATGACAGTGGTCAAGAATGAAGATAATGAGCTGATTCCTACGAGGACAGTGACCGGATGGAGGTTATGCATGAATTACATAAAGATGAATAGGGCAACCCAGAAGGATCACTTTCCTCTACCCTTCATTGATCAAATGTTGGACCGACTAGCTGGACATGAATATTATTGCCTACTAGATGGATAATCGGGTTACAACCAAATTGTTAAGCTCCCGAGGATTAAGAGAAGACCACCTATACATGCCCATATGGCACCTTTGCATTTTGAAGGATGTCGTTTGGGCTATGTAATGCACCAACTACATTCCAACAATGCATGATGGCTATCTTCTCGGACATGGTCAAAAAAGAGGTAGAAGTTTTCATGGATGATTTTTCAATCTATAGAAACACTTTTGATAGGTGTCTAGAGAACTTGGTCATGGTTTTGAAGTGGTATGTTGAAACGAATTTGGTACTCAACTGGGAGAAGTGCCACTTTATGGTTGAAGAAGGGATAATTCTGGGACACAAAGTTTTTGCTAAAGGTTTAGAGGTTGATAAGGCTAAAATAGATGATATGTATTTCTCTTTTTGGACAGCTATTGGGAGAACCCAACATTGAGTTTTGAATTACCTTGTACATTGCGGTCAACCCCAATTATATATGGATCAAATATTAATGATTCAGATCATGGATCAGGAGTACGACGAAGTAAATTAGGGTGGAATATGCCCTATAGAGAAAGTCAATTCTAGTGGTAATGATGACACCAAAGGTTTTCCTGACAAGTCAAAATCGGTAGTTCAAAGGAGGGCATTTTTTGTAACTTCCCAAAAAGCGAGGAACCCGAACGAGGTTATCACGAGTAAGCTAATCATAAACTCATAAGAAATATATACCTTATTTGATACCGATTCTATCCATTCTTTTATTTCTCCTACTTGCGCTCAACGTTTAAATTTAACTCTAGAGAAATTAGACTTTGACTTATCTGTTGAAACTCCTTTGGTAGAAACCTTCATTACATCCATTGTTTATAAATCTCGTTTGATTCAAATCGGAACTCTCACATTACCTGTCGGTCTCATCTCTTTTAAAATACTTGCATTTGATGTGATTTTAGGAATCGACTGGTTAACTACTCATCATGATAAAATTGATTATTTTCGTAAGGTTGTTAGCTTTTATATTCCTAACCAACCTGTTATGTGAATTCAATCAACCAAACCACTAAAGTCAATCACTGTCATTTCAAGCCATAAGTAAAGAGTCCCGAGCCTTTCGCTGGTGACTTCCTTATGTGGAATGCACTGAAGCCAAACTTTCCGTAAGGGACACTGTGAATAACGGTGGCAAGTTGATAGGTATCAATGTGAGGTGTTATCCAAGTCTTGGATGAGAGTCATAGTTTTGAATGATATTTCTATTGTTAATAAATTTCCTGACGTATTTCCCGAATAACTTCCTAGCCTACCCCCAGAGCGTGAAATCTAATTTTTTATTGACCTTAAACCCTATACAAAACCCTCAAATATTTATTCACCCAAAACAAACGTAACATGCGCCAAAGACATTGGCTCGAGCTGTTGAAGATTACAACCATATCATTCAATACCATCCTGGAAAAGTAAACGTGCTAGTTGACGCGTTGAGTAGAAGATCATATGCGATTACGAGTACGATGTTGTTAACACAAAGTCCCATTTCGTACGACGCACAAAAGATGGAGATAGAGTTAAAGACTTTAGGGACCCACGTGATGTTGTCAAATATACAAGTAGAACCGACTTTAATCGATAAAGTTAAAGTTGCTCAAGTTACAGACCCGGAACTGATGAATATGAAGAAGAAGGTGCAAGAAGGCGTTATTCTAGAAGCAAGAATCGACGAAGAGAAGAAATCTCAACCCTCGATTTAATTATTCCATTTGAAATTCTCGACCGAATAGAAAATGTGGCCTACAGACTAGCCTTATCGCCAAGTATGTCTCGTGTTCATAACATTTTCCACATATCTATGTTACGTAAATATGTGGACAACTTGAACCACATTATTGAATTAGAACCTGACGAGATAGCAGAAGATTTAACGTATGAAGAGGTACCTGCTAAAATCATGGATAAGAAGGAACATATTCTACACTTAAAGATTATACCTTAAGTAAAACTTTTATAAAGAAACCATGATATTGATGAAATGACTTGAGAGTTAGAATCTGAAATGAAAACAAGGTATCCTCACCTTTTTGACATACCAGGTACGTACACCAATTTTGAGGATGAAATTTCATAAGAAGGGGAGGTTGTAAGACTCCAAATTTTATGAATAAAGATTTAATTTTCTTTAAATATCGTTTTGAATAATAAGGTGTGGATTTGATATAATGTTATAGTTGTGGGTAATATATACAAATTTTGCAAAGTAAGCAAGTTATTATAAAATATTCGTTGATCGGGGAATATTCGTTTTATCAGGGAATATTCATACACGGCACTATCATTGGTGGACCCCACAACGAAATTATTGTTAGAGTTAAAAAATGACAGAAATATATTTTTATAAAAATGACGGCAAAAGTTTTTACAGTTAACTGTTAAAATACATGGTAATAAAAGTACAGTAATATGCGTAGTTGCATAGTAGCACACAGTATTATATAGTATCTTTGATTATTGATGTTTACTTGAGAAGTCATTCAGTTTTATTTAATTATTACCACAGTAATTGTTGCATAGTATCTCACGTTATTGATTCAATTATTGTCATAATATTTTTTTATTATTAAATCAGTAATTGAGATGACAAAGTTATTTATATTATTAACGATGTCTAGAAAGTTTTATCGAGGAAAGGGGTTTGGTCACCTAATTGCGCTCCAATAAGAAGAAGTTATTATCGGAAAGTTATCTGGTTGTTAATATTGTGAGGTATAATAGTAATGATGAAAAAAAATGTTATTAAAAATATGTTTTGTAAAGCCAAGTGAATTGAAATAAATAGACGAGATTTTTATAAAGTATTTGTTATAAATTTGGCTTATTATATGGACCCCCACTTACCCATTTTTTAAAACTATTGGTAGAAAGCTATCTCAGTTTTGTTATATATATATATATATATATATATATATATATATATATATATATTATAAGTTTTGTTTTTTTTATGTAAAATAGAATATATTATATTTTATTATGCATAGTACTGCATAATGTGTGCATAGTGCTGTATACTGCAACATAGTAAAACAAATTTTTTAAAAGTTTTCAGCTGGTGAACACCCGTGAAACCTTTACTGTGCACCCATGATTTTCTAAATTCAAATAGTATCTTATCATTCTCCTATAAATAGGATGCTCAGTTTAAAAAAAATCACACCAGAATAAGAGAATTCTTCTTCTATAATATTGAGCGTATTTCTTTTAAGTTTAAGCAAGTTTTGAGTGTAGAAAATAATGCAAGTTTTCTTTAAAAATATCTCCGCTATACCAGTCAGAATACTCTCCTTTTGAGGTAAGGGTATTATTTATTTCATATTCGCTTACGATATTATTTTTTGTATTCATAAGAAATTTTATTTTCGTTCAATATTCGTAAGGAATATTATTTTCGTTTAATATTCGTAAGGAATATTATTTTCGTTCATGTGCAAAATTAGGGTTCACATGACCTAATTAAATTAAATGCACAATCAGGGTTCCATGACCTCATTAAATGTGCAATTTAGGGTTCGTATAACCTAATAGAATGAAGATGGAAAAGTCAGAAATAAATGTGCCAGACCAGGAGAAGCCTCCACGTGTCCCGAGGCGAAAGACTCGTGGAGGCGAGATTTTGGGAATTGATTGAGAGATTGGTTTGGTGGATAGAAGGACAGGGTAATATGGGCATTACTTTAATGACTGAAGGGTATTTCTGGAATTTCATTGAGAACATATGCCTAATATGTGATGACTTAAGTCCAGGGAACTCTATAAATACCCCTTCCATTCTAGGAGGGAGGAGGACTCTTTTGGTAGCTTAAGGCTTGGATATTCCACCTAAAAGCACTAACAAGATTCGAACACTCTCTCAACTCGAAGAACTGAAGAAGGCTCTTGGAATCCCAATAACCCTAACACGGTTTCCGGATTTTAGTGGTTCTACCACGCGTCGTTGGAGTAATCTCCCACCTGTCGTTCTCCCCTCTACAATCAATCAAACAATTCCGTATTCTTCGTGGATTTCTCTCCTCCTCAGCCAACACGAAACCCTAACCCTAGCAAGGCGCGATTTCCTTGCCCACATTTATTTGGTGACTCTGCTGGGGAGGTGTAGAATTCGTGAAGGGTATGCCCACAACTCGAAGTGGGAGAACTACAGGAAGAGATGCTTCACTAACAAATAGCATTACCTCACCGGATCCAGTTCCAAGACAAGTAACTCAAGCATTCCAAGACGCAAACCTGGATTTTGACCAACCACTTATTGAAGACGCTTCAGAAGGGAGTTCGACATCACCACATATGGCTAATTAACAACAAATCAACGCAGAAAGGCAAGGCGAGGATGCAGGTGGAGACCACATGAATGTTGTGCAACTGGAAATGCTCAAGGCATTGAAGGAAGCATGAGAAGGGCAAGGGATGATGATGGCCATGATGCTGGAAATGCAGAGGAAGCAAGAGGAGATGTGGAATTTCTGCCAGCAGTTGATACAGATTCCCACTTTCAAGGCCATGTTCCCAGGAAGTTCGCAGGGGGAACAAGTAGGAGTGGAGGAAAACAACAATGACAGCAACAACAAAGAGAACCAGATTGTACCTCCATCGACGGAAAGTTAATCGGTTCCAATAATTAACTTGGAGGCCCAGCACAGTGGCGACGTGCCACAACTTAGGTTGGAAGCAAGCCAACCTCAGACAAACATCATCCCAACTGCTCTCCCATCAATTTCACAGGTACAAATGCCAACCATTCCAGGCAATGTCCAGCGAGTGAGCCAGCAACTGCCACTAGTGCCAAATTTGCATGATGCAAGTGTGCATCAACCAATCTCTCTACCATACACACCGCTGATACAGCAGTATATCACAATACCCCAGAGAGTTCACGCCACGAGCCAGTATGTGACGAAGGATGATATGATCGATGTGATCAATCAACTTCGTAGGCAGACATCTCGACCCTCGGAGTTGGACTTTACTCTACCTTACCCGGCACACATTCGGAGGCAACCTTACCCGATAGGGTATATTGAGCATCCCCCGCAGTTTCCAAAATACAACGGGGAGAAAGGAAACGTGTGGGAACATATTACCAGGTTCGTAGAGTCGATGTCTCCGTGGATGGGATATGACAAAGTGAACAACCATAACTTGTTGATGCGGGAATTCAACAAAACTTTGACGGATAGTGCCTTCAGTTGGTATTACAATTTGGAGAAGGGGTCAGTCCATGATTGGGATGACCTAAAATTATAATTTTTTAAGAAATTTTTCTATGTGCAGAAATAGGTAACCATTGTAGAACTCATGCGGTTCAAACAGAAGTCGAATGAGGAGCTATCAGATTACGTTGACAGGTTTAGGGCCCAGGCCCAGAAATGTGCAGAGCCGATTGAAGAAAAGAACCTGGTTAGAATTTGTAACAATGGTGCCTTAGATTCCTTCAAGCCCCACCTCATTACCAAGGCTTGTGATTCCTTCACGACCCTCTCAGCTTTTGCACAAGACTTGGGAGGAATCATAACACTGCCCACTAGCCATGCGATGGTTACATGGAGGGGCAAGAAGACAACAACTGTGGCTTTGGCTGACTCTCAGTCAAAACCACAAGGGGGCAAGAGGGTGAAGCATGAGAAAAATTTTGATCGAAGCAAAGGAAGGCCTGGAGACAAATATGCAAGAAAGTCGGTCCCGGAGGCTATCACATGCAGTGAGAAAGCATTCAGGGGTCTATACGAGCAATGGATTGAAGATGGGGTGGTGAAACCCCCAAGGCCTAGATTTACAGTGATGGAAGAGATGAAGAGAAGGCCATACTTCTGTGTATTCCACCAATACGCGGGACACTCAACTAAGGATTGCTATAGCCTGCGTAGGATATTCCATGAGAAGCTGGAAAATGGGGAGATTGAAATGGGAAAGGAAAGCAGTGTTCATAACCAAATCACAAGGGGCTTAACATGCAACATTGTTATCCACAACACAGTCCCAGAAGTAGAGATGATGATGGAATAAAAGGAGGAGTATGACCCAGGCCTGCAGGTGACACCATTGATGAATGGGGCCAAGTTCAGAAATTTTTTCGATTAGATAGGATTGGCCAAGGAAGCAAGGATTGAGGCAACCAGGGCAATTATCAAGGCTGCCAAGACACAAGAGACTTGCATGGCCATAAGCAAAGGATTTATGAAGACGATGGAAGAAGAAGCAAATAAGACATCGTTCTCTAAAGCTGATAGAGAGATAAGATACCCGCACAACAAACCGCTGTATGTGACAGTAGTAATCAATGCCATCGAAGTGCGGAGGGCGTTCATTGACAATGGAGCATCTGTAAATAATATGCCCTACACCATGTTCAAACGGTTAGGCCTGCCAGAGAAGAAGATTGTGAAGGAACAAACAAACATTACAGGATTCGCCAACCAGAGCACAAGATACCTGGGACACATCAAGGTAGACATGCAAGTTGGAAAGATTCGAGGGCCTGTAATGTTCCATATTGCAGAGGTAGATGTAGCATACCATGTCTTGCTGGGAAGGGCTTAGCAAAATGACTATGGGGTGGTACCCTCAGTCTTTCATCAGTGCCTGAAAGCTATCTGGAAAGGGAAAGAAGTGAAAGTACCAGCAACTCGGAATCCCTTTGGACCAGAGGAGGCACACATCACCGAAGCAACTTTCTTCGATGATGTCGCTGAAGAGGGAGAGAACCAGATCGCGAGGCCTGATTCCTTAAGACTAGCAAGCTGGAAGGAAGTGCAGGAAGATAAGTTTGTACCTGCAAAAAAAGTGAAGAAGAAGACCTCGGAACATGGAGAATGTTCCAAAAATATGAAGCCAGTAGTAGTGGACTTGGAGAAGGAAGGAAGAGAAGGGAAGAAAAGGCCAGCAGATCCTGAAGATGCCAGAAATATAATAAATTCCAAGCGGATAGCACAGTCTGAGGATGTCCAAAAGGCAAAATGGGAGAGGATTGTTAAACCCGACGGAAAGGTGGTGTTTTGATTGTGACGGTGCAAGGGGGAAGAGCCCAAAAAAGCGTGCAAACCCAACGGCTCAGGAGGTGTCCCCCACTCCAGCAATAATAAAGAAGAAGTTGTACAACAGAAGGTAGAACCAGCTCCAGAATGCTTTGAGGATAGGCCAAAACCTCAACAAAATGAATTAGAAGAAGTTAATTTGGCAACAATTGGAGGAACGCCAAGACCAACTTATGTCAACAAGGAGCTTGAGGCTAACCAGAAGGAGGAGCTCATACAACTATTGCGAGAGTATAGGGACGTCTTTGCTTGGAATTATGATGAGATGCCCAAAATTAAAAAAAGATCTTGTGGAGCACAATCTAAACATAAGCCTGGGAATGAAGCCAGTAAAGCAAGCACCTCGCAACTATGCATCCGAAGTCGAAACCCAAATAAAGGAAGAAATCAAAAGTTGCTGGAAGTAGGGTTCATCAAGCCGATCCAACATCCAACATGGATTTCCAGCATCGTACCGGTAAAGAAATCAAATGGACAGCTACGAATATAAGTGGATTTCAGAGACTTGAACAAGGCATGCCCGAAGGACATGTATCCATTACCCAACATAGACACTTTGGTAGATGCAACGGCTAATCATGAGATGATGTCATTCATGGACGGGTTTGTGGGTTACAACCAGCTAAAGATGTCAATAGAAGATGCAGAATTGACAGCCTTTCGTACCCTGTTTGGGAATTTCTACTATGTAGTAATGCCATTCGGATTGAAGAATGCGGGGGCAACTTATCAGAGGGTAATGCATGCTATATTTCATGACATGATTCATGATACAGTGGAGGACTATGTGGACGACATAGTAGTGAAATCCAAGAAGGCGACAACTCATGTGGAGGACTTGAGGAAAGTGTTTGAACGATGCCGAAGGTACAAGTTGAGGATGAATTCAAAGAAGTGCGCCTTTGGAATGACGGCTAGAAAATTCTTGGGCTTCTTGGTGCACAACATAGGTTTAGAGGTAGACCCAAGTAAGACGAAAGTAGTTCCAGAGATGCCCCAACCAAAGACGCAAAAGCAATTGAAGATTTTTCTAGGGAAGATCTCGTACATTAGAAGATTCATGCCAGCATTAGCTGAAGTCACAGAACCTTTCAGCAAATTGCTAAAAGGAAAGGTATAATGGGACTGGGGGCAAGACCAACAACAGGCCTTCGAGAAGGTAAAAAGAATTTTGTCTTCAGTACAAACAATGGTAGTGCCACAAAGAGGAATGCCATTACAGTTGTACATCACATCTACCAAGAAGTCTATAGGAGGATTGATCACGCAAGAGGTGGATTGAGAAGAGAAAACTGTATATTACATTAGCCGGATAATTAGAGGACCGGAAACCAGGTATTCACAAGGGGAGAGGCATTGCCTAGCGTTGGTGTTCATTGTGCAGAAAATGCGGCATTAATTTCTAGCGCACGAAATAAAGATTGCAACAAAAACTGATTCAATCAGATACATATTGACTAAGCCAGCATTAGTAGGGAGACCTACCAGATGGATGATGATTCTTTCAGAATACGACATCAAGTGTGTAACACCAAAGGCAATCTGATGTCAAGCCTTAGCAGACATGCTAGCTCAATTTCCAAATGGAGAATATGAACCCCCTTCTGAGGATCTTCTGAGTGGAGAAGTAGACTCAATCGACTTGATGGATGAGGACCCAGAATGGTGGAGTTTGGCTTTTGATGGATCATCTGCAGAAGGTAAAGGCGGAGCAGGAGTGGTGTTGACCACCAAAGAAGGAAATGAAATATCCTTGTCATACAAATTGGACTTCCCTAACATAAATAATGAAGCCGAATACGAAGCGTTCATACTAGGATTGTTGGTGGCTCAAGAGTTGGAAGCCAAATATCTTAAAGTAAAGGGAGATTCAAACCTTATAGTGCAGCAGATAAAAGGCCAACTCGGAGTGAAGGAACCTATCTTTGCTCCGTATTGAACTGTAGCACAAAAGGTGATGGAGGCTTACAAGAAGGTGGTGATTGAATATGTGCCAAGATGACAAAATAAACAACCTGATGCACTAGCAATAGTAGCATCTCGAGTCTATGTCCAAGGGGAAGATTTGGATGTGAAGGTAATGAAGAGAACCCACCCAACCACGGTCCTAGACTTGTTCCCCAAGGATATGATAAACGATTGGAGATATGACATCTCCGATCAACTTCAAACAAAGGAAGGAACAATACTAATCGTGGAGCTATTGATGTACAACATCATCAAAGGTGTCCTGTATCACAAAAAAGCAGATGGTGTATTGACACGATGCTTGGGAAGGCTAGAAGCAAGTAAAGTCTTGCATCAGGTACATGAAGAGAACTGCGGGTTTTGCAGACATATGTCTGTATCGTAGGTTGCAATGCCAAGGTTATTATTGGCCTAAAATGAAGAAGAAAGTCGATGCCCTACAACGCCACTGTGTTTCATGCCAAGAATACCCTGGGGAGGATGAATGCGCTTTTATTGATGATATAGCAGATTAACGATTTCCTTATGTGGACTTCTTACAAAGTGAGACTCTTCCAACCGAAAAGAAGGATGCAATTATAATACCGAGGAAGTCGCAACGATTCTTCTTACAAAAATGGAGAATTATTCAGAAGAGGTTTTAATGGTAAGCCCCTACGGTGTCTAGAACTAGGCGAAGCCAAATATTTGGTTTATCAAATGCACAAGGATGAACATCAAGGGGGAGCCAAGTTGTACGAACAACTTATCGATCATGGTTACTATTGGCCAAAGATGGAAGGAGATTGTCTAGAATTTGTCAAAAAGTGCCACATTTGTCAAATACATGGAAACCTGATACATGCTCCTGCCGTAGATTTGCGCACCTTAGCAACACAATGGCCCTTTCAAACATGGGGAAAAGATCTTATAGGTCCTGTACACCCTAATTCTAAATATGGATTTTAACTACCACCGAGATGTACACAAAGTGGGTGGAAGGCCACGGGACCAGCAGTGGTAAATTTTATGAAAGAGCACATCATTTGTCGTTTCGGGATCCCGAAGATCATTTTATCGGACAATGGAACCCCCTTCATCAATAGAGACATCAAAAGTCTAATGGAAAGATACAGGGTGAAACATTACAAATCATCACCCTACTACTCGAAAAGCAATGGACAAGTAGAAGCGACAAACAAAACTTTGATAAAAATCTTATCAAAAACCTTAGATGATCATCCGAAGAAATGGGCAGAACAATTACCAATAGCGTTATGGGCATATTGAACTTCAAAAAGAAAGCCTACAGGCGAAACCCCATACGCTTTGGTTTATAGTGAAGAAGGTATCTTGCCCGTCGAAATAGAAATTCCTTCGGCTCGAATGAGACTTCGAAGCTTAGTCCAGGAAGAGAGCCGACCAGCCGCCCTAGAGGCCTTAGCCGACTTCCGAGACAAGGCTAAAGAAAAGCTTGAACGGTACCATGATAGACTGCGACGATAATACAATACCGCGGTGGTACCACGATAAATTCTGGTGTGAGACCTGGTGCTAAAAACGGCAACTCAAGTCATGAGGGGAACCCCAACCACCAAATTTTACCCCAAATAGGAAGGCCCGTATAGGGTACGAGAGATCTCCGAAAGCGGGTATTGCAAGATATCTCTTGTGGGATCGGATGCTGTCTCAGGCCCATTAAACTTGAAGTGGGTAAAGAAATATTATACATGAGAAGAGCATCACAAAAATTTATACTTTCAACTTCAAAAGTAATCGAGGCACCTGACTAACAGCCCTGAGAAGTTACACTTTCAACTTCAAAAGTGATCGAGGTACCTGACTAACAGCCCTTGAAAGTTACACTTTCAACTTCAAAAAGTGATCGAGGCACCTGACTAACAGCCCTCAGAAGTTACACTTTCAACTTCAAAAGTGACTGAGGCACCTGAGTATCAGCCCTCAAACCTGAAAGTTACACTTTAACTTTAAAAGTGGAGAACGTTATGCTTTATTCGACAAAAGCAAAAAAGTTACACTTTATCTCTAAAAGTGGCAAACGTTATGCTTTCTTCGATAAAAGCAAGATTTACTATGTGAAACGTTATGCTTTTCATTAAAAGAAATTTTTTTATCAATAAATTGATAAACTTTCACTTATACTTGAATGTTTTAATTTTCTTAAAAAAAAGAGTATAAATTCAAGTGTTGGTTTATGAAAAATATATATATATATATATTTTGATAAAATTCATGTTTTCTTATAATACCTATTGTTGTCTTGGAATATTAATTTGAATAACTTGAGATTCAATGATAAATATTGAGTTTTAAGGAACCATTCAAATTAAAGGCAATCAACAAGGTTAAAGAAACCACGTTCTGATAAATGAAATATTTGTAAATGAGTTTCTGAACAGGAAATCGAAGAAAAAAAACTACTATAATAAGTTATGATCTAAAGCCCAAGACATATCAAAATGAAGATGAGGCACAACTAAAGCTTCTAAGTCAGCAATGGCAGCATCTCGAATCTTAAAATTTACAGCTTTCAGCTCCCTAACCTGTTGGGTAGTCAACTTTAAGTCCCGTCACTGCCGCTCTACCTCCTGAAGTTTTGCCTTTAAGTCCCGGCGCTGGCCCTCTAAATCTTGAGACTGGATCTTTAATTTGTTTGTGGCATCACCAAGCTCAGAAAGCTGCACTGAAAAGGATTCATCTTCATAATTATGTACAGCAACCTCTAAACGTAGTGAAACAAGATTAAAACTCGACTTGAGAAGATCCAACCTATCACGAAAAAGAGACATGTCAACACCTACGGCTGCAAGGTCATCTACATCATCGCTAAACTTCTTCAAGTCCTCAACTCGTAAGTAATATAAAGAAAGAGTATGCAACCCAAGAACAAGGCCTGGGAGCTGGTCTAGGAAGAGGGTTTGGGTGGAAGTTGTCTTAATAATCAGCCGGTCAAGAATCTACGGGAACCGAGCTAGGAGACGCTCCAGACTTTCTTGACTAGAAGACTATATCTGGAAACCCCTCCAAGAAACAAGATCCCCACTTGGATTGAAGGAAGCTCTGGCAGGAGCTACATTAGAGGCCACCATAGAATCTGTCCAGACCAGGGATGGAGGAGCAGAAAGATGTTGTACGACTAAAGATTCCTCAAAGCCTTGGTCACCTAGAGGATAACCAAGGTCACTATAGGGCGAGTGGGAAACATCCGGATGGAGAACAACAAATAAAGTGAGTGCTTCAACTGGCAAAGGCAAATCTTTCATCCTCTCGCTCTGAAAACAAGATGTCAAAGCACAATATATTATAAAGAAAAAGAGGAAAGGAAATTCAAGATAAATCATTTGTGTATTAAAGAAGGATACTCACAATATAGTCAATGGAAAAGGAGTCGGGAGATGCCACAGAAAGGGGAATGCCATTCAACCCACCCAAAGTACTATCAACAATGCCCTCCCGAGCAATCACCAACTCGGTAGAATCCTTTCGGGGAGGATGAACATCACCAATAGTTTCAGAATGATTCTCCCTCGGGGAAGTAAGAGTCTCATCAACATCTTCGAACTCGTCATGAGGAGCATGCATATGAAGGTTTGAAGAAATTGTTTTATCACCCACAGCAAGACTCGAGCTCACATCAGACAAAGTATCCTTAGCATCCAGACTAACACAATCGTCGCGAGGAATAGATGACTCAATATCAACAAGGATAGGTTGGACGGGTTCACGACTAGTGGAAGCCGTGGCGGAAACCTCATTTGTAGTACTATACGTTAACCCAAGAGAAACATCATCATCATCTTCTTCATCGACCACGGTAACCTAAAATAAAAAAATAAAGGAAATAATTACTCAGTGATATATGAAAGCAATAATACAAGGGATGAAAGAAAAATGAGAATAGTACGACAAATTACCAAATTTCTACGGCGCTTCTTGATTGGATCCTCGGCTGCCGGGATACTAGGGTCAACATTATCAAGGGGGCGTTTTGCTAATGGCTTTATGATAAGCCTGATAGGAGGACGACTGATTGGAACCACAACAGAAGCAATATGAGGAGCTATCTCAAAATCAGTAGTTGTAGCTGCTCTCGTTTTAGAACGAGTAACTCTCATCTCCTCGGCATCAGAGGATCCCTGGGGAGGAGCTAGAGAGGACAGCCGAAAAGGAACTCGTGGTGGGAGACTACTGGAAGTAGTGGGAACCTACGATGGAATGATCTACTGAGGGGGAGATGACTTGGGCATCAAAATGTCACGCTCAGCCAACCGGCTACTGACTGGCCAAAGTGTTGAGCGAACAATGGGCTTGGGAGAGCATAACAGACAGCCCCATTGAAGACGTTGTGGAATAGAGACTGGCAATAAACAAATCAAGGTATCATCCTCCAATCTTTTAAGATTGACTTGCCAGTAATTACGTTATTTAGTAGTATATCGCCCGCTCTGGGAGTCATCTGGTATAACAAAAGGAAGGGATCTATAGGGATCACTTGATAGCCTCAGAAATGCCCATGTAAAAGAGGGGGAGGTAGAGACGAAATTGAGAAGAGCATCCTCATAATTCCCCCGGCAGGTGTGACCGAAAGGGCGTTCCTGGTCATATCCAAATTGTCTTATGACCCTATGTTGAGAATACAATACAGCGCCAAAACTATTATTCTCAAGAAAATAGGGAAGCTCCGTAGACCGAAGAAAAATGAACCAAGACAGTGCAGGACCACTCAAGTTGGTTCTGTTGAGGCTTGAGAAAGGTACAAAATTTGTGCTTGTAAAAATGATGTAGATGACCACAACCCCCTAAAACAATGGTATAGGGACGAGCAGTGAAGCATGAATAATCATCAAGGAAATGTCGCAAATCCGTACTGTCAAGACTAAAGCAGTGATCAATCCAACGTAACATGCGAGGAATGATGTTGCGTGGTGGGAGAGAATGAGACTTCTTCTTCTTCATAGAAAGATTCTCAAGATCAGAATAGTCTGGAAAGCGCTCGAAAAGAAAGATCTGAAGGAAGGAGCATGGAATGAAGCAATTGACGTCATACCTGAGTAAATAAAAAAAATATTATAGAAAAGGTTAAAGGAAAAGAAGCGCAGTTTGAAAGACAATTAAATATAAAATATGAAAGTGATTACCTCCGAACGGATTCTTTCATGGCAAGGGTTGTTTCGTCTAGGCGACGATATAAGGTCCCTAGGAAGAGAGGAGCAAGGGGAATCTCTGAGCCTCAGGATAACAACGCTGCCAAACTGAACATACGGGCAGAAAGACCGTCTATGGGAGACCTAGGGAAGATGAAACGGGACAGCCACATAACCAGATAAGCCGCCAGAGGAAATGGACAAGTTTCTTCATGGAAGGAAAGAACAGACTTGTCGTGAATAGAGCTGTTCCACTGGTTAGTCTTGTAATCACGAAAGAAATAGCGCACCCAGGATAACCAAGAATTCTTTTGCCGACTGGAGGTCTCGAAGTCCGGAAGGAGCGTATCGCCCTTGAAGCGAGAGATGAAGCGGGAAGATTGCTTGAAGGCTTCCGTCAAGTCGGCAACACATTCGTCATCTCTAGTGGACATGCTAGAAGGACCGCAGGAGTTTGAAGCAACAATAGGAAGGCTACAAGATGTAATTCAGGATAAATATACATATTTCGGAAACATGAGAATGAATGGAAGGAATAAAAGAAGAAAACTTACTGATAGAGGGCATAAACATCCTCTAGAGTAGGGGTTAATTCCCCCTAGGCAGCGATGAATGTGCAAGTAGAGGAACACCATCGTGAGATCAACACAGTAAGTGCGTTATGGTCCTAGTAAATCCGTAGGTCTCTACACAGTTGAACATAGCGAAAGATACTCGCATTCTTGAGTATTTCCATGTATTCAGCGTTGTCAAGGATCTCGTCGGTCTAATCTTGCCATCCTTGAATGCGACCAGATGAATCTGACAGGAAGCGAAGGGGACTGAAAGGGTACTCTTTCTTCTCTATGCATAGACGGGGAATGCAATCGGCATGAGGGAAGTCATCCCAACCTCCAGAAGCTGGGGCATACAAAAACAAGCCTTCTTTCTCTAGTGGAGGAAAAGTCGTACGGTCATAGTCTCTAACTCTATCCCAAAAGACGTCAGAAGTACCAAAGAAGGGAGTTTTTCCCCAATCAATGATGAATGGGGACTCCTTGGGAGTTCTTAGTTCTGCAGAGCATTCAGGAGAAAAGGGCCTACACGCAAGGGGAAGTTCATTATAACAATTGTAAAGAAAACAAAGAAAGGATGTAAAGTATGTGAGCTTGAAGTACTCACCATGGCAAAAGGGAGCGAACGTCCGAGAGTTAACCTTCAAAACACCTGAAAAGAAGAAGAAACAATGTCAGAAAGATTGAGGGAGTACATTTATGCAAGAAAAAATTCTCGAAAATTTTTGAAAAAAACTTCGGATGGTCAAAATCCAACATTCGGAGCCTTTTTTGGACTTATAATGGCATATGTCATGGAAAAGAAATGACTTTTGAAGGGCTCATCGATACGGTCATTTTGATATATTATAGGCCCTAAAACTCCAAATGACGCTCCTAATAGTAGAGGCTCGTCGTCCCGAACTTCATTTTTTTCGCCCAAAACATGGTTTTCTGCCTAGGGTTCGGCCCCCCAGGGTTCGGCCCCCCAGGGTTCGGCCCCCTAGGGGTTTGGCCATCTGGAGTGGTTTCGCCGCATATAAGCATAGCAGTTTTTTCTCCTTTCGTGTTTTCGTCATGAAAAAATGTTAAATCTTTCTTTATTATCCGAGGGAAAAAACCAAGATGTACTCAAGGTATTGGGGCTCGAAAGACAAAAGAAAGTTTGGAGAGATTCAAAAAAAAATGATAAGGTTCAGCCCCCCTAGGGTTTGGCTCCCTATAGGGTTCGACCACCACCTAGGGCGAGATGTCTCCTTCAAAAAAAATTGATAAGGTTCGGCCCCCCTAGGGTTCGGCGCCCTATAGGGTTCGGCTCCTACAGGGTTCGGCCACTACCTAGGGCGGGATGTCTCCTTCAAAAAAAATAAAAATAAAAATGATAAGGTTTGGCCCCCCTAGGGTTCGGCATCCTATAGGGTTCGGCTACCACCTAGGGCGGGATGTCTCCTTCAAAAATAAAAAATAAAATAAATGATAAGGTTCGACCCCCTAGGGTTCGGCGCCCTATATGGTTCGACCACCACCTAGGGTGGGATGTCTCTTTCAAAAAAAAAGGTTCGGCCCCCCTAGGGTTCGGCGCCCTATAGGGTTCGGCAACCACCTAGGGCGGGATGTCTCTTTCAAAAAAAATGCTTAGGTTCGGCCCCCCTAAGGTTCGGCGCCCTATACGGTTCGGATCCTATAGGGTTCGGCCACCACCTAGGGCGGGATGTCTCCTTCAAAAAAAATTGCTTAGGTTCAGCGCCCTATAGGGTTCGGCCCCTATAGGGCTCAGCCACCACCTAGGGGTTTGTTCCCACGTATACCTTTGAGGTCCTGTTGCTCTCCTAATCCATGGATTGGGACGAATGCTCCTTCACCGCGGAAATTATAGCCTTTTTCTGAGGAATTTCGAAATAAACCAAGATATGGTGATGATGCTCGGAAGACAGAAGAGAGTCTACAATTACTTGGTGATAGATACCGCAAAGATGTTCTTGATGGTGAGACGTGGCTGCAATTGTGATGAATATACGTATGCTCAATTTGTGGTTCCTAGTGATACATGTGGAAGAATTAAGCTTTGATGACTATTAGTAGAAATAGCTCGTATGGCTTCAAGGAGTACCTCCTTATTGCAAATAAAAAGTGCACCCAAGTGATATGGTAACGAGACTCCCTACTACAATTCAGAAGAAAGACATGTAGCCACGAATTCTGAATATCAACTTCTTACCTCTCAAAAAATAAGATAAGTAAAAAGTTTATTTTTCTGAAAAGAATAAAAATTAAGTTTGATTTTATTCAAGAAGAGGTAATTTGCGAAAATGGCTTATATATATATATATATATATATATATATATATATATATATATATATATAGGGACCGGATCAGGTCCGGGAGTCCGGATTTTAACAAAATCCGGACTTTTTTTTTTTTTTTTGCTTTTTTTTTTTTGAAACAACTAAAAAAAAAAATTTATGGAATTGAAATTTTTACATTATACAGTATTTTGGGTGTGATTTGAATGCCTATAACGAAACATGTCTGTACAGTCTGGGCAGACTGTACATACATTGGTTGGTGTGTGTGTTAAAAACACACCCAAAACACTGTATTATTGAAAAATTTCAGTTCCATAAATTTTTTTTTAGTTGTTCTACAAAAAAAAAAAAAAAAAAAAATTTGGGTCCGGATTTTGGGTCCTGTCCGGACTCCCGGACAGGATCCATTATATATATATATATATATATATATATATATATATATATATATATATATATATATATATATATATATATATATCAAATAATGATAGATTTGGTTTATTTCCCAAATAAAGAAAGATTTTATTTTGTTTCCAAAATAAAGAGAGATTTGATACGCAAACTAAAATTAAGATTTTATTTTCAAAATAAAATTAAGATTTTATTTTATTTCCAAAATAAAATTATGAATTTATTTGGTTTGATGAAAAAGAAAGATTTTGTGTACCACCCAAAATAAATATTTCTTTTTATTTAAATGCTTTTTGATTATTTTTCTTGTTTCCAATTTTCAGGAAAAATAAAGAAACAAATCTAAGGGTTTGACTCCCTAGGAGCTCCATTTACTAGGACCTTGGTCTTCAAGACCCGTAAAGTGAAGTCACGCAAAATAGTTCAAAAGTTTGAAGTATTCTTGCACGATACTCTATTTGTAAATGCAACTCTCTCGCAGGGGGCAAATGTGGGTCCATGTGCAAAATTAGGGTTCGCATGACCTAATTAAATTAAATGCACAATTAGGGTTCCATGACCTCATTAAATGTGCAATTTAGGGTTCGCGTAACCTAATGGAATGAAGATGGAAAAGTCAAAATAAATGTGCCAAACTGGGAGAAGCCTCCATGTGTCCCGAGGCGGAAGACTCGTGGAGACGGCTCATTTTGAGAATTGATTGAGGGATTGGTTTGGTGGCTAGAAGGACAGGGCAATATGGGCATTACTTTAATGACTGAAGGGTATTTCTAGAATTTCATTGAGAACATGTGTCTAACATGTGATGACCTAAGTCCAGGGAACTCTATAAATACCCCTTCCATTCTACGAAGGAGGAGGACTCTTTTGGTAGCTTAAGGCTTGGATATTCCACCTAAAAGCACTAACAAGATTCGAACACTCTCTCAACTCGAAGAACTGAAGAAGGCTCTTGGATGCCCAATAACCCTAACACGATTTTCGGATTCTAGGGGTTCTACCATGCGTCGTTGGAGTATCGCCCACCTGTCATTCTCCCCTCTACAATCAATCAATCAATTCTATATTCTTTGTGGATTTCTCTCCTCCTCAGCCAACACAAAACCCTAACCCTAGCAATGCGCGATTTCCTTACCCACGTTAAGAAATATTATATTCGTTCAATATTCGTACGGAATATTATTTTCGTTCAACAGTCGTAAGGGATATTATTTTTTGTTCAATATTCGTAAAAAATAATATTTTCTTCCATACTCTATAGTATGTAAGTAATATTATTTAGGTTCAGATTCTGAATTCTACACTCATTTTGTTAAGTATTGCTTCTATACTCCTTGAAATTAGTATAATATACTTGAAATTTACGCTTCGTCGAGTATCTTTTCACGGGAGTATTTTTCTGAACATTCTTGTTAAGTTTTAATATTTTAATGTCAGAGTACTATTCACGGGGTAATATTCACCTAGGGTACTATTCATGACAAAATTCAATTTTTTTTATGTCCAAATTATTTTTTGATACAATATTATTCTTGAATTTTACTCCACAAAATAGTATCATGTTGACAATTTGAACATTATTGAATTCTGGATAAATTAAAATATAAATCTTTAAAATTTATTATTCCTCTCATTTAATTGAATTCTTATATCATTATCATTATCCACATGCTTATATTGTGATAAAAGTCATATTTGGCCCGTAGTGCATAGATGGACTATTGATTGGTATGATTATAACTATGTATCGTTATAATTGTAACGCCCCCAAAATCAGGACTATTTCCTTTCCTGATCCTGTGCGTTAATACTATCTTGTTCTAGCTTTAAAACATTATTCAATGTTAAAATAGCTAACAATGTGAAATAAATTTTTTTCCCTGCTATTCATTCATTCCCTGAATCGCAACCTTTACGATACTTCTTTATATTAAAATCATATTTATTATATGATTTATTTAATCTGGGTTGATATGAATATATATACAATTCATTCTTTCAACACATATCCCTATATTTCAGAACAAATAAACTTCATCTATTGAAGAATTCAAAATTTTACTTCTTTGAGGTTTACACATGTAAATTACCATAGTCGGGGTTTAATACATTCTGCATTATACAATTAGTCTTTGTTTCACACGCTCCTAATCACCACGAGGGTTCGCATCTTAGCTTTAACCTCGGTTTGTGTTTATTATGATATGCTTGTCCAACGTTCCTTGTTTAACCTCATTTTGTTGGTTAGCAAAACTCATACACATTCATTCATCGCATAACCCGTTTTGGTTAGAGGCTTGGTTAAATTCTTTGCTTCCATTCTTGATTTGAGATTGAATCTGACTCTCTTCTTCTTTTACTTCACTTCCAGCCGCCTCTTTTTTTCATCTCCGCCTCTTGGAGATGCCGAGCTTGATAGGGGAGTATGTTATGTTTTTATTTTCTTTTCTTGTTAAGCATACTGGCTTCATTTTTTTTTCTTTCTTTTAGTCTCCAAAGTGGGCTTATGCAAATATAGATATATTAGTTAACTTTCCCCAAGCTTGATCCTGATCATTCCAAAGGTAATAAAATAAAATAAATCTTTTATTCCTTATCTAATGGGATTGCCGACCTTGCCCTATGACTTACTCACGTGATGATGTTGTTTTTATTGCCAACAATACTTATCATATGAATGATTTCAGCCTACTTAACCTTTTATATATATATATATATATATATATATATATATATATATATATGAACACGGATCAGGTCCGGACTCCCGGACCTGATCAAATCCGGACCCTTAATTTTTATTTTTTTATTTTTTTTGTAGAACAGCTAAAAAAAATAATAATTATGGAACTGAAATTTTTCCATAATACAATGTTTTGGGCGTGTTTTTAATACCTACACCAACCAATGTATGTACAGTCTGCCCAGACTGTACAGAAATATTTCGTTATAGGCATCCAAATCACGCCCAAAACATTGTATTATGGAAAAATTTCAATTCCATAATTTTTTTTTTTTAGTTGTTTCAAAAAAAAAAGCAAAAAAAAAAAAAAAAAAAGGTCCGTATTTTAGTAGAGTCCGGGATCCCGGACTGGATCCGGACTCTCTCTCTCTCTCTCTCTCTCTCTATATATATATATATATATATATATATATATATATATATATAGAGCAAGGATCAAGTGCATACCCCTTATCTTACTCACCCGTGCTTACCCCCCTTTAGACGACGGTTTCGGTCATACAACCGTCGTCTATACTTTTAGCGACGCTATATGTTTGTCCGTCGCTAAAAGTATAGACGACGGTTGTATGACCGAAACCGTCGCCTAAAGGGGGGTAAGCACAGGTGAGTAAGATAAGGGGTATGCACTTGATCCGGACCGTATATATATATATATATATATATATATATATATATATATATATATATATATATATATATATATATATATATACGGTCAGTATCAAGAGCATTCTCCTTAAATAACATTCCACAATGCCACCGCGTATTTATAAAAATACCACCGCGTCCCTCCAAAATTACATCGTTTTAGTAAAAGAATGTTATTTAAGACGGAATGCTATTTAAGGAGAATACTCTTGATCATTAACGTGTGTGTGTGTGTGTATATATATATATATATATATCCCATATATTATTTGGTAATTTATACATATATATATTTATGTATAAAAATACTCACTAATTATTAAATTAATTCATAATAAAATTAACACTTTTAGTGTAAGGAACCATTTCATAAAATAAGAACTCATTTAATTTATACAATTAATATTGTACAATTAAATTAAATTTGCTTCTTCCTTCTTTCCATAAAGTATTTTCAAACAATTTATTTATATATTAAATATATAATTTAATATATTCAATCATTTATTTAAATATGAATTTAATTTACTAATTTGATACCAATATAAATATTTTATATATTGGATCTCATTTTCTTAAATAAATTACTCCTACACTTTGCTTATATAAAAGCTATTTTCAATTTTTTATAAGTTGGTCACCCAACTTAAGTATTCTCTAGTCTTCCTCTTCTTCTTTAAAAGCTTGCAAATCACCCCCCTGACATATTCTTAACATATTCTTTGAATAATCTTTATTTCTTAGCATATTCTTTAAGATATTTTCTTAAGTTTTAAATATTAGGTTTTTAACCCTAAGATTTTCGTAACTCACACAATTATCCCTCTCTTACCTTTAGCTTGCTTTTGTTAAGTTATTATTTAATTACCCAATCTTAGTAACTTAATTTAATCAAATAAGTTACTACATAAATCTACCTAATTTATTTTACCCTCTTGAAATCATATAATTTACATAATCCATCTTAGATACATAAATTATATGAAATATAACATAACATACTCAAATTACATATTTATTTTATAATTGTAAAATAAATATTCTACACATAATTTCTTATGTAAATACAATTATTTAAATACCCAATATATTATTATATAATATTCTTATCTCATTATCATAAATTCAATTAAGAATTTATTTACTTTCTTAATATATTACGATAAATATAATATCTTTTCTTTATTAAACTAATTTTATATAAGAATTTATTCTAATACTCTTGGATAAAGTATATATAAATATTATATGCTTAACTCACCTCTTTTTGCATCATTACGCAAAATTGTTCTCAACAATTTTATTTCCCTGCGTAATAAATATATATTTATATTTATCACCTTGCAAATAATCTTTATAATGCACATGTACTCACATCACATATAGAAAATAAATAATAAATTTATTCTCTCGCCTTATAAATTGTTTATATCAATTTATTTACATATAGTAAGTATAACTTACTATATTTACCTTATAAATGGAAATTTATTCAGTAAATAAGATATTATAATTAAAATAATATCTCTTCTTTATTAAAATAATTCAACTTTAGAATTTATTTTAATATCATAATTTATTTAAAGTATACAATAATTCTTGTATATTTAACTGTAATAAATATAATAATATAGTTACTACATTAAAACATACATACATTACATCCAATAATGTAATACATGATTTTTAAATAAAAAGGTGGTTATATATTAAGTATATATTTAATGCCACCAATTCACTACATTAAAATAATTTAATATTATAGATTATTTTAATTCTACCCATCTCATTTCCTTTAATAAATTGCCCCTACAATTTATTTACATATAATAAATATATAATACCAATATATTTATTAAGCATAAGCATCACATGTTGTATAGTTCATACCCACTTATGCAATATAATATCATACAACGTATTATCTTATAAGAATTTTATTTATTTAATTATTATTTTAATATTATCCAAAAAATTGGGTTATCACATTCTTTCCCCCTTATAAGGATTCCGTCCCCGAAATCACAATACCGAATAATTCTTAATCGGTTTAGATCTTATTCTTTCTCGTAACCTTATCGTTGAATCATTTCAACGTACCATTTCTTTAGATTTTATATCACCTATCTCCTTTCAATTATTAAACCGTATAGATTTTTCTTAAAAATTTTAAATAAATCATCTATTTCCACTCTAGGCTTTAAACTTTAACCTTTAATTTATTCATTTAAGATCTTCTAAATTTTTGGGTTGTCACAATAATCATGACCTGTAATGTTTATAAACGATGTGGTAAAAGTCTTCATTGGCCCGTAGTGCATTGATGGACAGTTATTGGCATGATCATTACCATTAGTGATACTAATGAATATCTTTGGCCCGTAGTGCATGGATAATTCGCGGATCTGATATTAATGAATATCATTGGCCTGTAGTGCATGAATAATTCAGTGATGTAAATTATTTATTGAGCTGTATTACATCGATAAAATATTGATGATGAACTTTTAAATCATATAAGATAGTAGATATTATGCTCTACTTAACTCTTCTAATGGATTGTTTGTTCCGTTGCAGTTAAACTTGTTGTCTATTGTATTCTATTAGTTTAACTTTGTTGAAGGCTAACGATAATTTATTCTGCATTATTTTAGTTATAATATTCTTTACTGGGCTAGTTGAGCTCACCTTTTTCTTTCATTATTCTCTTCAGGAAATGAGAATATAGATGGGACTAGTCGGGGAATGGAGTGACGGTCCAGATGGTTGCTTTAGTAGTTCTCACTATTTTGAGAAATAGTGTAATAATAATTGTAATGTGGACTTCATTTGAGTTTGGATATTGCCTAGGAGATAATATTCATGTTAAAACTCTCAGCTTATTTTACACGATAATTGTATAATTAAGTTTATATTTGTATTATGTACCATATATTTGGTGATTCATAATGAGTGATGTATACCTATTTTGGGGGCGTCACACAAATGGCTCCAGATAGATATCAAATTACCAAGGTTAAGAAGCAAAGCAGTGAATCTTTACGTGAATATGCCCAAAGCTGGAGAGGCTTGGCTGCTCAAGTCATCGTGTCAATGACAAAAAATGAGATGATAATGACATTCATTGATATACAAGAAGCTCCATTTTACGAGTGACAACATGAGAATTTATAAGATTAATGAAATTTTAAATGATTAAATAAAGGTTAAATAATAAAACCTAGATTGGAAAATAGAGTATTGATTAAGAATTTTGTGAAGTGTTGGTATGTTTTATAAGCTGAAAGTGATTATGTGTGTGTGCAGTATGTGCTTATGGATTAAGTATTGAGCAGATAAGTTATAACATTGATAAAACCTAATGTTATATTAAGAACTCTAATGTTCAGTTAGGAAACCCTGACGATCGATTTGAAACCCTAATTCCAATTTTTGGAAATCCTAAACCTTAATTGGGAATTCTAAACCCTAATTTGGGAACCCAAATTCTAAGTATAAAACCCTAAGGGTTAAAAGTTATGTGATATATGTGAAATGACCAAATTCCCCTTCGAATTATTGGGGAAATGACCAAAATACCCTTAGTATGTGTGAAATTACTAAAATACCCTTTTACTTAACTTTTAAGTATATGATATAACCAAAACGTGTAACTCATCAATCCAAGATATCCCATGTGTTCAAATTAACACCAATCAGCTAATATGGAAACCTAACATCATTCTTGTCCATGGAAATTAAAGATTAGAAGCTTAAAGTAAGAAATATCTTTAGTTTATGTTTATAAGCTTAGCTAACTTTCTCTTTCTCTAACTCACGAAATTTGGAGAGAAAATCAATGATAAGTTAAGCCAAGAACACCTCTTAGCTATCCATGATCAGATCAAAAGGGCAGAAATCAAAGATTGGATCAAGAAAGGTATAAACCCTAATTCATACTAGATCTTTAAGATCTCAGTAGATTATATTTTTTTGATGTTTATATATGTATTATGTGAGGTTATTTAGTGATCTATGATGATATATCATGGATCCATAACATCTAGGTGCATGAAAATAGGAATTTATGAAACTATCAAGAACCCTAGAAATATGATATGACAGTCAAATGTTAGAGGCCATAGATCTGAATCTGTTAGATGTGTGAATGACTAAGTGTATCAT
This sequence comes from Panax japonicus, assembly GCA_020205505.1. Classification (NCBI taxonomy): domain Eukaryota; kingdom Viridiplantae; phylum Streptophyta; class Magnoliopsida; order Apiales; family Araliaceae; genus Panax; species Panax japonicus. Next base: position 17,971,090 of record CM035101.1, on the reverse strand, counting down.
TGATATAGTATGCCATAAGGAGAGTACACTGAAAGTGGAATCAAGTCCATAGAATGTGTGACGAATGATTTATTTGAGTTGTGATTCTGGAGACATAATTCTTGTAAGGAGGGAAGGATGTAACAATCCAGAATTTTATTTTAAATTGTAATTCAAAATATTTATTGAGTTTTATAAATATTTTAATTGATGTGTTTATTGTTGAATAAATATTTGTTCAATTTTATTTTATTTGATTTGGTAAATTATTTGTTAAATAAATAATTAATGAGTGAAGGAATTAGAGAGTTGATAGGGATTAAATGAATTATTATAATATTTTTAATTTAATTTGGTAATAAAAGTGTGAAAAATAACTATGCTATAAATGAGTTATTAAAATAAATTAAAGGAGTTTAATTTAGTTTTTACCAAACAAGGATTTAAGATATTAAGTCTTTATTTTTTAAAAAAGTTTTTCCAAACAGAGCCTTATGGCTTTTGGATTTTTGAAATTTGAATAATATAAATAAAATAAATAAAATATAAATAATATACATAAATTATGGTAATTGATAATTTAATAGGGACATTAGTAAGACGTCAGTTTTAGACGTTTGAAAGTGTGTGCGTTGAGTTCAATTTATTTTACATAAAAGGTATTTGATCTAAAGCCTGAGCCTAAGAAGAAAGGGAAGTTGTCAGAAAATATTACAGAGAATTGAAATAGACTAGAGAGAATTGAGAGGAGAGAATAGTGTTGTGAATTTCGGTGTTCTTGAGTTTCATTATAGTATAAGGTCTTTATAAAATTTTCTATAAACTAAATTTTTATAATTGGTTATGAAATTATGTATATATGTAATTATAATGTTATAACTAGTGTGTATGTATATATATATATATATATATATATATATATATGTGTGTGTGTGTGTGTGTGTGTGTGTGTGTATGTGTGTGATTGTATGTTGAATTACGTCCAAAAGAAAGGAAATGGTTTTACAGTGAATATATGTATGAACATGGCTTGTAGGAGTACCAAAATTAATATTTGATTGTGAGCTAATTGTAGAATTGAACCTTGAATCACTAAAAAATGGGCATTTAGCAACGATTTTTCGGGCAACGACTTTATAAGTCGTTGCTAAAAGTATATGTTTAGCAACGAAATTTGTCATTCGTTGCAGATTGTCTCAGGCTTTCATTTTTTGCGACGAAATTCATAAGTCGTTGCAAAATTTCGTTGCTAATTCATTGGCAGGAAAAAATTTCGTTCGAAATTCGTTGCAAAATTTTTGACCACTTGATTTCCCATCATCGTGGGCAACGAAAGTTTTTTTGTTGCTAAAAATGGGGCTTTTCCAACGATTTTTCAAGTAACGACTTCATACTTCGTTGTTAAAAGTTTGTGTTTAGCAACGAAACTTGTCATTCGTTGCAGATTGTGTCAGACTTTCACTTATTGCAACGAAACTCATAAGTAGTTGCAAAATTTGAAAACAAAATTCGTTGCAAAATTTCTAACCACTTGATTTCTCCTAATCGTGGGCAACGAAAATTTTTTTTTTGCTATATTTCGTTACCTAATATGGAAACAATTTTTATTTTCGTTGCATATGTTATACAACTTTTTGCAACGATAATTAAAATGTTACCTTAAATTAAGATAATAATAATAATAGTACTACTAATAATAACAATAACTATAATAATAATAATAATAATAGTAATAATAATAATAACAATAATAGTAATAGTAATAATAATAATAATAATAATAATAAATTTTGTTGCTGTATTTTGTTTCCTAAAATGGGCCGCATTCATTTGCAACAATTTTTTTCGTTGCGTATTTTGTACAATTTTTGCAACGACTAGTAATTTGTTACCCAAAATTAAGATAAACTTAATAAGCACGTTTCCGCCTTCTTCTTTTTTTAACCCAAAACGATCATTTTGTATTTTTAAATTTTTATTTATTTGAGCACAATTTTATACAGTCAAATGTTTCACTCCCTCCGTCTCAAAATAAATGTTCCATTTTACTTTTTTTTTCTAGAGTTATAATTTCTAAAATTAAAATTGAGCACACATATATATATTTTCTAATTTATAAAAAATAGATTTTGCAGTAAATTAAATGTAATTTGTAATGATCATATTCACTCATTTATAATATTGAAAAAATGTAAATAATTTCTACATAAAGTTAAAATTGCTACATAAAGTACTAAATTACTTCAAATTTTCACCTCAAAATAATCTCTAGTATAAATTTATCGAAATACCCGATTGGCCAATCTCTGGTAGAAATTAACCGAGATTTAGCCACGATTGGCTTTATATAGTTTGACGATAGTCTAACTTAGTTTTCAGAGAACGACTTTATAAGTGTAAATAAATGAATTTTTGACAGATGATAATTTTCTAAGTGTAAATATGTAAATCCTTTAAAATCTGATGGGATCCTTAGGTACCTTGTAAAAAGGGTGTTAATTAATTTTTAAAAGAAGTCAAACTGTATAAAAATATAGTCAAATTGTATAAAATAAACACTTTGTGACTTAAGGGTGTAACCGTATATATACGAATGTATCCCTATTCGAAAAATTAATTCGCTATTCGTATCCAGTTTTCGACAAATTTTATAAATATTATCCGTATCCGATATTCAAAATAATATCCGATACGGATAATATCTGTGTCTATTTATTTTATTTGAATAAATAGATTATTCTAATATTCAGGTATCCGAATTCGTTCACCTAATATAAAATTCATTCAAATTATTTATAAAAAATTTTAAAAAAAATTGAATAATTACTCATCACCAATCATAATTTAAAGTTTAAACAATATATATATATATATATATATATATATATATATATATATATATATTAATTAATTAAACATCCTAATCATAAAGGGGATGAAAATGTCAAAACACATCATCATACATTATTAATCATAAAAATCAAAATTTAAACATTCTAAAGAAAGTATCAAATTAACATTATTGAAAAGATGGTAAAACTTTTGTTCTTCTTTACAATCATCCTTCATTAATTTGCATTCTAACTAACTGCAACTGCAAGAGAAAAATAAATAATATTAGTATAATGTTAATCTAAAATAATTAGAAAGTTGTGAAAGGTTAAAAGCAAAAATTTTGTAAATTGGTGATTTTACCTTGCTAGCCATTCCATTGTAAATTCACTTATTTTGAATTGTGAATCTAATGTAAATTCTATACACTTGTTTATTTAGGAAGTTTTAAACCCAACCTTATGGTTAGATCTTCAAACTACATCCTAGAGTTAAACTAGCCCACCTAAAACTGCTATGGCAGCTATTTGCTCCAACCAATAGGCAGCAGCTGCTTCCCTTGTCCCTCACTTCGCGTAACTTTGATTCCTTGCATCTTTGATTCATTTGTCTTAAGTTTTGGATATCATACAAGTGGTACATTCATCTATTACCAAAGCGCATTAGATAGGCAATCCTAGAAATTCTATGATTTTTGTCTAGTAAGAAAAACAAGTACTGCTAGGTAATTCTATGATTTTTGTCTAGTTACCTATAATTTTCGAATTAAAACATGGAAATATTGTTAGAGACTAAAATATAGGCAATCTATTTGGACGGAGTGTATTTTATTGGAAACATTTCATGCGGACATGATAATTAATCACTCATGTTCATGTCCAATTTAAATGTCCTCATAGAAGAGCTCATGTTATTGTACAAATTGACTATTTCCATAAATTGTGCACGTAATTGAGTTATTTTGTTCAAAATCGGTTACAAAGAACAATTTTACAATAATAAATAAATAAATAATTTAATGGTGTCTTCCTGGTGCAAGCATTTCCCTGATAGAATATCTTTGGTTCATTTGATGGCTTAAATTTGGATTGTCTTCTGACACTAAATTTATCAGCAATGGAAGGTAGTCCAGTTTTTGGTGAACATGCACAACTTATTGGCATCCTGACAAGACCGCTGCGATAAAGGACTAGTGGTGCTGAAATTCAGGTAAACACAATTTTTTTAAGCTTAATCCTTACTTACAGTAGTACTGGTGGAATGTAGCTTATCTAATATTATCTTTTTTTGGCTTAAAAAAATATGAAATTTGTATTTATGATAAATTTGTTCATTTATTAGTTTAAGTCTTTATTCATAATATAAAATCAATTTTAAAGCTCACAAGCATGACGAACAGCTGAACAGGCTAGTACAAGTTACCCTAAATAAGTTGTATCTTAGAGGATAGGACAACATGAAAAATTTGAAGCAGTCCAGAATCTCAACTTGTAGTGGAATAATGAGTGTACATAATACACGTAAACCCAGAATTATATCCTTAAGATTATCTATGCCTACAAAGTTGTTTTCATGTCAAAATTAGAGATTAATTACCCTAATGATGATGGTGTTTTTTTTTAAATGTCCTTCCAAATTTTTTGAAATTTAACTTTAGAAAAAGTCACACATTTACATTAACATTCCCATTAGTTCGTACAACAACTCTTCCATTATATATGTGTTACTTATATATTGTTGATCTCATTATCATCCTTTAAATTTTTTACTTCAACTTAATCGCATAATATTCTCAATATACTCTACGCGTATGACATCTTCCCTTTTATATAAAATTAATCCCGAATATAAAAATCTCTTGACACTAGCAAATATCTAAACTTGAAAAAAAAAATCTTTTACCTTTTCTGTTCACAAGAAAGACAAAAGGCAGGAAAGTTAAGGAAAAAAAATGATAGATTCTTATTTTATAAAGAAAGAATCACAATATAATTGAGCCTAAAATAGTATTCCCTCCATTCTTATTTAATTGACGTTTTAGAGAACAAATTTTGATCCTATTTATTTGACGTTTGTAGATTTCTTGGAGGTATTGATTACATTACTTCCTACATTTCCACTAAACATTTAATACTCTCCTTAATTTTGTCATACTTTTCAAGCTATTTTCTCTATCCTCTAATAATATTGCTCTCTCATCTTTATCATCTACAATTTAGCTTTTTATTTATCTATGAAAGGGTGTTATTAGTAATACATAGTAATTTTAGTGTAGTTTTTATTTATCTATGAATTTGGATTGCTAATTTTAGTGAATTTTATACATGTTGACCTCATTTTTTGGATGATGTTTTGCCACATATATAACAATTGCCTTATATTTCTTCAATTGAAATACTCAATGTTTGGTGGCTTTGTTTTGACGTTAATTGTGGTCCTAATGAATCCCAAATTTTATAAATTTGAAAACTAGGACACCCCTTAAGAATCTCATCATTAATAGTATTTACCCAATTTAGGTTGAATTGTTTCTTTTACTAGGACCTGGCTAATAATCTATGAGTTATGGCAAAAGGAATTTGTGGAGGTGTCATTTTCTATGTTACGAGTCTGTAATGGATGGTTGGTTATGTGCTAAATCTTTATATGGATAGTGTAAACATTTGATGCATATAGATTAAAAGAAGGTTTTTAATTATGTTTTCACCAATTCATTTATTTGTTTCTGTAAAACAGACGATGCTCTGAATGCACTGAAGAACAATTTAACTGATCCTAACAATGTTCTGCAAAGTTGGGATCCAACTCTTTTCAATCCATGTACTTGGTTTCATGTTACGTGTAACAGTGAAAATAGTGTTACAAAAGTGTAAGCCGCTTAATCTTGTGAAACTATTATTGATGCAACCTGCTATTATATTTGGGCGTGCTTTATGGTTCCTGTTGCGAAGCGGTATAGTAACAATTTTTTTACATTGTTTACTCCCAGTGATCTAGGAAACGCTAACCTTTCTGGTCAACTGGTTACACTGCTTGGTTAGCTTCCAAATTTGCAATACTTGTAAGTCATCCTTTTGTGAGGTTGAAATTGCTACACTTTTTTCTCATTGGTTTATTCTTGTTAGGTTGTTTTCTTCCTCTAAAGATATTTCCTTTATTGTTACTATTGTCTGTGTATGTATTCTTCATAGCTTTCTTTTATGTGATCATTGATGATGGTAATATCTGTACATACATCTCTTCCACTCGCGGATCCACTCTTTGTTCTTGGTGGGCAGTTGCTTACCTTAACATTCTTGTGCAAAACTACTAGAATGAACTCTTTTAACAAGAAATCAAATCCATTAAAAACAACCAAGTCAAAGTGAACTCTTCTATTTGCTTCATTTTCTTGACTTACTATTATTTTTAAATGTGCAGAAAGACCGCTTCTACGACCTGCCTTACAATACTGGGTATCAAATTTTCTTGCTACGTTTACGGAAGACAATGGACGAAATTATGAAGTGTACTCTATATATGTAGATATATACTTTGATTGAAGAACTGTGGTAGCTTTAGATGGTTAATTGTAAAGATAATGAATGATTATGTAGTTGATGATTTTATTAAGTTAATAATATTTTAGTTTTTTATATTTTTTTTCATTATTTGTTATGGGGACATTGAGCCAGTCAGGTACACAAAAATAATGTCAAAATCTTTAAAAAGATAGTGGTGATAAAATTTTATCGAGTTTTATGGAAGAAGTAATAAAACACTTATGTGCTTATGTGATAACAACTTATGTGCTCGTGAGTGTCGAGTAGTAATGATTAGTAATTAAAACTTAAACATTTTGTTGTCATTATGACTAATGTAGGAGAATCCAGTCAGGCTAGGGAGGAAGAACCACAAGTTCCTAGAGAGGAGGAGCATCGTGATATTCAGGTGTTTTGGGAACAACTAGTTCCCCGGGAGTCATCTCGTTTGGTCACAGTGGTTGAGCAGGAGGGTTTACCTGATGAGGATGATGAGGTAGAGACGGACGAGGATGACCCCATTGAGCTGCCACAGTCGAATGGGGATGAGGATGACGAGGAGGAAGAGATTCCACTAAACTCGATCGTTTCTCGTATGTACGATGAAGTATACGACCGCAATGTGGAACTTTAGGATACCTTCGAGGAGTTGGAAGATATAATAGCTTAACAACAGACCTCGATGGCACAAAAAAAATGATGAGATCCGAGATTGAGATGAACGTCTGAATAATGTCGAAGGGAAGCTGATCCACACTGAAGGAGAGAATGAACAAATAACAGAGGAGATTGTAGAGCTGAAGAACAAGTTGAAAGAAGAATCTACTAAGAGGGAAAGAGCCGAAGACGCGTACGAGGAAGCTTATCAACGAGCCGGGATAACAGAGAGAGAGGAACACATGAAGAAGATCAAGATGGATGAGATGAATAACATATTCAACACCGTGATTAATCGAGCTCAAGATCGAGTTATGTGTTATCTGATTCAGTTCGAGACACTGCTGCCGTACATATTAGATAACAGAACAATGTTTCAGATTATGGAGGAAGAGTGTCGTAAGGCTACACAACATCTTAGTAGTACATCGTAGGGAATGTACCTGCTATGCGATTATTAATATGATAAATAATATTCAAATACCTAGTGATATGTAATCAATGAGATATGCTGTTGATGTTATCCTGAAACTTTAGTAGTTCAGGAAAGTAATATAAATAGCAGTGATACTATTATTTTTATGTTTCCTAAAAGATTATGAATGAAAAAAAGTTATTATTTTATTTTATTCAAAGTGTTATGTGATGATTTTTTTATGGGGTGCAATTTAAGTAGAAAATACTTAAAGGAATTGAGTAATAATCTAATGAGTATATTTTAACAGAAAATGCCTCCAAGATGTCAACCCCGATAAAGAACCCCTGATGGATCTACCAATAACGACAATACTGTGGTTAACCTAGTACAACAGCTAGTGACGTTACTAACGGGTGCACTTCAGAATCAACCGCAAAATTAAGCTGTGACATTTAAATACTTAAAGGCGGTTGGACCACCAGAATTCCGTGGGTCCATGAATCCAGTTGAGGCACATACCTGGATCATGGAGATAGAGATAGAGAAAGTGTTCGAGGTAGCTAGGGTTGGTGAGAATCAGAAGACTACTTTTGCAACATTTATGTTGAAAACAGAGGATAGTTATTGGTGGCAAGCAAATAAAACTCGAGGAGGACAAGGGGCGATGACTTGGGATAGGTGTAAGGAGATATTCTTTGAGACTTATTTCCTGGAGAGTTCAAAGAATCAGATGGAGGTGCAATTTTTAGAACTGAACTAGGGAATAATGACGGTATCGGAGTATGCTGCAAAATTTAACGAGTTTGTGATGTTTGTGTCATATCAAGTCAACACAGATGAACGCAAGGATAAGAGGATTGAGCAGGGACTGAAACCTTAGTTGTCTAGTAGGGTCTCCATGTTTCAGCTGAAGTCATTTATAATAATGATGGAAAAGGAAATTCTAGCTGAAAGTGGAGGCGAGGTTGTAACGAAGTTTAATCAAGAACAAAGAAAGAAGAATAATGAAGGCGAGGTTAAGAATGGTGGTGGTGGTGGCAGTAGAAATGGTAATAATAACCTGAAGAGAAAATGGAATGGAAATGTGGGTGCTGGAAACCAGAAAGGTAACTAACAGAATAGGAAGTTTGAAGCAAGTGCTACATGCGAGAAGTTTCACAAGGGTATATGCTTAAGTGGGAAACGTGTATGCTTTAACTGTGGCCATGAAGGTCACATCGCCCCAAATTACAATCTACCCAAGAAGAAAATTTGCTTCACGTTCGAGTCAAAGGATCAATTTGCTCATGAGTGCCCTAAGAAGAAAACTGGAGAGACAACATGAAGCAATGGAGGTAGCAGTGGAGGCACATGGACCATTGCTGGACCAACGTCATTAAACAAACCCATAACCAGAACCTTCAACATGACTGTGCAAGATGCTGTGTAATCAAAGGTTGTTGTGTCATGTATTATCCTAATCAATGATATAGATGCTTATGTATTATATGATTTGGGTGCTACTTGCTCATTTATATCTGACAAATTTGCTAAGAGGTTAGGATTACCTAGTAAGGAATTGAATTTCCCTTTACACATAGAAATTTCGAATAAGTGATACCTGTTAGGTTCGTATACAAGAATTGTAGGGTGAATATTACAAGGAATATCATGATGGTAGATTTAATTCCGATAAAACTTGGAGAGTTTGATGTTATTTTGGAAAGGGATTGGCTATTTAATTATGGAACGATAATTGATTGTCAAAAGAAATGTGTAAACCTTATAACTCAGTCAAAGGTAACTTTCTATGGTAGTAAATTGCCTAGACATGAGAGATATCTGAAGATTATGCAGGCTAAGAAGTTATTAAGTCAAGGTTGTGTGGATTATTTAGCTTATATAGTTGATACTCAGAGGAAGGGGGTGAAACTGGAAGAGATACTAGTGGTTAGGGAATTTGTAGATGTGTTTCTGAAGGATTTGCCAGGACTTCCGCCTGACAGAGAAATTGAGTTCGTGATCGACTTAGTGTCAGGAACAACTCCGATATCGAAGGCCCCGTACAGGATGACTCCGATAGAAATGAAATAACTAATGGTACAATTGCAGGAGCTGTTAGACAAGAAGTACATTCAGTCGAGTGTGTCGCCGTGGGGAGTACCGGTGTTATTCGTGAAGAAGATGAATGAGTCAATGCATCTTTACATTGATTATAGTGAATTAAAAAAAGTCACTATTAGAAATAAATATTAGTTGCCAAGAAAAGATGTCTTGTGTGATCAATTGAAGTGTACTAGATATTTCTCAAAAATAGATTTGAGACGTGAGTATCGCTAATTGAAAGTAAGAAAGGAGGATGTACCAAAGACGGCATTCAGAACTTGGTATGGACATTACGAATTTCTGGTGATGTCTTTCTGATTGACCAATGCCCCTTGCTGCATTCACGGATTTGATGAACATGGTGTTTAAAATTTTTTTAGATAAGTTTGTGCTGGTATTCATTGATGACATCCTGGTGTACTCCAAATCTAAAGAAGAACATGTGGAACATTTATGTTTGATGTTGGAGACACTAAGGAAGGAAAAGTGGTACGCAAAATTCTCTAAGTGTGAATTCTGGCTAGAACGTGTACAATTTCTTGGGCATGTGATTGACAAAGATGGGATTTCAGTGGATCCATCAAAAGTTGAAGCCCTAATCAATTGGGAACAACCAAGAACACCTTCGGAGGTGAGGAATTTCTTGGTACTGGCCGTCTATTATAGACGGTTTATTTAGGACTTTTCCAAGATTGTCACTTCGTTAATAAATTTGACAAGGAAAGCTATAAAATTTTTTTGGATGGAGAAGTGTGAAGAGAGTTTTCAAGACTTAAAAAAGAATTTAAGTGTGGCACCTGTGTTGTCATTACCCGATAATACAGGAAACTTTGTGGTGTATAGTGATGCCTCACATAAAAGATTGGGTTGTGTTCTTATGCAGAACGACAAAGTTATTGCATATGCATCAAGAAAACTGAAGGACTATGAGAAAGGATATCTGACTCATGATTTAGAGTTGGCTAAGGTGGTATTTGCTCTAATGATATGGAGACACTATCTCTATGGAGAAAAATGTCAGATCTACACATACCATAAGAGTCTAAATTATATTTTTGTTCAGAAGGACCTGAACACGCGTCAAAGAAGTTGGATGGAATTGATAAAAGATTACAATTGTGAGATCTTTTATTATCCAGGCAAAGAGAATGTGGTTGCAGATGCTTTAAGCAGGAAAGGTCGGAAAAAATTGATGTTAATAACCACTCAAGAGGAGCTTATTTCAGCAATGACAAAGCTAGAGTTTGAAATAAAATTTCCAAAGGAATCCGATGAACGACTATTCCAGATAGAAGCTAGTCCAACTTTGGTTGACAAAGTTAAGAATGCTCAACTACAAGATGAAGAATGTGGGAAAATCAAAGAGAAAGTGGTTGAGGGTAATAATGTGAAATACAAGATTGATATCGAAGGACTACTAAGGTTCGAGGGAAGAATTTGGGTTCCTGCAATACCATAAATTAAAGATGAAATCTTGATCGAAGCTCATAACTCAAGATACTCGATTCATCCAGGAAGTATGAAGATGTATCAAGATTTACGACGTCATTTTCGGTGGCCAAACATGAAAAGAGATGTCGCAGAATGTGTCGCGAAATGTTTGACATGTCAAAGAGTCAAGGCCGAGCATCAAAGACCAAGCAGATTACTTCAACCGTTGTAAATACTAGAATGGAAGTGGCAACACATCACAATGGATTTTGTGGTGGGTCTTCCAACTACTTAGAGAGGATGCGATGCGATTTGGGTGATAGTGGACAGACCTACAAAATTAGCACACTTTTTGCCAATAAAGATTAGATTCAATCTTGATCATTTGGCAAAGTTGTATGTTAAAGAAATCGTTTCGAGACATGGAGTTCCAGTGTCAATTGTATCAGATAAAGATCCCCGATTCACGTCACATTTCTGGAAGAGACTACAAGAATGCATGAGAACACAGTTGAGAATGAGTACGGCATATCATCCGTAAAAAGATGGCCAAAGCGAACGAACAATCCAAATGTTGGAAGATATTCTTAGAGCATGCATTATGGATTTCAAAGGGAGCTGGGATGAACATTTACCATTGGTGGAATTTTCCTACAACAACAGTTACCACGCGAGCATCGGCATGCTAGCTTACGAAGCATTATACGACAGGATGTGTAAAACTCCACTTTGCTGAGATGAAGTCGGTGAACGCCAACTGTTAGGACCGAAACTGGTATAACAAACTGTTGAGGTTGTTAAACTCATCATAACAATATTAATAGTTGCTCAAGACAGACAAAAGACGTATGCTGATCAACACAGACAAGATCGTGAGTTCGATGTATGAAATTACGTGTTCTAAAAAGTTTCTCCTTGGAAGGGGAAAATTCATTTTGGTAAAAAGGGAAAGCTAAGCCCAAAGTTTGTTGGACCCTTCGAAGTGATGCGAAGAGTAGGAGAAGTGGCTTACAAGGTAGCTATACCTCCAGAGTTGGAAAACGTTCACAATGTTTTTCATGTTTCGGTGTTACGACCGTATAAACCTGATTACAAGCACATGATCGAGTACGAACCATTGCAGTTTGATAAGGACTTGTCTTATGACGAAGTTACTATCCAGATAGTTGACAGGAAAGAACGAGTACTCAGGAATAAAGTAATACCTTATGTGAATGTGATATGGAGGAACCACAATGCTGAAGAAGCTACGTGGGAACTCGAAGATTATCCTGAGTTATTTGTTTAATTTATGTCTTCGATTTTGGGGGGACAAAATTTTTGAAAGTAGGGAAGAATATGACGAATGATTTGTTTGAGTTGTGATTATGGGGACAGAATCCTTGTAAGGAGGGAAGGATGTAACAATCCAGAATTTTATTTTAAATTGTAATTCAAAATATTTATTGAGTTATATAAATATTTTAATTGATGTGTTTATTGTTGAATAAATATTTGTTTAATTTGATTTGATTTGATTTGGTAAATTATTTGTTAAATAAATAATCAATGAGTGAAGGAATTCGAGAGTTGATAGGGACTAAATGGATTATTATAATGTTTTTAATTTAATTTGGTTATAAAGTGTGACAAATAACTATGCTATAAATGGGTTATTAAAATAAATTAAAGGAGTTTAATTTAGTTTTTACCAAACATGGATTTAAGATATTAAGTCTTTATTTTTTTTAAAGAGTTTTGCCAAACATAGCCTTATGGCTTTTGGATTTTGAATTTTTAATAATATAAATAAAATATAAATAATATATATAAATTATGGTAACTGAAAATTTAATAGGGACATTAGTAAGACGTCAGTTTTAGAAGTTTGAATGTGTGTGCGTTGAGTTCAGTTTCTTTTACGTAAAAGGTATTTGGTCTAAAGCCTGAGCCTAATAAGAAAGGGGAGTTGTTAGAAAATATTACAGTGAATTAAGAGAGACTAGAGTGAATTGAGAGGAGAGAAAGGTGTTGTGAATTACAAGTCTTCTAGCAAAGGTTAACCAAACAAGAGAAGATATGTTACATAACCTTAATATTATATATATATATATATATATATATATATATATATGTACATATATATGTTTTACGGCATAATTCCTAAATTTCGGTGTTCTTGAGTTTCACTGTAGTATAAAGTCTTTATAAAATTTTTTGTAAACCAAATTTTTATAATTGGTTAAGAAATTATGTATATTTGTAATTGTAATATTATAACTAGTATATGTATATAACATTCCAGATTTTAATTGTAATATTAAATATTTATTAAATTATATAAATATTTAGTGGATATATTTATCGTTAAATAAATATTTGTTTAATTGATTTGATTTTATTTAGTTAATTATTTGTTAAATAAATAATTAATGAATTAAGAAAATTATTATTATATTGATATTTCAATTTAATGGTTTGTATTGCGTTATGTGATTAAATGATTTAATTAATCAATTTTTATTTAGATTAATTAAATTAAATATGAAAGCTTGATTAAATATAGTGTGACAAATAACTATATTATAAGTAGTTATTAAAATAAATTGAAGTAGTTGTAATTTAGTTTTATCCAAACAAGGTTCAAGGAAATTAATTCTTTAAATTTAAAGGGTTTTGCCAAACAAGCCTTATGGATTTTGGGATTTCTAATTTTTGAATTTAAATAAAATAAATAGAATAAATAAAATAAAATTAAAATAGTAAATATAATATATTTATAATATATACATTTCTTTTAACTGATGTTAGTTATTAGGACTATTAAGTTATCAGTTTTTTTCCTTTGCGCTTAAGTGCTACGTGACTTGGTATTTGGCCATATTGAGAAGAGAGTTCAGAGAGTTTGATAGAGCTTGACAATGAAAGTTGAGAGAATTGAGAGATAAATTAAGAAATTTCCAGCAACTTCAGAGTTTAGCAAGAATTGTTCGACCATTTGAAGGTATGTACACAACCTTAGTGTTATATATATATATATATATATATATATATATATATATATGTGTGTGTGTGTGTGTGTGTGTGTGTGTGTGTGTGTGTGTGTGTGTGTGTGTGTGTGTATTTAAATGTATATGTGTTTCACGGCAAAAATTTCATGTTCTGTGAATTTCATCTCTTTGAATTATTGTTAGATAATTGGGTACTTGTGATTATAATGTTTATGATGATTAGAGTTTATGTTTAAGCAAGAATTTGTATGCTAGTTTCGTTTGACAATAGAAATTTTGACAGTATATGTAATTTTCATATGTTCATGAAAAGTATCAATTCTAGTGGCTAATCAGTATGTGAAATTGTAAATTGAAGCTTGTATATGTTAGTTTATTAAGAATCGAGCATAACGTAACTTGAATGTAGTGTTTTTGCCATGTATTGAATTAACATAGTGGATTTTTAGGGATGAATATCAAAACTTGAGTTTTATATGAAAATCATGAAATTTGAGAAATTAACCTAGCTTAAATTGTTATTAAATTGTTTTAATTGGTGGAATATGTTCACAAACATGTTTGTGATAGTTCTATACAATTTTTACATTTTATTATCATTGTTTGGTGGGTGAAATTTATGTTTGTTTGGCTAAAGTCGGCTACTGTTCATCAGCCTTCTCTGCGTCTGTCTGTGCACCGGCGCAGCTGCGCCGGTGCCAAGGCAAAAAACAGCGCAGTTGTGTCGGTCCCAAGCCTTTGTATGGCGCAGCTGAGCCATACCCTGGTTTGAGATACTGATTTCTGCTGCTGTTACAGACTTGGAATAGCAACATAACATGGGTTAGGGTTGTGTTAACATGTCAAATGAGTAATGACAAGGTTACATCAACATAGTGAAATGTGGTTAGTAATTCGAACGTTGTAAAAGTTGGTAAACTATGAAAAGGACGTGTTTTGATTTATTAAACATGATAAATAGTGAGTAGGTGTTGCGAAGATTGACACTTGGATTTTTTGATATTTGAATAGTAGCTTAAGACTTGTGTTAACATAACAAGTCTAACTAGAAATGCATATGTGGTGGTATATCTAATAGATGATGGTTCTAAACATGTATATATGTGAACGTGAGTTAATATTATAGCTTACACTCGAGGCAAGTTTTCTAACTCTACACTTTCATTGAGTTGGTTCTATTATTACATTGTGTAACTTCATTCTTTTGATTGAGAAAGTTCAAAAAAATCTCATCTATTACATTGAACATGTTTAATTCTAAATTATTGGAATTCTAATCATTTTTGACTTACTCTAACTTGTTTATAGTTAAAAAAGTTTCTTTAGTTTAATCTTTTACAATAAATGTTCTTGAACCTTAATTCCTTGTGTAGAATGGTTCAATCAATTTGTAAATTTTATTACCATGTGGAGTAAGCATTGTTTCCAACTTGCTATCAACTAATGCATGTTTGGTAACTAAAATTCTAATTTGACAAGATTATAGACTTAGCTTATTATTGTTCAAGCCAAGGTTTTCCATTTATTTATTTTGATCAATACTTATGCTCTCTAGTTATTTCAAGCATGAGTCTAGAATATAGTCAGTTCACATATGATTCTCAAATTTTCTAAGTTAAGTTGTTATTAAACAACTATTGTGTTATCAAGCATTGTTGATTCAACTAGTTCCCTAGTTGATGATTGTTAAACTTCAAATTACCCTTGAAAGCTTATTCAAACCAAACTTTCTTTGGTTCGGACTTGTACTCTAAATATTGAGATGAAGAACCCTATTTTAGGGGTTTACGCTTAGTGTTGAAATGGTTTTGCACAATACATTGTACGAAGGATTGATACCCCTAAGTACGTGGAGTCCTTATAGTCATATGAATGTTAAACTTAAAGTTGAAAGATTACTTATAACTGTGGACATGGTTCATGGTCATTAGACCCTCAGTAGTATGTTTTAGAATGTTAATAGAACATATCATTCAGTTCTATTGAGCCTATTACTTGGCAAATCTTTTAATGTTAATAGAACATATCATTCAGTTTTATTGAGTCTATTATTTGGCAAATGTTGTGATGTTAATAGAATATATCATTCAGTTCTATTGAGCCTATTATTTGGCAAATGTTGTAAAGTTATTTATTCTTGTATCAAGTGAGCTTTGTTTGGTCACTCTTGCATATTTATACACTTATTGCAGCTATGATTGAGAAGGTAAATAAAACTACATCTAGCAAAGGAAAGGGAAAAATGTACAAGTGATGAATACTTGTAATTTTGTTTTATCATTATGATGATAGACTTTTAATAATGATGTGATGTAATAATTTATTTTATGCATTTGAATGATTGTAATTAAAGGTTAGATAACTTGGGAGATAATTTTATTAACGTAATCCTGTATGGGCAGGTTTTATTATTCAATTATATTATGATTGGGTAGTTAGATATGAATGTTCTGATTAAGTGAACACCGAATCTTGAGGTAATGAAGTACCGGGATTTGGGGGTGTCACAAGTTGGTATCAAAACCTTAGGTTATGAACCTTCGGTGGGGAAAAGCCTTAGGAAGTAACCTTTAAAAAATAGTGGTGATAAACTCTTATCGAGTTTTAAGGAAGAAGTAATAAAACACTTATGTGCTTATGTGTTTATAACTTATGTGCTCGTAAGTGTCGAGTAGTTATGATTAATAATTAAAACTTAAAATTTTGTTGTCAGGATGACTAATATCGGAGAATCCAGTCAGGCTAGGGAGGAGGGACCTAAGATGCCTATAGAGGAGGAGCCTCGCGACATTCAGGTTTCTTGGGAACGACTACTGCCACGGGAGTCAGCCCCGTTGGTCACAGTGGTTGAAGATGAGGATCATGATGTGGAGACGGATTAGGAGGATCCCTTTGAGTTGCCACAGGAGGATGAGGATGACGAGGACGAGGAGGAAGAGACTCCACTAACCTCGATAGCCGCTCATATGTACGATGAAGTCTACGACCGTATTGTGGAACTTCAGGATACAGTCGAGGAATTGCAAGAGATAGTAGCTAAGCAATAGACTGCAATGACACAGAAAGACAGCGAGATCCAGGATCATGAGGAACGCCTGAATAATGTCTAGGAGAAGCTAGTACACACCGAAGGAGAGAAAGAACAATTGATCGAGGTAATCGCAGAACTGAAGAACAAACTGATGGAAGAAGCTACTAAGAGAGCAAGAGCTGAAGATGCATACGAATAATCTTTTCAACGAACTGGAATAGTAGCGAGAGACGTATATGCAAAGAGGGTGAAGATGGAGGAGATGGATAAAGTATTCAACACCATGATTAATCGAGGTCAAGATCGGGTCATGGGATATCCTATTCAGTTCGAGACGCTGCCATCGTACTTATTAGATCGCAGAACAATGTTCCGAATCATGGAGAAAGAACGTAGTAAGGCTAAGAAGTATCTTAGTAGAACATCGTAGTTGTTAAGCGATGAATAAAGTGTTATGAAACCTATTGGATATGATGATGATGTTGTCCTGAAACTTTTGTAGTTCAGGAAAGTAATGTAAATAGCAAAGATGCTATCCTTTTAAAGAGATTATGAATAAATAAAAGTTATTATTTCATTCAAGGTGTTATGTGTTATGTGGGAAAGTTAAGTAGAAGTTACTTAAAAGACTTGAATAATAATCTAATGAGTGTATTTTTTTAAACAGAAAATGCCTCCCAGACGTCAACCACCACGATAAAGAACCACTGAAGGAACCAACAATAACAATGCTGAAGATAATCCAGTTCAGCAATTCGTAACGTTACAAACAAGAGCGTTGAAGAATCAACCTCAGAATCAAGGTACAACGTTTAAGGATTTCAAGGTGGTCGGACCACCTGAATTCAATGGGTCCACTAATCCAGTCGAGGCACAAACCTAGATTATGGAGATAAAAAAGGTGTTTGATGTTGCTAGGGTATGAGATTATTAGAAGACTTCTTGCACAACAATCATGTTGAAAGCAGAGGCTAGTAATCGGTTGCAGACCAATAAAACTCGTGAAGGGTTGGGGGTGATGACCTGGGATATGTTTAAGGAGATATTCTTCGAGACCTATTTCCCAGAGAGTTTGAAGAGTTAGCTAGAAGTGCAATTTTTGGAACTGAAGCAGGGACGATGACGGTATCTGAATATGCCGATAAATTCAACGAGTTGGCGAGGTTTGTGCCTTATCAAGTCAGCACGGACGAACGCAAGGTGAAGAGGTTTGAACAGGGACTGAAGCCCTGGTTCTAGAGTAGTGTTTCCCTATTCCAATTGAAGACTTTCACAGTAGTGATGGATAAAGCAATACTCACTAAAGGTGGGGGAGAGGCAGTGACAAAGTTCAATCAGGAATAGAAGAAGAAGAAGAATGAGGTGGAGATTAAGAATGGAGGTGGTAGTGGTGGAAACAACAACAACAACAACAACCTGAAGAGAAAGTGGAATGGAAACGTGGGTGCTGGAAACCAATAGGGTAACCAATAAAACAAGAAGTTTGAAGCATGTGCTACATGTGGGAAGTTTCAAAAGGGTGCGTGCTTGATGGAGAAACGAGTATGCTTCAATTGTGGTCAGGAGGGTCACATCGCCCTAAATTCCACTCAACCTAAGAAGAATTTGTGCTTCACATGCGGATCAAAGGATCACTTTTCTCGTGAATGCCCTAAGAAGAAGGCTGGAGAGACAACCAGAAACAATGGAGGTAACAGTGGAGGTAACAGTGGAGGTACATGGGCCACTGCGGGACCTACATCATCAAACAAACCCACAGCCAGAACCTTCAACATGACTGTGCAATCCAAGGATGTGGTGTCAGGTATTTTCCCAATCAATGATATAAATGCTTACGTATTATTCGATTCGGGTGCTACTTGCTCATTTATATCTGATAAATTTGCTACGAGATTAGGAATGCCTAGTGAAGAACTTAATTTCCCTTTGAACATAGAAATTGCGAATAAGGAAGTAATCCCTGTTAGGTTCGTATACAAGAACTGTAGGGTGAACATTAAGGAGAATATCTTGATGGTAGATTTGATTCCGATTAGACTTGGAGAGTTTGATGATATTTTGGGAATGGATTGGCTATTCAAATATGGAGCAGTAATTGATTGTCAAAAGAAGTGTGTAAACCTTATGACCCCGTCAAAGGTAGTATTCTATGGTAGCAAGTTGCCTAGACAAATGAAATGTCTGACGATTATGCAGGCCAAGAAATTATTGAGTCAAGGTTCTGTGGGCTATTTAGCTTACATAGTCGATACTCAGAAGAAGAATGTGAAACTGGAAGAGATACCAGTGGTGAGGGAATTTGAGGATGTGTTTCCAGAGGATTTTCCAGTACATCCGCCTGACAGAGAAATTGAGTTCGTGATAGACTTGGCGCCGGGAACAACACCGATATCGAAGGCCCGATACATAATGGCTCTTGTAGAAATGAAGAAACTAATGTTGCAATTGCAAAAGTTGCTAGACAAGAAGTATATTCAACCAAGCGTATCACCATGGGGATCGCCGATGTTATTTGTGAAGAACAAGGATGGGTCAATGCGTCTTTGTATTGATTATAGGGAATTAAACAAAGTCACAATTAAAAACAATTATCCATTACCAAGAATAGATGACTTGTTTGATAAGTTGAAGGGTGCTAAATACTTCTCGAAAATAGATTTAAGAAGTGGGTATCACCAATTGAAGGTGAGGAAGGAGGATATACCTAGAACGGAATTCAAAACTCGGTATGGATATTACGAGTTTCTGGTGATGTCTTTTGATTTAACCAATGCACCTACTGCATTCATGGATTTGATTAATAGGGTGTTTAAACCATTCTTAGATAAGTTTGTAATGATATTCATAGATGACATTATGGTGTATTCCAAAACTCAAGAAGAACACAGGAACACTAAGAAAGGAAAAGTTGTACGCGAAATTCTCTAAGTGCAAATTTTGGCTAGATCGTGTACATTTTCTTGGGCGTGTGATTGACAAGGATGGGATTTCAATGGATCCATCAAAAGTGGAAGCTGTAATCAATTGGGAACAACCAAGAACACCATCGGAGGTAAGGCGTTTCATGGGACTGATCGGTTATTATAGAAGATTTATTCAAGATTTTTCTATGATAGTCACTCCGCTAATAAATTTGACAAGGAAAGCGGTAAAATTTGTTTGGACGAAGAAGTGTGAAGAGAGTTTTCAAGATTTGAATAAGAAACTAAGTGTGGCACCTGCATTGTCATTACCAGATAGTACATGAAACTTTGTGGTGTTTAGTGATGCCTCACATAAAGGGTTGAGTTGTGTTGTTATGCAGAACGACAAAGTAATTGCATATGCATCAAGACAACTGAAGGATTATATGAAAGGTTATCCGACTCATGATTTGGAATTTGCTGTAGTAGTATTTGCTCTGAAGATATGGAGACACTATCTCTATGGAGAAAAATGTGAGATTTACACAGACCATAAAAGTCTGAAGTATATTTTCTCACAGAAGCACCTAAACATGCATCAAAGAAGATGGATGAAATTGATAAAAGATTACGATTGTGAGATCTTTTATCACCCGGGCAAAGCGAATGTGGTTGCAGATGCTTTGAGCATGAAAGGATGGGAGAAGTTGATGTTGATAACCAATCAGGATGAGCTTATTTCAGCAATGACAAAGCTAGAGTTGGAAATCAAATTTCCATAGGAATCCAATGAACGACTATTCCAGATAGATGCTAGTCCAACTTTGGTGGACAAAGTGAAGAGTGCTCAACTATAAGATAAAAAATACGAAACGATCAAAGAGAAAGTTGTTGAGGGTAGTGAAAAATACAAGATCGATACCGAAGGACTACTATGATTCGAGGAAAGAATTTGGGTTCCAACAGTACCAGAGCTTAAAGTCGAAATCTTGACCAAAGCACACACCATAAGATATTAGATTCATCCAGGAAGTACGAAAATGTATCAAGATTTGCGGTAACATTTTTGGTGGCCAAATATAAAAAGAGACGTTGCCGAATGTGTGGAAAAATGCTTGACTTGTCAGAGAGTCAAGGTCGAGCATCAAAGACCAAGCAGATTACTTCAACCGTTAGAAATATCAGAATGGAAGTGGGAACACATCTCAATGGATTTTGTGGTGGGTCTTCCAACTACTCAAAGAAGATGCGACGCGATTTGGGTGATAGTGGACAGACTGACAAAATCAGCGCACTTTTTACCTATAAAGATTAGGTTCAATCTTGATCAGTTAGCAAGGTTGTACGTTAAAGAGATCATTTCGAGGCATGGAGTGTCAGTGTCAATTGTATCAAATAGAGATCCGTGATTTACGTTAAACTTCTAGAAGAGACTACAAGAATGTATGGGAACACAATTGTGAATGAGTACAACATACCATCCGCAAATTGACAGGCAAAGTGAACGAACAATCCAAATATTGGAAGATATGCTTAGAGCATGCATCATGGATTTCAAAGGAAACTGGGAGGAACATTTACCGTTGGTGGAATTAGCCTACAACAATAGTTACCACGTGAGCATCGACATGCCGCCTTACGAGGTATTATACGGCAGAAAGTGCAGAACTCCACTATGCTGGGATAAAGTAGGTGAACGCCAACTGTTAGGACCATAACTGGTACAACAAACTACTGAGGTTGTCAAACTCATCAGAACAAGATTGGTAGTAGCCAAATACAGACAGAAAAAGTCTGTCGATCAACACATGCAGAATCGCGAATTTGATGTAGGAACTTTCGTTTTCCTAAAGGTTTCTCCTTGGAAGGGGAAAAGTCATTTTGGCAAGAAAGGAAAGCTTAGCCCAAGATTTATTGGACCTTTTGAGATACTACGAAGAGTGGGGGAAGTGGCTTACGAGGTAGCTCTACCTCCATAGTTGGAAAACATTAATAATATTTTTCACATTTCGGTGTTACGACCATATAAACCTGATTACAAGCACGTGATCGAGTACGAACTATTGCAATTCGATAAAGATTTATCTTATGAATAAATTCCTATCCAGATAGTCGATAGGAAAGAACAAGTGCTCAGAAATAAAGTGATACCTTCTGTGAAGGTGATGTGGATAAACCACAATGTCGAAGAGGCAATGTAGGAACTCGAAGCTGAAATAATGAAGAATTACCCTGATTTATTTGTTTAATCTATGCCTTCGATTATGGGGATAAAATCTTTTTAAGTAGGGAAGAATGTGACGATTTGATTGTTTGAATTGTGATTCTGAGGACAGAATCCTTTTAAGGAGGGAATGATGTAACATTCCAGAATTTTAATTGTAATATTAAATATTTATTGAATTATATAAATATTTAGTGGATGTGTTTATCGTTGAATAAACATTTATTTAATTGATTTGATTTTATTTGGTTAATTATTTGTTAAATAAATAATTAATGAATTATGGAAATTATTATATTGATATTTCAATTTAATGGTTTGTAGTGCGTTATGTGATTAAATGATTTAATTAATTAATTGTTATTTGGATTAGTTAAATTAAATATGAAAGCTTGATTAAATATAGTGTGACAAAAAACTATATTATAAGTAGTTATTAAAATAAATTAAAGTAGTTGTAATTTAGTTTTATCCAAACAAGGTTCAAGGATATTAATTCTTTAAATTTAAAGGGTTTTACAAAAACAAGACTTATGGCGTTTCGAATTTCTAATTTTTGAATTTAAATTAAATAAATAAAATATAATTAAAATAGTAAATATAATATATTTATAATATATACGTTTCTTTTAACTGATGTTAGTTATTAGGATTATTAAGCTATCAATTTTTTTCCTTTGTGCTTAAGTGCTACGTGACTTGGTATTTGGCCATATTGAGAAGAGAGTTCAGAGAGTTTGATAGAGCTTGATAGTCAAAGTTGAGAGAATTGAGAGAGAAATTAAGAAATTTCCAGCAACTTCAGAGTTTAGCAAGAATATTTCGACCATTTGAAGGTATGTACACAACCTTAGTGTTATATATATGTGTATTTACATGTATATGTGTTTCATGGCAAGAATTTCATGTTTTGTGAATTTCATCTCTTCGAATTATTGTTAAATAATTGGGTACTTGTGATTATACATGTTTATGATGATTAGAGTTTATGTTTAAGCAAGAATTTGTATGCTAGTTTTGTTTGACAGTAGAAATTTTTACATTATATATAATTTTCATATGTTCATTAAAAGTATCAATTCTAGTGGCTAATTAGTATGTGAAATTATAAATTGAAGCTTGTATATGTTAGTTCATTAAGAATCGAGCATAACGTAACTTGAATGAAGTGTTTTGGCCATGTATTGAATTCACAGAGTGGATTTTTAGGGATGAATATCAAAATTTGAGTTTTATATGAAAATCATGAAATTTGAGAAATTAACATAGCTTAAATTGTTGTTAAATTGTTTTAATTGGTGGAATATGTTCACAAACATGTTTGTGATAGTTCTATACCATTTTTACATGTTATTATACTTATTTGGTGGGTGAAATTTGTGTTTGTTGGGCTAAAGTAGGCTACTGTTCATCAGCCTTCTCTGCGTATGTCTGTACACCAGCACAGCTGCACCGGTGCCAAGCCTTTGTATGGCGCAGCTGTGCCATACCATGGTTTGAGATACTTATTTCTGCCTTTACTGCAGACTTGGAATAGAAACATAACATGGGTTAGGGTTGTGTTAACATGTCAAATGAATAATGACAAGGTTACATCAACATAATGAAATGTAGTTAGTAATTCGAACGTTGTAGAAGTTGGTAAACTATGAAAGGGACATGTTTTGATTTATTAAACATGATAAATAGTGAATAGGTGTTGCAAAGATTAACACTTGGATTTTCTGATATTTGAATAGTAGCTTAAGACTTGTGTTAACATAACAAGTCTAACTAGAAATGCATATGTGGTGGTATATGTAATAGATGATGGTTCTAAACCTGTATGTATATGAACGTGAGTTAATATTATAGCTTACGCTCGAGGCAAGATTTCTAACTCTACACTTTCGTTGAGTTGGTTCTATTATTACATTGTGTAACTTTATTCTTTTGATTGAGAAAGTTCAAAACAAATCTCATCTATTACATTGAGCATGTTTATTTCTAAATTATTGGAATTCTAATCATTTTTTACTTACTCTAACTTGTTTATAGTTAAACAAGTTTCTTTAGTTTAATCTTTTACAATAAATGTTCTTGAACCTTAATTCCTTGTGTTGAATGGTTCAATCACTTTGTATATTTTATTACCATGTGGAGTATGCATTATTTCCAGCTTGCTATCAACTAATGCATGTTCGGTAACTAAAATTCTAATTTGACAAGATTATAGACCTAGCTTATTATTGTTCAATCCAAGGTTTTCCATTTCTTTATTTTGATCAATACTTATGCTCTCTAGTTATTTCAAGCATGAGTCTAGAATATAGTCAGTTCACCTATGATTCTCAAATGTTCTAAGTTAAGTTGTTATTAAACAACTATTGTGTTATTAAGCATTGTTGATTCAACTAGTTCCTTAGTTGATGATTATTAAACTTCAAATTACCCTTGAAAGCTTGTCTAAACCAAACTTTCTTTGGTGCAGACTTGTACTCTAAATACTGAGATGAATAACCCTATTTTAAGGGTTTACACTTAGCGTTAAAATGGTTGTGCACCATATATTGTACGAATGATTGATCCCTCCAAGTACATGGAGTCCTTATAGTCATATGACTGTTAAAGTTAAAAGATTACTTATAACTATGGACATGGTTCGTGGTCATTAGACCCTCAGTAGTATGTTTTAGAATGTTAATAGAACATATCATTCAGTTCTTTTGAGCCTATTATTTGGCAAATGTTGTAATATTAATAAAATATATCATTCAGTTCTATTGAGCATATTATTTGGCAAATGTTGTGATGTTAATAGAATATATCATTCAGTTTTATTGAGCCTATTATTTGGCAAATGTTGTAAAGTTATTTATTCTTATTTCAAGTGAGCTTTGTTTGCTCACTCTTGCATATTTATATACTTAATTCGGCTATGATTGAGAAGGTAAATAAACCTACAACCAACAAAGGAAAGGGAAAATGTACAAGTGATGAAGACTTGTAATTTTGTTTTATCGTTATGATGACAGACTTTTAATAATGACGTGATGTAAGAATTTAATTTTCGCATTTGAATGATTGTAATTAAAGGTTAGATAACCTGGGAGATAATTTTATTAATGTAATCCTGTATGAGCAGTTTTTTTTATTCAATTATATTATGATTGGGTTATTAGATATGAATGTTTTGATTAAGTGAACATCGAATCTTGAGGTAATGAAGTACCGGGATTTGGAGGTGTCACAATATATATATATATATATATATATATATATATATATATGTGTGTGTGTGTGTGTGTGTGTGAGAGAGAGAGAGAGAGAGAGATTGTATGCTGAATTACGTCTAAAAGAAAGGAAATGGTTTTATAGTGAATATATGTATGAACATGACTTGTAGGAGTACCAAAATTAATATTTGATTGTGAGCTAATCGTGAAATTGAACCTTGAATATGTTAATTTGGTAAGAAATAAATAGAACGTAGTTCAAATGAATCAATTAATGTATAATTGTGGTTACAGTGTTAACTTTGTCAAACAATGTCAAAA
The DNA here is from genome assembly GCA_020205505.1 of Panax japonicus. Lineage (NCBI taxonomy): Eukaryota > Viridiplantae > Streptophyta > Magnoliopsida > Apiales > Araliaceae > Panax > Panax japonicus. The sequence goes on along the minus strand of CM035101.1, from coordinate 17,945,483 downwards.
ATGGAGTTTTGGTTTAAAACATGGCATTAAAGGATTTAATTTTTCTAAAGTCGTCATTTAGTTATTATAAATCAGTTTATATATGATGGGTAACATTTATGTGTAATTTATGTAAGTTATGCATGATAAATTGGTGTTAGAAATTAAGATACAGTCAAAAATTAGCTTTGTTTTGTTCTTCGTGCTCGGTTATGTAATTCGGCGCCTCAGCGCCCAAATAAGTGCCGCAGCCCCAACCTTCGCACCGCAGCGCCGGCCGATGGCCTGTGATTCGCGCAGCAGCGCCAACTATGGCGCCACAGCGCCGGTTAGCAGTATGTCCAGAAATGATTTTTCTTTTACAAAGAGTCTGTAATTGTTGATATAATGCAATACTACGACTATTAAAAATGTAATTTTTGTTATTGTGGTATTATAGTGCTAAGAATGAGCATATTATTAATAATTAACGAGTTTTATTACTAATGTAACTTGACTATGTGATTAAAAATCAAACCATACATGAAATAGATACTTATTTATATATAGAGCATTTGTAATGTCTAGATTCCAAGTTATTAATGGTCAAACATGGTTAACCAGTCACAAAAACTGGAATATGGAAAGCCCAAATTTCCCAGAAATTGTCTGACAAGATTTTTAGTGGCTTAGATCTTGTATCTGTTATGCTTTTAGCTTGTCTAAGTGTATCATTAATATACTATAACATATGGACTATAGAACTATGACACTAGAACACCTACATCATGACCAGAATCCATGTTATTAATGGTCAAAAATGTGACACCCCCAAATCCAGGTACTAAAACTTCCCTCAGATTCGGTGTTCACTCATCAAAATAATTAACATCTAACTACCCATATTAATGAAAACAATAAAATTAAAATTGAAATCCTCCCAATATAGGGGTGACAAACTCTTAAATGAATAAATCTCAGGTTATCTAACCTTAATACATCAAATGCGGAAACATCATAAACATCATAAGTCTTAACATAATAATTCTTAAATAATAATAACAAGTCTGCATCACTTACTTGCTTTTCCTTTGCCCTTACTTGTAGATGGCTCATCAACTCTTTCAATCGTAGCTGTAATGTTATTATGAAAAAATGAGTAATAATTGCCCATAAGTTTTAACAATAATAGAAATAATAACATCTGAATATACAATGGATACTAAATAAAGGGGAACTCGACTTTTAAATAAAGATTAGAATAGGAATCAAAAGTACATCTGGGGGTCATAAGACCATGAACTATGTCCCAGGTTATCAAGTATTTCTACTTTAAACCTGTAAAAGTCATTACTATATGGACCTAACTTCTTGTACCTAGGGGGGTCAACCCTATGTACCATGTATGTGCACAACATCTTAATGCTATCGTGTAAAATAATCCCCTATAGCAGGGTTGTTCAACTCAGCTTTGACATTAGAGTCTGTACCAAAGGAAGTTAGGTTTGCATTGATCTTAAAGGAAACATAAAGTTCAATAATCATCAACTAAGGATTAGTTGAATCAATAAGGATTCAATATCTATTCAAGGTTCAATGCAATAATAAAATCAATATTCAAATAAAAGATTGAATCTCAACTCTATACAATTGAACGAACATTGTATAACAAGAGTAATACTTTAAAAGAGTTAGAACATTTCATTTGAAATCATGAACTTGAATGATTAATTTATAAACAATTAGAAACAAGAATACGATGTTTGCCTAATGATAATAAAGTTTAATAACTTACTCAATGGAATTTAGAATTAGAACCTTGCTCAATCATAATATAATATGGAATAAGAATTTTTCTCAATTTAAAATTAGGGTTTGGAAACTTGCTTAACATAAGAGTAGGGTTCAGAAACTTGCATCGTGAGTAGATTACACTTTTACTATTCACGTTTTTCAATTTAATCCTACATACCATTAACATCCACAGTACTAGTTAATTATAACATAACTCGAATCATAAGTTCATTCTTTTTTGTCTAAACTCTGATTATGATTATACTAATCAAGTCAGAACATTAGTTTTTACATATTGTTAGACTTCACAAACGACTAGTTAACTATGTGTTCGATATATCATTTAAACACATAAGAACAACATTGACATGTTAATGATCTATTTTAACATCACATTACATGTTTAATACATTTTCATGTTCATTAGATTGAGTTTAAATTACATTCTCTAGACTTGAATAATTAAATAATATTTTATGGGCGATTATGGTAATCGGCGCTGCAGCGCCCAGAATGAACTGGGAACTGACGCTGCAGCTCTGCTATTAAGCCCATAGCCTGGCGCTATAGCTCTGACTCGGCGATGTAGCACACAAAATACGCTTGAGGCCAGCGCTGTGGCGCTACAGCGCACAGACATGCATGCTAAGTGGCGATGCAACGCTGCTTAGCAGTTTTTGTTTCTGCAGCTCGCGAAGAACAAATAACAGGGCCAATTTAGGCCAAAATCTCACACAAACAATTAATACAATTTCACCCAAATTTCCTAAACTTAACATAAACATTTAATGACACTTCTAGCATGTTTTTAACACCTTAAGTCACATAAACGACATGAATTAAACCCAAAATTTTGACGTTCTTATGAAAACTCCATTTTTACATTCTTAACGAAATCAACTACTGCCAACTCGTTTTTCAACCAAATCAGTCTGTTTAAGTTTCATTTTTTTTGTTTTTACATGTATAAACGTAATCATCCATCAATTTACCGATTAATAAGCAATTTAAACATAGATTTTTGTAGTTATAAGCCATATTCATATATTTTTCTCTATAAAACAATAAAACTTCAATTTAAACATAATTTCATGGATTAATTACTCTAAAACACATATAATGTGACGCCCCCAAAATTAGGTATACATCACCCATCTTGGGTCGCCAGATACATGGTACAGAATTGAAATACAACTTACTAATACAACTATCATGTACAATACGAAAAAACATAAACTGTGAGTTTGAATACAAATATTATCTACTAGAGATTATACAAACTCAAAAGGAGTCCTCATTACAATTATTATCACACTATTTCACAGAATAGTGAGGACTACTAATGCTATCCTCTTGACCATCACTCCGTTCCCCGACTCGTCCCAGCTATATTCTCATTTTCTGAAGAGAACAGTGAAAGAAAGGGTGAGCTCAACTAGCCCAGTAAGAAATACCATGACTAAGATAATGCAGAATAAATTATCATTAGTCTCCAACAATGTTAAACTGATAAAATATAATAGACATCAAGTTTAACTACAGCAGAACAAGCAATCCATTAAAAGAGTCAAGTAGAAAATAAAATCTACTATCTTTTATGATTAAAAATGTTTTTCATCACTGTTATCACTGAGACTCAGTTTAATAAATATTCCATATCATCGAATCACCCATGCACTATGGCCAAGGATATTCTTTAGTATCACGACCACAATTATCCATGCACTAAGGGCTAAGAATATTTGTGTATTCATTAATGGTCATGATCATGCCAACAACTATCCATCAATGCACTACGGACCAATGAGGACTTTTACCACATCATTGTAACATTACGGTCATGATTACACCGAATAATCCCTGGTCATAATCATATCAAGTCCATCTCTGCACTACAGGCCACAGATGACTTTCAACATAATATAAACATGAGGATGATGACAATGATATAAGAATTCAATAAAACAAGTTCAAGAATTTATTTGTCCAAGAACTACTAATGTCCAAATTGTCAAAATGATACTGCTTTGTAGAGTAAAATTCAAGAATGATCAGAAGAATATTTCCATGAAAAGATACTGGATGAAGCACAAATATTAAGGATATTCTACTAATTTCATGCAGTATAGAAGTCAAAAATTTAACCAACTGAGTATAATAAAGAATGGAATAACAAAAGAAATCATCATGCATACGGTACTTCACATAGACATGTTATTCCAACAGAGTACTAAATAACGGAACCAGTTCAAGCGAAATTTGAACCGACAGGATGTTCCAACAGGATAATAAAGAATGGAATAACAACAGAAATCACCATGCATGTGGTACTTCGTATAGACAGGTTATTCCAACAGAATACTAATAAGGACGAAATCAGGTCCGGCGTAAAATGCACAGACATGATATTCCAATAGAATAATAATAAAGATGGAACCAGGTCCGGCGTAAAACACACAGACAGGATATTCCAACATAATAGTAATGGAATAACAATAGTTCTCTTCATGAATAAGAAAGAATAACACCCCTTACCGTAAAAGAACTGAATATAAGAGTAGTTAAGTAGCAAAAATCTTTTCTTCTTTCTCTCTATAATTTTCTCTCTCTAGAGTTTCAGTGAATTCATAAGAAAATAATGAAGGAATGAGCTTCTATTTATAGAAAATGGACAGCATAGTAACTAACTCATGAACGGTCTAGATTGATTTACTTTAATCTGACGGTCCATATTTAAAGCAAAATCTTTTAAATAAAATAAAATATATTCTATTTATAATCTAATAAAACGAATAACTTTATAAAAGATTTTACTATGCAAACACTATGCAGGCACTATGCAAACACTATGCATAATAAAATATAATATATTCTAATTATTGTCTAATAAAACAGATAGCTTTATAAAAGTATTCTGTTTTATATAAAAAGATTTTCTGTATTATTACATTAATAATACCAACAAAATTGAGTGACTTATTACATAAGCATCAATAATCAATACCCTGTGCTACTATGCAACCACGCGTATTACTGTACTTTTAACACCGGGTGTTTCAACAGTTAACGGTAAAACTTTCGCCGTTATTTTCATAAAGTATTTTTGTCGTTTTCTCAATCCGACAATAATTCCGTTGTGGGGTCCACCAATGATTGTACCGTTGTACTAATATTCCCTGTTAAAATGAATATTCCCCGACCAATCGAATATTATATAACAACTTGCGTACTTTGCAAAATTTATAAATATTATCCACAACTATTATATCAATTTCACTCCATAATATTCAAAAATAATATTTATAGAAAATTCATCTTTATTCAAAAAGTTGGGGTTTTACATATATATCATTTATAATTGAACTAAATATGTTAATAAACATATAAAACATCACTGAATTCGTTTTCTTTAAAATATTTTTCATCATCATTAGTCCTAAATGATGATATAACTGAATATCTTTGGCCCGTAGTGCAAAGATAAATGATTTTATGATGAATATCTTTGGCCCGCAGTGCAAAGATGAATGATTTTATGATGAATATCTTTGGCCCGCAGTGCAAAGATGAACATGTGTTGAGATGAACATGACCGACTGATTAATATCTTTGACCCGTAGTGCAAAGATGAACAGGTGTTTAGATGAACATGACCAACTGATGAATATCTTTGGCCTGTAGTGCAAAGATGAATATTTGATTCCAGATATATATTGATTGATGTTACAGGGATAAAATATCGACGATGAACTTTTAAATTCATATATAGAAGATAGTAGTTTGCATTCTCTACTTAACTCTTCTAATGAATTATTGTTTCCGCTGCAGTTGTTGATTTAAAACTGGTTGTCTATTATATTCTATTAGATTTTTCCCTGTTGAAGACTAACGATAATTTTTTGTATATTATCTTAGTCATAATATTCTTTACTGGGCTAGTTGAGCTCACCATTTTCCCTTTTGTTCCATTTTTCTTCTCAAGAGGCGAGAATGTAGCGAGTACTAGTCGGGGTATGGAATGAAGGTTCTAGAGAGAGTTGTTTAGTAGTCCTCACCATTTTTGTAAAATAATGTATCAATAATTATGATGCGGATTTATTTGCGTGTGGATATTGTCTAGACGGCAATATCTGTATTTAAACTCACAGTTTATAAGTTGTAATAATAAAAGTTGTAGTTATTTCTGTACCATGTATTTGGCGACTCAGAATGGGTTGGATGGAATGGGCCTATTCTGGGGGCGTCACAATTGGTATCAGAGCTTAGGGATATGATCTCTGGCTGAGATCGGGGAATAGAACTAGGAGGGGAGAGACGAGTAAATCCTTCGCTAGTGTGTCCTACCTAAGCTTATTTGTTAGTTGGTTAGTATATAGGGATATTATGTGATATATTGATTTTCTTATTTAACCCTTGTTTTATGACAGTATTTGAGAATGTCGACTGAGAATATTAACAGTGGAAATGAGACCGTGGAGACGCCTGTACTCACCAACGAAGAGAACGTGCAACAGGTTGGCAATGTACCTCCTGTGAACAACACCACTAAGCAGATTATGAACGAGGGGATGTTTAGAAGCTTTTTGCAGTTCATGCAAAATCAGACGAGAGAGACTCGTGTTCAAATTACAGGAGGAAATGATAGCAATTCACGGGTGGTCACAGCCAAGCAGTTCAAAGAGTTGGGACCACCAGAATTCTGGGGAAAGCCGGATCCGATTAAGGCGGAGACGTGGGTCAAAAAAATTACCAAGATATTCGATGTCTTGGGATGTACGGAGGAACAGAAGGTTCCATTCGCCACCTTTATGTTCCGTGGCGAGGCAGACTACTGATGGGAGTCTGTGAAGCGTACCAATCCAGCCGCACTCAACATGTCTTGGGAGACGTTTCAAAAACTATTTAATGACAAATACTTTCCTGAAAGTGTTCATCATATGAATAAAGCGGAGTTCATCAGATTAGAACAAAACAACATGACGGTGTCTTAATACGAGGCAAAGTTTGCAGAGTTATCCAGGTTTGCACCTCATTTAGTGGAGAATGAGGAACGTATGACGCGGATGTTTCTGAGAGGTTTGAAACCCGACATACGACAATATCTCATTTCTCATAAATTTTCTCTCTATTCAGATGTTGTCAACAGGGCTCAGTTGTTAGAACAAGATAACGAGTACGTTCAACCGAGGGGCCATAACCAGGATCATACCAAAGATAGCAGTCATCAGAATAACAATAACCAGCGGAGAAAGAAGAATATGGACAAAGACGGTAACCACTCTGGTGGTAATCATGGCCATGAAAATAGAAGTAGCGAGTCGGGAGGAGATTTTAAAAAGAGGAGATTCAACAACGACCATGTGAAGATGTCAGCGCCAGTAGCAACTAGTTCCAAGGTAGGAGAAAGACCACCAGTCGTATGTTACAAATGCGGGAAAGAGGGACATATCAGCCCAAATTGCCCACAACAGTTTAAGGTATGCTATAATTGTAGAAAAGAAGGGCATATCGCTCGAGATTGTACGGTATTGAAACCCAGTCCAGCAGAAATGGTGACTCAAAAGGATGTCCTAGAAAAGTCAAAGTCAACGGTTCCTGGAAGAGAGTTTATCGTGACCGGTCAATATACGAGGAACCCGAACGAAATTAGCACGGGTTAGTTAATTATAAATTTTTGCGAAGTTTATACCTTACTAGATACCGGTTCTACCCATTCTTTTATCTCTCTTGCTTGCGCTCAACGTTTGAACTTGACTACGGAGAAATTAGACTTTGACCAATTTATGGAGATTACGTTATGAGAAACTTTCATTACATCCGTTGTTTAGAAATCTTGATTGATTCAGGTTGGCATTATCACATTACCTGTTAACCTTTTTTCTATAGAGATATTTGCTTTTGATGTGATTTTAAGGTTAACTACTCATTATGCCGAAATTGATTACTTTCGTAAGATTGTTAGTTTTTAAATTCCTAAGCAACCTGTTATTCGAATTCAAGTAATCAAACCATTGTAGTCTAAAATTTTCATATCAAGCCATGAGGTCATTCGTTTATTACGGATGTCAAGTTTTCTTAGTCCATGTTATGGATTTGAATAAAGACACATCAGATTAGAATAATATTTCTGTTGTTATTGATTTTACTTGACGTATTTCCTGAAGAATTTCTTGGCTTACTCCCAAAACCTGATATTAAATTTTGTATCGACTTTGAACCCAGTACAAAACTCATTTCTAAAATCTCATATCGAATGGCTCCTATTGAACTTCAGGAGTTAAAAATTCAACTGTATAATTTGGTACCTGAGCCTTTATCTGGTGACTTCCTTTGTGAAATGCACCGAAGTCAGACTCTCCGTAGGGGACGCCATATTCGTGCAGTAGTAAACTGATAGGTGTCATTGTGACGTGCTATCCAAGATTGGGATGTGGGTCATAGTTGAGAGTAACCTAAATCAGTAATCGAAATACGTAGCTTTCTATGCTTAGTTGGTTATTTATCGAAGATTTTGTGGAAAGATTTTCTCGAATCGCTACTCCATTAACTCAGTTGACTCTTAGAGATACAAAATTCGAATGGAGCAAGGAATGTGGGAAGAGCTTTGAAGAACTCAAGGGGAGACTCATTTCGGCACATGTTCTGACCATACCATCCTGGAAAAGCGAACGTGATAGCTGACGTGTTGAGTAGAAGATCGTATACAAGTACGAGTACGATATTGTCAAAGACTCATTTCGTATAATTTATAAATAATAGAGATGGAGATGAAAACTCTAAGGACTCACGTGATGATATACAAGTAGAACCAACTTTAATCGATAAAGTTAAAAACGTTCAATCTACACACCGGAGCTGATGAATATGAAGAAGGAGGTACAAGAAGTTGTTATTCCAAAAGCGAGAATTGGCGAGGCGAGGAAAGCTCAAACCTTTGATTTATTAGTCCATTTGAAATCCTAGATCGAATAGGAACTGTGGCTTATAGACTCGTTTTACCACCAAGTATGACGCGTGTTCATAACGTTTTTTTACGTATCAATGTTACGTAAATATGTGGACGACCCGAACCACATCATTGAGTTAGAACCGGATGAGATAGCCGAAGACTTAACATACGAGGAGGTTGATATCTTTTGTTATTGTATTCAGTATTACTCAGTTGGATAAAACTTTGACTTCTATACTCCATGAAATTAGTGGAATATCCTTGATATTTGCGCTTCATCCAGTATCCTTTCATGAAAATATTCTTCTGATCATTATTGAATTTTACACCACAAAACAGTATCGTGTTGACAATTTGGACGTTAATAATTTATGGATAAAATAATTCTTCAACTTGTTTTATTGAATTCTTATATCATTGTCATCATCCTCTTATTTATATTTTTGAAAGTCATCTGTGGCATGTAGAGCATGGATGGACTTGGTATGATTATGACAAAGGATTATTCGGTGTAATAATGACCGTAATGTTACAAATAATGTGGTAAAAGTCTCATTTGCCGTAGTGTATTGATGGACAGTTGTTGGCATGATCATGACCATTAATGAATACACAAATATTCTTGGCCGTAGTGCATGAATAATTGTGGTCGTGACACTAAAGAATATCCTTGACAGTAGTGCAGGGGTGATTCGATGATGTGGAATATTTATTAAGCTGAGTCTCAGCTATAACAGTGATGAAAAACCTTTTAAATCATTAAAGATAGTAGATTTTATTTTCTACTTGACTCTTTTAATGGATTGCTTGTTCCGCTGCAGTTAAACGTGATGTTTACTATTTTTATCAGTTTAACACTGTTGAAGGCTAATGATAATTTATTCTGCATTATCTTAGTCATAATATTTCTTACTGGGCTAGTTGAGCTCACCCTTTCTTTCACTGTTCTCTTCTGGAAATGAGAATATAGCTGGGATGAGTCGGGGAACGGAGTAATGGTCCAGAAGATGGCATTAGTAGTCCTCACTATTATGTGAAATAGTGTGACAATAATTGTAATGAGGACTCCTTTTGAGTTTGTATAATCTCTAGTAGACATTATTTGTATTCAAACTCACAGTTTATGTTTTGTCGTATTGTACACGACAGTTGTATTAGTAGGTTGTATTTGAATTCTGTACCATGTATCTGGCGACCCAAGATGGGTGATTTATAGAATAACTTTATAAAAGTATTCTGTTTTATATAAAAAGATTTTCTGTATTATTTCATTAATAATACCAACAAAACTGAGTGAATTATCACGTAAACATCAATAATTAATACCGTGTGCTACTATGCAACCACGCGTATTACTGTACTTTTACTACCTAGTAGTTCAATAGTATTAACGGTAAAACTTTCGTCGTTATTTTCATAAAATATTTTTGTCGTTTTCTCAATCCGACAATAATTCTGTTGCGGGGTCCACCAATGATTGTGCCATTGCACGAATATTCCCTGATAAAACAAATATTTCCCGACCAATCGAATATAATATGACAACTTGCATAATTTGTAAAATTTATAAATACTACCCACAACTATATCATTATCTCAAATCCACACCATAATATTAAAAAAAATATTTCGAGAAAATTAAATCTTTATTCATAAAATCTGGGGTCTCACAATATCCCCTCAGCGAATGGACGCCAAAGGTCTGTCTAGGAAAGTTCTTAAACTCATATAATTGTGGTCAGGTTATGAACTCATAAGTGTGGCTTTATGAACTGGGTATAGTTATGTGTGAATGGAGTATTGAGGATAATAGGAACAGATAGAATGTTTAAGCAAATGATTTGAAATATCAAAATTTGTTTTTAATTATCACTCATGTACCATGTAACTTGGTGTAGAGATGATAAAAATGTGATGGAGTTGTAAATACAGGAATACGTTGTGAGAATTTGACCTTTGCGAGTGTTTTGAGTATCTTTGATAGATACTCGAGAAATATGCGTATGTATCAAAGTAAATCTTTAATAGATACCCGAGAAATTTGAGTATATATCAAAGTAAATCTTTGATAGATACCCGAGAAGTTTGAGTATCTTTGATAGATACCCGAGAAGTTTGAGTATCTTTGATAGATACCCGAGAAAATAAGTTCAAGATCTTGTGTGATCGCTCAGTGTGAATGGTGTAAGGTGGACGGTGTAAAGTGTAAGGTGAATTTCGGGGACGAAATTCTTATAAGGAGGGGTGAATGTGGCAACCCGAGAATTTAGACAATTTATTAAAATCATAATTGATTGATTTAAGGTCAAATATTAGGACCTAGGCAGGAAATAAGTGTATGGAATTGGCAGTTATGTAATGAAATTCCAAGAATTTCAAAAGTTTTGAACAAGACTTGAATTATGTGATAGACTGTAAGTGATAGTCTAGTAATGAGGTATAAAATTATGGTAGATTTAAAATTCTTTTGAAGAATTATCAATGATAAGTATCGAAGTGAATACTAGTCGGTATATTTGGTTACATATGTGAACCGTAATGATTTGAGATCAAGGATTGATCAGATAAGTTATAACTTTAGAAAACCCTAAAGTTATGTTAATCATACGTTTATTAAGTTAGAAAAATCTAACGAATTGTTAGAAACCCTAACGGTACGCTCAGAAACTTTAGTTTCAGTTTCGAAAATCCGAAACCCTAAATTCATGATATGAATATGGTGATTAAGTTAGAAAACTCTAGCGATATATTCAGAAACTCTAATTTTAGTTTCGAGAATTTAAACCATAATTTGGGAATCCTAAATGCAAAGTATTAAACCCTAAGGGTTAAAAAGTTGTGTGTAAGGAATATGAACATTATGTGATGGTTTTATTTGTTTATTATATAAACAAACAAAAGAAACTAGTGTAACCCTAATTATATATTAGGAATAAAGGATTTAATAACTTAAGGGTTATGAAAAAAGAGAATTGTGGTATTTAGAATATATACTAATTTTAAGAGATTTATTTTATATATATCTCAGTTGATTAATTTTATAACCTAATTATAGCAAGTCGAATTGGGTTTAGGAAATAAGTGTGCATGAGCAAGGATTTGTGTTATAATTGAGGGAATAAAAACCCTAATTAAATGAATTGGGTTGGATAAGAATTAAATATAGTGGATTATGTATATTTTATAGTCCAAGTGTTGGCGAATGATATTGGTTAGAGGCCAAGCAATACAGTAAAGAAATAACCCAACTTTTAGCCAAGTGGGAGAGGAATTTTGGACATTTGTTAAATCAAATAAGTATTTAGTAAATAAAGCAAGAATTGGAGCATTCTAAGGCCACATGGCCGGTTGCTAGAGAAGGAAATAAGAGGGGAAGAATGTGTATTAATTGCTAATTTTAGTTGGTGACCAACTTCCCTACCAACTCCCCCATGTGTCCATTTTTGATTTAGCCAACATGTTTGGAATTTCTTGCAAGAAACCTCTTGGCAATTGCTAAGGGGAAAGAAAGAGAGGATTGGTGGATCTAGTAAGCCATATGGTCGGATATTGAGGAGAGAAAAAGAGAGTGGGTTTGGAAGATGATAATCCAAACTTAATAAAAATTTTATATATCATTTCTCTTTCATCTCTTCTATTTTCTTCAAGAGCTAAGAAAGAAAGAGAGAGACTAGAGAAAAGAGAGTGAGAGAAGGGAGGCTTCGGCAGCTCCAAGATGAGAAGAAGAGGAGTTTTTGATCTTCATACACCAAAGATTCATCCATGGAAGAAGCTATGAAGAAGAAGAAGGAGAGCAAGTAAGAAAAGGTATAAACCTTTTTGTTTAGTTAATTTTTGATGATTGTAAATCAAACCTTGAATCCATAGTTATCAACTCAAAAACCTTAGATCTTGGTGTTTTAAAGTGTTTAATATGTAGATCCAACTCTTTTGTAGATCAAAAGTTAGATCTAAAGAGTGGAATGGAAGCTAGGTTTTTCAAAAGATAGAAAACATGATTTTTCTCTTAGCTTTGATTTTGTTTGATGCTTGTTTGAGGAAATAAGAAATTTTGTTTCTAAACTCAAAAACCATGTATATACATGTTAATAAGTGTTTATTGTTTGGATCTACCCATAATGGGTGTTAAATTGGTTGGAATCAAAGGAAGAGAAAAATGGAATTTTTCCGGAAAAGTTAAACTTTTAAAAAGTGTGATCAAGCTTTTGGATCTTTGAAATATATGATGAATATATATGATTTATATTCTTGGGATGCTAGATATATGTTTTAAGGGTAAAATCCCTTTGGAATTACTCAAATAGGTTGAAAAATGACCAAGTTATGGGATTTCTCCCAAACTACACAAAGATAAGAAATCTGTTAGAAGGGCAGTTTTTAACAGCCACTTCCGGGCTAAATTCCGGGAGCTTAACATGTCCAAATATGGATTGTGATAGATGAAAATTTAAGATCGGAAAGATACGAATCCAACAAAATTTATGGATCGTTAATCGGAGTTACAGATCTCGTTTTATATAAGTTTTAGCAAAGGACTCTAAAACTGTTTTACGTCAAAAAGTTACTGTCCAAAAATTTGTAGGGACTGTTTTGGCAACTTAAATTATGTGAAAAATTCCGACCTTTTGGAAAATGAAAATATATGGTATTATGTAGCTCGTGTCCAAAAATGAGCTGATTCCGAGTTAAAACGACCAAGTTATGACTGTTCTAATTTTTGTGATTTTTCGACGGAAATAGCTATAAACGGAGTTCTACAACTCCGATTGCCACGAAATTTAAAATGGAGTATCACGTTAACATATATAAGGTTATCCCAAGAGATGGGAATGTTTGGAGTTAAGCACGAGGTAGCTAATTTCTTAAGCTACGCACTAGTATTAATTTTTGAAAAAATACTAAAGGAAGTTAGAAAATTATGAAAAAAATACTTTTTGTGTATGAAATACATGTATATATGTTTGGCCAAAGGATTGGAAAATAATAAACTGATTTGGTATTTTTGTAAAACGGATATAGAATTCAGCTTGCTGGATTGTGTAATTTGTGAATCCAGTGTGCTAGATTAGAAAATCTGATGAATACAGTTTGATGAATTGAAAATATTTTAAATCCAGTTTGCTGGATTGTAGTTTAGATTGCGGGATTTGGAATCCAGGTTGCTGAGTTGGCAATTTAGTTGCTAGATTTAGAATCCAGGTTGCTGGACGAGTATTTAACTTACTAAGTGTTAGCGAATAACTTATGAAATGAAAAAGGCGAGTGTTAAATCATATAAATGTGATTCTAAGTAATTGTTAAGTGCTTAGGCAGAGTTTAATTGAACTTAAACTCGATATTTGTCCGACTAGGCCGTCGAGATGTTAAAATTGTGTCAGTTTCAACTCAAACTTAATAGTCTAACTGATACTAAGTCTTATGTGAATTATAGACTGATATGGTTATGTGGTATTGTGTTTAAGTTATTTTGTGGATATAAATATAACAGTATTATACTGTAATGATATTATTCTAATATTTGAGATCTATATTACTAATATTAGGTCTTCGGGTAAAGCGTTATAAATTGCGTTGCGGTAATCAACGGTTCAGGCAAGTTTCTTTTTACTTAACTCTACTAAGAGTGTTTTATTCAAGCTTATGGTTAATCATTGCTGATTGCCGTGAAAATTATACTCTGTACATCTTGCATGTATAAGTCAGGTATGAAAGGTTGATCACCTTCATTACCAGTTGGCTCAGAAATGTTTGTTCATGTTTAAAACTTGTTCAGTCTAAAGTTTGTTCGTGCTAATTCTCAACTATATTGATGAATTATAGCCAACTTATTATTCATACTCTTCAATCATGACATATCCTTAAATTATATTTAAACTTGTTGGGCAACTTTCATGCTCACCCTTGCTATATCATGATAAACATTGCAGATAAGGCAAATGCGTTCGGATACAGGAAAAGGTTAAGGTCAAGTTCAGTTTGTGATAAAATGTGCGGCTATTTTGTAATAGTATAGTTTGATAAATGTGTTATATGTTAGAAAGTTTATGAATTGTGTTTAAGTTAAGGTTACTCGATTTTGGGGAAATGTGTGTAAAGTTTAATGTATAAACAATTTATGTTTATATCTTCCGTAAATAGTTATAGAAATAGTATACCGGATCCGCGGCAATTTGGGGCCCGGATTCGGGGATGGTACAGTTGGTATCAAAGCTGTTGGTTATGAAGCTTAGGTAGGAATACCTGAGACCAATAACCGCAGTGATTAGGATAAGATCTAACTCACATAGAGTTAGTTTGTCGGTAAGATTCAAGGATGAATCTCGACGAGTGTAAAGACATAGAGTTCCCTAACTCTGATAATAAAGTTGACTAGTAACGGTAAATAGATCGAGTCTAAAAGACTGAAAGTACAATGATAGGAGATCGTAAAACAAAACGATCAAGTCATAGAATTGAATCGTAATATATACGATAAGATCACCCCGTGATCTGATAAGTTTATGACAGCCAGAAAGAATCAATCTGATGATTGAAAAGCTTACAGCAAGATGCTGTGTATCAGTTGTACTATGAAATTATACTATGAAAACTCATGAAAGAGTTATGGATTATGGATACGGATTAAATGAAATTCGTATGGAAAAAGGGGGTTAAGATTAGGTGGGGATTTCAATGAGGACTCGTGTCAGCCGCTGAGTTGTATGATTCCTTGTATGGGCGGGGAATTTGTACTTGGTTTTAGAATCACTTAGCTTCCTGGTCGATGTAGTGGTTAGGTTGACCAATTCTTTGTGTGGGCGGGGAATTGTCCGTTTAGCTTCCTATATTGATTAGTGGCCGGGTTTGGTTTGACAACCACTTAGTTTCTGGCATTGATAATCATTGAAATGTTTGTGTCGCGCTATTTGCTATATGCGTGTTAAGAGGGTGATTCCTTTCTCATGTGTATGACAGATAGATAGGTCATAGTTAGAGGATATAAGATTAAGTACGAATTCTTTAAACTCATACTTATTTGACATTCTTGATTCATAGTTATATGAAATGTTTATGAACCCCTCAGCGAATGGACGCCAAAGGTCTGTCTAGGAAAGTTCTTAAACTCATATAATTGTGGCCAGGTTATGAACTCATAAGTGTGGCTTTATGAACTGGGTATAGTTATGTGTGAATGGAGTATTGAGTATAATAGGAACAGATAGAATGTTTAAGCAAATAATTTGAAATATCAAAATTTGTTTTTAATTATCACTTATGTACCATGTACCTGGTGCAGAGATGATAAAAATGTGATGGAGTTGTAAATACATGAATACTTAGTGAGAATTTGACCTTTGCGAGTGTTTTGAGTATCTTTGATAGATACCCGAGAAATTTGCGTATGTATCAAAGTAAATCTTTAATAGATACCCGAGAAATTTGAGTATATATCAAAGTAAATCTTTGATAGATACCCGAGAAGTTTGAGTATCTTTGATAGATACCCGAGAAAATAAGTTCAAGATCTTGTGTGATCGCTCAGTGTGAATGGTGTAAGGTGCACGGTGTAAAGTGTAAGGTGAATTTCGAGGATGAAATTCTTATAAGGAGGGGTGAATGTGACAACCCGAGAATTTAGACAATTGATTAAAATCATAATTGATTGATTTAAGGTCAAATATTAGGACCTAGGCAGGAAATAAGTGTATGAAATTGGCATTTATGTAATGAAATTCCAAGAATTTCAAAAGTTTTGAACAAGACTTGAATTATGTGATAGACTGTAAGTGATAGTCTAGTAATGAGGTATAAGATTATTGTAGATTTAAAATTCTTTTGAAGAATTATCAGTGATAAGTATCGAAGTGAATACTAGTCGGTATATTTGGTTACATATGTGAACCGTAATGATTTGAGATCAAGGATTGATCAGATAAGTTATAACTTTAGAAAACCCTAAAGTTATGTTAATCATACGTTTATTAAGTTAGAAAAATCTAACGAATTATTAGAAACCCTAACGGTGCGCTCAGAAACTTTAGTTTCAGTTCCGGGAATCCGAAACCCTAAATTCATGATATGAATATGGTGATTAAGTTAGAAAACTCTAGCGATATATTCAGAAACTCTAATTTCAGTTTCGAGAATTTAAACCCTAATTTGGGAATCCTAAATGCAAAGTATTAAACCCTAAGGGTTAAAAAGTTGTGTGTAAGGAATATGAACATTATGTGATGGTTTTAATTGTTTATTATATAAACAAACAAAAGAAACTAGTGTAACCCTAATTATATATTAGGAATGAAGGATTTAATAACTTAAGGATTATGAAAAAAGAGAATTGTGGTATTTAAAATATATACTAATTTTAAGAGATTTATTTTATATATATATCGGTTGATTAATTTTATAACCTAATTATAGCAAGTCGAATTGGGTTAAGGAAATAAGTGTGTATGAGCAAGGATTTGTGTTATAATTGAGGGAATGAAAACCCTAATTAAATGAATTGGGTTGGATAAGAATTAAATGTAGTGGATTATGTATATTTTATAGTCCAAGTATTGGCGAATGATATTGGTTAGAGGCCAAGCAATACAGTAAAGAAATAACCCAACTTTTAGCCAAGTGGGAGAGGAATTTTGGACGTTTGTTAAATCAAATAAGTATTTAGTAAATAAAGAAAGAATTGGAGCATTCTAAGGCCACATGGCCGGTTGCTAGAGAAGGAAATAAGAGGGGAAGAATGTGTATTAATTGCTAACTTTAGTTGGTGACCAACTTCCCTACCAACTCCCCCATGTGTCCATTTTTGATTTAGCCAACATGTTTGGCATTTCTTGGAAGAAACCTCTTGGCAATTGCTAAGGGGAAAGAAAGAGAGGATTGGTGGATCTAGTAAGCCGTATGGTCGAATATTGAGGAGAGAAAAAGAGAGTGAGTTTGGAAGATGATAATCAAAACTTAATAAAAATTTTATATATCATTTCTCTTTCATCTCTTCTATTTTCTTCAAGAGCTAAGAAAGAAAGAGAGAGACTAGAGAAAAGAGAGTGAGAGAAGGGAGGCTTCGGCAGCTCCAAGATGACAAGAAGAGGAGTTTTTGATCTTCGTACACCAAAGATTCATCCATGAAAGAAGCTATGAAGAAGAAGAAGGAGAGCAAGTAAGAAAAGGTATAAACCTTTTTGTTTAGTTAATTTTTGATGATTGTAAATCAAACCTTGAATCCATAGTTATCAACTCAAAAACCTTAGATCTTGGTGTTTTAAAGTGTTTAATATGTAGATCCAACTCTTTTGTAGATCAAAAGTTAGATCTAAAGAGTGGAAAGGAAGCTAGGTTTTTCAAAAGATAGAAAACATGATTTTTCTCTTAGCTTTGATTTTGTTTGATGCTTGTTTGAGGAAATAAGAAATTTTGTTTCTAAACTCAAAAGCCATGTATATACATGTTAATAAGTGTTTATTGTTTGGATCTACCCATAATGGGTGTTAAATTGGTTGGAATCAAAGGAAGAGAAAAATGGAATTTTTCCGGAAAAGTTAAACTTTTAAAAAGTGTGATCAAGCTTTTGGATCTTTGAAATATATGATGAATATATATGATTTATATTCTTGGGATGCTAGATATATGTGTTAAGGGTAAAATCCTTTTGGAATTACTCAAATAGGTTGAAAAATGACCAAGTTATGGGATTTCTCCCAAACTACACAAAGATAAGAAATCTGTTAGAAGGGCAGTTTTTAACAGCCACTTCCGGACTAAATTCCGGGAGCTTAACATGTCCAAATATGGATTGTGATAGATGAAAATTGAAGATCCGAAAGATAAGAATCCAACAAAAATGACGGATCGTTAATCGGAGTTACTGATCTCGTTTTATATAAGTTTTAGCAAAGGACTCTAAAACTGTTTTACGTCAAAAAGTTGCTGTCCAAAAAATTGTAGGGACTGTTTTGGAAACTTAAAGAGTGAGAAAAATTCCGACCTTTTGGAAAATGAAAATATATGGTATTATGTAGCTCGTGTCCAAAAATGAGCTGATTCCGAGTTAAAACGACCAAGTTATGACCGTTCTAATTTTTGTGATTTTCCGACGGAAATCACTATAAACGGAGTTCTACAACTCCGATTGCCACGAAATTTAAAATGGAGCATAAAGTTAACATATATAAGGTTATCCCAAGAGATGGGAATGTTTGGAGTTAAGCACGGGGTAGCTAATTTCTTAAGCTACGCACTAGTATTAATTTTTGAAAAATACTAAAGGAAGTTAGAAAATTATGAAAAAAATACTTTTTGTGTATGAAATACATGTATATATGTTTGGCCAAAGGATTGGAAAATAATAAACTAATTTCGTATTTTTGTAAAACGGATATAGAATTCAGCTTGCTGGATTGTGTAATTTGTGAATCCAGTGTGCTGGATTAGAAAATCTGATGAATACAGTTTGATGAATTGAAAATATGTTAAATCCAGTTTGCTGGATTGTAGTTTAGATTGCTGGATTTGGAATCCAGGTTGCTGAGTTGGCAATTTAGTTGCTAGATTTAGAATCCAGGTTGCTGGACGAGTATTTAACTTACTAAGTGTTAGCGAATAACTTATGAAATGAAAAAGGCGAGTGTTAAATCATATAAATGTAATTCTAAGTAATTGTTAAGTGCTTAGGCAGAGTTTAATTGAACTTAAACTCGATATTTGTCCGACTAGACCGTCGGGATGTTAAAATTGTGTCAGTTTCAACTCAAACTTAATAGTCTAACTGATACTAAGTCTTATGTGAATTATAGACTGATATGGTTATGTGGTATTGTGTTTAAGTTATTCTGTGGATATAAATATAACAGTATTATACTGTGATGATATTATTCTAATATTGGAGATCTATATTACTAATATTAGGTCTTCGGGTAAAGTGTTATAAATTGTGTTGCGTTAATCAACGGTTCATGCAAGTTTCTTTTTACTTAACTCTACTAAGAGTGTTTTATTCAAGCTTATGGTTAATCATTGCTGATTGCCTTGAAAATTGTACTCTGTACATCTTGCATGTAGAAGTCAGGTGTGAAAGGCTGATCACCTTCATTACCAGTTGGTTCAGAAATGTTTGTTCTTGTTTAAAACTTGTTCAGTCAAAAGTTTGTTCGTGCTAATTCTCAACTATATTGATGAATTATAGCCAACTTATTATTCATACTCTTCAATCATGATATATCCTTAAATTGTATTTAAACTTGTTGGGCAACTTTCATGCTCACCCTTGCTATATCATGATAAACATTGCAGATAAGGCAAATACGTTCGGATACAGGAAAAGGTTAAGGTCAAGTTCAGTTTGTGATAAAATGTGCGGCTATTTTGTAATCGTATAGTTTGATAAATGTGTTATATGTTAGAAAGTTTATGAATTGTGTTTAAGTTAAGGTTACTCGATTTTGGGGAAATGTGTGTAAAGTTTAATGTATAAACAATTTATGTTTATATCTTCCGTAAATAGTTATAGAAATAGTATACCAGATCCGCGACGATTTGGGCCCGGATTCGGGGATGCTACAGTTGGTATCAAAGCTGTTGGTTATGAAGCTTAGGTAGGAATACCTGAGACCAATAACCGCAGTGATTAGGATAAGATCTAACTCACATAGAGTTAGTTGGTCGGTAAGATTCAAAGATGAATCTCGACGAGTGTAAAGACATAGAGTTCCCTAACTCTGATAATAAAGTTGAACAGTAACGGTAAATAGATCGAGTCTAAAAGACTGAAAGTGCAAGGATAGGAGATCGTAAAAAAAACGATCAAGTCATAGAATTGAATCGTAATATATACGATAAGATCACCCCGTGATCTGATAAGGTTATGACAGCCAGAAAGAATCAATCTAATGATTGAAAAGCTTACAGCAAGATGTTGTGTATCAGTTGTACTATAAAAACTCATGAAAGAGTTATGGATTATGGATACGGATTAAATGAAATTCGTATGGAAAAAGGGGGTTAAGATTAGGTGGGGATTTCAATGAGGACTCGTGTCAGCCGCTGAGTTGTATGATTCCTTGTATGGGCGGGGAATTTGTACTTGGTTTTAGAATCACTTAGCTTCCTGGTCAATGTAGTGGTTAGGTTGACCAATTCTTTGTATGGGCGGGGAATTGTCCGCTTAGCTTCTGATATTGATTAGTGGCCGAGTTTGGTTTGACAACCACTTAGTTTCTGGCATTGATAATCATTGAAATGTTTGTGTCGCGCTATTTGCTATATGCGTGTTAAGAAGGTGATTCCTTTCTTATGTGTATGACAGATAGATAGGTCATAGTTAGAGGATATAAGATTAAGTACGAGTTCTTAAAACTCATACTTATGTGACATTCTTGATTCATAGTTATATGAAATGTTTATGAACCCCTCAGCGAATGGACGCCAAAGGTCTGTCTAGGAAAGTTCTTAAACTCATATAATTGTGGCCAGGTTATGAACTCATAAGTGTGGCTTTATGAACTGGGTATAGTTATGTGTGAATGGAGTATTGAGGATAATAGGAACAGATAGAATGTTTAAGCAAATGATTTGAAATATCAAAATTTGTTTTTAATTATCACTCATGTACCATGTAACCTAGTGCAGAGATGATAAAAATGTGACGGAGTTGTAAATACAGGAATACATAGTGAGAATTTGACCTTTGCGAGTGTTTTGAGTATCTTTGATAGATACCCGAGAAATTTGCGTATGTATCAAAGTAAATCTTTAATAGATACCCGAGAAATTTGAGTATATATCAAAGTAAATCTTTGATAGATACCCGAGAAGTTTGAGTATCTTTGATAGATAAGTTTGAGTATCTTTGATAGATACCCGAGAAAATAAGTTCAAGATCTTGTGTGATCGCTAAGTGTGAATGGTGTAAGGTGCACGATGTAAGGTGTAAGGTGAATTTCGGGGACGAAATTCTTATAAGGAGGGGTGAATGTGACAACCCGAGAATTTAGACAATTTATTAAAATCATAATTGATTGATTTAAGGTCAAATATTAGGACATAGGCAGGAAATAAGTGTATGGAATTGGCAGTTATGTAATGAAATTCCAAGAATTTCAAAAGTTTTGAACAAGACTTGAATTATGTGATAGACTGTAAGTGATAGTCTAGTAATGAGGTATAAGATTATGGTAGATTTAAAATTCTTTTGAAGAATTATCAGTGATAAGTATCAAAGTGAATACTAGTCGGTATATTTGGTTACATATGTGAACCGTAATGATTTGAGATCAATGATTGATAAGATAAGTTATAACTTTAGAAAACCCTAAAGTTATGTTAATCATACGTTTATTAAGTTAGAAAAATCTAACGAATTGTTAGAAACCCTAAC
This sequence comes from Panax japonicus, assembly GCA_020205505.1. Classification (NCBI taxonomy): domain Eukaryota; kingdom Viridiplantae; phylum Streptophyta; class Magnoliopsida; order Apiales; family Araliaceae; genus Panax; species Panax japonicus. Next base: position 17,923,425 of record CM035101.1, on the reverse strand, counting down.
GGTACGCTCAGAAACTTTAGTTTCAGTTCCGGGAATCCGAAACCCTAAATTCGTGATATGAATATGGTGATTAAGTTAGAAAACTCTAGCGATATATTCAGAAACTCTAATTTCAGTTTCGAGAATTTAAACCCTAATTTGGGAATCCTAAATGCAAAGTATTAAACCCTAAGGGTTAAAAAGTTGTGTGTAAGGAATATGAACATTATGTGATGGTTTTTATTTGTTTATTATATAAACAAACAAAAGAAACTAGTGTAACCCTAATTATATATTAGGAATGAAGGATTTAATAACTTAAGGGTTATGAAAAAAGAGAATTGTGGTATTTAGAATATATACTAATTTTAAGAGATTTTTTTTATATATATCTCGGTTGATTAATTTTATAACCTAATTATAGCAAGTCGAATTGGGTTAAGGAAATAAGTGTGCATGAGCAAGGATTTATGTTATAATTGAGGGAATGAAAACCCTAATTAAATGAATTGGGTTGGATAAGAATTAAATGTAGTGGATTATGTATATTTTATAGTCCAAGTGTTGGCGAATGATATTGGTTAGAGGCCAAGCAATACAGTAAAGAAATAACCCAACTTTTAGCCAAGTGGGAGAGGAATTTTGGACGTTTGTTAAATCAAATAAGCATTTAGTAAATAAAGCAAGACATGGAGCATTCTAAGGCCACATGGCCGGTTGCTAGAGAAGGAAATAAGAGGGGAAGAATGTGTATTAAATGCTAACTTTAGTTGGTGACCAACTTCCCTACCAACTCCCCCATGTGTCCATTTTTGATTTAGCCAACATGTTTGGCATTTCTTGCAAGAAACCTCTTGGCAATTGCTAAGGGGAAAGAAAGAGAGGATTGGGGGATCTAGTAAGCCATATGGCCGGATATTGAGGAGAGAAAAAGAGAGTGAGTTTGGAAGATGATAATCCAAACTTAATAAAAAATTTATATATCATTTCTCTTTCATCTCTTCTATTTTCTTCAAGAGCTAAGAAAGAAAGAGAGAGACTAGAGAAAAGAAAGTGTGAGAAGGGAGGCTTCGGCAGCTCCAAGATGAGAAGAAGAGGAGTTTTTGATCTTCATACACCAAAGATTCATCCATGGAAGAAGCTATGAAGAAGAAGAATGAGAGCAAGTAAGAAAAGGTATAAACCTTTTTGTTTAGTTAATTTTTGATGATTGTAAATCAAACCTTGAATCCATAGTTATCAACTCAAAAACCTTAGATCTTGGTGTTTTAAAGTGTTTAATATGTAGATCCAACTCTTTTGTAGATCAAAAGTTAGATCTAAAGAGTGGAATGGAAGCTAGGTTTTTCAAAAGATAGAAAACATGATTTTTCTCTTAGCTTTGATTTTGTTTGATGCTTGTTTGAGGAAATAAGAAATTTTGTTTCTAAACTCAAAAGCCATGTATATACATGTTAATAAGTTTTTATTGTTTGGATATACCCATAATGGGTGTTAAATTGGTTGGAATCAAAGGAAGAGAAAAATGGAATTTTTCCAGAAAAGTTAAACTTTTAAAAAGTGTGATCAAGCTTTTGGATCTTTTAAATATATGATGAATATATATGATTTATATTCTTGGGATGCTAGATATATGTGTTAAGGGTAAAATCCCTTTGGAATTACTCAAATAGGTTGAAAAATGACCAAGTTATGGGATTTCTCCCAAACTACACAAAGATAAGAAATCTGTTAGAAGGGCAGTTTTTAACAGCCACTTCCGGGCTAAATTCCGGGAGCTTAACATGTCCAAATATGGATTGTGATAGATGAAAATTGAAGATCGGAAAGATACGAATCCAAAAAAATTGGCGGATTGTTAATCGGAGTTACAGATCTCGTTTTATATAAGTTTTAGCAAAGGACTCTAAAACTGTTTTACGTCAAAAAGTTGCTGTCCGAAAAATTGTAGGGACTGTTTTGGCAACTTAAATTGTGATAAAAATTCTGACCTTTTGGAAAATGAAAATATATGGTATTATGTAGCTCGTGTCCAAAAATGAGCTGATTCCGAGTTAAAACGACCAAGTAATGACCGTTCTAATTTTTGTGATTTTCCGACGGAAATCTCTATAAACGAAGTTCTACAACTCCGATTGCCACGAAATTTAAAATAGAGTATCACGTTAACATATATAAGGTTATCCTAAGAGATGGGAATGTTTGGAGTTAAGCACGAGGTAGCAAATTTCTTAAGCTACGCACTAGTATTAATTTTTGAAAAAATACTAAAGGAAGTTAGAAAATTATGAAAAAAATACTTTTTGTGTATGAAATACATGTATATATGTTTGGCCAAAGGATTGGAAAAGAATAAACTTATTTGGTATTTTTGTAAAACGGATATAGAATTCAGCTTGCTGGATTGTGTAATTTGTGAATCCAGTTTGCTGGATTAGAAAATCTGATGAATACAGTTTGATGAATTGAAAATATGTTAAATCCAGTTTGCTGGATTGTAGTTTAGATTGCTGGATTTGGAATCCAGGTTGCTGAGTTGGCAATTTAGTTGCTAGATTTAGAATCCAGGTTGCTGGACGAGTATTTAACTTACTAAGTGTTAGCGAATAACTTATGAAATGAAAAAGGCGAGTGTTAAATCATATAAATGTGATTCTAAGTAATTGTTAAGTGCTTAGGCAGAGTTTAATTGAACTTAAACTCGATATTTGTCCGACTAGACCTGTCGGGATGTTAAAATTGTGTCAGTTTCAAATCAAACTTAATAGTCTAACTGATACTAAGTCTTATGTGAATTATAGACTGATATGGTTATGTGGTATTGTGTTTAAGTTATTCTGTGGATATAAATATAACAGTATTATACTGTGATGATATTATTCTAATATTGGAGATCTATATTACTAATATTAGGTCTTTGGGTAAAGCGTTATAAATTGCGTTGCGGTAATCAACGGTTCAGGCAAGTTTCTTTTTACTTAACTCTACTAAGAGTGTTTTATTCAAGCTTATGGTTAATCATTGCTGATTGCCATGAAAATTGTACTCTGTACATATTGCATGTATAAGTCAGGTATGAAAGGCTGATCACCTTCATTACCAGTTGGTTCAGAAATGTTTGTTCATGTTTTAAACTTGTTCAGTCAAAAGTTTGTTTGTGCTAATTCTCAACTATATTGATGAATTATAGCCAGCTTATTATTCATACTCTTCAATCATGATATATCCTTAAATTGTATTTAAACTTGTTGGGCAACTTTAATGCTCACCCTTGCTATATCATGATAAACATTACAGATAAGGTAAATGCGTTCGGATACATGAAAAGGTTAAGGTCAAGTTCAGTTTGTGATAAAATGTGCGGCTATTTTGTAATAGTATAGTTTGATAAATGTGTTATATGTTAGAAAGTTTATGAATTGTGTTTAAGTTAAGGTTACTCGATTTTGGGAAAATGTGTGTAAAGTTTAATGTATAAACAATTTATGTTTATATCTTCCGTAAATAGTTATAGAAATAGTATACCGGATCCGCGACGATTTGGGGCCCGGATTCGGGGATGCTACAGTTATAAATAGTGGAGGTAACGAAGGTTTCTCCCAATAGATATATCAAAGTCTAACTTTCAGGAGTTAACTTCAAACATTGAACACACTAGGTGAAATAAAAGAGTAAGTAGAACCGGTATTTAACACTGTATAGACTTCGCAAGAGTTTATGACTAACATACCCATGATAATTTTATTCAGGTTCCTCGTCACAAAAAAACACACTCTCTCTTAAACTATCGACTTTGGCTTGTCTGGGACATCCTTTGGCATCACTATCCCAGCTGGAATTGACTTCACCATACGACAAAATCGAGCTAGGTGACATTCTCTTCCGCAATTAAAACACGTTTTGGATTGTTACGTACAGTTTGGACGGATGTGTCCCTCCTGTCCGCATTTGTAATATACGACCGATGGTCGTTCTTCTTCCTTTAAAACGGGTGCTGGTGCCGACGTCTTTATGTCATTATTGAACCTTCTCTTCTTAAAATGTGCATTCTTATTATTTTGGCCATGATTACCACCGAAGTGATTACCATTTCTGACATGTTGATTCCCTACATGCTTATTATCACCGCTTTGATGACTGTTATCACCAGTATTAACATTTTTTCGGCTGCACTCTTTTGGTTTGGTTGACTCATTATCGCGCTCCAATAACTTAGCCCTATTAACAACATCTGAATACAAACACAGTTTATGAGAGATAAGATATTGACATATCTCCGGCTTCAAACCTCTTAAAAATATTCGCGTCATTCTCTCTTCATTATCAACCAAGTGGGATGCAAATCAGGACAACTCGGCAAACTTTGCTTCGTACTGTGACACGGTCATGTTGTTTTGCTCCAACTTGATAAATTCCACCTCCTTCATGTGACGAATAATTTCGGGAAAGTACTTGTCATTGAACAGCTCTTGGAACTTCTCCCAAGACATCTTGAGTGCGTCAGGCTGGGTAAGTTTTACAGATTCCGACCAATGGCAAAAGGAACCTTTTGCTCCTCGTAGCATCCCAAGATATCAAATATCTTGGTGATCTGCTTTAACCACGTCTCTGCCTTAAGTGGTTCTGGCTTTCCCAAAAACGCCGGTGGTCCCAGCTACTTGAATTGCTTAGCGGTGACCAACCGTGGGTTGCCATTGTTTCTTCCTGAATTATGAACAGGAGCCGTCTTCGCCTGATATTGAATGAATTCTAAAATGCTCCTAAACGTATCGTCGTTCGTCAATTGATCAGTGTTGTTGTTTACAAGAGGATTATCGCCATCCTGCTGCACATTGTCCTAATTATTGATCTATGGAGAATCAACAGTCTCTTGTGCTCCATTGCTTATCTAAACATTTTCAGATGCCATTTTCAAATACTGCCATAAAACAAGGGTTAATTAACATATCATATATTATCTCTATACTCTGACCGACCAATTAAATATCAAATAAACTTAGGAAGGTCATACTAGTGAAGGAATTCCTCATCCCTCCCCTCCTAGTTCTAGTCTCACATCTTAGCCAGGGATCATATCCCTAAGCTTTGATACCAACTGTAACGCCCCCAAAATTAGGTATAAATCACTCATCTTGAGTCGCCAGATACATGGTACAAAATTCAAATACAACTTAATAATACAGCTGTCGTGTACAATACGACAAAACATAAACTTTAAGTTTGAATACAATATTGGCTACTAGAGAGTATACAAACTCAAAAGGAGTCCTCATTACAATTATTATCACACTATTTCACAGAATAGTGAGGACTACTAATGAACCATCTAGGACCATCACTCCGTTCCCCGACTCGTCCCAACTATATTCTCATTTCTTGAAGAGAACATTGAAAGAAAGGGTGAGCTCTACTAGCCCAGTAGGAAATATTATGACTAAGATAATGCAGAATAAATTATCATTAGCCTTAAACAGTGTTAAACTGATACAATATAACAAACATCAAGTTTAACTGCAGCGGAACAAGCAATCCATTAAATGAGTCAAGTAGAGATTTAAATCTACTATTTTTTATGATTTAAAAGGTTTTTCATCACTTTTATCGCTGGAACTCAGCTTAATAAATAATCCACATCATCAAATCATCCCTGCACTACAGGCCAAGGATATTCTTTAGTATCACGACCACGAATTATCCATGCACTACGGGCCAAAGATAATCATGTTTTCATCAACGGTCCTGATCATGCCATAAAACAATTCATCTTTGCACTACGGCCAAAGAGAATCCATAGCCATAATCATACCAAAAACTGACCATCAATGCACTACGGGCCAATGAGAACTTTTTCCACATCATTTGTAACATTACGGTTATGATTATTGCGAATAATCCCTGGTCATAATCATACCAAGTCCATCTATGCACTACAGGCCACAAATGACTTTCAAAAAATATAAATATGAGGATGATGACAATGATATAAGAATTCTATAAAATATGTTCAAAAATTAATTTATCCAAAAACCAATAACGTCCAAATTGTCAACATTATACTGCTTTGTAGAGTAAAATTCAAGAATGCTCAGAAGAATATTTCCATGAAAAGATACTGGATGAATTGAAATTATCAAGGATATTCCACAAATTTCATGGAGTATAGAAGTCAAAACTTTAACCAACTGAGTATAATAAAGAATGGAATAACAAAAGAAATCTCCATGCATGCGGTACTTCGCATAGACAGATTATTCTAACAGAATACTATATAACGGAACCAGGTCAGACGAAGCTCGCAACGACAGGATGTTCCAACAGAATAATAAAGAGTGGAATAACAACAGAAATCACCATGCATGCGGTACTTCACATAGACAGATTATTCCAACAGAATACTAATAAGGACGGAATCAGGTCCGGCGTAAAACGCACAGATAGGATATTCCAACAGAATAATAATAAAGACGGAACCAGGTCCGGCGTAAAACGCAAAGACATGATATTCCAACAGAATACTAAAGATGGAATCAGGTCCGGCGTAAAACGCACAGACAGGATATTCCAACAGAATAGTAAAGACGGAATAATAGAAGAATGTCACCAAGTATAGGGTAGCCCGCGTATACAGGTTATTCCAACAGAATAATAAAGAATGGAATAACATAAGTTCTCTCCATGAATACAAAAGAATAACACCCCTTACGAGTACAACAAATAATATTCCCTACCTTAGAAAGAAGAGTACTAGATATAGAAGTAGTGAAGTAGCAAAACACTTTTCTTCTTTCTCTTTCTAGAGTTTCAGTGAATTCGTAAGAAATAATGAATGAATGAGCTTCTATTTTTAGAAAAATGGACTGCATAGTAACTAACTCATGAACGGTCCAGATTGATTTACTTTAATCTGACAGTCCATATTTAAAGCTAAATATTTTAAATAAAATATAATATATTCTATTTATAATATAATAAAACAAATAACTTTATAAAAGATTTTACTATGCAAACACTATGCATAATAAAATATAATATATTCTAATTATTGCCTAATAAAACAGATAACTTTATAAAAGTATTTTATTTTATATAAAAAGATTTAAATATACAAAATACTATTCAGACGCTATGCAACACTATGCATATTAGAATATAATATATTCTATTTATAGAATAACTTTATAAAAGTATTCTGTTTTATATAAAAAGATTTTTTGTATTATTACATTAATAATACCAACAAAAACTGAGTGACTTATCATGTAAGCATCAATAATTAATACTGTGTTCTACTACTGTACTTTTACTACCGAGTAGTTCAACAGTATTAACGGTAAAACTTCCGCTGTTATTTTCATAAAATATTTTTGGCATTTTCTCAATCCGACAATAATTCCGTTGCAGGGTCCACCAATGATTGTGCCATTGCACAAATATTCCCTAATAAAATAAATATTCCCCGACCAATAGAATATAATATGACAACTTGCATACTTTGCAAAATTTATAAATACTACCAACAACTATAACATTATCTCAAATCCACACCATAATATTAAAAAAAAATATTTCGAGAAAATTAAATCTTTATTCATAAAATCTGGGGTCTCACATTTTTGCTATGTGAACTTGATGATGAACTGCTTTAAAATTTTAGTGTATGATGTATTGTATATATCAAAAGAATGAAATGTGAAAGTCAATCTATGACTATGATGATTGAACTATGAATGTTGATTGAGTAAGGAATTCAATCTTTATAGTTGTTATGTGAACTACAACATGTATGCTATGTTTGTTTATGATTATTCTTGTATGTTAAGCATGTTACTATGTGTTACGTGATGCATGAAAATTGTTAGATTTTGCTGAGCTGTCGAGCTCATTCTTGAAAATAATCATTTTTGCAAATTCAAGAATTGAAGGTAACGTTATGTGCTACTTGATTGTTATGGATCAAAAGTGATATATAAAGATTTGATATCTTAGCTAAGTTGTTATTCTTGTAAACCATGTCTAATGTTTCGAATAATGTATTAATGTTAAATTTTAATATTATTTTGCGAATGTAAACTATTGTAGTATTAAAATGATTCTGAGATATTTAGATGTAAAGGTTGAAGGTTTTGGGAACGAGGATAGTTTGTAATAGAAAATTTTAATTATTCCACAAAATTTCAATGGTTGTATTATCGTTTCATGTTGTTAAATTAGAGGTTGAATGTATTATTAATGACCGGAGTCGAGAATTAAATTGTATGAATTTTGGGGTCGTTACAGTTGGTATCAAAGCTAATAGCTTAGAAAACTTAGGTAAGAGTACCTTGGGCTATAACCTTAGAGAAGAGAGGTGAAAATAAGGAACGAATAAGCTCAAATAAAGTTTGAACAATAAGGGATTAAAACTTGCGTGAAAGGATTCAAAGAAGAATCTCGCAGAGTTATAAGGAATATGAATGTGGGGTTACCCAACTCCAATAATAAGGATGTAAGGTGATAATAAATAGACAATGTCTATAAAAAAGAGAATGATAAAGAAGTTAAGAATAGAGAGTTATATCTAAGTGGTACAATTGTACTCTTTCATAGTTGATGTATGGTATCTGGGCTAAACGATTCCTTCATAGAGCGGAGGTATATACGAACTAGCAACTCGGAACCTAGTTTGTTGGTTGTTTGTGGGAAACCACTCAGCGTACCATATTGAAACTGGTAGAGACTCGATGTGTACCAATTATAGAAAGTGGATACGTATGATGAAAGTGTAGAACTTGAATGAAATGTTGAGAAATGTAAATGAAGTTAGAAATTCTTAAAGGAAGAATTATTTTATAAACAAGAAGATTCAAAGAAGAATCTTGAAGAGATATAAAGATAAGAAATGGGAGTTTCCTAACTCCAAAAGCCAAGATAACGAATAATGTCGTAAATGATGAAAATGAGAAAGAAAGAGGATCGTAAAACAAAACAATCACGAGTTAAGAAAAGAATTTTAAGGGAGATGATTATAGAATAAGATCATGACGTGGTCTGTTTAAGTTATAAAAGAAAGATGGTCTATAATGTTTGAATAAATATAGCATAATGCTATAAAGATGGTGTACTATAAAAAGTACAAGATAACTCATGAGGAGTTTTAGATAATGTGATATGAGGAATTCGTATCGAGCAAAGAGCAAGTTAAGAGTAAGATAGTGTTAGGTGGGATTTCAATTGAGGACTCATGTGATGGCTAAGTTGTACAAATCTTTGTATCGGCGAGGGTTTTGTGCTTGCACTTAGTTTATCATATTGATAATCATTGGAATGTTGGTTCCGCGCTATCTATGTATATGTGGCGAAAAGGTGATTCTTTTCTCATGTGTATGTTTGATAGTTAGATACTAGTGTCGCGTTATCTATGTATATTTGGCGAAAAGGTGATTCTTTTCTAATGCTTATGTTTTATAGTTAGAAACTATTAAGATTAAACAGATATTATAAGGTTAAGTGCGAGTTCTTAAAACTCATACTTATGGTAGGTTCGTGACTTATAATTATATGGTATGTTTTTGAACCCCTCAGCGAATGGATTCCTATGGTCTGACTAGGATAAGTTCTTAAACTAGTATGATTGTGGCAGGTTCCTGAACTGATAACGTGTGGTAAGTTTGCTGGGTATAGATAAGTGTAAATGGAGTAATGAGGATGATATGAATAGATAGACTTATTAAGCAATGGATCATTATAAAAAGTGGAGTTGATGGTGGAAGCATAGGTATTCTAAATATACTAGCTATGCTAGACTTTCGAAATTTATTGACTTCGTGCTGATGTTTACACTTTTATTTTGTTGAAAAACATTGGGTCAAATGATGGAACCAATGAGTTTTAACAATAATATTGTTATTCGTATGTCTATGCTAATTGTTTCGGCTAGCCAAAAATAATTTGCAATATATCAAAATGTATTTTATATCATTAATGCATCATGTAACCTGGTGCAAAGACGATAAAAACGATGGAGTCATCAATGCAGTATTACCTAGTGTTGGATGTGATCTAAGGATCGTCAGCTGTGATACCCCCAAATCCGGGTTACCTGACTCCCGAGTTTGGTGTTCACGATCCACAATATAAATAATATTTAACTACCCATAATATATATATAGATAGTATCTTACATAAGTTTTTGTCAGAGTTTCATAATACATCACCCAGGTTTTCTAACCTTAACTTTACAAACATACCCTTTACATATACAAAAAGGGTTTACAATACAACAATATAAATAATATTGTTTAATATAACTAATTTATAACTACTCCTTTGCCTTTGTCCTTTGCAGCACCACCTGCAACTTCACCCCTAGCTGAAAAATTTTATTTATAGCAAGGGTGAGCAACAAATTTGCCCCGCAAGTTAAGATTATACAATAAATGTATATGAATCAACAATAATATCCTATCTATTTTGATAGAATGAAACCAAAGTTCGGGGAACTTTGAAATAGCTGAACAAAATGTTATTCAATTACAAGGCTTCTCCTTTTCTATGCAACACCATAATTTGATAATGAAAGAGTACAACGCTTTCAAAATTCTACAAGAATCAAATTCTACAAAATAATAAAGTGGATTAATTTTCAGATTTATACTGAGTGATCACACAAGATCTTTGAACTTTATTTCTCGGGCATCTATCAAAGATTTGCTTTGATACATACCAGGAGTATCAGATAACCATAAAGATTAAATCATACCCCTCTGCAAGTACTTAGAGCCGGCCAACTCCTTGTACCCTATATTATGCATAATACTCAAAACGCGCGCAAAGGTCGAATTCACAACCCAAAAATGTTCCCTTTATATAAAAGGTTGTTCTTCTCAGTTTTAGAATCAATATTTTGATTTTACAACGAAATACTGTGATTTCAAATTCTACTTACTTATCGATCTTGCCGAAATAATTGGCATCGATTCAACCAATAACAATTGAATTATTTTCTTGAATTTATCAAGTTCTAACAAATGTTTGTCTAGCCAGAATAATTAGCTAAGACATTTCTCAACACAATTTGATAATGAACAGGAATTATTTGTACTGTCAATTCTAACTTCTATAGATTTGAATATTCTATAACAGTAATTCTACGAATATATATTTCTGAATCAGTAATTCAATTTGAATTATTAAGCATGCACTAACTGCGAATAATCAACAATAACTTCCCTGGATGTGGTGTAATTAGCAATAATTAACCACTATAATAATTGAAGGAAATATAACTCAAGGTTGAGTTAGAAAACTTGCCTTCCACGTTGATTACAGCTACACAATATAATTAACTGCGTTCGTAAGACCTATATTCAACAATGTCGGTCTCACAATTATTACAAACATTTATAACACATAACACTATATTTTACAGTCAAACTTCTCCTAGGCACATTACCACATAGCCACATTAGTGTTTATAACCTATATAAACACTTATCACGTCTAACTATTTCGATCTGGTTTGATTTCGGTCCATTCTCGGTGTTCTGGTCACCATATTTGACAATTAACACATTGATTGGCAATTAAACTTGGTCTCTAAGCTTCAATATTATTTTAGATAAGTCAAATATCGTTTATAATATTTTCTGGAAGCTTTTAATAATTTATAAACACTTATTATAAATTATAATAATTTTTCAAACACTTAAATCATTTTTAAATGATTTAATTATCAAATAATCTTATCACTATTAATATTTAATAACATCAAAATATTAATAACATACTTGTCAAAATATTAAAGTTATTATTAATAACTTAAAATATTTTTAAATCATCAATATTCTACTTAAATGATTTTTAAAATAATTAAAATCATTTTTAAATCATCACCATTAATATATAATTATTAATGAAATTATTATCTAATTATTAAAAGTCATAATTTATAACTTAAAATATTTTTAAACTATTTTTCTCATTTTTAAATGATTTTTAAATCAATAAAACCATTTTTAATTCATTTATTTAATATAATAATTAACTAAATCAAATATCATTAATATTACCTTATTAATGAAAATTCTCCAAAAATATTGAAAATTATATTTTATAATTTAAAATATTTTCTAACACTTTATTCTTAATTAAAATGATTTTTAAATCATTTAAATCATTTTTATCTTATTTATTTAATTTAATAATCAAATAAATATAATATCCTTAATATTAAATTATTAATAAAAATTCTCCAAAAATATTAAAAGTTACATTTTATAACTCAAAATATTTTTAAATACATTTTCCTTATTTAAAATGATTTTTCATAATATTAAATCATTTTTGTCTAATTTATTTAATAAACTAATTAAATAAATTAAATATCTTTAATATTATAAATAATTATAAATATTAAAGAAAAATATCCCAATCAGTCAAAAAATATTTTTCATAATTTAAAATAATTTTTAAAACTATTTTTGTTAATTTTTATAATTTATTTCTATTTTTTATTAATTTTTGAAATTTTCAGAAAATAAATAAATAAAACCAACGCTAAAGCCCTTTAGCGACACAAAGCGTCGATGTTGGTGTTCTTGAGCTCAAGAACACTGACAGCCGGCAGATTAAGGTCCACGTTTGACCGCTTGTAACCTTCTGTACATTCATGTTCTTAGCTAACTTAGACACTGATCATGTAGACAAACTGTAATACTACAATAATCAGTCATTACTTCAGTCATAACATCACATAATATGAAGATCTGAGCGGCTAAACCTACTGTCAGACCGTTTCTGGGATATTTCTGGGCTTAAACAGTTTCAAGTTGCCATATTCAAGCTCGATTTAAGCTATATTCTGGTATTGGTTTAAGTCGTTTTATGACTCAAATGTATAGTACTCATGTCAAGGAACAACTAGTTAACAATATTTCAGTCCAAAAACAACAGATCCAAAATGTAACACTTGGTCAAAGTCGGTTAGAAAACATTTTCATACCGATTCTGGGTTTTCCAGAAAAGTAAAGAACAGATCGGGTGGTCTACTTTGACCATCCATAAAATCCAATACATTTGATGTATATGGAATATAAAGGCAGTTACTTGGACTAGATATTACAGGCTACAACATGTATACAACCACATCAACAAACAATGAAGAAACTGACAGATATGGACCTTCAAAAATCTTGTCAGGTTCAGTTTTTCACTTTCTGGGTAACCCAGATTTTTACTCGGTCAAGCCCGGTCAACGGGTTTTGACCGATTATATCTTCAAATCCAGACATGCAATGACTCTGATTTCTTTTGCAGATTAAAGATCACATACAAGGCTACATGTAACAACGATTAAACAACAAACGAACTAGAATCTGTGGCCCCTGACATTAGCTTGTCAGACCATAGATTTTGTTCAAAAACAGATTTTGAAAATTCAATTTATCACACTTTGATGTTATGGATCCATCATGGATCATTATATAACAACTAAAAACATCCTATTACATAATAATACACACAAAAACACCAAATTTTCTTAAGCATCAAAGATCAAAATTGTAACTTTCGGTTATACCTTTTCTTGCCAAATCTTGATCTTTATTCTCTAATATGTTTCTGATTACTCAATGGACTGAATTTATGACTGATTTACTTAAGAAATTCGGAGGCTTGGAATAGAGAGAGAGTTGGTAAGAGTTGGTTAGCAAAATGGCAAATTCTCTGCATTTTCTCTCTCTTGAATCTTTATATAATGCTTTAATTCATGCATGTTGCTTAGATCTGATCTTGCTGTCACAAAAGGCTGATTTGCTGAAATTTTTAATGTCACAAAGTCAAGAGAGTTGTTCACCAACTCTTGATTTGGCTAGATTCACAAGTAATTTAATAAAATCTCCAAAAAAGGGCATTATGGTCTTTTCCAATTTTTCTCTAGGATTTGGATTTGATGAAACCCTTAGGGTTTAGGGTTTGGACAATAAGGTTTAGGGTTTGAACCCTTTTAGGTATCAAAATTTTCTAGTTCCCACAATTTTCAAATTTAGGGTTTTAATTAGAAAAAATAAACTTTCTAAAATAAAATTAGGGTTTCAAAAATAAAAATTCATCATACAAAAATATAATTAAAGTTTTCTAATCATATTTAAGTTTAATAACACAATAGTTTTACCCATTAGGAATTAGGGTTTCCTAATTTAGGGTTTATAATTCCCGGTTTTGAAATTAGGGTTTTTCGACGTACAATTAGAGTTTCTAACGGTACGTTAGGGTTTCTAATCATGAGATTAGGGTTTATAATCTCTTATTAGTGTTTTAAATATTAAACTTTATCCGATCAATCATTGATCAAAAATTCTATACCGTTCAAACACATACATATTAATATAATTATATTTTTTATCGAATCTCGTTCTGAAAATTAGGGTTAGGGTTTCTATTCTACGTTAAGCACAACTCTACTCTAATTTTATTAGTTAATACATAAATTGACCTTCTCGGTATACGTATCACAGAAAATTGTCACAAAATTGATAATTAATATTAATATTAATTAAAAAAAAATTTATTCGTAAATTTTATATTATTCGAAATCCTGGGTTATCACATTCAGCCCTCCTTAAAAGGATTCCGTCCTCGGAATCACCGCTTTCTTATATTCTACATTCTTTTAAAGTTGTATCATCAATTCATTTTAATCAACACCATATTAATTTTGGTTTCAAATTCTAACCTGTGATCTGAGTCTATAAAAGAAAATAGTTCACAGTATTATCTAACTCCTATTACTCGCGTAATGAAATCATTACCTGCTGCCACGTCCTGAGTTACCACATCTTGCGCCGTCATGTTGAATGTACGGGCCATTGGTCTTCCTGGCTGTGCAGGTCCTCGAATCGTCAAGCTTCCGCCACCGGGTCCCTTGTTGGCGCTTTCCTTCTCAGCATTTCTTTTCGGATAGTTTCGAACAATATGGTCGGTCGATCCACATCCAAAGCAACCTTGAATTTTTTTCGGACTGGGACAATTGGGTGACATATGACCTCTTGCCCGCAATTATAGCAAACACCCTTCTTCTTCAGGCAAACCCCAACGTGGTGCTTCCCACAATTCGAACATGGCTCCCTTCCTTTCCTATTATCTTCTGACTTATTACCCGACTGGGTATTCTCATTCCATTTTCTCTTATTTGGATTACTTCCTCCAATACTTCCACCGTTATTTGTTTTCTTCTTTTTTTCCTGATGAAATCGAAACACTGCTTCGCTCCCTCCTTCAGCAATTAGCGCTTTCTCCAATAGGGCCTCAAACGTGTTGATCTGCAGCACAGCTACTTTGTTGAAAATTCCCGGCTTCAATCCGTTCTCGAATCTTCGCACTTTTCTTGCTTCTGTGTCTACTTGATGAGGTGCAAATCTTGCCAGTTCGTTGAATTTGGCAGCATATTCAGATACCGACATGTTCTCCTGCTTAAGTTCCAAGAACTTAACTTCCATCCGAGCTTGCATACTCGGTGAGAAGTAGTTCTCAAAGAACAACTCCTTGAATCTTGTCCACAACACCACCTCTGTACCAGCTCTTGCTTGGTTCATCTCCCACCAGTAATTGGCTTCTCTCTTCATCAGATAAGTTGCAAAAGCCGTCTTTTGCTTTTCTGCCACACGTGCAATGATGAATGCTTTCTCCATCTCTTTTACCCAAGTTTGGGCTTCAATCGGATCGGTGGTTCCTTTGAATTTCGGCGGTCCTACCGCTTTAAAATCCTTGAAGTTAGCTAATCTATCAGTTGGCTATTCTCTCGCTCTTCCTCTTCCTGCGGGAGCTCTATTCTCCATAGCTTCGGCTATCATATTTGCAAAATTTTGCATTGGGTCAACTTGACCTCCTTCGTTATTCACTGAATGTTCTTCTCGTTGATTTCGATTCTGTCGTCTAGGCGGCATGATCTGATTTAAATAAAAAATCTTATACTAATACTTTTTCTCTATACCAATTCTTAACACAATAAGAATTCAACACATAATTCTCAAGTAATTGCATATTTATTCAAATAGCACATAGTACATTTAGTATTACTAACCCTTTTTAAATCATATCAGGATTAACAACACAACTTTAAACAAAAAGTTGTTATTCTCCATTTTCACAATACTATATCCAGTTCATCAAACTTACCACACTTAGGAGTTCAGTAACTTGCCACAATTATACGAGTGTATGAACTTATCCTAGTCAGACCTTTGGCGTCCATTCGCTGAGGGGTTCAAAACATTTTATATAATTATGAGTCATGAACATATCATAAGTATGAGTTTTAAGAACACACAATTTAATCTTAATCTTATATTCATATAGAAAATAAAGATTTCATTCATACAAACATATCATTGTATTTATATTCATGCAAATATTACATAGTACTTTTCAGTACACTACCCATACAACTACAAATAGGTACTATCCCTTTGTGACAAAAGTCGGGATTCATTACTACAACTTTACACAAAAAGTTGAGGCATACAAAAGTTATCTCCTATCAAAGAAAATATTATTCTCCATACACTTAATCCTTCTTCTTTCCACTTTCTCCATCTTTCTTCCTTTTAGGACAATTCTTAACCTTATGACTCGTTTCTCCACATGCAAAACATCCTCCTTTCTTTGATTTAGGACAATTTGGGGATAGATGTCCTTTCTGGCCACAATTATAACACACATTCTGACCCCACATACATTCTCCCAAATGGCTCTTTCCACACTTGCCAATGCTTGCTTCTTCTTCGAGCTTGACTTTTCTAAATTAGGGCTATCGTTGTCCCTCTTCCTTTTCTTCTTGTCCTTCTTGCTGGTCCCTTCAGACGATCCACCACCTTCCGCCTTCATTTTGTCTACCTGCGCCTTGAGTTCGTTCCTTTCTTTAGTCATTTCGCTTAGCGCTCGTTCTGTCTTCCATAGCTGCTCCAAGAGAAACGCCTTACTCCGGAGTTCTTGAACTTCTGCAACTAGTTGATCTTGTTCTTCAACTGTAGTCTTATTCTTAATTTCTACCATAGCTGGCTCAGACTCTACCTCCTCATCTCCACTCAGATACATCTCGGGATAATCATCATGATCGCTCCCCATATTAACCATAGGTTCATCTTCTTCCAACTTCTCAACCGATTCGCTTTGTGCTGGCACCCCGACTACTAGCACTGGTGCAACAGCCGCTAGCATCTCCGCACTCTTTTCACCTTCTTCAGACATCCTACAATCAGTTTGAACAACTTGATTAGTACTTTATTAGTACAAACTCCTCACACTATGTGTCCTCATTTCTCACTATCGTTGCACTTCGGCAATCTCTCACTAAGTATTCTAAATGAGTATTATCTATCTCGCTTATGGTTATAATCCTAGGTCTTTTCCCACCCCACTTAAGGTTTATAACTTACAGCTCTACTACCAGCTGGTGACACCTTGGTCACTTCAGCTCTGATACCAACCTGTGACACTCCCAAATCCGGGTTACCTGACTCCCAAGTTTGGTGTTCACGATCCACAATATAAATAACATTTAACTACCCATAATATATATATAGATATTATCTTACATAAGTTTTTGTCAGAGTTTCATAATACATCACCCAGGTTTTCTAACCTTAACTTTACAAACATACCCTTTACATATACAAAAAGGGTTTACAATACAACAATATAAATAATACTGTTTAATATAACTAATTTATAACTACTCCTTTGCCTTTGTCCTTTGCAGCACCTCCTGCAACTTAGCTCCTAGTTGAAAATTTTTATTTATAGCAAGGGTGAGCAACAAATTTGCCCCGCAAGTTAAGATTATACAATAAATGTATATGAATCAAAAATAATATCCTATCTATTTTGATAGAATGAAACCAAAGTTTGGGGAACTTTGAAATAGCTGAACAAATTGTTATTCAATAACAAGGCTTCTCCTTTTCTATGCAACACCATAATTTGATAATGAAAGAGTATAATGCTTTCAAAATTCTACAAGAATCAAATTCTACACAATAATAAAGTGGATTAATTTCCAGATTTATACTGAGTGATCACACAAGATCTTTGAACTTATTTTCTCGGGCATCTATCAAAGATTTACTTTGATACATACCAGGAATATCAGATAATCATAAAGATTAAATCACACCCTTCTGCAAGTACTTAAGGCCAACCAACTCCTTGTACCCTATATTATGCATAATACTCAAAACGCGCGCAAAGGTCGAATTCACGACCCAAAAATGTTCCCTTTATATAAAAGGTTGTTCTTCTCAGTTTTAGAATCAATATTTTGATTTTACAACGAAATACTGTGATTTCAAATTCTACTTACTTATCGATCTTGCCGAAATAATTTGCATCGATTCTACCAATAACAATTAAATTATTTTCTTGAATTTATCAAGTTCTAACAAATGTTTGTCTAGCCAGAATAATTAGCTAAGACATTTCTCAACACAATTTGACAATGAACAGGAATTATTTGTACTGTCAATTCTAACTTCTATAGATTTGAATATTCTATAACAGTAATTCTACGAATATATATTTTTGAATCAGTAATTCAATTTGAATTATTAAGCATGCACTAACTGCGAATAATCAACAATAACTTCCCTGGATGTGGTGTAATTAGCAATAATTAACCACTATAATAATTGAAGGAAATATAACTCAAGGTTGAGTTAGAAAACTTGCCTTCCACGTTGATTACAGCTACACAATATAATTAACTGCGTTCGTAAGACCTATATTCAACAATGTCGGTCTCACAATTATTACAAACATTTATAACACATAACACTATATTTTACAGTCAAACTTCTCCTAGGCACATTACCACATAGCCACATTAGTGTTTATAACCTATATAAACACTTATCACGTCTAACTATTTCGATCTGGTTTGATTTCGGTCCATTCTCGGTGTTCTGGTCACCATATCCGACAATTAACACATTGATTGGCAATTAAACTTGGTCTCTAAGCTTCAATATTATTTTAGATAAGTCAAATATCGTTTATAATATTTTACGGAAGCTTTTAATAATTTATAAACACTTATTATAAATTATAATAATTTTTCAAACACTTAAATCATTTTTAAATGATTTAATTATCAAATAATCTTATCATTATTAATATTTAATAACATCAAAATATTAATAACATACTTGTCAAAATATTAAAGTTATTAATAATAACTTAAAATATTTTTAAATCATCAATATTCTACTTAAATGATTTTTAAAATAATTAAAATCATTTTTAAATCATCACCATTAATATATAATTATTAATGAAATTATTATCTAATTATTAAAAGTCATAATTTATAACTTAAAATATTTTTAAACTATTTTTCTCATTTTTAAATGATTTTTAAATAAATAAAACCATTTTTAATTCATTTATTTAATATAATAATTAACTAAATCAAATATCATTAATATTACCTTATTAATGAAAATTCTCCAAAAATATTGAAAATTATATTTTATAATTTAAAATATTTTCTAACACTTTATTCTTAATTAAAATGATTTTTAAATCATTTAAATCATTTTTATCTTATTTATTTAATTTAATAATCAAATAAATATAATATCCTTAATATTAAATTATTAATAAAAATTCTCCAAAAATATTAAAAGTTACATTTTATAACTCAAAATATTTTTAAATACATTTTCCTTTTTTAAAATGATTTTTTATAATATTAAATCATTTTTCTCTAATTTATTTAATAAACTAATTAAATAAATTAAATATCTTTAATATTATAAATATTAAAGAAAAATATCCCAATTGGTCAAAAAATATTTTTCATAATTTAAAATAATTTTTAAAACTATTTTTGGTAATTTTTATAATTTATTTCTATTTTTTTATTAATTTCTGAAATTTTCAGAAAATAAATAAATAAAACCGTCGCTAAAGCCCTTTAGCGACACAAAGCGTCGCTTTTGGTGTTCTTGAGCTCAAGAACACTGACAGCCGACAGATTAAGGTCCACGTTTGACCGCTTGTAACCTTCTGTACATTCATGTTCTTAGCTAACTTAGACACTGATCATGTAGACAAACTGTAATACTACAATAATCAGTCATTACTTCAGTCATAACATCACATAATATGAAGATCTGAGCGGCTAAACCTACTGTCAGACCGTTTCTGGGATATTTCTGGGCTTAAACAGTTTCAAGTTGCCATATTCAAGCTCGATTTAAGCTATGTTCTGGTATTGGTTTAAGTCGTTTTATGAATCAAATGTATAGTACTCATGTCAAGGAACAACTAGTTAACAATATTTCAGTCCAAAAACAACAGATCCACAATGTAACACTTGGTCAAAGTCGGTTAGAAAACATGTTCATACCGATTCTGGGTTTTCCAGAAAAGTAAAGAACAGATCGGGTGGTCTACTTTGACCATCCATAAAATCCAATACATTTGATGTATATGGAATATAAAGGCAGTTACTTGGACTAGATATTACAGGCTACAACATGTATACAACAACATCAACAAACAATGAACAACCTAACAGATATGGACCTTCAAAAATCTTGTCAGGTTCGGTTTTTCACTTTCTAGGTAACCCAGATTTTTACTCGGTCAAGCCCGATCAACGGGTTTTGACCCATTATATCTTCAAATCCAGACATGCAATGACATTAGCTTGTCAGACCACAGATTTTGTTCAAGAACAGATTTTAAAAATTCAATTTTATTACACTATGATGTTATGGATCCATCATGGATCATTATATAACAACTAAAAACATCCTATTACATAATAATACACACAAAACACCAAATTTTCTTAAGCATCAAAGATCAAAATTGTAACTTTCGGTTATACCTTTTCTTGCCAAATCTTGATCTTGATTCTCTAATATGTTTCTGATTACTCAAGGGACTGAATTTATGACTGATTTACTTAAGAAATTCGGAGGCTTGGAATAGAGAGAGTTGGTAAGAGTTGGTTAGCAAAATGGCAAATTCTCTGCATTTTCTCTCTCTTGAATCTTTATATAATGCTTTAATTCATGCATGTTGCTTAGATCTGGTCTTGCTGTCACAAAAAGCTGATTTGCTGAGATTTTTAATGTCACAAAGTCGACAGAGTTGTTCACCAACTCTTGATTTGGCAAGATTCACAAGTAATTTAATAAAATCTCCAAAAAGGGCATTATGGTCTTTTCCAATTTTTCTCTAGAATTTGGATTTGATGAAACCCTTAGGGTTTAGGGTTTGGACAATAAGGTTTAGGGTTTGAACCCTTTTAGGTATCAAAATTTTCTAGTTCCCACAATTTTCAAATTTAGAGTTTTAATTAGAAAAAATATACTTTCTAAAATAAAATTAGGGTTTCAAAAATAAAAATTCATCATACAAAAATATAATTAAAGTTTTCTAATCATATTTAAGTTTAATAACACAATAGTTTTAGCCATTAGGATTAGGGTTTCCTAATTTAGGGTTTATAATTCCCGATTTTGAAATTAGGGTTTTTCGACGTACAATTAGGGTTTCTAACGGTACGTTAGGGTTTCTAATCTCTTATTAGGGTTTTAAATATTAAACTTTATCCGATCAATCATTGATCAAAAATTATATACCGTTCAAACACATACATATTAATATAATTATTTTAATTATATTTTCTATCGAATCCCATTCCGAAAATTAGGGTTGAGGTTTCTATTCTACGTTAAGCACAACTCTACTCTAATTTTATTAGTCAATACATAAATTGACCTTCTCGGTATACGTATCACAGAAACTTGTCACAAAATTGATAATTAATATTAATATTAATTAAAAAAAATTTATTCGTAAATTTTGGATTATTCGAAATCCTGGGTTATCACATCAGCCCACTATGGTATGATGTAGTATGATAAAATCACCAAATGACATAATCCTCAACAGACTGTAAATACAGTGCGGTATCATGACGTCATAAAAAGATTTTTGAGATTTCTTTGAGATATGAGAATACATATGTATGTATGTATGTACGTATATGTATATTTTGGTTGATGTCCGAATTATTGTAGAGGTCTATGCTATTTGATTCAGCTAGACAAATATTGAAAGATGTTCATAAAATTTAAGCGTTTCTTGAGAAGTTATGCCAAACCAAGTTGTTTTGGTGCGGATTTGGATGTTGAAAAGCTGAGATGAACACCCTATAATTAGGGGTTGCGCTTAGTTTTATACGTTGCGCTGAAATGTTTGTATACAATACATGTACAATAGGTTGATCACCTAGAGTACTTGCGGAGGGTGTTTTCAGTCTTTGTGATTGATAAACATTCTGTCAAAGAGGGTTTAAAGTGTGAAGAACCGGGGGTGAAACACTATTAAACCTAGAGAATAGAGTTCATGCTCTTGTGACCCTCAACATGATATGGAATCTTTTAAATTCCTGAGTTATTCATACTACTTCCCAATTATTGAACAATTGTGGAGGATTCTTTTTATTCTGCAAGATGGAAGTGAAAAAAGAAAGTATTCCTTAGAAAGAAGTAAGACGTAAAATGCGACACTAAATGATAGATATATTGAATAAGTGAGAAAAGAAATTTTGAATTGAGAAGGATGTGAGTTATCAAAGCATAATGTGAAACTTTTAATAGAAAAGTTTAATAATTGCAGAATGATGTTTGTGGAAAGAATGTGGTTATAGAAACCAGTGAATGAATGAAGTAGTGACGTAAAAATCTACTTTGATAGATTGAATGAATAAAGATTAATAAATAAATAAATAAAAATTTCGAGGACGAATTATTCTTAGAAGAAGGGGTGAATGTAATGTCTCGAGAGTTTGATCATATAATATATGATAATGATCCTTAGGGAAAGATAATGAACATGTCAAAGAATATGTAATACTCAAATATAATCGAGTCTAAGTAAATGTTATGAAATAAAACTTATAAGAATTTATTATCAATAATAGTAAGAGTAGAAAATATAAAACCTATATTGAGATAATGTGTTGAAGTTATTCAATGAATAGATTTGAGGAAAACCTGAGTAAGGTAGGGTTTCGATGATTTCGAGGATGGAATCCTTATAAGGAGGGAAGGATGTGACATCCCAGATTTTTAGAAATTATAAATGAGAATGTTATAAATAAAAGTATTATTTATGAGATATGTTGGGTGTGAGTATGTGTATGTCATATATTGTAGAATATGTGAATTGATGTGAAGAGGATGTTATATATTAATTTTAATATATATAAATATTTAATTGAATTATTTATTGAGTTAAATAAAAAAATAAAAAAAATTGATTATAGAGTAATGTAATTAAGTGTAACAGATTAATTAAATGAATATTTAGTATTTAATTTAATTATTATAATAATTTTATGTTATAGTTCTAATTTAATTGAGATAATTAAATTAGATGAGTTATGTGATGATTGTTACATAAAATTATAATTAATAAGTAATTATAATTATGTGACAATTTGATAAGATTGATTGATGTTAAGCTATTGATTAATTAAAATAATGAGTATTTTCCAAACATGGTTTTAGGCTTTTCAAGTTCAAATTGGTGTAACCTATGTATTAACTAGTAATTAGTATATCTAATAATTACTAGTTGTTACATATATTATATATTACTAGTATTGTATATTATATGTATATACTACAAGTTAGTATGTTAGTTTTAAAAAACAAACCAAAGAAAGAAGATGAGAGTTAGAGAGAGTTGTAGGAGAAGAAGAAGAGGAAGAAAAAGAAGAAGATGGGAAAGCTTTGAGAAGACAAAACAAGCCCCATCATCATCATCTCCATCTCTCTCTTAAATTCATACTAATAAAGTTATAATCTAAATTCCTTGTTTTAATTATATTTTTATGTTCTTCATAATGTAGATAATTGTTATGTAGAAGTTGTATTGAGAAATTGAGAGAGATGGAGAAAAATAGAGGAATTGAGATGAGCTAGAAGAAGAAGAAGAAAAAAAAAACTAGAAGAAGGTAACTTCTAAACTCTTATTTAATCCTTGATTTTTTTTGGGTAGATTTATGTTCTAGGGTAATAGATCATGCTTAATCTGTTTGTATTAGTTTAATCTTGGATTATCAAAAATCAAACAAGAGGAATCAAGAAAGAAAATGAAATGGAAAGAAAATTTGAAGAACAAAATTCGTAGGTTTTTAGTAATTGTGGACATATCTTGTGAAATTCAAACCTCTTTGGGTATAATGAGTTAGAAAGTTAGCCTTATATCAAATCGAAGATATGGAAGTAAGCTATATTCTGAAAGTGGAATCATATGAAAACTCTTTGTAGATTTCTTGCAATGTCTGTTTTAGTAAGGCTGGTCCAAAGGGAAAATAATATGTCCAAAAAATCAAAAGTATTACGGTTTCTGACTTTGAAAAATTCATATAAATTCGTGTGTTTTGAATCTGAAGAAACTTAAAACTGCAAAGTTGTAGATATGGACGTTTACTAGCTAGACACGCAAGATTGAGCCATTTTATGGATCGGATCATGTCTGAAATAAAATGTTTAGTAAGGGTGTCAAGAAAATGAAATTTTCTAGACTAGTTAATGAATTACAGAATCTGGTTTAGATGGATAAGGGTCTGACTTTAAGGCCTAGATGAGGTTGTAGTACACCGAGTAAGGGTTAATTCTATATAAGAAGGAACAAAAACGGATATGTAACGAACGAGTTACGTTAAAAATGAAAACAACGTTTTGTTAAAGAAATTGTGATGATGAGTTTTATAGTTCTGTTTGAATTAAGATTTTGGGTGATGATATATTTTGATGAATAAAAATATGTTTTGACATATGTAATGAGTATAGATATGTGTTATCATATTCTATGCATAATTAACCATTTAAGATCAAGAGTTGAGATAAGTTAATGCGTGCATATAACGTGCTCGATAAAATGCCTAAAAGTAATAGTGTTTCTAAACTTTGGTATACAAAGTGTCTAACTAATGGCTAATATTAGATATCTAAGTATGAAAAGATGATAATACAGGAATAATAATTGAAAGAAATTGAAAAGGGTAATTTTTGATTTATGAAGGAAAATTAAACATGTAAACAATGTGTTGAATATGCACTTTTAAAACCAAAGTGGTATAATAAAATGGTGTGATATACGCACATTAAACTAAAAGTGTTATAGTCTAGCATGTGTGGTGATGAAAATAAAAAATAAAACCGAGTTGCATATAAAATAGTTAGATGTCTATAAAGACATTATAAAGGATAATAAGATAAACTAAGGTCTTAGAATAAATTTGACCATGAGATTGAGTATTGATTTTATTTATTATCAATCTCACATACAGTGTAGGTTGTGCAAGGACGCGAAGTATTAGCGTGTTGGTAAAACGCCGGTAAAGGCAAGTCTTTCAGGTCATTTTTACTATGTGAACTTGATGATTAACTACTTTAAAATTTTAGTGTATGATGTATTGTATATATCAAAAGTATGAAATGTGAAAGTTAATCTATCACTATGATGATTGAACTATGAATGTTGATTGAGTAAGGAACTCAATCTTTATAGTTGTTATGTGAACTACAACATGTATGCTATGTTTGTTTATGATTATTCTTGTATGTTGAGCATGTTATTATGTGTTACGTGATGCATGAAAACTGTTAGATTTTACTGAGCTGTCAAGCTCATTCTTGTAAATAACCATTTTTTGCAGATTCAAGAATTGAAGGTAACGCTATGTGCTACTTGATTGTTATGGATCAAAAGTGATATATGAAGATTTAATATCCTAGCTAAGTTGTTATTCTTGTAAACCATGTCTAATGTTTCAAATAATGTATTAATGTTGAATTGTAATATTATTTTGCGAATGTAAACTATTTTAGTATTAAAATGATTCTGAGATATTTAGATGTAAATGTTGAAGGTTTTGGAAATGAGGATAGTTTGTAATAGAAAATTTTAATTATTCCGCAAAATTTCAATGGTTGTATTATCGTTTCATGATGTAAAATTAGAGGTTGAATGTATTATTAACGACCGAAGTCGAGAATTAAATTGTATGAATTTTGGGGTCGTTACACATTATCACATAATATTATTCGTCTATAACACACATAAGACTTAATCTCAAGTCAAACTTTATACAGTCTTAGTCGAGTTCAGCACAATTCTGACATCCCAACGGTTTAGTCGAACAAATATCGAGTTTAAGTTCAATTTAACTCTGCCTAAACACTTAACAATTATATTAGATAATTATATTATTAATCAAAATATTTTTCATAAGCTTGTAATAATTTTGAGATAATTATTTTCGTTTATAATGATTTTTGAATCATTAAAATCGTATTTATATAATATAAATACCACTTTATTCTCTTATCATTAATATTTATTTAACATTAAATACTAATGAAAATCTTAACATAATATTATAATATATTTTTAATATATCAAAGTATTTTTAATACCTTCAAATCATATTTATGTGATTTTTAAACAATTAAATCAATTATCCGATAATTGCTTTTAATATTAAAATATTAATATTTTTATCACAAAATATCAAAAGTTATATTTTATAACTTAAAATATTTTGATAACACTTAAATCATTTTTATATGAATTTTAAATCATTAATTCTATTTTTCATAATTTATTTAATACATTTATTAAATAAACTAATTATCATTAATATTGATTAATTAATGAAATTCCTCACAAAATAGTAAAAGTCACTAAATATAACTTAAAATATTTTCCTATACCATAATATAATTTTTTAATGATTTTTCATGTATTAAAATCATTTTTAAATAATTTATTTAATATCATAATTAAATATATTAATTACCATTATTATTCCCAAAATATTAAATATTTATGAAATATATTTAGAATAATTAAAAATTAATTTTCAGTCTTTAAAATATTTTTTAGGAATTTATTTTGTATTTTTAATAATTAAAAACTATTTATTTCAATTTATTTATTAAAATAATTAATTTTCTAATTTATCTGTCGCTAAAGGGCCCTATAGCGACAAAACTGTCGCTATAGGTGTTCTTGAGCTGTTCTTGGCCAAACCTAGAAACTCATAGACAATTACAAGGGTGTAGGTTTGACCGATGCTAGATCCGTGATCCTTAGTATTTCTGGGCTACTAAAGTGTTATGCTTGTAGTATTAATGTAGTACTATAATTGTAAACAAGTTCCATGTTCATTCTATATCATATCAGAGAGATCTTGGCCCTCAAAAATCTTGTTAGGCTTGTTCTTCATTTTCTGGGTTACCCATAAATGAAGAACAACCAAGGTACCTACTTTGCAGCTTTAAATCATAGCTTTATGGACTCAGTTTGTGTGATCTAGTGGTTCAATATTGTAGAACACATGTCATCGTACAACGACATAACATTATATCATTACAACAACATCACATATTGTAAGATCCCCAACTTTTATGAATAAAGATTAATTATTCTCGAAATATATTTTTGAATATTATGGTATGGATTTGATATAATGTTATAGTTGTGGGTATTACTTACAAATTTTGCAAAGTAAGCAAGTGGTTATATAATATTCGATTGGTCGGGGAATATTCATTTTAACAGGGAATATTCGTACGACGGCACAATCATTGGTGGACCCCACAACGAAAGTATTGTCGTAGTTAGAAAACGACACAATACAAGAAAAAGGGTTATCTCCGACGGAATTAATTTCGACCGAATACATTTCGTCGAGGTTAATATAATGTCGACGGAATATTACGTCGAATTTAATTTCGTCGAGGTTAGACTAAAGTCGACGGACATCCATCGAAATTAAGCCCCTTTACTTAGCGCATAGATTTCTCGCCAGCGCGAGTTTAAGGTCGACAGAATATTTGTAAATTCGACTGAATGAACCGTCGAGAATAGCTAAAGGGCGACGGAACTAAAATAGGCCGAAGTCCATCGAGCTTATTCTTGTTTTAAACATCAGTACGTCGCCCCAGCAGCCCTAATCTGTTTACCATCTTTCTTTCCTTTCCTTCTTAATAAGCAGCAGCGGCTCCTCCGTATTTCTTCTCCTCCTAATCTCTCCTCTCCCTTTCTTCTCCTTCTCATCTCCATATTTCTTCCATGTGTAAGCTCCCGTATTTGGTCCAAACCCCATTTGAAGAGGTGAAGTCAAGTGTGGTCAGGTGTGGTGGTTCCGGCGGCAGCGGCAGCGGTCAGGTGTGGTGGTTCCGCTAGCAGCGGCGGCGTTCTGGTGTGGTGGTACCGGCTACGACGACTGGGGTCTTCTTCTTCTTCCACAATTTGGTACTTTTTCAATTTACAGGTTAGGACTTAAGTTTTTTGTAATCAGTTTTAAGAATTCCTAAATTGATTTTAGCCCTAAATATTAGAAATTAAACCGTTGAATGATATATTCTCTAAAATTTTCTATAATGGTTCATCATATCCATTTTGGTTTGAATTAAGAAATTAAATTAATGATTGTTATGTTCCTAAATTGGTTTGAATATTCAGTGAAATGCATTTGATTTGCCTTATATTCGATGAAATGAATTATCTATATTGGTTCAGCATATCCATATTGGTTTGAATTAAGGATTCATGTTAGTTTGAATAATTTGATTTGTCTTGGTTCAACATATCCATTTTCTGCCTTTTTCTGTTATATGGATTTGGTTCAATTTAGTTCATATAAAATGGTTAAGCATATCCATTTTCTGCCTTATGGATTCTATATAGCATTGTGAATTGCATTATGTGAATCAATTGAAGACTTGTCTTATTTGGGTGTTAAATTATTTCTAACGGAATTTCCGACGGAATTTCCATGGAAGTTATAGATAATATTAAATAAATCAATACTTAACTATAAAAGACAATTAAGACTTAGTTTGACACTAAAATAAAATAAAAAAACACAATAAAGTTATACAAAATAAATAATATAATACAAAATAAATTAATTAACTAAAATAAATTAATTAATTAAGGTAAATTAAATTAATAATATAATACAAAATAAATATATAATAAAATAAAAAAAATAAAGTAAAATAAAATAATTAATTAATGTAAATTAAATAAAATAATATTATTCAAAATAAATAAAATTAAATAATATAAAATAATTTAAATTAATTAATTTAATTTAAATTAAATAATATAATATAATACAAAATAAATGAATAATAAAATAAAATATAATTAATTAAGGTATATTAAATTAAATACAAATAAATTAAATTAAAATAAAATAAAATAAAATGTTGATTTAATTTAAGATAATAAAAATTAAATTAAATTCAATAAATAATTCACTTAATTTAATTTAAAATAATATAATACAAAATAAATACAATTAAATTGAGTAGCACTTATTTAGTTAAATAAAATAAAATTAAATAAAATTAAATACAATTAATAACTAAGTAACATTTGTTTAGTTGGGATGCAATACAATAAAATAAAATGAAAGGAAGGTGTTAACTTAGAAACCCGTTCGACATATATGCTTTAGAGGTGTCAACTTAGAAACCCGTTCGACATTCACTCATTAGGAGTGAAGGTCGAATAGTCCCCAGTTTGGGACTGTTACTGGATGTTATGTCTCTCACTTAGGTCGGTGCCAATGCACATGGTGCGTTTTTATAAATTTTGAGGAACTTTCTGCTGGTGTCTCTACATGTTCTCCGAGTGCATACTTAGACTATGTTTTCTTGGTCTATTTCGTGTACTTGGAGAACATGGGGAGGTGCTACTAATTTTTTTTAAAATAGTAGGAACATGCTTAAGATTGGCACTAGTGAGGAGACGCATCCAGGAACGGGATAGAAGCCTAACCCCTGTGGAGTGGAGATATAAACAAGGTAAACTAAATTCATGCTTGGACAACATTCATGATTATTCTTGATCTAATTGGGTATTTTATTCAATTAAAGATGGATGCCGACCGGAGTTGGATGTACCGTAGGATAAAGATTGATGGGAGGGGATTAGTTGACGCGTACCGTGACGGGGTGTCTAATTTTATGATCAAAGCAATAGAACATATTAATGATCTGAATGGAAAGATGAGATGCTCATGTCTCAAGTGTAAGAACATGATATAGAAGACTGCCGATGAAGTGAAATTTGACTTATATTCACGTGGGTTTGTGGATAGGTATTTGGTATGGAATCGTCACGGAGAATCAGTTGAGTTTAGAGATATGTCAGACAGTACTGTAGACCAGTCAGATAACTATGACGTCATAGAGATGTTGGTAGATGCGTATGGCCCTACGAATATTGACTGGGCTGAAAATGAGCTTGCGTCAAGCAGTACTGATCAACAAAAGCCAAATGATTCAGCAGCTACCTTCTACAAGATGTTATCTGAATCAAGGACCCCATTGTATCCTAAACACGACAAGCACACCAGGCTTTCTGCAGTAACTAGGCTTTTACACTACAAGAATGAGCATGACTGCAGTGAGAGAGGATTCAATGATTTGCTTGCCATTTTCAGGGAGTTCTTACCTAAGGATAATACCTTGCCCGCGAGTTACTATGAAGTTAAGAAAATGGTTAAGTTGTTGAATCTTGGGTATGAGAAGATCGATGCTTGTGAGCAGGACTGTATGTTATACTATGGGGAGGAAAAAGATAAGGTGCAGTGTAATATATGCAATTTGCCTCGGTACAAAATCACAAAACGTGGGGGGGGAATGAGAAACATGTTCCGAAGAAGATATTACGATACTTTCCTCTTGCGTCGTGGTTGCAGCGTCTATTCATGTCTTCGCATACAACACCCAGTATGCGTTGGCATAGGACAAGGGACGTCGTCCCTGGTCAGCTTACTCACCCAGCAGGTGGAGATGAGTGGAAGAATTTTGATGCTAAATTTTCCACAATTTGCTAACGATATTAGGAATGTCAGGCTTGGCATTGTTACAGATGGATTTTGTCCGTTTAATAATTTTAGTCAGCCATACTCTGTTTTGCCAGTGATTATTTTAACGACCCCAAAATTCATACAACAATATTCTTCTTCTCGATCTTTAACAATACAACTTTAATCTATCTTTACATCATTATTCGATATTAAAATCACTAAAAATGCGGAATATTTAAATCTTTTATACATTTCCTTTTTTATTGCCCTAAATCATAACCTTTACATTACATCTCTTCGATTCAAATTTGTATCATGAATCGTTACAACAAAATGACTATACAAAGTCTTACATCATAAATAGATATCTATATACACCGGATAGCTCAACTTACAATTCAACAACATGTTATATTCAAAATATTAAATACATTTCCCATAAAACATAAGTAATCTTCGTGAATATGGATCTCTATAATTCACGTAGCACATATCCTTACCTTAAATCTTTAACCTGCAAAAATGGTTATTTGCAAGGCTGAGCTCGATAGCCCAGCAAAATCTAACAGTTTTCATGCATCACATACCTTATAATAACATACTCAACATATATCTCATAAACATTGGACTAATCACAAACATACATGTTGCATTTCATAAAACAAGTATAAAGATTGAGTTCCTTACTCAATCAACATTCATTATTCAATCAACGTAGTCATAAATTGACTTTACCGTTTTATACTTTCAATATATATAGAACACATCATGCTCTTTGCAACAAATATTTAAAACAGTTCATCATCAAGTTCACATAACAAATAGGAACTGAAAGACTTGCCTTAATCGTTATTTACCAATAACAGTTTAACAACTTACAGTTATCTTCACTTCACATGCCCTACACAAATATATAATCATACACATCAACTATTAGTCACATAAAAATACATAGTAATTGTAATGTAAACTCAACTCCACATCTCATAATCTTTCCTATTAATTAGCACACAGTGTTCTATTAGGATGTGTTAACTTTTTTACTTATGTAATATTTGAAATTCATTCAAGTGTTTAAATCTTGCTAGTAATCATTATTGGTTTTATATTAAACCCATTTCATATTTTATAATATCCATGTCATTTAACTTAAAACACTTTTTACGTTCATTAACACTTATCACGGCGTTTCGACGTTTATTCGTCACACGCCCAATTTCCATCTTTTGTGTATGCTTACTATGCTTCTATAACTTATCTAATACATCATTACATTAATGTTAAGCATCATTATATTTACTAACATTCATGTTTTATAACTTATAACAACATCTTTTATTGTCAAGAGCACTACACTAGCATACGTGCATGTCTGACGCCCTCTGATTGCTTCCGAAAACACAACAGTCATAAAGATGACCATTTTGACCCTTCACACCGATTTCAAATTGAAAACCTTAAAGACTAAAAGTTGTAGGTCTACTCGTCCTCGTTCCAGATCATCTTAAATCACCTCAATCGGAGTTCTTATGAAAACCTTATGCTTATTTTAGTAAAACAAGTCTGATCAGTTTTTTTTTCCAAAATTCGGCTAGGCAGCCTACCCCACCCCCAGCCGAGGCGCGGGATTTTTTACTAGGGGGCCTGCCGGGGCGGGGGTCCCTTCTGCTAATTCGTGATTTTTCATCCCAAACATTATAGAAAGCCAAATTAGGCCTATAAACTCATTTCTAACAACCATACCAACCTACCCTAGGTGTAATATGTTTACACAAACATAAACTAATGTTTCTAACACCTTTCTAACCACATAAACAACATAAACATCAAAGATTACAACCTTTAATTTCACTATTTCTCTTCTTTCTTCTTCTTTTGACATTCATAGCGAAATTCTTCGCTGTGAATTCATTTTTAAACCAATTCAAGTAATTCCAATTGGGATAACTCATATTCTAATCATACTAACATAATACATGATCAATTTCAACAATAAATCATAACCAAACATCAATTTAATAGTTTAAAAAGCCATTTTTCAGAAATTATTTCACATAAAATCATTATGAACCCAATTCCTCTTGTTTATCAAAATTACATGGATTGAATTGCTAGAACAACCATATAACTCATAATCAAACACTATGAACATGATTTCATCATGTTAATAATATCTTTGTGAATTGAAACCTTTGAACAACTATAAAAATTTCATGTAAGCGTATACATGAAAACATATAAACACCATATATGCATATAAATTCACAATCATGAAAACATAATTTTATAAAGACTAAAGACAAAACATCCTAATTTAGTATAAGGGTTAGTTTGATACCTTTCTAGGTTGAATTAGTAGAAAAGATGGAGATGATGAAAGCTTTTCTTTTGTTTTCTCAAGGTTTCCCTTCTTCTTCCCTTTGTTCTTAGTTTAGACTTAGGTTTAGAAAAACTAATGTAACTTAGTGTATATACAATATACATATAACACATATAATGATAGAATATGTAACTCCCAATATAATTACATATACTAATTATAAATTTAATATATAAGTTACAAAAATTAAAATTTTAAAAGCCCTAAGGCTTGTTTGGCAAAGCCATATTAAAATAATGACTTAATCATTCCTTAAGCCTTATTTGGCAAAATAGGATTAAAATAAGAATTTCAAAAACTCTAAGGTTTTGTTTGATAAAACCAAATTAAAACTCATCTAATTTATTTTCATAAGTCATTTACAATATAGTTTATTATCCCACATTGTTTACTTGAATTTCCATATCCTATCTTAATTAAATAAACTAATTACCACATACTAAATAAATTTCCCACTTAACCAAATATCACAAAATTATAATCTCATTCTAATTTTATTTAATAATTAATATATCACATTAATTATTAAATTACGACATCAATATAGCAACTCATGTAATCTTTAACAACTTTCTAACTGTTAAATTAAATTAGATTATTATCTAATAAATTTAATTCACAAATATATACTAACAACAATCACATAAATAAAATATTTATTTAATTTAATAAATATTATAAATTACAAATAAAATTCTAGATTATTACATCATTCCCTTCTTACAAGGATTCTGTCCCCAGAGTCACAACTCAAATAATTCATTCGTCACATTCTTCCCTCCTTATAAGGATTTCGTCCTCGAAATCACCGAAACCCTACATTACTCAGGTTTTCGTCAAATCTCTTCGTTGAATAACTTCAACACATGACCTTAATATAGGTTTTATATTTCCTACTACATTCATTTCTTAACAAATTCTAGGTTTCATTTCATAACTTTCACTTGAACTCAATTATATTCTGACTATTATATTCTTAACCCATTCATTTCCTTTTCTAAGGATCGCTATCACAAACACTTGGGATATTACATTCACCCTTTCTTCTAAGAATTTTGTCCTCAAAATTTAATTTATTAATCTTCAATCTAACAAAAATAGATTTTACGTTAATACCTTATTCATTCATTGGATTCTATAACCACTTCATTTCCACAAAGATCTTTCTACAATTATTAACTTTTTAATTAAAACTTTTACATTATTCTTTGATAACTCATCTCCTTCTCATATTAACACTTGTTTTCTCACTTATTCAATATATTCATCATTCATTGTCGCATTCTACGACTTACTTCTTTCTAAGGAATATCATCCTTATCACATTCGCCTTTTAGAATAACAAGAATCTTCCATAATTGCTCAATAATTAGGAAGTAATATGAATAACTCAGGAATTTAAAAGATTCTAAATCATGCTGAGGGGTCACAAGACCGTGAACTCTATTCTTAGTTTACTAGTGCTTCAACTCAATCATTCACACTGCAAACCATAGTGTTTATCAATCACAAAGACTAAAAACACCCTCCTTACGTACACTAGGTGGCCAGCCTATTGTACCACTACGTTGGGCCGCAACGTAGTGCTTTGTAACGACTATATGCATTACGCTCGGAACCATTGTCCCCGAAAACATGTCCCCTTATAAGGTTGTTCGCCTCTGCTTTTCAACATCTGAATCCGCACCAAAACAATTTGGTTTGGCATAACTTTTCAATAAACACTTGAATTTCATGAACATCTTTCAATATTCGTCTAGCTGAATCAAATAGCATAGACCTCTACAACAATTCAGACATCAACCAAAATATACATATACATACATATGAATTCTCATATCTTAAAAAAATATCAAAAATCTTTTTATGACGTCATGATACCGCACAGCATTTACAGTCCATTGAGGATTCCGTCATTTAGTGATTTTATCATACTACATCATACCATATTGGGTTGACGATCCTTAAATCACATCCAACACTAAGTAATACTGCATTGATGACTCCATCATTTTTACCATCTCTGCACCAGGTTCCATGATACATTGATGATATATAAAATACATTTTGATATATTCCAAATTAATTTTGTCTAGCTGAAGCAATTAGCATAGACATACAAATTACAGTATTGTTGTTAAAACTCATTGGTTCCATCAGTTGATCCAATGTTTTTCAAGAAAATAGAAGTGTAAACATCAGCACGAAGTAAATAAATTTTGAAAGTCTAACATAACTAGTAGATTTAGAATACCTATGCTTCCACCATCAACTCCACTTTCTATAATGATCCATTGGTTAATAGGTCTATCTATTCCTATCATCCTCAATACTCCATTCACACTTATCTATACCCAGTTCATCATACTTACCACACGTTATGAGTTCAGGAACTTGCCACAATCATATGAGTTTAAGAACTTATCCTAGTCAGACCATAGGCGTCCATTCGCTGAGGGGTTCAAAAACATACCATATAATTATGAGTCACGAACCTACCATAAGTATGAGTTTTAAGAATTCACACTTAACCTTAAAATATTCTCTAACTATACTCTACCTATCTGTTATAAACATGAGAAAAGAATCACCTTCTCAACAGGCATATTGCAAATAGCGCGACACAAATATTCTAATGATTATCAATGTGATAAACTGAGTGCAAGCACAAAACCCACGCCCATACAAAGATTTGTACAACACGGCCATCACATGAGTCCTCAATTGAAACCCCACCTAACTCTATCTTGATCTTAACTTGCTCTTTGCTCGATACGAATTCCTCATATCACATCATCTATAACTCCTCGTGAGTTATCTCGTACTATTTCATAGTACTCCATCTTCATAGCATTAAGCTATAATTATTCAAACATTACAGACCGTCTTTCTTTTTTAACTTAAATAGACCACATCGTGATCTTATTCTATAATCATCTCCCTTAAAATTCTTTTCTTAACTCGTGATAGTTTTGTTTTACGATCCTCTTTCTTTCTTTTTTTCATCATTTAAGACATTATTCGTTATCTTGGCTATTGGAGTTAGGTAACTCCCATTTCTTATCTACATATCTCTTCAAGATTCTTCTTTGAATCTTCTTGTTTATATAACAATTCCTGCTTTACGAATTTCCAACTTCATTTATATCGTTCAATATTTCATTCAAGTTCTACATTTTCATCATACATATCCACTTTCTAGATTTGGTACACATTGAGTCTCTAATTGTTTTAATATGGTACGTTGAGTGGTTTCCCACAAACAACCAACTAACTAGGTTCCGAGTTGCTAGTTTGAATATACCTCCGCTCTATGAAG
Source organism: Panax japonicus (assembly GCA_020205505.1). Lineage (NCBI taxonomy): Eukaryota > Viridiplantae > Streptophyta > Magnoliopsida > Apiales > Araliaceae > Panax > Panax japonicus. The sequence continues at coordinate 17,886,852 of CM035101.1, read as the reverse complement.
GAATCGTTTAGCCTAGATACCATACATCAACTACTAAAGAGTACAATTGTACCATACCTAACTATAACTTTTATTCTTAACTTCTTTACCAATCTCTTCTTATAGACATTGTCTAATTATTATCACCTTACATTCTTATTATTGGAGTTGGGTAACTCCATAACTGTGCGAGATTCTTCTTTGAATCCTCTCACGCATGTTCTGACGCCCCCAAAATGAGGTATACATCACCCATCTTGGGTCGTCAGATACATGGTACAAAATTCAAATACAACTATCGTGTACAATACGAAAAAACATAACTATGAGTTTGAATACAATTTTTGTCTACTAGAGATTATACAAACTCAAAAGGAGTCCTCATTACAATTATTAACACACTATTTCACAGAATAGTGAGGACTACTAATGCTATCCTCTAGACTGTCACTCCGTTCCCCTACTAGTCCCTGCTATGTTCTCATTTCCTGAAGAGAATAGTGAAAGAAAGGGTGAGCTACCCTAGCCCAGTAAGAAATATTATGACTAAGATAATGCAGAATAAATTATCGTTAGCCTTCAACAGTGTTAAACTGATAAAATATAACAACATCAAGTTTAGCTGCAGCGGAACAAGCAATCCATTAAAAGAGTCAAGTAGAGAATAAAATCTAATATCTTTTATGATTTAAAAGTTTTTCATGACTTTTATCGCTGGGACTCAGCTTAATAAATAATCCACATCATTGAATCACCCCTGCACTATGGTCAAGGATATTCTTTAGTATCACGACCACAAATTATCCATGCACTACAGCCAAGGACATTCGTGTATTCATTAATGGTCATGATCATGCCAACAACTGTCCATCAATACACTACGAGCCAATGATAACTTTTACCACATCATTTGTAACATTAAGGTCATGATTAGACCGAATAATCCCTAGTCATAATCATACCAAGTCCATCTATGCACAACAGGCCACAGATGACTTTCAACATAATATAAACATGAGGATGATGACAATGATATAAGAATTCAATAAAACAAGTTGAAGAATTAATTTATCCAGGAACTAATAATGTCCAAATTTTCAACATGATACTGCTTTGTAGAGTAAAATTCAAGAATAATCAGAAGAATATATCCATGAAAAGATACTGGGTGAAGCGCAAATATCAATGATATTCTACTAATTTCATGGAGTATAGAAGTCAAAACTTTAACAAACTGAGTATAATAAAGAATGGAATAAAAAAAAGAAATCACCATGCATGCGGTACTTCGCATAGACAGGTTATTCCAACAGAATAATAATAACGGAACATGGTCAGGCAAAATTTGTACCGACAGGATATTCCAACAGAATAATAAAGACGGAACCAGGCCCGGTGTAAAAACACACAGACAGGATGTTCCAACAGAATAATAATAAAGACGAAACCAGGTCCGGTGTAAAACACACAGACAGGATGTTCCAACAGAATAATAATAAACACGGAACCAGGTCCGGTGTAAAATACACAGACAGGATGTTCCAACAGAATAATAGAAGAATGTCGCCAAGTACAGGGTAAACCGCGTATATAGGTTATTCCTACAGAATAATAAGCAATGGAATAACAACAATTCTCTTCATGAATAAGAAAGAATAACACCCCTTACATTAGTAGATTGAATACTGCAGTAGTGTAGTAACAGAATACTCTTCTTCTTTCTCTCTTATTCTCTCTATACTTTCTCTCTCTATAGCTTGAATGAATTCGTGAAAAATAATGAAGCACTAGGCCTCTATTTATAGAAGATTTCTAGCTTAGCACTTGAAATATGAAAAGGCAAGTGGCTTGACGACTGGTAATGTGAAAAGAAAAGTGGTTTGACGCCTGTAATGTGAAACGACAATTGGTTCGACGCCTATAATATGAACGGCAAGTGGTTTGACGTCTGGTAAAGGTAGTTACTATTGACGAAGGTAATTACTATTTACGAAGGTAATTACTATTGACGAAGAGACTCTTAGATGATGACATAATGGCCCCCCATTAAATAAACAAACTTACCACAAATGTCTTATAATAGACTCTTTATATACATTAAGGATTGAATAAATATTACCACAAATCATTTTATTTTTAATCAACACATATTTAATCTTTCAATAATTATTAATCATTTATAACTTGTCGTTTCAATTATTGATTTAATAATATAACATATTATACAGATGATACTGTGACAATAATTGAATCAATAATATAAGAGATATGATGCAGCAATTACTGTAGCAATAATTTAGCATAGCTGAGTGACTTTTCACGTAAGCATCAATAATCAATACCGTGTGCTACTATGCAACCACGCGTATTACTGTACTTTTACTACTGGGTAGTTCAACAGTTTGAACGGTAACACCTCCGCCGTTATTTTTATAAAGTATTTTTGTCATTTTCTCAATCCGACAATAATTCTGTTGTGGGGTCCACCAATGATTGTGCCGTCGTACGAATATTCCCCGACAAAAAGAATATTCCCCGACCAAACGAATATTTTATAACAACTTGCTTACTCTGTAAAATTTATAAATATTACCCACAACTATAACATTATATGAAATTTACTCCATAATATTCAAAAATAATATTTATAGAAAATTCATCATTATTTATAAAAGTTGGGGTCTTACACATGTTTTCATCCCTTCTTTATAGATTTCTTAAATTAATTCTTATTGTTCAAACTCTATTAGAGTTTATTCTTTCATTATCTTCACCTCTTTTCTCTAAGGTTATAGCCTACGGTACTCCTACCTAAGGTTTATAACCTACAGCTTTGATACCAACTGTAACGACCCCAAAATCCATACAATAATATTTTTCTTCTCGATCGTTAACAATACAACTTTAATCTATCTTTACATCATTATTCGATATTAAAATCACTAAAAATGCGGAATATTTAAAAATTTTATACATTTCCTTCTTTATTGCCCTAAATCGTAACCTTTACATTACATCTCTTTGATTCAAATTTATATCATGAATAGTTACAACAAAATGACTGTACAAAGTCTTACATAATAAATAGATATCCATATACATTGGATAGCTCAACTTACAATTCAACAACATGTTACATTCAAAATATTAAATACATTTCCCATAAAACATAAGTAATGTTCGTGAATAAGGATCTCTATAATTCACGTAGCACATATCCTTACCTTAAATCTTTAACCTGTAAAAATGGTTATTTGCAAGGTTGAGCTCGACAGCCCAGCAAAATCAAATAGTTTTCATGCATCACATAGCACATAATAAAATACTCAATATATATCTCATAAACATTGGACTAACCACAACATACATGTTGCATTTCATAAAACAAGTATAAAGATTGAGTTCCTTACTCAATCAACACTCATTATTCAATCAACGTAGTCATAAATTGACTTTACTGTTTCATACTTTCAATATATATAGAACACATCATGCTCTTTGCAACAAATATTTAAAACAGTTCATCATCAAGTTCACATAACAAATAGGAATTGAAAGACTTGCCTTGATCGTTGTTTACCAATAACAGTTTAACAACTTACAGTTATTTGCACTTCACGTGCCCTACACAATTATATAATCATACACATCAACTATTAGTCACATAAAAACACATAGTAATTGTAATGTAAACTCTACTCCACATCTCATAATCTTTCCTATTAATTAGCACACAATGTTCAACTAGATTGTGTTAACTTTTTGACTTATGTAATATTCGAAATTCAGTCAATTGTTTAAATCTTGCTAGGAATCATTATTGGTTTTATATTAAACCCATTTCATGTTTTATAATATCCATTTCATTTGACTTAAAACACTTTTTACGTTCATTAACACTTATCACGGCGTTTCGACATTTATTCGTCACACGCCCGATTTGCATCTTTTGTGTATGCTTACTATGCTTCTATAACTTATCTAATACATCATTATATTAATGTTAAGAATCATTATATTTACTAACATTCATGTTTTATAACTTAGAATAACATCTTTTATCGTCAAGAGCACTATCTAGCATACGTACATGTCCGACGCCCTCCGATTGCATCTGAAAACACAAATGTCCTAAAGATGACCCTTTTGACCCTTCATACCGATTTCAAATTGAAACCGTTAAAGAATAAAAGTTGTAGGTCTACTCGTCCTCATTCCAGATCATCTTGAATCACCTCAATCGAAGTTCTTATAAAAACGTTATGCTCATTTTAGTAAAATATGTCTGATCAATTTTTTTTCCAAAATTCGGCTAGGAAGCCTACCCCCCTCCCCCCCCGCACCGGGGCGGGGCTTTTTTTACTAGGGGGCCCGCCAGGGCGGGGGTCCCTTCTACTAACAACCATACCAACCTACCCAAGGTGTAATATGTTTACAGAAACATAAACTAATGTTTCTAACCAAATAAACAACATAAACATCAAAGATTACAACCTTTAATTTCACTATTTCTCTTCTTTCTTCTTCTTTTGACATTCATAGCGAAATTCTTCGCTGTGAATTCATTTTTAAACCAATTCAAGTAATTCCAATTGTGATAACTCATATTCTTAATCATATTAACATAATACATGATCAATTTCAACAATAAATCATAACCAAACATCAATTTAATAGTTTAAAAAGCCATTTTTAAAAAATTAGTACACACAAAATCATTATGAACCCAATTCCTCTTTTTTTTTTATCAAAATTACATGGATTGAATTGCTAGAACAATCATATAACTCATAATCAAACACTATGAATATGATTTCATCATGTTCATAATATCTTTGTGAATTGAAACCTTTGAACAACTATAAAAATCTCATGTAAGCGTATACATGAAAACATATAAACACCATATATCCATATAAATTCACAATCATGAAAACTTAATTTTACAAAGACTAAAGACAAAAAATCCTAATTTAGTATAAGGGTTAGTTTGATACCTTTCTAGGTTGAATTAGGAGAAAAGATGGAGATGATGAAAGCTTTTCTTTTGTTTTCTCAAGGTTTCCCGTCTTCTTCTTCTTCTTCTTCTTCTTCTTCTTCTTCCCTTTGTTCTTATCTTCTTCCCTTTGTTCTTAGTTTAGACTTAGGTTTAGAAAAACTAACGTAACTTAGTGTATATACAATATACATATAACACATATAATGATAGAATATGTAACTCCCAATATAATTACATATACTAATTATAAATTTAATATATAAGTTACAAAATTTATAATTTTAAAAGCCTTAAGGCTTGTTTGGCAAAGTCATATTAAAATAATGACTTAATCATTCCTTAACCCTTGTTTGGCAAAACAGGATTAAAATAAGAATTTCAAAAGCTCTAAGGTTTTATTTGGTAAAACCAAATTAAAACTCTTCTAACTTAATTTCATAAGTCATTTATAATGTAGTTTATTGTCCCACATTGTTTACTTGGATTTCCATATCCAATCATAATTAAATAAACTAATTACCACATACTAAATAAATTTCCCACTTAACCAAATATCACAAAATTATAATCTCATTATAATTTTATTTAATAATTAATATATCACATTAATTATTAAATTACGACATCAATATAGCAACTCATGTAATCTTTAACAACTCTCTAACTGTTAAATTAAATTAGAGTATTATCTAATAAATTTAATTCACAAATATATACTAACAACAATCACATAAATAAAATATTTATTTAATTTAATAAATATTTTAAATTATAAATAAAATTCTAGATTATTACATCATTCCCTCCATACAAGGGTTCTGTCCCAGAGTCACAACTCAAATAATTCATTCATCACATTCTTCCCTCCTTATAAGGATTTCGTTCTCAGAATCACCAAAACCCTACCTTACTCAAGTTTTCCTCAAATCTCTTCGTTGAATAACTTCAACACATGACCTTAATATAGGTTTTATATTTCCTACTACATTCATTTCTTAACAAATTCTAGGTTTCATTTCATAACTTTCACTTGAACTCAATTATATTCTGACTATTATATTCTTAACCCATTCATTTCCTTTTCTAAGGATCGCTATCACAAACACTCGGGATATTACATTCACCATTTCTTCTAAGAATTTCGTCCTCGAAATTTTATTTACTAATCTTCAATCTAACAAAAATAGATTTTACGTTAATACCTTATTCATTCATTGGATTCTATAACCACTTCCTTTCCACAAAGATCTTTCTATAATTATTAACTTTTCAATTAAAAGTTTTACATTATTCTTTGATAACTCATCTCCTTTCTTATCAACACTTGTTTTCTCACTTATTCAATATATTCATCATTCAGTGTCGCATTCTATGACTTACTTCTTTCTAAGGAATATCATCCTTACCACATTCGCCTTTTAGAATAACAAGAATCCTCCAAAATTGCTCAATAATTAGGAAGTAATATGAATAACTCAGGAATTTAAAATATTCCAAATCATGCTGAGGGGTCACAAGACCGTGAACTCTATTCTCGGTTTACTAGTGCTTTAACTCAATCATTCACACTGCAAACCATAGTGTTTATCAATCACAAAGACTGAAAACACCCTCCTTACGTACACTAGGTGGCCAGCCTATTGTACCACTACGTTGGGCCGCAACGTAGTGTTTTATAACGACTATATGCGTTATGCTCGGAACCATTGTCCCTGAAAACATGTCCACTTATAGGGTTGTTCACCTCAGCTTTTCAACATCTGAATCCGCACCAAAACAATTTGGTTTGGCATAACTTTTTAATAAACACTTGAATTTCATAAACATCTTTCAATATTCGTCTAGCTAAATCAAATAGCATAGACCTCTACAACAATTCAGACATCAACTGAAATATACGTATACATACATATATATGAATTCTCATATCTTAAAGAAATCTCAAAAATCTTTTTATGACGTCATGATACCGCACTGTATTTACAGTCCGTTGAGGATTCCGTCATTTGGTGATTTTATCATACTACATCATACCATAATGGGCTGACGATCCTTGATCACATCCAACACTAAGTAATACTGCATTGATGACTCCATCATTTTTATCATCTCTGCGACAGGTTCCATGATACATTGATGATATATAAAATACATTTTTATATATTCCAAATAATTTTTGTCTAGCTTAAGAAATTAGCATAGACATACGAATTACAGTATTGTTGTTAAAACTCATTGGTTCCATCAGTCGATCCAATGTTTTTCAAGAAAATAGAAGTGTAAACATCAGCATGAAGTCAATAAATTTTGAAAGTCTAGCATAACTAGTAGATTTAGAATACCTATGCTTCCACCATCAACTCCACTTTCTATAATAATCCATTGCTTAATAGGTATATCTATTCCTATCATCCTCAATACTCAATTCACACTTATCTATACCTAGTTCATCAAACTTACCACACGTTATGAGTTCAGGAACTTGCCACAATCATAAGAGTTTAATAACTTATCCTAGTCAGACCATAGGCGTCCATTCGCTGAGGGGTTCAAAAACATACAATATAATTATGAGTCACGAACCTATCATAAGTATGAGTTTTAAGAACTCGCACTTAACCTTATAATATTCTCTAACTATACTATACCTATCTGTTATAAACATGATAAAAGAATCACCTTCTCAACAGACATATAGCAAATAGCGCGACACAAATATTCCAATGATTATCAATGTGATAAACTGAGTGCAAGCACAAAACCCTCGCCCATACAAAGATTTGTACAACTCGACCATCACAGGAGTCATCAATTGAAACTCCACCTAACTCCATCTTGCTCTTTGCTCGATACGAATTCCTAATATCACATCATTTATAACTCCTCGTGAGTTATCTCGTACTATTTCATAGTACTCTATCTTCATAGCTTTAAGCTATAATTATTCAAACATTACAGACCATCTTTCTTTTATAACTTAAACAGATCACATCGTGATCTTAGTCTATAATCATCTCCTGTTAAAATTCTTTTCTTAACTCATGATCATTTTGTTTTACGATCCTCTTTCTTTCTTTTTTTCATCATTTATGACATTATTCGTTATCTTGGCTATTGGAGTTAGGTAACTCCCATTTCTTATCTACATATCTCTTCAAGATTCTTCTTTGAATCTTCTTGTTTATATAACAATTCCTGCTTTAAGAATTTCCAACTTCATTTATATCGTTCAATATTTCATTCTAGTTCTACATTTTCATCATACGTATCCACTTTCTAGACTTGGTACACATCGAGTCTCTAATAGTTTCAATATGGTACGCTGAGTGGTTTCCCACAAACAACCAACAAACTAGGTTCCGAGTTGCTAGTTCGTATATACCTCCGCTCTATGAAGGAATCGTTTAGCCCAGATACCATACATCAACTACTAAAGAGTACAACTGTACCATACCTAACTATAACTTTTATTCTTAACTTCTTTACCAATCTCTTCTTATAGACATTGTCTATTTATTATCACCTTATATTCTTATTATTGGAGTTGGGTAACTCCATAACTGTGCGAGATTCTTCTTTGAATCCTCTCACACATGTTTTCATCCCTTCTTTATAAATCTCTTAAATTACTTCTTATTGTTCAAACTCTATTTGAGAAAGGTTAAAGCCTACGGTACTCCTACCTAAGGTTTATAACCTACAACTTTGATACCAACTGTAACGACCCCAATATTCATACAATAATATTCTTCTTCTCGATCGTTAACAATAAAACTTTAATCTATCTTTACGTCATTATTCGATATTAAAATCACTAAAAATGCGAAATATTAAAAACTTTTATACATTTCCTTCTTTATTGCCCTAAATCCTAACCTTTACATTACATCTCTTCTATTCAAATTTATATCATGAATCGTTACAACAAAATGACTATACAAAGTCTTACATCATAAATAGATATCCATATACATTGGATAACTCAACTTTAATTCAACAACATGTTACATTCAAAATATTAAATACATTTCCCATAAAATATAAGTAATCTTCTTGAATATGGATCTCTATAATTCACGTAGCACATATCCTTACCTTAAATCTTTAACATATAAAAATGGTTATTTGCAAGGTTGAGCTCGACAGCCCAGCAAAATCAAATAGTTTTCATGCATCACATAGTACATAATAACATACTCAACATATATCTCATAAACATTGGACTAATCACAACATACATGTTGCATTTCATAAAATAAGTATAAAGATTGAGTTTCTTACTCAATCAACACTCACTATTTAATCAACGTAGTCATAAATTGACTTTATCGTTTCGTACTTTTAATATATATAGAACACATCATGCTCTTTGAAACAAATATTTAAAACAGTTCATCATCAAGTTCACATAACAAATAGGAACTGAAAGACTTGCCTTGATCGTTGTTTACCAATAACAGTTTAACAACTTACAGTTATCTGCACTTCAGGTGCCCCACAAAATTATATAATCATACACATCAACTATTAGTCACATAACAACACATAGTAATTTTAATGTAAACTCTACTCCACATCTCATAATCTTTCCTATTAATTAGCACACAATATTCAATTAGATTGTGTTAACTTTTTGACTTATGTAATATTCAAAATTCATTCAAGTGTTTAAATTTTGCTAGGAATCATTATTGGTTTTATATTAAACCCATTTCATATTTTATAATATCCATTTCATTTGACTTAAAACACTTTTTACGTTCATTAAAACTTATCACGGCGTTTCGACGTTTATTCGTCACACGCCCGATTTGTATCTTTTGGGTATGCTTACTATGCTTCTATAACTTATCTAATACATCATTATATTAATGTTAAGCATCATTATATTTACTAACATTCATGTTTTATAACTTAGAATAATATCTTTTATCGTCAAGAGCACTACACTAGCATATGTGCATGTCCGACGCCCCTCCGATTGCCTCTGAAAACACAACAGTCCTAAAGATGACCCTTTTGACCCTTCATACAAATTTCAAATCGAAACCCCTAAAGAATAAAAGTTGACGGTATGCTCAATCACCTCAATCGGAGTTCTTATGAAAACGTTATGCTCATTTTTGTAAAATATGTCCGATCAGTTTTTTTTTCCAAAATTTGGCTAGGCAGCCTACGCCCCCCCCCCCCCCCGTCCGGCCAAAGATGGGGTTTTTTTACTGCGGGGCCCGCCGGGGCGGGGGTCCCTTCTGCTAATTCGCGATTTTTCATCCCAAACACTACAGAAAGCCAAATTAGGCCTACAAACTCCTTTCTAACAACCATACCAACCTACCCAAGGTGTAATATGTTTATAGAAACATAAACTAATATTTCTAACACGTTTTTAACCACATAAACAACATAAAAATCAAAGATTACAACCTTTAATTTTACTATTTCTCTTCTTTCTTCTTCTTTTGACATTCAAAACGAAATTCTTCGTTGTGAATTCATTTTTAAACCAATTCAAGTAATTCCAATTGTGATAACTCATATTCTTAATCATACTAACATAATACATGATCAATTTCAACAATAAATCATAACCAAACATCAATTTAATAGTTTAAAAAGCCATTTTTCAGAAATTATTTCACATAAAATCATTATAAACCCAATTCCTCTTGTTTATCAAAATTACATGGATTGAATTAATAGAACAACCATATAACTCATAATTAAACACTATCATGTTCATAATATCTTTGTGAATTGAAACCTTTGAACAACTATAAAAATCTCATGTAAGTGTATACATGAAAACATATAAACACCATATATGCATATAAATTCACAATCATGAAAACTTAATTTTACAAAGACTAAAGACAAAACATCCTAATTTAGTATAAGGGTTAGTTTGATACCTTTCTAGGTTGAATTAGGAGAAAAGATGGAGATGATGAAAGCTTTTCTTTTGTTTTCTCAAGGTTTCCATTCTTCTTCTTCTCTTTCCCTTTGTTCTTATCTTCTTCCCTTTGTTCTTAGTTTAGACTTAGGTTTAGAAAAACTAACGTAACTTAGTGTATATACAATATACATATAACACATATAATGATAGAATATGTAACTCCCAATATAATTACATATACTAATTATAAATTTAATATATAAGTTACAAAAATTAAAATTTTAAAAGCCCTAAGGCTTGTTTGGCAAAGCCATATTAAAATAATGACTTAATCATTCCTTAAGCGTTGTTTGGCAAAACAGGATTAAAATAAGAATTTCAAAAGCTCTAAGGTTTTGTTTGGTAAAAAAAAAATAAAACTCTTCTAATTTATTTTCATAAGTCATTTATAATATAGTTTATTGTCCCACATTATTTACTTGGATTTCCATATCCAATCTTAATTAAATAAACTAATTACCACATACTAAATAAATTTCCCACTTAACCAAATATCAGAAAATTATAATCTCATTATAATTTTATCGAATAATTAATATATCACTTTAATTATTAAATTACGACATCAATATAGCAATTCATGTAATCTTTAACAACTTTCTAACTATTAAATTAAATTAGATTATTATCTAATAAATTTAATTCACAAATATATACTAACAACAATCACATAAATAAAATATTTATTTAATTTAATAAATATTTTAAATTACAAATAAAATTCTGGATTATTACAATTATGGTAGCTTACAATCTTCCACCGTCAATGTGCATAAGGGATTCGTATCTTTTCTTGACTTTACTAATACAGGGGGATAAGAGTCCTACAAAAGACATCAACGTGTACCTTAGACCGTTAGTCGATGACCTTAAGATGTTGTGGGAAATATGTTGTGGACTATCACTGACTTTCCGGCACTTAGGATGGTCAGTGGTTGGTCGACCCATGGTAAATTGTCATGTCCAGTCTGTATAGGGGATGTGCAGGGCACACAACTACGTCATGGGTGAAAAACTTGTTTTTTTGGAACTGCTCAAAGATTCTTGCATGTTGAGCACAGTTATAGAAAGATGTCTACACAGTTCAATAGAAAAATAGAAAAGAAGGGGGTTGTTGGTCGCTTGTCAGGCAACGATGTATTGGGATGGCTAAATAATTTGACATTTTCACTGCCTGGGAAGGAGCATTGTAAGTTGAGAGCAATAGGGTACGGAAAATCTCATAATTAGACACACTTGCCCATTTGGTTTGAGTTGCCATACTGGGGCACACTAGCACTTCGTCATTGCATAGATGTCATGCATACGGAGAAGAATGTGTTCGAGAAGTTGTTTTACACTGTGCTAGATACGATTGGTAAAACAAAAGACAATGATAAATCATGTAAAGACTTGGAGGAAATGAACATCAGGCGGGAATTGTGGCTCCGTCCTAACAACTCAAAACTAAAAGCTCCATTTTTTCTTACCAACCAACAGGTTGAAAACATTTGCAAGTGGCTTAGTGCATTGAAGCTACCAGATGATTATGCTTCTAACATCTCTCGATGTACTAAGGTTGAGCAGTTAAATATTACCGGATTCAAGAGTCATGAATGTCATGTATTCATGCAGAAGTGGATTCCAATTGCCTTTCGTGAAGTATTACCGAGGAATATTAATGATGCATTTACCGCACTTTCAAAAAATTTCAGTATATTTGCTCTACTGTTATAAGGTACAGTGATGTGGATCAGATGGAGAAAAATTTAGTGTTGACAATGTGTAAGTTCAAAATGATCTTACCTCCCGGGTTCTTTGACTCGATGGAGCATTTGCCTATTCATCTGCCATATGAACTTAAGCTTGGAGGACCAGTGCAATTACTATGGAAGATTAAAGGAAGTGGTTGTGCTCAATTATCCAGGTGCTAAAAAGGTCATTACATTTAAGTGTCGTTGGTTTGATACTGCAAAGGGTGTTAAAGTTGATCGTAATAGAATCGTCATAGTAGATATAAAATCGAATTTACAGTCTGATGACGTATTTATGTTAGCCAGCCAAGCAACTCAAGTGTACTACGCCCCTAATGTCGTAAATTATAGAACCCCCTGGTATACAGTTGTCACAACGAAGACTCGGTCATTTGATGGTACATATGACCCGTTACAAGAACAAGTTAGCAATCACAGCCACGTTCTGCTATATAATGATGATGTGTTGGTTGATGATGTCGTTGACTTACTCGACGTTGACGAAGTGGAGGAAGATGTGGTTGTCAGTCCGTATGTACTGGTAGAAGATGATATTGAGGAAGAAATTGATACAGAAGAGGAAGAGACAGAATCAGAAGATGGAAATGAAAATGATTTTGATTCTGACGGGTTTAAAGACGTACTACTTCACTAATTGGTGTTTTGTAAATATTATACAATGAAATTAGATATAATAATTGCAATGAAATTTAATTAACGTCATCGTATCTATGTCTGTTATTTCAGTAGTACAGTTATGCCTCGACATAGCGGTGGAGGTGGCCGCGGTGGTGGCCTCTCCGGATCGGCCGACGGCTCCCAGGGCGGGTCGTCTGCAGATGCTAGTGAGTTGATTTCTTATTTTGGCTCAGTAACGTGTTTTTCATAACTATATTATACATTCATTGACAATATCATAACTATATTAAACATACAGATGCTAGACGTCAACGTCAGTGAGTGCCTAACCTCGGTCGATTAGGCCATTCGCTGGCAGTGCCTGACGTCGTTCCAGTTGATGTCGGCTCGTCTGTGTAGATTTCAACTATCACTTATATATGTTCAATCGCGATGATATCAATTAAAATGTTCTTAATAAATTTTGTATTCTAGTATTATGGATCATGTCGCTAAGGCGACCGTACACGCCATCTGTCTGGCGCATCTCCCTACTGGATGCATGCGATTTAGTCAGTACTCGCGCTACGATGCTGGCTTCATGGTGACAGTGTTGCGCGAGTTTCACGTAAGTCGAATTACATATATTAAATCAAGGTTCATGTTATTTATATATTGTTCAAATAATTAATTATATGTATGTTATGTCTGTTTCATAAAGATACTATAGATACGAGACCGGCATCACTGAGGTGGATGGTGACGTCGTTATCATTGCCCACATCTTAAAGAATTATGCCGGCTGGCTGTACGAGATACGACGGAGGGCAGTCCGGGCAATAAAAGAATTGCCCGGGACTACTTTGCGAGATCATCAGTCGTCGACAGTATTAGATCCTGCATGGGTTGTGATCTGTGCGTACTGGGATGATGCTTCATTTAAGATCAAGTCAGAGCAGATGAAGAAGAATCGAGGCAAGCTGCGAGTTGTACATACTTCTGGCTCACGGTCATTTCAGGAGGTTAAAGCGGTATGTATTTATCTTTAGTTTAGTTTAATATTAAACTACAACTATAGTAATTTAAGTTGATATTATTTAATGTATATAATTTAGGCCATGCAGAGTAGCTTGGCCCGACCTCCTACTATGATGGAGTTCTGGGATAGAGTCCATATGCCGAAGGGCTCTACTTCAGGGTCGACGATGTCTCCAGCTGCACTAGCTATACGGGTAATACATTTAATATAATAAATATTATTTAGGATAATATTACGTAATTTATATGATGATACCAAGATAACTCACATGTACATATATCAATTTATAGGAGTGATTTTAGAAGATCCGCATCCAGCGTATATCAGAGTTGTAGGTTGCTAGGGGCGATGCTGAGACATTAGATTCCACCGTCCCTTCGACCGAGATTAGTTTATCTCAGGACGAGGAGACGACTCTTTGGGTCGCGTCTCAGGATACTCCCACTAGTACTAGCGGCCGGTATCGAGTGTTGGGTTACCGAGGATACCAGCCTATACACCACCAGGAGGTATAATATTTTTAGTCTATTTCTTGTTTATGAATATAGAAAATTCGCCATATTATTCATGTTATATTTATTTTTTTAGGCTCTAGCCAGCGTCTGCGTCTGAGAACCCCCGTGGGACCGTCACATACGGGCGCTGGCTTTGACGATGCTTTGTTCCAGCGTGTTATGGCTGTAGTGTCAGAGAGGTTTGTGACCGATCCGTTGTTCCATCGTCAGGACCTGCCCAGCCGTTCTCGCCTCTATCAGCTTGTGCAGGACATTACAGCTGGTGCCACCGCTGAGAGTACGGGTATCCCTCCGGAGCAGTGGGCCGCAATACACGACGAGATTGTTCGGATGGTGGTTACCTTAGTATAGGACACGTTTGGGCCGATGTTGAGTCAGCCCTCGACTGCTCAGGTATATTATTCGTTTTAAATTCAAATATATATTCTGCATGTAATTTAATTTTCATATAGTTATCTTTAACTGAATCATATATATGGACTAATGAGTTACATTATATTTTATTAACAGGGTGATGAGCGGATTGACGAGCGGGATGACGATGATGGCAATTTTCATACTCCAGAGTAGCGTCGATGCCCGCCCGATGATCCTCCTCATACCGGGGGCTCTACTAGTTTTACTTAGTTTACATTCGTTTGTAGTTTATATTATTTTTGATGTATTGTAGTTTAAACCTTGGCATTTAGTTTAATTTAGCTTAATGAGATGTTTGAAATACATTAGTTTGGATTAATGGGATGTTTTTGACTTTTTACTTATCATTTAGTTGGTTTTTGACATATTTTCGGCCTTGGTAATTGTAATTCGTTTTATTGGTTATATTGTTAGCTTGTGTATGTGTGTGTGCTATTGGAATACAAGTACAGGTACAAGATGTGGGTTAAATCCCTAGATATTGCAAAAACAAATAAAATATTAAAAAAATTACTATTCTCGACGAAATAGTACTATTATCGACGGAATTCTGTCAAAAATACGCACTTCCCTATTTTTGTAATGCTCCCACGTGTCATGCTTATCACCGACCGAATACTCTCGACCGAAGCTTTTCAGTCGGACATATAGTACCCTCAACCGAATATTCAGTCGATGATAAGTCCGTCGAGGTTAAGTATCCCCGACCGAAAGATTGACGGACTTAATTTCGACCTGCTTATATACGACCGAATTTCTGACCAAACATTCCATCGGAAATAAGGTTAACCTCGAAGGAATATGCTTATTACCGACAGAAGATTCCGTCGGAAATAACCCTTTTTGTTGTAGTGGACAGAATTATCTTTTTATAAAATAATGGCAAAATTTTTACAGTTAAACTGTTGAACTACCTGGTGGTAAAAGTACAGTAATACGCGTGGTTGCATAGGAGCACACGGTATTGATTGTTGATGCTTAATGAGAAGTCACTCAATTATAATCAATTATTGCTACAGTAGTTGCTGCATAATATCTCTCATATTATTGATTCAATTTTTGTCACAGTATCATCTGCATAATATCTTATATTATAATTGAGACGACAAAGTTATTAATATTTTTATTTACAGTATTGACAATGTCTAGAAAGTTCTGTCAAGGAGAGGTTTTGTTACCTAATTGCGCGTCAATAGGGAGAAATCCTTATCGGAAAGCCCCCTCTTTCCTGGGAATGATCTAGTTGTTAAATATTGTGAGTTATAATATTAATGATGAATAAGTTCGTGTTGATTAAAGATGAAATTGATATTTCCATTATGTTGGGATTATTAGTGTTAGTGGAAATTAACATCTATTTCGATAATAATGGATGTCTAGAGGTTATATTGACTAATCGGGTAATTAATCGGATAAATGAGCAATTAATTGCTAATAATTCACGTGCTTATAAATATTTATTCACATGTGTGTACTATTGATTCACATGCATGTACTATTAGGAGAGTTGTGCAAGATTGATAATACTTACATGACTAAATTAAAAATGGAGGTATAGATGAAGGTACTATACTGTAATTATTTTTTTCTAATGATTGTACTATTGAGTCAAATTATTGTACTATTGATTCACATGATATAATATTAGGGGAGGTGGTGCAAGTTTGATAATATTTGCAGGACTAAATTAAAAATGAAGGTATTATATTGTAATATTTCGAGCCCCAAAATGTACAATTATAGAAACTAAATTTTTTTATAAATAGAAGCTCATTCTTCTTTAATTCTCACCAATTCACTAAGACTCACAAGAGCAATTATAGAAAGAGAAGCTTTAGAGAGAAAGTAGAAGAGAAGTCTGCTACCTCACTATTTCAGTATACAGTCTTCTTCTGAGGTAAGGGATATTATTTTTTTCAGTATTCATAGGAATAATATTGTCTTCCATACTCTGTAGTATGTGAGTAATATTATTTCATCTCGTATTCCTCATTATACCCTCATTTTGTTAAAATATTTTTTCTATACATTCTTGTTAAATTTTTAGCTTTTCATGTCGGAATACTGTCCATGAGTAGTATTCATTTTTATGGTACTATTCACAAAGTACTATTCACGGGGTACTAATCACAAAGTACTTTTCACGGGTACTATTTATAAAGTACTATTTACGAGTACTATTCACAAAGTACTATTCACGGGGTACTATTCATAAAGTACTATTCCCAAAGTACTATTCACCCAGGGAATTATTCATGACAAAAATTGATTTCTTTGCTGTCCAAATCATTTTTGATACAATATTATTCTTGAATTTTACTCCACAAAGCAGTATCATGTTGAAAATTTGGATATTATTGAATTCTGGATAAATTAGGTTATAATCTTTAAAAATTTATCCTTTTCTTTCTTTTAATTGAATTCTTATATCATTATCATCATCCTCATGCTTATATTGTTATAAAAGTCATCTATGGCTTACGTGCATAGATGTACTATTGATTGGTATGATTATAACCAGGGATTATTCGGTATAATCTTGACCGTAATGTTATAAATGATGTGGTAAAAATCCTCATTAGGCCTGTAGTGCATTGATGGACAGTTTTTGGTATGATTATAACAAGGGATTATTCGGTATAATCATGACCATTGATGATTACATGAATATGTTTTGCCCGTAGTGCAGAGATGATTCGATGATGTGGTTTATTTATTAAGCCGAGTCTCAGCGATAAAATTGATGATAAACTTTTTAAATCATAGAAGATAGTAGATATCATGCTCTACTTGACTCTTCTAATGGATTGTTTGTTCCGCTGCAGTTAAACTTGATGTTTATTATATTTTATCAGTTTAACACTGTTGAAGGCTAACGATAATTTATTATGCATTATCTTAGACATAATATTTCTTACTGGGCTAGTTGAGTTAACCCTTTTGCTTTCATTGTTCTCTTCAGGAAATGAGAGCGTAGTTAGGACTAGTCGGGGAACGGAGTGACGGTCCAGATGTTTGCATTAGTAGTCCTCACTATTCAGTAAAATAGTCTGGTAATAATTGTAATGAGAACTTTATTTGAGTTTGGATACTCTCTACGAGACATTATCTGTTTTAAAACTCTCAGCTACGTTTTGTCGTACTGTATAAAAGAAGTTTATATTTAAATTTTGTACCATGTATTTGGCGACTCAAGATGGCTGGTTTATACCTATTTTGGGGGCGTCACATTTGGTATCAAATCTTAGGGATATGATCCCTGGCTGAGATGTGAGACTAGAAATAGGAGGGGAGAGACGGAAAATTCATTCGCTAGTATGACCTACCTAAGTTTATTTAGTATTTATTTGGTCGGTCAGCGTATAGGGATAATATGTGACATGTCAATTAACCTTTGTTTTGTGGCAGTATTTAAAAATGACATCCGAAAATATTGAGATAAGCAATGAAGCACATGAGATCGTTGAGTCACCAATGATCAATACTCAGGATAATGTGCATCAGGATGGCAATAATCCTCAAGAAAACAACAACGCTGACCAAATGATGAATGATGGGATGTTAAGAGGCTTTATGCAATTCATGCAACATCAGGCGAGAGCGGCTCCTGTTCAAAATACAGGTGGAAACACTGGCAACTCTCAGACGGTCACCGCTAAACAGTTCAAGGAGCTGGGATCACCGGAGTTATTGGAAAGCCAAAACCACTTAATGCGAAGACGTGGATAAAGCAGATCACCAAGATATTTGATGTCTTGGGATGCTCCGAGGAGCAAAAGGTTCCCTTTACCACCTTTATGTTACGAGGAGAAGCAGATTACTGGTGGGAATCGGTAAAGTGTACTCAACCTGCCGCACTGAAGATGTCTTGGGAGAAATTCCAAGAACTGTTCAACGACAAGTACTTTCCCGAAAGTGTTCGTCACATGAAGGAGGTAGAGTTCGTCAAGCTGGAGCAAAATAATATGACCATGTCACAGTACGAAACTAAGTTTGCTGAGTTGTCCCAGTTTGCGTCCCACTTGGTTGATAATGAGGAGAGAATGACGTGGATGCTTCTAAGAGGTTTTAATCCTGAGATACCGCAATACTTAAATTCTCACAAACTGTGTTTATTCAGATGTTATAAATAGGGCTCAGTTATTGCAGTGCGATAATGAGTCAACCCAACCAAGAGAGAGTAGCTAACAAAATGATAATTCCAGTGGTAGCAGTCATCGAAGCGGTGATAACAAACGTGGTGGAAATCAACATGCCAGAAATGGTAACCACTTCGGTTGTAATCATGGATAAGACAATAAAAGTGGAAATTTCAAGAAGAGGAGATTAATTAATGATGGAACGGCGTCAGAACCAACACCTGTTGTTAAGGAAGGGGAACGACCGTCGGTCGTATGTTACAAATGCGGAGGGGAGGGACACATCAGTCCAAACTGTACGCAGCAGTCCAAAGCATGTTACAATTAGGGAAGAGAAGGTCACCTAGCCCAATTTTGTCATTACTAAAGTCAAGTCTAGCTGGGATGGAGGCATCAAAGGTCGTCCCAGACAAGACAAAACCGGTAGTTCAAGGGAGAGCATTTGTCGTAACCTCCCATAAAGTGAGGAATCCAAACAAGGTGATCACGGGTAAGTTATTCATAAACTCTAGCAAAGTCTATACCTTATTTGATACCAGTTCTACCCATTCTTTTATTTCTCCTACTTGCGCTCAACGTTTAAATTTGACTCCGGAGAAATTAGACTTTGACTTATCTGTTGAAACTCCGTTAGGAGAAACCTTCATTACATCAACTGTTTATAAGTCTTGTTTGATTCAAATCGGTAACCGCAAGTTACCTATCAATCTTAATTCCTTAAAAATACTTACATTTGACGTGATTCTAGGGATTGATTGGTTAACTACGCATCATGCTAAAATTGATTGTTTTTGTAAGGTTGTTAGCTTTCATATTCCTAATAAACCTATTATGCGAATTCAAGCGACCAAACTATTAAAATCAATCACGGTCATCTCAAGCCATAAAGCTATTCATTTATTGAAAAACAGATGTCAAGCTTTCTTAGCTCATGCCACATATTTAAACAAAAATACGTAAGATTTGAATGATATTTCTATTGTTAATAAATTTTCTGACGTATTCCCCGAAGAACTTCTTGGCCTACCCCTGGAGCCTGAAATCGAGTTTAGTATCGACCTTGAACCCGGTATAAAACCCATTTCCAAAGACCCATATCTAATGGCTCCTATTGAACTTCAGGAGTTAAAAATCCAACTGCAGGAATTGTTAGCCATCGATTTCATTCGATCTAGTACTTCTCCTTGGGGTACTTCTGTTTTATTCGTGAAAAAGAAATATAGAAGTATGCAATTTTTTATTGATTATCGACAGTTGAATCATGTCACCATCAAAAATAGGTACCCGTTGCCTCGTATTGAAGACCTGTATGACCAGTTACAAGGCACCAAGTTCTTTTTAAAGATCGGTATTCATTCTAGATATCATCAGTTGAAGATTAAAACTGATGACATTCTAAAGACTGCTTTCAAAACTCGGTACAGGCATTACGAATTCCTAGTCATGTCTTTTGGATTGACTAATGCTCCTTCTGCCTTCATGGATATGATGAACTGAGTATTCGAGGAATATTTGGATCACTTTGTGGTCGTCTTTATTGATGACATCCTCATTTACTCCAAAAGTCATTAAGATCATGAGCAACACCTGAGGCTGATACTCCAAAATCTTTATGAAAACAAGTTATATGCCAAGTTGAAGAAATACGAGTTCTAGCTTGAGGAAGTAACATTCCTTGGGCACATGATATCAAATCATGGAATATCTGTTTACCCGGCAAAGATTGAAGTAATTCAAAGCTGGGAGCAACCTAAGTCAGTGATCGAAATACGTAGCTTTCTCGACTTAGCTGGTTATTATCAGAGATTCGTAGAAGGGTTTTCTCGAATCACTACTCCATTAACTCAGCTGACTCGAAAAGATTTAAAATTCGGTTGGAGCGAGGAATGTGAGAAGAGTTTTTAAGAACTCAAGAGGAGACTTATTTCAGTACTTGTTCTGTGACGGCCCCGAATCTGAGGTACCGAATCACCGCAGATCCAATTCGATCATTCTATACAACTATTACTATTTACAGAAAATATAAACATAAATTGTTTATACAATAACTTTACACATTATTCCACAAGGTCGAGTAACCTTAACTTAATACACAATTCATAAATTTTCTAACAAATAACATTATTATTATACAATTCATTTACAAATCTACTGCACATGTATATTAAAGCTGGAACTGTCTTGAACCTTTCCTTGTATCCGACGCATTCGCCTTAATCTGCAATGTTTTATTATGATATAGCAAGGATGAGCATAAAAATTGCCCAAGCAAGTTTAAGTTCAATAATATAACGATATATCATGAATGAAAGAGTCTGAATAATAAGCTGGCTATAATTCAACAATATAATTATGAACTAGCAGGAACAAATTTATTACTGAAAAAGTATTATACATGAACAAATATATCTAAACCAACTGGTAATGAAGGTGATTAGCCTTTCATACCTGAATTATACATGCAATATGTACAGAGTACAATTCATGGCAACCAGTAATGATTAACCATAAGCATATCCAAATGAAATAACTCTTAGTAGAGTTAAGTAAAAATAAACTTGCCTGAACCGTTGATTACCGCTACGCAATTTATATCACCTTATCCGAAGACCTAATATTAATAATATAGATCTCTAATATTAGAATAATATCATCACAATACAGTACTATTATATATATACATACCTACACAGAATAACCTAAACACATAACCCTATCAGTCTATTACACACATAATACACGGTATCAAGTTAAACTATTTCAGTCTGACTTGAATCCGACAAAATTCTAACGTTACGACGGTCTAGTCAGACTTTTATCGAGTCTAAGTTCAATTAAACTCTGACTAATACTTAACAATTAACTCAAATAATTTTAATAACAGTCAAAATATTTTTCATAAGTTCCTAATAATTTTCAAATAATTATTATCATTTATCTTGATTTTTCAATCATTAAAAACATATTTAAATGAATTAAATACCACATAATTCTTTTATCATTAATATTTATTTATTATCAAATATTAATGAAATACATGTCATAATATTATAATATATTTATAATATCACAAAGTATTTTTAATACATTAAAATCATATTTATATGATTTTTAAACCGTTAAATTCATTATCCGATAATTGGTTTTAATATTAAAATATTAATATTTTCATGACAAAATATCAAAAGTTATAGTTTATAACTTAAAATACTTTTATAACACTTAAATCATTTTTATATGATTTATAAATAATTTATTCTATTTTTCCATAATTTATTTAATATATTATTTAAATAAAATAATTATCATTAATATTGATTAATTAATGAAATTCATCCTAAAATATTAAAAGTCACTGGAAATATCTTTAAATATTTTCTTATACCATAATATTATTTTTCATGATTTTGCATGTATTTAAATCATTTTTAAATTATTTATTTAATATTATAATTAAATAAATTAAATACCATTTATATTCCAAAAATATTAAATATTTATGAAATATACTCTAAATAATTAAAAACTAATTTTCAGTATTTAAAATAATTTTTCAGAATTTATTATGTATTTTTAATCATTAAAAACCATTTTTATCTATTTTTAAATAATTTTTAGTAATTCAGAAATTAAAATAAATAGAAACCTTCGCTAAAGGGCCCTATAGCGACAGACCCGTCGCTATAGGTGTCCTTGGCCTATTCTTGAGTGTTCTTAAGTTTCATAGTCAGACAATAAGGTGGGTCGTTTGACCGGTTCTAATCCTATGTTCTAGTTAAATTCTGGACTGGTAATGGTGTTATAGTTATAGTATAAGTGTTATACTACAACTATCAATTGAGTTCATGGCCAAAACGTTACTTAATCGAGAGATCTACGCTGTAAAAAAACATGTCAGAACTGTTCTTCATTTCTGGGTTTTCCAGAAATGAAGAACAGTTGTTAGGTCTTACTTTGAGCCTCCAGATCTAGGCCTTCCAAGTATTATTAATGTAATATTAAGGTTCCATTGTGTAGTACTCATGTCCCTGTACAACTACATAACCTCATATCATCTTAACAACAACAGATCTAAGCTATCAAGGCTGGTCAAACTAGTGGTCAGTAAACGGGTCTTGAAGATTCTGGGTTACCCAGAATCTCCTTCCGGCATGTAGGTCAACGGTTGTTTGACCACGTATACATTTGATTCTGAGTATGATCTAAGTGATCTAGTGGTTTGAGAATGTAGATAGCATGTCAGAATACAATACCAAAACAACAACATGGCCAAAAAAATAAAACGACTGCAAGATCAGAGGCTTGCAAAATCTTGTCAGAGGTTACTGAGATTTCTAGGCTGCCTAGAAATCAGTTTCTGTGAACGATCAACGAGGTTTGATCGCTAGTATCTCTCAATATATTAATGATCTGGTCATGTTTCTAGTTTCAGATCACAGACAACATGTCATAGAACATGAGTAAAACATAAAACCAGAAAAATCAAAAATAGAGAAGGATTTACAGGCCCTGACATTAGCTTGTCAGGCCATGATTTTCCAGTTTTTTCCAGATTTCTATAATCATCAAATCTGAGCATCAAAATGATATGGATCTAGGTTTTGACCACCCAGATCATCAAGTGAAACCCTCTAGCACATATCTAAACAACAAACAACAACATTAACTTAAGATCACAAATTTCGAAATTGTAGGGTTCTTATACCTTTCAAGCATGATCTTTGATTTCTGACTTTGTGATCTGATCTTGGTAAGTTATAAACTGATCATGTCTTAGCTCTTCACTCCCTCTCACACTAGATTTCGAAAAGTTAGAAAGAAAAGGGACTTGGAGAAAACGAAATTGAAAGTATGCATTTTCTCTATCTTAATCTAATGTACATGGCATGATTCAATGTATTAGTTGCTAGGTGTCCCCAAATCTGATCTTGGATGATTTAATGCATATGGGATAAACATTAGAGTATTGAGTCGTCAAGATTGCCATATCTTTTGTTTAGGTTTTAAGAAAAGGGTATTTTAGTCATTTTGCATAACATTTTAATGGCATTCTAGTAAATGGGCAAACCCTTAGGGTTTAGGGTTTGGTTTAGGGTTTAGGGTTTAAACAATTTTAGGATTTAGGGTTTAACCCTTAACTTTGAAATTTAATTTCTAACATTTCCAAATTTTTGATTTTAAAAATAGAAAATTAATATTTCTAAATTATAATTAGGATTGTCTAATTATATTAAAATTTCTTAATCATAATTTTAATTATCATTTTAATTAGATTATCATTTTAATTAGGATTATCATTTTAAATAAATTATCATTTTAATTAGGATAACATTTCCTAATTAAAAATAGAAAATTAATATTTCTAAATTATAATTAGGATTGTCTAATTATATTAAAATTTCTTAATCATAATTTTAATTATCATTTTAATTAGATTATCATTTTAATTAGGATTATCATTTTAAATAAATTATCATTTTAATTAGGATAACATTTCCTAATTAAAATGATAATTTAGCAATTAGGATCAAAATTGCTCATTAGGGTTTACAAACCAAAAATTAGGGATTCTAATAGAAAAATAATTTCCTAATTTAGAAATTAGATTTTTTAATTAGATTAGGGTTTGCTAATTAATTAAGCTTTACCCTAACTAATCTTATAATTATTTACACTTACGCCATTAAGTTCCCAATTTAGGATTTTCCCGGAACTGAATTTAGGGTTTACAGAACCGGTTTCTAGGATTTTTTATTAATCACTAGGGTTATCTAACCGAACGTTGACGTTCTTAATATATAATTAGGGTTTGTTACGGAAATCGTTTATCTGGTTAACCCTTGACCCTACACCACATCATGTACACATATACATAGAACATAAACTCTTATTCCCTAATCCTGAATAATTCACTTAAATTCTTCACATAATTTTGAAATCCTCAAAATTCATTCTTAAAAATATCAAACGCATACACTTATTTTCTGTCTAGATTCTAATTTTGAACCTTAAATCAATAAATAAAATTTTTAAAAATATTATAAATTCTAGGGTTGTCACATGTTCTGACAATACCATCTTGCTCAGAGGGATTTGTCATCTACAGTGATGCTTCATGTAAAGGGTTAGGATGTGTTCTTGTGAAACATGGGAAATTCATAACTTATGCCTCACGACAACTAAAACAATATGAGAGGAATTATCCTGCTAATGATCTAGAGTTGGCAGCTGTCATTTTTGCTTTTAATATTTGGAGGCATTACCTGTATGGAGAGAAGGTGGAGATCTACACGAATCATAAAAGCCTCAAATATTTGTTCACTAAAAAGGAACTCAACATGCGGCAATGACAATGGCTTGAGTTATTGAAAGATTACGATCATACCATTCAATACCATCCTGGAAAAGCGAACGTAGTAGCTGACGCATTGAGTAGAAGATCATATGCGGGTACAAGTGCGATATTGTCAACGCAAAAGCCCATTTTGTATGACTTACAAAGGATGGAGATAGAGTTAAAGACTCCATGGACCCATGTAATGATGGCGAATATACGAGTAGAACCAACTTTAATCGATAAAGTTAAAGCTGGTCAAGTTACAGACCTGGAGCTGATGCATTTGAGGAAGAAAGTGCAAGAAGGTGCTATTCCGGAAGCAAGAATCGATGAAGAAGGAATATTTCGAGTCAACTCCAGACTTTGTGTTCCTAACGATTCTAACTTGAAGTATAAATTCCTGCTGGAGGCGCACAACACACCGTTTGCAATCCATCCTGGGAGTACCAAAGTGTATCATGATTTTCGACATATATTTTGCTGTAGCAATATGAAGAGAGAGATAGCGGGGTTTATCTCAAGGTGTCTAACTTGTCAACGAGTCAAGACGGGGCATCAAGTGCCAAAAGGTCCATTGTAACCACTTGAAATTCCAGAATGGAAGTGGGAGCACATTACCATGGATTTTGTTACTGGTCTTCCTAAGGTTTCTCAAGGCATAGATGTGATTTGGGTCATTGTTGATAGATTGACCAAGTCTGCTCATTTCTTACCGATGTAAGAAACTTATACACTTGAACGTCTTGCTCGTATGTACATAAACGAGATTGTAAGATTGCATGGTATGCCAGTATCCATAGTTTCTGATCGAGACCCAAGATTCACTTCACAATTTTGGGTTAGTTTGCAAAAAGCTATGGGCATGGATTAATGATTTAGTTCGGCATATCATCCTCAAACGAACGGGCAGTCATAGAGGACTATTCACACTTTTGAAGATTTATTAAGACTTTGTGTCCTTGACTTCAAAGGAGATTGGGACAAGTTCTTACCATTGGAGGAGTTTTCCTACAACAACAGTTATCAAGCAAGTATTGGCATGGCTCCATTTGAGGCGTTATATGGAAGAAAGTGTTGTTCTCCAGTATGTTGGGATGAGGTGGGTGAAGCAACGTTGTTGGGACCGGAGTTGGTACGTATGACTACGAAAAAGATTCAAACGATCCGACAACGAATAAAATCTTGAACCGCATTATTGAATTAGAACCGGACGAGATAGCGGAAGACTTAACGTATGAAGAGGTACCTGTTAAAATCTTCGATAAGAAGGATCATATTCTACGCTTCATGGTTATACCTCAAGTCAAAGTTTTGTGAAGAAACCATGATGTTGAGGAAATGACATGGGAGTTAGAATCTGAAATGAAGTCAAGGTATCCTCACCTCTTCGACATACCAGGTACACACCCTAATTTCGAGGACAAAATTTCATAAAAAGGGGAGGTTGTAAGATCCCCAACTTTTATGAATAAAGATTAATTCTTCTCGAAATATATTTTTGAATATTATAGTATGGATTTGATATAATGTTATAGTTGTGGGTATTATTTACAAATTTTGCAAAGTAAGCAAGTGGTTATATAATATTCGATTGGTCGGGGAATATTCGTTTTAACAGAGAATATTCTTACGAAGGCACAATCATTGGTGGACCCCACAACGGAAGTATTATCGTAGTTAGAAAACGACATAATTGTCTTTTTATAAAAATAACGGCGAAAGTTTTACCGTTAAATTGTTGAACTACCCGGTGGTAAAAGTATAGTAATATGCGTGGTTGCATAGTAGCACACAGTATTGATTATTGATGCTTACGTGAGAAGTCACTCAGTTATACTCAAATATTGCTACAGTAGTTACTGCATAATATCTCTCATATTATTGATTCAACTATTGTCACAGTATCATCTGCATAATATCTTATATTATTAAATCAATAATTGAGATGAGAAATTTATGCATATTATAATTTATAGTATTGACAATGTCTAGAAAGTTATGTCAACGAGAGGTTTGGTCACCTAATTGCGCGCCAATACAAAGAAATCCTTATCAAAAAGCCCCCTTTTTCTGCGAATGATCTGGTTGTTAAATATTATGAGATATAATATTAATGATGAATAAATTCGTGTTGATTAAAGATGAAATTTATATTTCCATTATGTTGGGATTATTAGTGTTAGTGGAAATCGACATCTATTTCGATAATAATGGATGTCTGGAGGTTATATTGACCAATCGGATAAATAATCGGATAAATGAGAAATTAATTGCTATTATTTCATATTTTTAAAACTATTTGTTTACATTTGTGTACTATTTATTCACATGTATGTACTATTAGGGGAGGTGGTGCAAAATTGATAATACTTGCATGACTAAATTAAAAATGAAGGTATAGATGAAGGTACTATACTGTAATTATTTTTTTCACATGATTGTACTATTGAGTCACATGATTGTACTATTGATTCACATGATTTACAATTAGGGCAGGTGGTGCAAGTTTGATAATACTTGCAGGACTAAATTAAAAATCAAGGAAAAGATGAAGGTATGATACTGTAATATTTCGAGCTCCAAAACGTGCAATTATCGATACTATGTTTTCCTATAAATAGAAGCTCATTTTTCTTTCATTCTCACCAATTTAATAAGACTCACAAGAGCAATTATAGAAAGAGAAGCTATAGAGAGAGAAGCTTTAGAGAGAAAGTAGAAGAGAAGTCTTCTACCTCACTATTCCAGTATCCAATCTTCTTCTGAGGTAAGGGATATTATTTTTTCAGTATTCATAGGAATAATATTGTCTTCCATACTCTGTAGTGTGTGAGTAATATTATTTTATCTTGTATTCCTGATTATACCCTCATTTTGTTAAAGTATTTCTTCTATACTCCGTGAAATTAGTAGAATATCCTTGAAATTTGCGCTTCATCTAGTATCGTTTCACAAGGATTTTTTTTTTTGCACATTATTGTTAAAATGTAAGCTTTTCATGTCGGAGTACTTTCCATGAGTAGTATTCATTTTTATGGTACTATTCAAAAAGTACTATTCACGGGGTACTATTCACAAAGTACTATTCACGGGTACTATTCATAAAGTACTATTAATGAGTACTATTCATTGGATACTATTCCCAAAGTACTATTCACGATGTACTATTCACTCTGGTACTATTCACCCAGGGAATTATTCTTGATAAAAATTGATTTCTTTGCTGTCCAAATCATTTTTGATACAATATTATTATTGAATTTTACTCCACAAATCAGTATCATGTTGACAATTTGGACATTATTGAATTCTACATAAATTAAGTTATAATCTTTAAAAATTTATTATTTGCTTTCTTTTAATTGAATTCTTATATCATTGTAATCATCATCATTCTTATATTGTGATAAAAGTCATATGTTACTTGCGTGCATAGATTTACTATTGATTGGTATGATCATGACCAAGGATTATTCGGTATAATTATGACTGTAATGTTACAAATGATGTGGTAAAAATCATCATTGGCTTGTAGTGCATTGATGGACAGTTGTTGGTATGATTATGACCAGAGATTATTCGGTATAATCATGACCATTGATGATTACATGAATATCCTTGGCCTGTAGTGCAGGGATGATTCGATGATGTGGTTTATTTATTAAGCCGAGTCTCAGCGATAAAATTGATGATAAACTTTTTAAATCATAGAAGATAGTAGATATCATGCTCTACTTGACTCTTCTAATGGATTGCTTGTTCTGCTGCAATTAAATTTGATGTTTATTATATTTTATCAGTTTAACACTGTTGAAGGCTAACGATAATTTATTCTGCATTATCTTTGTCATAATATTTCTTACTGGGCTAGTTGAGCTCACCCTTTTGCTTTAATTGTTCTCTTCAGGAAATGAGAACGTAGTTAGGACTTGTCGAGGAACGGAGTGACGGTCCAGATGTTTGTATTAGTAGTCCTCACTATTCAGTAAAAAAGTGTGGTAATAATTGTAATGATGACTTTATTTGAGTTTGGATACTCTCTACGAGACATTATCCGTTTTGAAACTCTCAGTTACGTTTTGTCGTACTGTATAAAAGAAGTTTTTATTTAAATTTTGTACCATGTATTTGGCGACTCGAGATGACTGATGTATACCTAATTTGAGGGCGTCATAGTTGGTATCAAAGCTTAGGGATATGATCCCTCATTTTGTTAAAGTATTGCTTCTATACTCCGTGAAATTAGTAGAATATCCTTGAAATTTGTGCTTCATCTAGTATCGTTTCACAAGGATTTTTTCTGGTCATTCTTGTAAAATTGTAAGCTTTTCATGTCGGAGTATTGTCCATGTGTAGTATTCATTTTTATGGTACTATTCACAAAGTACTATTCACGAGATACTATTCGCAAAGTACTATTCATGGGTACTATTCATAAAGTACTATTAATGAGTACTATTCATTGGGTACTATTCCCGAAGTACTATTCACTCGGGTACTATTCACCTAGGGAATTATTCATGACAAAATTTGATTTCTTTGTTGTCCAAATCATTTTTGATACAATATTATTCTTGAATTATACTCCACAAAGTAGTATCATGTTGACAATTTGGACATTATTGAATTCTACATAAATTAAGTTATAATCTTTAAAAATTTATCATTTGCTTTCTTTTAATTGAATTCTTATATCATTGTCATCATCATCATGCTTATATTGTGATAAAAATCATATGTGGCTTACGTGCATAGATGTACTATTGATTGGTATGATCATGACCAGGGATTATTCGGTATAATCATGACCGTAATGTTACAAACGATGTGGTAAAAATCCTCATTGGCCTGTAGTGCATTGATGGACAGTTGTTGGTATGATTATGACCAGGGATTATTCGGTATAATAATGACCATTGATGATTACATGAATATGTTTTGCCCGTAGTGCAGGGATAATTCGAAGATGTGGTTTATTTATTAAGCTGAGTCTCAGCGATAAAATTGATGATAAACTTTTTAAATCGTAGAAGATAGTAGATATCATGCTCTACTTGGCTCTTCTAATGGATTGTTTGTTACGTTGCAGTTAAACTTGATGTTTACTATATTTTATCTGTTTAGCACTGTTGAAGGCTAACGATAATTTATTTTACATTATCTTAGTCATAATATTTCTTACTAGGCTAGTTGAGCTCACCCTTTTACTTTCATTGTTCTTTTCAGAAAATGAGAATGTAGCTGGGACTAGTCGGGGAACGGAATGACAGTCCAGATGTTTGCATTAGTAGTCCTCACTATTCAGTAAAATAGTGTGATAATAATTGTAATGAGAACTTTATTTGAGTTTGGATACTCTCTACGAGACATTATCCGTTTTGAAACTCTCAGCTACATTTTGTCGTACTGTATAAAAGAAGTTTGTATTTAAATTATGTACCATGTATTTGGCGACTCAAGATGGGTGATGTATACCTATTTTGGGGGTTTCACACATGACAGAACAAGGACAGCCAAACCATGTTAGAAAAAATCGCACATGAAGATCTGGGTTTCCTAGAAAACCTTCAAGAGACAGTTTGGTCAACCTATTTTGACCATGAGTATCTATGATTCTATTACGGATCTAGGTGATCTAAAAGCTTAAAAGTGTAGTCCTTATGTCATACTACAAAGATCAAACACTAACATGGTCATTAACCTTAACAGTAGCAAGATCCGGGCACTGCAAAAAGCTGTCAGAATTTTCTAGGCAAAATCGGGCTGCCCAGAAACTGATTTCGTGAAGGGTCAACGCAGTTTGACTGCTTATAACTTTCGATCTACAGATGATTTGGGCTTGATTCAAGTTCCAGATCAAAGCTCTTACAACAAAGAACATATCTATGACATAAAATGCATCAAAACAGTTACAGGTATAGATCTAAGGCCTCTGACATATGGCTGTCAGGCCACTTTTCCAACTTTTTCCAGATTTCTAAAAATACTATTTTTGTGCATCTAAGTGTTATAGATCTATTATCTATCAACCCAGATAACTCAAAGACACCCTAATACACAACTTTAACCAACCAATTACAACATATAACATAAAATCACTGATTTTGAAATTATAGGGTTTATACCTTTCTAGCTTTGATATTTGATTTCTGACTTTTGATTCTGATATTGGCTTGCGATGAAATGATCTTAGCTTGGTTTCTAACTCTCTCTCACTCTAGATTTCGAAAATTGTGGAGAGAGAAAGTCTTGGAGAAAATGAAAATTAAAATATGCATTTTCTCTCACTTAATTTATATAAATAATATGATTCAATGTATTTGATCTAACAAGTTGGCTGATATTTGACACATGGCTAGGGCAAGGGCTACGGCTAGGGTGGTTCACCAACTCAAGATCATGGCAAGATTTACAAGTTACTCACAAAATAATACAAAAAGGGTACTTTAGTCATTTTAATTTTAGTTTTAGTGGTATACATGTCAATTGTCCAACCCCTTAGGGGTTTAGGGTTTAACCCTTAGGTTTGCAATTTAATTTCTATGATTTCCAAATTTTGATTTTCAAAATAGAAAATTAATATTTCTAAATTATAATTAGGATTTTTTTGATTATATTAAAATTTACTAATCATTATTCAAGCTTGCTAATTAGGATTAACATTTCCTAATTAAAATTGCTAATTTAGCAATTAGGGTTTCCAATTCAAAATTAGGTTTTCTAATTATTAGGGTTTCAAGTAAATCATTAGGGTTTTCCCTAATTAGGTTTTAATTAATAACATTTAAACCTTAGGGGTTTCAACTTCCAAATTAGGGTTTCGGGTTCCCGGAACTAAAATTAGGGTTTCCAGAACCAGTTTTAAGGTTTCTTATAAATCGTAAGAATTTTCAAACTGAACGTTGACGTTCTTAATATAATATTAGGGTTTGCCAATGATATAGATTATCTGGTCAACCCTTGACCCTTAACCACATACTGTACACATATACAACCATATACACATAACATATTCACTTATATTCTTAATCCTGAAAAATTCACCACATAAATTTTTAAATTCACAAAATTCCTTCTCGAAAATCTCAAATACATTCACTTATTTTCTATACAGGTTTACTATTTAACCTTAATTCATTATTTTAAGATTTTATTAATATCTAAATTCTCAGGTTGTCACAATGTCAATGTTGTGTAAGACTATTATTTGTTTATGTTTCCGCATTTGAGAATTAAGGTTAGTATGACCTGGGATTGATGTATTTATTTCAGATGATGTAACTCCTTAAGGAGAGGATTTATTTCTATCTATTTATGTTTTCATTTATTATGGGTAGATAGACATACGTTGTTTTTATAGTGAAAACCAAAACATGTGAGAATTGAAGTACCCGGATTTAGGGGTGTCACAGGTTGGTATCAAAGCTATAGGTTATGAACCTTAGGTGGGGGAACAACCTTAGGTAGTAGCCTTATAGGAAGAATATAGTGATGGAAAACTCTTATCGAGTTCTAAGAAATGAATTCCTTAATTCATTTAATATAATAAAAGACTTTATGTGCTTATGTGATAAATTATGTGCTCCCTAGTACAGCTTAGTAACTAAAACTTAAAACTGTGTTGTCAGGATGTCGGATGTTGGAGGAGCTAGTCGAGCTTGGGAGGAGGAACCCTGAGTACCTACGGAGGAGGATCCCCGAGACATTCATGTCGTCAGGGAGAAATTGGTACAGAGAAAGCCATCTCCGTTGATCACTATTGTTGGTCAGGAGCATGAGCCCTCATCTAGAGGAGGATCAAGAGAAAGAAGATGAGTTCCCACCGAAATCTATCAGTGCTGAGATGTTAGATGAGTTGTATGACCATAACGTAGAGTTACGTGACACTGTTCAAGAGCTGAATGAGAGGACGATTATTCAGTTGCTTACCATCGAGCATAGGGATAGGGAAGTTATGACTCTTCACACACATCTAGGAAACGTAGAGTGAGATTTGGTCCATGAAAAGGGTCAAACTGAGGAGAAGTCCGAGGAAATAGAGAAGTTGAAGAATGAACTGAA
The DNA here is from genome assembly GCA_020205505.1 of Panax japonicus. NCBI lineage: Eukaryota > Viridiplantae > Streptophyta > Magnoliopsida > Apiales > Araliaceae > Panax > Panax japonicus. Next base: position 17,853,062 of record CM035101.1, on the reverse strand, counting down.
AGAGAACTCAGCAAGGCTAACCATAGCAAAGGAGGCCTGGGTAAGGGAATCAAATCATGCTTATCTTGCAGAAGAGGATTGTCATGCGAAGAATGCTAAGCATAGAGAGACGTATTCTACACTTCATAATGCAATGGATGAGGCCGAAGATCGAGTTATGAGATACCCAATTCAGTTCGAAGGACTACCATCATACATGCTAGATCACAGGACGATGTCCCGCATTATGGAAGAAGAATGTAGCAAGGCTATCCCACGCCTTAGTAGGCAGTGATAGGATTAGTTTAATTATGTGAAAACATATCTGGTATTTAAAATGTAAATTCCGATGTGTTTATAAACAAAGGAATATTTTAATATTTTAAATCTTGTAGATTCTTTATCTCGGGATAGTTGATGTAAAGAGCAGTTATGCTATCGTAGTTTGTAAAAACTTTTGATTAAATAAATATATCAAGTTGTTTGAGAAAGTATATTAAGTGATTATGTTAAATTGTTTGAGTTAAGCCTTAAATATTTAGACAATTGGATAAAGATCTAATAAACATATATATTAACAGAAATATGCCACCGAGAAGAAGACCAAACCATCAACCAGCTCAAGAAGAATCGACGAACAACAACAAAAACAATGCCAATGCTAACCCCATTCAGTAATTGGTGAACTTATTAGCTAGAGCGATTCATAATCAACCCCAAGCTCCACCAAATACAACGTTCAAGGATTTCAAGACGGTGGGACCGCCAGAGTTTAAAGGCTCCATGAACCCGATAGAAGCTCAGACTTGGGTTATGGAGATGGAGAAAGTTTTTGATGTCGCCAGAGTCAGAGAAGACCAAAAAACTGCCTACGCGACGTTCATGATGAAATCAGAGGCCAGTTATTGGTGGCAAGAAAATAAGATCAGTGGAGGAGAATGTGTGATTACTTGGGAGAGGTTCAAGGAGATGTTTTTTGAGATGTATTTTTCGACCAGCTTGCAGAACCAAATGGAGGTTCAGTTTCTGGAGTTGAAACAAGGGAATATGTCTGTACCAGACTATGTGGCAAGATTCAATGAGTTGGCTAGGTTCGCCACATATCAAGTACACACGGATGAGAGAAAAACAAGAAGGTTTGAACAAAGACTGAAGCCCTAGTTGTATAGTAAAGTGTCGATGTTTCAGTTGAAGACGTTCGCTGGAGTATTGGAGAAAGCCATACTCGCTGAAGGTGGGAGCGATTCGGTAACCAACTATAATCAGGATCAGAAGAAGAAGAAGAAGAAGAGTGAAAATGAAAGAATTAATAAGGCTAGTGGAAGTAACACGGGAGGTAGTAATAATCAGAAGAGAAGGTGGTCTGACAAATCGTCAGCTGGAAATCAGCAAGGAGGTCAAAAAAAGAGGATTGAAGCATGCCCGATATGTGGGAAAGCTCATTTGGGAGTGTGTATGAAGGGTAAACGAGTGTGCTACAATTGTGGTCAGGAAGGCCATAAGCACCTAACTGTCCTAACCCAAAGAAGGGCACCTGTTTCACTTGCGGCTCAAAAGACCATCTGGCAAGAGATTGTCCTAAGAAGGGATCTGGAGAGGCATGATCCAGAGGAAATTGGGGAAACAGTGGTGGAAGCGCTTTAACTATCACGGGACCAATCGCAACTTTGACGCCCCCAAAACGGGCATACATCACCCATCTTGAGTCGTCAGATACATGATACAGAAATCAATACAAACTTCTTTAATACAACTGTCGTATAAAAATACGACAAAATATAGCTGAGAGTTTTAAAATGAATATTGTCTTCTGGACAATATCCACACTCAATGGAGTAATCATTACATTTATTATCACACTATTTCACAGAATAGTGAGGAGTACTATAGCCACCATCTCGGACCGTCACTCCATTTTCCGACTAGTCCCAGCTATATTCTCATTTCCTGAAGAAAACATTGAAAGAAAATGGTGAGCTCAACTAGCCCAGTAAGAAATATTATGACTAAGATAATGCAGAATAAATTTTTCTTAGCCTTCAACAGTATAACAACTGATAGAATACAATAGATGTGACAAACGAGATTTTATAATTTAATTTTAATATTTATTGAATTAAATAAATATTTTCAATGATTTAATTATTAAATTAAATAATTAATTTATGAAGTTGTGGTAGATTAATTTAATTATATGTGTTATATTTATTAAACAAATGTGGAGAATTGTATTATTCAAAGTATGTAATTATGTGAGCTTATTGAATTAAATAAAATATTTAATAAGCATAATGGTATTTTAATAATTAATTAGAGATTTAATAATTTGACAGAATTAATAAATGAGAAATTTAATTATGTGACTATGTGAATTAATGAGAAATTATTATATTTTATTTAAAATAAATTAAATAAGATATTTGATTATTGTGTAAATGGGTGTAACACTATTAAACTATTGTATAAAAGATTTATTAAATTAAATGGTTATGATTCTTTTAAGACTAGCCAAAATATTTGTGTTTGTATTTTAAATATATTGTTTGAATTATTTTTTGGCTTTAAATTGGGTCAAAGTAGTCATTTAAATTATGTGGGCTAATAAATATTAATAAGTGACAGATAATATTACGTGGTTAAAATTTGGGCATTAATATTAATTTAACCCAATTAGAAGTTTATTGAGGCAACCTAATTAATAAATAGCTAAACCTAATCATATGTACATTACCGTAGCTGCGAGTTGAAAGAATTGGGTGTAAGGCGGAAGAACAAGAAAAGAGAAAATCAGAAGATTTCAGAGGAAAGAAAAAGATATTGTAACAATATGAATTACTTTATTATTCTTTGTTGGGTGAACATATGAGTGTGGAGTTGAATTTTCAGCAATAAAGGAAGTGCTATAAGGATTACCGAATTTAGGCGATATAAATCTTATAAAAAAAATATATACACTAGTATGATGGAAGAGAAGGTAGTAGTCTGATTATATTTTTATAATAGGAACTTCACGTGGATATTAAGAGTGCTATGAATTAGTTTGATTTGTAATCATGCCCATCAAGTAAGGAGAATTAGAGATTATTCACATCAATATATATATATATATATATATATATATATATATATATATATAATGATTAAATAAGTTATCTATTATAGTTGCAAGAGGCAGTGGTTCATTTAACTTGAATATTTATATATTTAATATTTTAGTAAGTATTTAGTGATAATGTCAATTGTATAAATCGAACTAAAAATTGTGTAGATTATTTAAAATTAATTAATAGTTTTATATTAATTTGATAATTATATAGATCAGATTGAGGAGATTTGGCGGTGTGATATTTGGGTACAGTGAATTATTTTGGTATTTTAAAATCCATGGAATGTATGAGTCATAATAATAATAATACAAAAAAAAGAAGTTAGTAATTAGTAATTTAGTTCATAAATTATTAATTTGTTTTTATTTTATTTAATTAGCTCGGACGGAGAGAATTTAAGGAGTTATGATTTGGAATGTAAATTTTGGGTATGACGTTGCTTAATTCAGGTACGGATTCCGTACTCTTTCAGCGATACTCTTGTTAAATTTGATTTGTTCGTTTTGTTGCTTGTTCGAATTTCGTTATTATTTCACATAATTGTTTCTTGTGAAATAAATATATTAGTTTCATTTTGGAGTTGATATATATGACTCGTATTTGTACTCTTTGAATTAGGTTATCATGTTTGGTACTATTTATTTTTAATAATTGTAGAGCGGTACATGTTGCTACCTTCTTTTTGAGACCTTGTGACTATAATTTGATTTGGTTCAACATGTACATATAGAACCCTTTTGTTGGTATTATGTCGCATATTTTGTGACATAATATTTTTGTTAAAATATACCGTAGGGTATACCTGAGCTATAACCACCTGTGGGGGTACCACATGCATGTCGTCTTGGCACGAGAGGCATGACACTTTCCGTGGCGGTGTGATTAGTCCACGGCGTCTCCGTTTTGGGCTCCGAAGGAAGTGGGCCATTTGGTGTTTTGTTGTGGGAGGCATATGGGTTAAACCTAGTTTTCTGTTCTGCAGAGTGGTGATGTTGTGCCAAACACACTATTCGATTTGCATACATTTGGATTCGCAGTCCAATGTATAATTTGCATGTGTGGCATCATTTGATTTACTTATGTGGCATTAGTTTGACTTGCCTGTGTGGCAAGATATATTTTTGAGCTCACTCGGTATGAAATAACCCCAGCCATTTGTTTTAGCCTATTATATTATTGTATTAGTTTTGTTTGTTTCTGTTCAGTTCAATTCATTGAGTTAGTTACTTTAGTTCGTTATTTCTTTATCCTTCTATTGGTTTAGTCAATTCTATTAATTCAGATATATTTCATTCAGATCTTTGGAGATTATATTTTAATCAGTATTTGCACTTGAGGCTTTATTCAGTATTTTGTCTCAGTTGTTTTCGTATATCAGTTGTATATCTTTTGTGTATCTATATCCGTACTGGGCAGTTGGCTCATACTGTGTTTTTCTTCCGGCAGGTTTGTAGGGGTGATTCAAGGCTAGTGTGATGAGAGTGTTGCCTTTGACCATCTAGGTCATTTCAAAAAAATTTTTTGGTGTTGATTATTTTGACTTTTGTTGGAGAATTGTATTTAGTACTTTATTGATGGATACCATTATTATAAATTTTGAAGTTGTTAGTGCTTTGTTCACCTATTTTGAGGTTTGTTGTACTTTGCATGTGACCTCCATTTCCTATTCGGGAAGGGGGTGTTACAGAGATGGTATCAGATCTTAGGTTCTTTTTTGTAGAAAACTTATTTAGGTTTGGCCTGTGAGTTGTGGGTAAATCACTGGGTAGACGTAGGAGTTCGACTCGATTTTGTTCTCTGTTTGGTTGGTCTTGATTTTGACGAAGTGTCCTCCACTTTTCGAGTTGTAGTTGATTTGAGAAAGGTGAGATAATTTGTTAAGATTATCATTGTTATGCGTTGGAGCAATGATATTAGTTAATAATTGTGATTAAATCATTGAGGTGAATAAATCTATACTTTGTGTAGATAAGAAACGATCTTATATGAGATGCGTTTATGATATGAGTACTTATATCATCGAATATTTTATATTGAAGAATTATTTGTTAGAGTTATGTCAGTTATTAATTATTATGAGATCTAAAATTTAGAATTTGATTTGATTTGGGTTATGCTTTAAATTTTGTTAAGTTTGTGGATAATTTGAGGTATGTGTATCGGTGGGATATTATGATAAAGTGAAAGCTATTAAATACAGAGGATCTCTTGTAATTTTGAGGAGTTGTAGAGGTTCGAGGTAATAAGATTAATCTTCTGGAGTAAATCAACTTTCCGGTTATTCTAGACTTTTCGGTTATTCTAGTAAGATATTAAAATTATTTTATATGAAATTTCTTTGTGATAGTAAGATGAGATTTTGATATTTTGAAATTTGTTGAGTTAAGGTTTGCGCTAAGAGAATGATTGATTTATTGAATGATTAGATATATAATAAGTGATGAATCCAATATATCTTAAGAGATTTTGAAAGCTATAGTTTACTTATTCAGATAGTATGATATATGATTTGGAGTTTGGTATGGTGATGGAGAGATCTTTGTAGTAATATATTTTTGGTGTAATAATATTTGAGAACTATTTTGATTTGAGGTTATGATATTTTGAAACTCTTAAGGACTTAGGAGAGTTTGTGATAAAGAGATATTAGTAGTATATTCTTTGGTGTAATATTATTTGATGAATAGTTCAAATTGAGGATGAGATATTTTGAAGCTCTTGAGGACTTGGGGAGAGTTGGTAATATAGTTTGCATAGTTGTTTTGTTTATCTGATGTCTTTAGAGTTTTGTATGAATTTATGTAAAATAAAAAAAAATAATTTGTTAGATCTTTGTCATATGTGGAATATAAACGTTTTACGAATTAAAAAAAATTAAATATTTTTGGTATTCGAATCATATTTAGATGAAGAGAAATTTTTGTGTTTTCGAATTATGTTCCGAAGAGTACGTACGTTTGCAAGAATTAAACTCAAAGATATTAACTGGGGGCCGCACCAACAGTGAATCATGTAATTTAACGCGAAGAACCTTACCAAGGCTTGACATGATAGCTTGCGAATCTTTTACGAGTACATGGATAATTGTGTAGACTGATGAACTTACCAAGCTTGATCGTTACAAATGGCGGCGCTACATCTTAATTAAAATTTATGAATAATTATGTAATTTAAATAAAAACTAAAATAAAATTTTTTGTAGCTTATTTGAATTCGGAGGATGGAATTATTTTTAAGGGGTGAAAAATATAATAACCCGTTTTTTAATAATTAAATATTAATTACTTTTATTTTATACAATTGTAATTAAATTGGAAAAGGTAATTGACTTTTTTTTCTCCTCTTTTATTCCTTGTTTTGTTTGGAAAGTTAAATTGTTTTAGTAGATAATTAAATAATGGATTAAATTAAAAATAAGGAGTCCATTAGAGTTTTGGTAGCTCCTATATTGAGTTATATTTATATTTAAAGATTGAAGGAGTAATTTTAATCCGATTATAATGTGATTAGTTGAATTTTGGAGTAAAATACTTGTACGCACTGCAGTTCATAAATATATATATATATATATATATATATATATATATATATATATATATATACAATAAATCATAATTAATTAATTAATCCGATGTCAAAATTGAGTGAGTCCAAAGCGTGTTACTTTAGTTTTTTTCGTTTTCTACAATTTGGAAGAAGGAAGAAGCTTGAGACAATTTTAGATCGTCAAGAGAGGGTTATGAGGAGGAATATAATCTCAATTGTTAAAGTTTTGTAGCAAAATCATCTAGAGCGCGAAGCTACTTGAGATGGGGGAGTCTATTTGAGCGAAGTGTCTGCCTCTCTTTGAAAATTAGGTACGTTCCATTCTTTTGATTCCGAGGACGGAATCATTTTAAAGGTGAGGTAATGTAATACTTCGGAAAAATAAAATAAAATATATGTGTTTGTATTTTAAATATATTGTTTGAATTATTTTTTGGCCTTAAATTGGGTCAAAGTAGTCATTTAAATTATGTGGGCTAATAAATATTAATAAGTGATAGATAATATTACGTGGTTAAAATTTGGCCCTTAATATTAATTTGACCCAATTAGAAGTTTATTGAGGCAACCTAATTAATAAAAAGCTAATCTTAATCATATGTACACTACCATAGCTGTGAATTGAAAGAATCGCGTGTGAGGCGGAAGAACAAGAAAAGAGAAAATCAGAAGATTTCAGATGAAAGAAAAAGGTATTGTAACAATATGAATTACTTTATTATTCTTTGTTGGGTGAACATATGAGTGGGGAATTGAATTTTCAGCAATAAAGGAACTTTTATAAGGATTACCGAATTTAGGAGATATAAATCTTATAAAAAATATATACACTAGTATGATGGAAGAAAAGGTAGTAGTCTAATTATATTTTTATAATAGGAACTTCACGTGGATACTAAGAGTGCTATGAATTAGTTTGATTTGTAATCATGCCCATCAAGTAAGGAGAATTAGAGACTATTCACATCAATATATATATAAAGATTAAATAAGTTATCTATTATAGTTGCAAGAGGCAGTGGGTCATTTAACTTGAATATGTATATATTTAATATTTTAGTAAGTATTTAGTGATAATGTCAATTGTATAAATCGAACTAAAAATTATGTAGATTATTTCGAATTAATTAATAATATTGTATTAATTTGATAATTATATAGATCAGATTGAGGAGATTTGGCGGTGTAATATTTAGGTACGGTGAATTATTTTGGTATTATAAAATCCATGGAATGTATGAGTCATAATAATAATAATACAAAAAAAAGAAGTTAGTAATTAGTAATTTAGCGCATAAATTATTAAAAAAATTGTTTAATTTGCTCGGACGGAGAGAATTTAAGGAGTTATGATTTGGAATGTAAATTTTGGGTATGACGTTGCTTAATTCAGGTACGAATTCCGTACTCTTTCAGTGATACTCTTGTTAAATTTGATTTGTTCGTTTTGTTGTTTGTTCGAATTTCGTTATTATTTCATGTAACTGTTTCTTGTGAAAAAATATATTAGTTTCATTTTGGAGTTGATATATATGACTCGTATTTGTACTCTTTGAATTAGGTTATCATGTTTAGTACTATTTATTTTTGATAATTGTAGAGCGGTACATGTTGCTACCTTCTTTTTGAGACCTTGTGACTATAATTTGATTTGGTTCAACATGTACATATAGAACCCTTTTGTTGGTATTGTATCGCATGTGTTGTGACATAGTATTTTTGTTAGAATATACCGTAGGGTATACCTGAGCTATAACCACCTGTGGGGGTACCACACTCATGTCGTCTTGGCACGAGAGGCATGACACTTTCTGTGGCCGTGTGATTAGTCCACGGCGTCTCCGTTTTGGGCTCCGGAGGAAGTGGGCCATTTGGTGTTTTGTTGTGGGAGGCGTATGGGTTAACCCTAGTTTTTTGTTCTACGGAGTGGTGATGTTGTGCCAAACACACTATTCGATTTGCATACATTTAGATTCGCAGTCCAATGTATAATTTGTTTATGTGGTATTAGTTTGACTTGCCTATGTGGCAAGATATATTTTTGAGCTCACTCGGTATGAAATAACCTCAGCCATTTGTTTTAGCCTATTATTTTATTGTATTAGTTTTGTTTGTTTCTGTTCAGTTCAATTCATTAATTTAGTTACTTCAGTTCATTATTTCTATATTCGTCTATTGGTTTAGTCAATTCTGTTAATTCAAATATATTTCATTCAGATCTTTGGAGATTATATTTTCATCAATATCTGCACTTGAGGCTTTGTTCAGTAATTTGTCTCAGTTGTTTTTGTATATCAGTTGTATATCTTTTGTGTATCTATATCTGTACTGGGCAATTGTCTCATGCTGTGTTTTATTCCAGCAGGTTTGCAGGGGTTATTCAGGGCTAGTGTGATGAGAGTGTTGTCTTTGACCATCTAGGTTAATTAAAAAAAAAAATTGGGTGTTGATTATTTTGACTTTAGTTGGAGAATTGTATTTAGTACTTTATTGATGGATATCATTATTACATATTTTGAAGTTGTTAGTGCTATGTTTACTTATTTTTAGTTTTGTTGTGCTTTGCACATGACCTCCCTTTCCTATTCAAGAAGGGGGTGTTACAGGAGCCTTATTGGGAATTGGGAGCAGTTAACACATGATCGTGTTAACTAACCAGAACTGCGTCAGTTCTTAATTATTATATATGTGTTCTTCCTTCTTTATTCTCTAATTCTGAAAACAAGAAAAACAAGTTTACAAAGAGAAATTGAGTTTTGTTAAGGCAGATTGTGAGTGGGTGATTGAAGAAATAACTGAGAAAAGTTTCCCTACTAATCTACACTCTACGCTTTGGGTAAATTCTTCAACCCAATTTTTATTTACGTCATTTAAAGTTTCTTGAAAAATGGCTTTCAAGTTAATTGTTTAAGTCTCTGTAATCGGAAAGGGTGTTGATTGCGTGGATGTAATATGTTAATGTAGTATGTTTTTTTACTATGATATATGAACCATAACTTCAGTTTCATAAAATAGGTCGTATATTGTTCTTCAAAAGTTACAGGGTATGAAAATATGACCCTATGGCCTTACATACCAAATTTGATACGATAATCATAAATTGTATCATAAATTGACACTTATGTGGATGTATGTGTTAATATGTTAACGTAGTATGTTTTTTTTTACTATGATATATGAACCATAACATCAGTTTCATAAAATAGGTCGTATATTGTTCTTCAAAAGTTACAGAGTATGAAAATATGGCCATAGGACATACCAAATTTAACACGATAATCATAAATTGTATCATAAATTTACACTTGTATATAATTATGCATGTTAAAATGCAGGAATCAAACTCTAAATGAACAGATTCAGTGTTATAATGAACCTGTAATGTTGATTTTCATGTTTTGTGTTGAAAACTTTCAAGAAAATCAAGAACAATAATTTATATGTTTTGATTCTACAAAATTATGTATTTTAACATGTTATAATTATGCTAGAAGGGTTAAGTAATAGTTATATGTGTATGACAATGTTTGGGTATGTCTAAATTCATGTAGAAATAATTTAATTGAAAGTTATGGCCATGTTCTGTGTTCTTCAAGAGAACATATTAACTTGTGAGAGATATTTTTGGCCTAATTTGGCCTTGTTATGCAGAAACTGCAGAAACTGAGTCTGGGTAACCTCACCCCTAGCAGGCGTCACCAAACTAAAAAAAATAAAAATAAAAATAAAAAATAATAATAATAATTAAAAAAATTATTAATTAAAATATTTATCAAATAAAATAAATATTTTAATTAATATATTCATGGAATAAAATAAATATTCGATAAAAATTATTATTAAAATATTTATAAAATAAAGTAAATATTTTAATTGAGATATTTATGAAATAAAATAAATATTCGATGAAAATTATTATTAAAATATTTATAAAATAAAGTAAATATTTTAATTGAGATATTTATGAAATAAAATAAATATTCGATGTAAATTATTATGAAATAATTTATTCGAGTGTAATAATAATAATGGAATGAAAATATTCTAATTTAATTAAGTAATTAAATTAGAAGGATAATGATTCGTTAAATAAAGTGGAGTTTATATTAAATAATTAAGTTAAAATGTAACTAATGAATGTCGTGAATACATATGGTATGTGTGTAGGATTTGTGGTGAACGGAAGTAGTAATCATTTAGCCTACGCACGAGGCAAGTTCCTAAACCTTGTTTCTTTACATAAAGCAAGTTCCTTAATCTATCTTGTTTATTATTGTTCAAGTCAAGATCTCATATTAGATGTTATCATTCTTTAAAAGCATGATTCATATTATACAATACTTATTTGATTGTATACATCTTGAACTTTATTATTCAAATTGAATATCAATTATTGTTGAACCTTGTAAGACTAGTGAACCCTTATTGATTCGACTAGTCCATAGTTGATGAACGTTCTACATTTCAGAACCATTGTTGAGCTTATCCAAACCAAACTTCCTTTGGTGCGGACTCTAATGTTAAACTGAGATGAACAACCCTGTTATAGGGGATAAATAATGCTTTAGCGTTAAGATATTCTGCACAATATGGTACTAAAGGTTGATCCCTCTAAGTACGAGAAGAAGAGTCCATAGTCTTATGACTGTTAATGTAACACCCCAACTTTTATGAATAAAGATTAATTTTCTCTAAATATCATTTTTGAATATTATGGTGTGGATTTGATATAATGTTATAGTTGTGGGTAATATTTATAAATTTTGCAAAGTAAGCAAGTTGTTATAAAATATTCGTTTGGTCGGGGAATATTGTTTTTGTCGTGGAATATTCGTATGAAGACACAATCATTGGTGGACCCCATAACAGAATTATTGTCGGAGTTAGAAAATGACAAAATTATCTTTTTATAAAAATAACGACAGAAGTTTTACCATTAACTCTTGAAATACTCGTAATAAAGGTACAGTATTACGCGTGGTTGCATAGTAGCACACAGTATTGATTATTGATGCTTACGTGAGAAGTCACTCAGTTATACTCAATTATTGCTACAGTAATTGCTGCATCATATCTCTTATATATATTATTGATTCAATTATTGTCACAGTATCAATTGTATAATATGTTATATTATTAAATCAATAATTGTGACGACAAGTTATAATATTAATGATTAATAATTGTTGAAAGATTAAATATGTGTTGATTAAAAAATAAAATAATTTGTGGTAATATTTATTCAATCCTTGATGTATATAAAGAGTTTATTATGAGACATTTGTGGTAAGTTTGGTTATTCTATGGGGGCCCATATGTCAACATCTAAGAGTCTCTTTCGCCAATAGTAATTACATTTACCAGTCAAACCACTTGTCGTTTCATATTACGAGCATCGAACAAATTGTCGTTTCACATTACAGGCGTCGAACCAATTGTCGTTTCACATTATAGGCGTCGAACCAATTGTCATTTCACATTACAGGCATCAAACCACTTGGTGTTTCACATTACAGGCGTCAAACCACTTGGTGTTTCACATTACAGGCGTCAAACCACTTTTCTTTTCACATCACCAGTCGTTAAGCCACTTTCCTTTTCACATTGTAAGTGCTAAGCTAGAAATCTTCTATAAATAGAGGCCTAATTCTTCATTATTTTTCACAAATTCATTCAAGCTATAGAGAGAGAAAGTATAGAGATAATAAGAGAGAAAGAAAAAGAGTATTCTGTTAGTACACTACTACAGTATTCAATCTCCTACTAATGTAAGGGGTGTTATTTCTTTTGTATTCATGAAGAGAACTACTGTTATTCCATTCTTTATTATTCTGTTGGAATAACCTGTATACGCGGACTACCCTATACTTGGTGAAATTCTTCTATTAATCCATTCTTTATCATTATGTTGAAACATCTTATCTGTGTTGTACGCATGACCTGGTTCCATTATTTATCATTCTGTTGGAACATCCTGTCTGTGCTTTACGAATGACCTGGTTCCATTATTTATTATTCTGTTGGAATAACTTGTCTGTGCGGTCTATCGAATGCTTGGTGAATTCTTTTGTTATTCCAATCTTTATTATACCCAGTTGGTTAAAGTTTTGGCTTTTATACTCCATGAAATTAGTGGAATATTCTTGATATTTGCGCTTCATCCAGTATCTTTTCATGGAAATATTCTTCTGAGAATTCTTGAATTTTACTCTACAAAGCAATATCATGTTGACAATTTTGGACGTTATTGGTTCCTGGATAAATTAATTCTTGAACTTGTTTTATTGAATTCATATATCATTGTCATCATCCTCATGTTTATATTATGTTGAAAGTCATCTGTGGCCTGTAGTGCATAGATGAACTTGGTATGATTATGACCAGGGATCATTCGTTATAATCATGACCTTAATGTTATAAATGATGTGGTAAAAGTCTTCATTGGCTCGTAGAGCGTTGATGGACAGTTGTTGGCATGATCATGACCATTGATGAAAATACTAATATCCTTGGCCCGTAGTGCATGACCAATTTGTGATTGTGATACTAATGAATATCCTTGGCCGTAGTTCAGGGATGATGTGGATTATTTATTAAGCTGAGTCTTAGTGATAAAAGTATTGAAAAACCTTTTAAATCATAGAAGATAGTAGATTTTATTCTCTACTTGACTCTTCTAATGGATTGCTTGTTCCGCTGCAGTTAAACTTGATGTTTGTTATATTGTATCAGTTTAACACTATTGAAGGCTAACGATAATTTATTCTGCATTATCTTGGTCATAATATTTTTTTCTAGGCTAGTTGAGCTCACCCTTTTGCTTTCATTGTTCTCTTCAGGAAATGAGAACGTAGCAGGGACTGGTCAGGGTATAGAGTGATGGTCCAGATGATAATATTAGTAGTCCTCACTATTCTATAATATAGTGTGATAATAAATGTATTGAGGACTTATTTTGAGTTTGAATACTGTCTAGAAGATAATAATTGTATTAAAACTCACAGCTTATGTTGTATATTTAAGATTGTATTTGTATTTTGTACCATGTATTTGACGACTTAGAATAGGTGATGTATACCTATTTTGGGGACGTCACAGTTAGTATCTGAGCTTAAGGATATGATCCCTGGCTAAGATGTGAGACTAGAACTAGGAGGGGAGAGACGGGGAATTCCTTCGCTAGTATGACTTACCTAAGTTTATTTGGTATTTAATTGGTCGGTCAGAGTATAAGGATATTATGTTGCATATCAATTAACACTTGTTTTGTGGCACTATTTAAAAATTACATTTGAGAATGTGGAGATAAGAAATGGAGCACATGAGACCGTTGAGTCACCAACGGTCAATACCCAGGATAATGTGCAATAAGAAGACCATAATCCTCAGATAAACAACAATACCGATCAAATGACGAATGATGGGATGTTCAGAAGCTTTATACAATTCATGCAACATCAGGCGAGAGCGGCTCCTGTCCAAAATGCAGGTGGAAACACTGGCAACTCTTGGATGGTTACCCCTAAACAGTTCAAGGAGCTAGGACCACCGGAGTTTATTGGAGAGCCAAAACCACTTAAGGCGGAGACGTGGATAAAGGAGATCACCAATATATTTGATGTCTTGGGATGCTCCAAGGAGCAAAAGTTTCCTTTTGCCACCTTTATGTTGTGAGGAGAGGCAGATTACTGGTGGGGATCGGTAAAGCGTACTCAACCTGCTGCACTAAAGATGACTTGGGAGAAGTTCCAAGAATTTTTCAACGACAACTACTTTCCCGAAAGTATTCGTCACATGAAAGAGGTAGAATTCATCAAGCTGGAGCAAAACAACATGACCGTGTCGCAGTACGAAGCCAAGTTTGCCGAATTATCCCAGTTTGCGTCCCATTTAGTTGATAATGAGGAGAGAATGGCGTGAATGTTTCTAATAGGTTTGAAACCCGAGATACGTCAATATCTTATCTCTCATAAACTGTGTTTGTATTCAGATGTTGTAAATAGGGCTAAGTTATTGGAGCGCGATAATGAGTTAACCCAACCAAGAGAGAGCAGTTGACAAGTCGATAATACCAGTGGTAGTAGTCATCGAAGCGATGACAACAAATGTGGAGGAAATCAACATGCCAGAAATGGTAACCACTTCGGTGGTAATCATGGCCAAGATAATAGAAGTGAAAATTTCAAGAAGAGAAGATTTAATAATGATGGAAAGACGTCAGCACCAGCACCTGTTGTTAAAGAAGGAGAACGGCCACCGGTCGTATGTTTCAAATGCGGACAGGAGGGACACATCAGTCCAAACTGTATGCATCAGTCAAAAGCATGTTACAATTATGGAAAAGAAGGTCACCTAGCCCGATTTTATCGTGCAGCAAAGTCAAGTCCAGCTAGGATGGAGGCATCAAAAGCAGTTCCAGACAAGACAAAACCGGTAGTTCACGGGAGAGCGTTTGTCGTAACCTCCCAAAAAGCGAAGAATCAAAACGAGGTGATCACTGGTAAGCTAATCATAAACTTTAGCAAAGCCTATACCTTATTTGATATCGGTTCTACCCATTCTTTTATTTCTCCTACTTGCGCTCAACGTTTAAATTTGACTCCGAAGAAATTAAACTTTGACTTATCTGTTGAAACTCCGTTGGGGGAAACCTTTATTACATCCACGGTTTATAAGTCTTGTTTGATTCAAATCATCAACCGCATGTTACCTGTCGATCTTATCTCTTTGAAAATACTTGCATTCGATGTGATTTTAGGGATTGATTGGTTAACCATTCATCATGCTAAAATTGACTGTTTTTGTAAGGTTGTTAGCTTTCATGTTCCTGACCAACCTATTATGCGAATTCAAGTAACCAAACCATTAAAGTCAATCACTATCATCTCAAGCCATAAAGCTATTCGTTTATTAAAAAACGGATGTCAAGCTTTCTTAGCTCATGTCACATATTTAAACAAAAATACGTCAGTCTTGAATGATATTTCTATTGTTAATAAATTTGCTGACGTATTCCCTGAAAAACTTCATGGCCTACCCCCGGAGCGTGAAATCGAGTTTTTTATTGACCTTAAACCTGGTACAAAACCCATTTCCAAAGCCCCATGTCGAATAGCTCTTATTGAACTTCGGGAGTTAAAAACCCAACTACATGAATTGTTAGATATCGGTTTCATTCGTCCTAGTACGTCTCCTTGGGGTGTTCATTTTCTATTCGTGAAGAAGAAAGATGGAAGTATGCGACTTTGTATTGATTATCGGGAGTTAAATCATGTCACCATCAAGAATAGGTATTCGTTACCTCGCATTGATGACCTGTTTGACCAGTTACAAGGAACACAATTCTTTTCAAAGATTTATCTTCGTTCGAAATGTGAGGTCCCCGAACCCGGATACTTAAAACCCGAACTCGGTACTTCACGATACCATTTCTATGAGCGGAAATATTACTAATAATAATAACACTAATATAAATTATAAACTTATCTTACCTTTATCAGAGTTTAATCCCAAGTACGCAACATTTACTATATGACACCGTAAACCTAATCTGTTTGCTTTCCTTTTCACTTGTTCTTGACCGATCCTTCTGATTGTTCACATTTATCTGAAAACATTTAAATTAAGCAAGGATGAGCATTTGAGTGCCCAACAAGTATTATATATATATATATATATATATATATATATATATATATATATATATATATATATATATATATAAGCTGAAAGAATTTAAATATTTTTTTTAAAATATCCATTTACAACAAGTCAATAGTTATGAAGTATTCTGAACTGATATTAATAACATAACAACCCTCTTTCAAATTTTTAAAACTACGTACTGACTATAAATAGAGTTTAAGTGACATTCTATGAACATTGTTTTCATTTTCGAAAAGGTTTAGCAGAACTTCATCTGCAAACCGTCATAACTTACGGACACGGGGGTGATCAGCCCGTTGTGCCCTGTATTGATCAATACTACATTACAAGAACGATGTTATGATTTACTTTGTCCGCCTTGGGCGTATAAAAGTTTTCCCGTGAATGGGATGTTCATATTTGTCAGGGTTCTAGAAAAAAGGTTTTATTTTATCCAACAATAATCTATAATTCAACATATATGTATAACAAAGGTGTATCAACATGTGATTAAATACAATAAATATCCAAGTGAGGACACTTGTATAATCATTTCTAGAAATTAACGAACAGAATATATATCTGAATTATCATATACTAACATGTTGATAATCAAAGGGTGTATATAATATAGGTTTAACCATCTGTACATTAATAATAATAATTCTAAACTTTTCACTTCTATCCATTGCATAAAGAAAATGCAAATTTAGGATACTTGCCTGATGCGCTGCTTACAATTCTCAACTTATTTCTATCTTTCTATCACGGCCTATCATTAATCAAATCAATCGTTCGATTAGAACAATATACCATAACACATAGTACTGCATTTCGCAGTCAGCACATAACCTAATAATCTTATCACACATGTTCAACAATCATGACATCCCATACTAACATCAACTCATTCCTAATCACATAGTCATATAACCTTAACAACCATTGAATCACAAATAAAAAGTTAACTAATTAAATTATCTAAGTCCAGATCAATTTCTGAAACATGTTGGCGTATCGACAGCCATATCAGATAATTATCGAGTCTGAGACTCTATTCTGTATCTCAATATCCAAATAGATAACTTAAACAACAATCGTATGATTTTTCATAACCTTATAATAATTATAAAAGAATTATTACCATTTACCATAATTTTTGAAATATCAGAATCATTTTTAAATGATTTAAATATCAAACAATTCTATTATCTTTAATATTTAATTAATATTAAACTATTAATGAAATCATTGCCAAAATATTAAAGTTATTTATAATAACTCAAAATATTTTTAAAGTACTTATATTACCCTTAAATGATTTTTAAAACATCTAAAATCTTTATTAAATAATTACCATTAATATTTAAAGATTAATGAACTATTATCTAAATATTAAAAGTCATTAATTATAACTTAAAATATTTTTAATTCATTTATATCCCTTTTAAATGATAAAACCATTTTTAAAATATTTATTTAATATAATTATTAAATAAATTTAATATCATTAATCAATAAATATCATTAATATTAAATTATTAATGAAATTATCCTTTAAATATTAAAAGTTATATTTTATAACTTAAAATATTCTTAAATACCTTATTATTATTTAAAATGATTTTTAATAAAATCATTTTTAATTCATTTATTTAATTCATTTAATAAATAAATTAACAATCATTAATATTAATTTATTAATGAAAATTATCACAAAATATTAAAAGTTATCAAAAATAACTCAAAATTATTTTCTAACACAATAATATAATTTTTCATGATTTTTCATGAATTAAAACTATTTTTAAATAATTTATCTAATATTGTAATTAAATAAATAAATACCATTTACATTTCAAAAATATTAAATATTTTCAAAATATACCCAAAATAATTAAAATATAATTTTCGGACATTAAAATAATTTTTAAGAATTTATTATGTATTTTTAATAATTAAAAACCTTTTTTTCTATTTATTAAATAATTTCTGGAAAATAATATATTATCTGTCGCTAAAGACCACCTATAGCGACAGAACCGTCGCTATAGGTGTTCTTAATGTTCTTGAACATTCATAGATAGTTTTGAGATGCCTTGTTTGACCACGAATCGTGGACTGCTTAATGTGTTTTTGGGTATGTTCTTGATCCGATCATGTAGTACTAGTGCAGGACTACAAGATCCAACAACAAAAATGTTCATACACTTCATAACCCAGGAGATCTGAGCCTCTAAAGTGGCTGTCAGACCTGTTCTTCATTTTCTAGGTTGCCCAGAAATGAAGAACAGTGTGATATGCCCACTTTGGGCTTCCATTACAAGCAGATCGTTTAATGTTTTAATGATCTATCAATTTTTGATAGTAGCAACATGTAATACTACAGCTCCAACACATAACATCATCATAAAAACAACCTATCAAGCCTAAACGATCCGGTCAATCCTCTGTCAGAAACTAGTTCATACGTTTTCTGGAAATTTCCAGAAAACACACTCGTGATCATTTCAACTACTTTGACCATCCATAAAATCCATTATATTTGATATTTTAACGATATAAAAGCATGACTGTATATTTAATATACCAGACTACAACATCAATACAAAAACTGAATCAAAACAACAAACAACACAAAGATCTGGGCCCATGAACTTGCTGTCAGAGATTTCTGGGCAAGTTCATAGCTGCCCAGAATTCTTCCGGTCAATACCGGTCAACGGTATTTGACAGTGTAAATCTACCAATCTGTACATCAAATGACCACGATTCTTTTTGTAGATTAAAGACCACATACCATAATACAAGTTTAAATCTTCAAAACACAAAAATCATAAACAGACTGAGATTTACAGTCTCTGACATTTGATGTCAGACCACAAAATAAAATTTTTCCAGATTCTTTAAATCTTCAAATCTGAGCCTCTAGATATTATGGATCTAACATCTAGCAACCCAGATCATCCTTAGACACCTTATATAACATGTTTAACACATCAAACATAAAATCTAACAATAGAAAATTGTACAGATTTTTGAGCTAGGGTTTATACCTTTGTGATCCAATTCTTGATTCTGGCTACTGATTTGTTTGTGGTGTTCGTGGGGCTGTATTAAGGGACTGATCTACTACCACATTTCGTGGGTTTTAGAGAGAGAGAGAGAGTATTGGAAGTGTAGTGTGACCAAATGAGCAATAAAATGACATTTTCTCTCTCCTTCAATCTATATATAGACAACTTTGATTCATGAATGGGCTGATATAGAGGCTGTGTGCTGTCCATTTACTATCAAGGGAGTGGTTAGATGGTCTTTTTGGTTTGAAATTTAAGGGCACAATTGTAAACTTTGCAAACCCTTAGGGTTTGACCCTTAGGGTTTAATCCTAAGGTTTAGTACATAGCATTTGTAGGATTTCCATTTTTAGGGTTTGCTCAAAAATAAAATTAAATAAATTTTAGTTTCTAAAATTTTGAAATTAGGGTTTTCTAATTATGATTATTTTCTAATTACTTTTTAGAGTAACATTAGGGTTTAGATCATATAATTATCATTTACTTTGCTATTTTAGCAATTAGGGTTTATCCTTTTGATAATTAGGGTTACCAAATTACAATTAGGGTTTTTAATTACAAATTTAGGGTTATAGTTTAGTAATTAGGGTTTAACAATTTAGGGTTTCTATAATTAACAATTGTAATTCGAATACTTGTTAATTAATCAACTAATCACAATTACCAACAATTTTGAACTCTAATTTGAATTTTAAATTAGGGTTTCTCATTTCTAAAAATTAGGGTTTTAGAAATATTAATTAGGGTTTATTCTACAAATTAGGGTTTTGCGACCATAATTAGGGCTTTCCTAATTAGTGATTATATTTATAATACCAGACATTAACCACAGTATCGCAATTGCCCAATAACTTGAAAATCTAATTTGTATTTTAAATTAGGGTTTCACACAGTATTAATAAGGTTTAACACATAACACCATAATTGGCTAACCATCACCGATTCACATATACAGTACATATTTATAGCACTGAAAAATTAAAATATTATAATATTATAATATTATTATCATTCCTTATTTCAGACCCATAATTAGGGTTTATCAAAATATTATTAGAGTTCGATCGTAATATATTAAAACTGTTCCACACATTAACATTACACACATAACCATACATATCTATAACACTGACAAATAACAATATAATATTATTATTCTCATTCCTTAATCAAAACTCGAAATTAGGGTTTGAATTGCATATCTGATTTATCTTGCATAAATAACATTCTTAATTAAGTTAAAATATTTAATTTAACATCCTGAACAAATTCATATAATGAAATAATCCTTATAATTATTCTAAAATCATTTCATATATTATTTAAATAATATAAGATTATATTTTCATAGAAAATAATTAATAAAAACATTTCTATCTTAAAATTAATTATTATAAGAATATACTTTATAATAATCAATAATTCTAAAATAAATTTACTTGTAAATATTCATGTAATATATATTTTTTTTATTTACCACATAAATACATATACACAATATCTTGTACAAATCCTCATCTTTTAAAAAAAAAAATTATACGCAAAATTTTAGTTTTATTTATTTAGAAAATATCGGGTTGTCACATTCACCCTCCCTTATAAAGATTTCGTCCCCGGAATCACCACTTTAAAACCTATACATACCAGGGTACATAGCATACACAATCATTGCAAATAGATCTCATTCATGATTGATCGAATCGATTTTTAACTATCACATAAAGCTTGTCTTTCTGATTAAACGGAAACTTGATTTCTAAAAGAACTCAAATTCCTCCTTCAAAAGTAATTTATAAAATAATTTATTATTTATGTAAAAATAATATATGAGAAAATAAAATTGGTTCGAGTAATACCGGAGTTGAATCCCCGGCTGCCACGATATCTTGAACGGTCATGTTGAAGACGCTTGCAGTTGGTTCTGTTGATTCGTTTGTTGATGTCGGTCCCGTTGTCGCCAATGTCATGCTGCCTTTTTCCCATATTCGCATTCCTTACCTCCATTCTCCTTCTTGAACAGTCTCCCACCTTATTTTCCATTGATCCACACTTGAAACACCTACTATACATTCTTGGATTGAGACAATTGGGAGAGATATGTCCCTTCTACCTGTACTTACAGCATACAAACTTCCCTTTCAAACATTCCCAGAGTGGTTCTTTCCACCGTTTTGCATATTACACCACATGCTTCTCCTTCATACCTTCTTGCTTCACCTGCACACTCTCAAAGTTGTTCGCCTTCCTCTTTTCATTCCCACCCTTACTTCCAGTATTAATTCCTACCTTTTTAGCTCCCTCAATCTTATCCTTGTTCCTTCATACCTTGTTATAGAGGCTCATGGCCTCACTCCCCTCCTCAGCAATAATCGCTTTCTCCATAAGTGCTGCAAATGTAGGAATCTGCAACACTTCCACCTTGTTGTAGAGCTAGGGTTTTAATCCCAGCTCAAACCTTCGTGTTTTTCTAGCCTCCGTACTAACTTGATGAGGAGCAAACCTAGCCAATTCATTAAATTTCACTGACATAACACCTTGCTTTAACTCCAAAAATTTCACCTCCATTCTAGTATGCATACTACCAGAAAAATAATTTTCAAAAAATAAAGTCTTAAACCTATCCCATGCTACCACACCTGCTCCTGCCCTCGTCTAATTTGCTTTCCACCAAAAATTTTGCCTCACTTCATCATGCAGGTGGCAAAAACGGTCTTTTGCCCCTCAGCTATCCTAACTATCACGAACACCTTTTTAATTTCCTTAACCCAAGTTTGGCCTTTTACAGGGTCAGTAGTACCTTTAAATTCTGGCGATAGGACCGCCTTGAAGTCTTTAACTTTCGACGTTCGATTATCTGGTTGATCTTTCGCGATTGGTATTCAGTTCTGCAAAGCTTGATCGTCCATATTCGTAAGTTTCTGTATTGAGTCTGGTTGTCCTCCAGCTTTGTTGACAGATTCTTCTATCCTTTGGTTTCATTTTCGTCTGGACGACATTTTTATAAATTATTCTTACATACTAAGCCTTATCATGAACGCTTAATATATAACGTAAAACTTTCTATTAAAATAATCATGTATTCAAAATATTAGCTTTTGAAAACTCGGTCTACTGTAATAATCAGTGACCAAATAAATATCTACTATCTTTATACCAACTTATCTCATTAATCCAACATAGACTAATATTCATAACACTTGATATGCCATAGCACATTCTATTTTAAACATTCGCTATCCCTTTGTGACTTCAAAAGTCGGGATTTACAACTTTGTCCAACACAAAAGTAAAAAATATTTCATTACACAAATATACTTATCACATATACCACACAAAAACATACATATTTAGCTAATACCAATACTACCTATTTCTTTTGCCTTCACTAAAGTTTAACTATTTAGTATCTTATCTATTCTCATCATCCTCAATAATCCATTCACAATTAACTATTCCCAGTTCGTCAAACCACACTTATGAGTCCATAAACTTGTCACAGTTATATGAGTTTACGAACTTATCCTAGTCAAACCTTTGGCGTCCATTCGCTGAGGGATTCATAAACATTTCATATAACTATGAGTCAAAAATGTCACATAAGTATGAGTTTTAAGAACTCGTACTTAACCCTATGTTCTCTACCTATGACCTATCTATTTTTTATACACATGAGAAAGGAATCACCCTCTTAACATGCATATAGCAAATAGCGCGACACAAACATTTCAATGATTATCAGTGTCAGATACTAAGTAGTTTTTACACCAAGTACAATTCCCCGCCCATACAAGGAATCATACAACTCAGCTGCCGACATGAGTCCTCATTGAAATCCCCACCTAATCTTAACCCCCTTTTCCATTTGAATTTCATTTAATCCGTATTCATAACTCCTTCTTGAATCTGTACCATTCACACAACAATCTTGCTTTAAACTTTCCAATCGTAAGATTGATTCTTTCTAGATGTCATAATTTTATCAGATCACGGGGTGATCTCATCGTATATATTATGATTCAATTCTGTCTTAATTTTTTTTCTTTTACGATCTCCTTTCCATGCACTTTCAGTCTTTTAGACTCGATATATTCACAATTACTGTTCAACTTTATTATCAGAGTTAGGAAACTCTGTGGCTTAACAACTCACCGAGATTCATCTTTGAATCATACCAACCCACTAACTCTATATGAGTTATTTGTATTTTCAACGTTTCCCTCTGTTCTAAGGTTATAGCCTAAGGTTTAACCCACCTAAGGTTTCTAACCCTATAGCTCTGATACCATGATGTGAGGTCCCCGAACCCGGATACTTGAAACCCGAACTCAGTACTTCACGATACCATTTCTATGAGCGAAAATATTACTAATAATAATAACACTAATATAAATTATAAACTTTCTTACCTTTATCAGAGTTTAATCCCAAGTACGCAACCTTTACTATATGACACCGTAAACCTAATCTGTTTGCTTTCCTTTTCACTTGTTCTTGACCGATCCTTCTGATTGTTCACATTTATCTGAAAACATTTAAATTAAGCAAGGATGAGCATTTGAGTGCCCAGCAAGTATTATATATATATATATATATATATAAGCTGAAAGAATTTAAATGTTTTCTTTATAATATCCATTTATAACAAGTCAATAGTTATGAAGTATTCTGAACCGATATTAATAACATAACAACCCTCTTTCAAATTTTTGAAACTACGTACTGTAACGCCCCCAAAATCAGGACAATTTCTCTTCCCGATCTTGTACGTTAAATAATATCTTGTTCTAACATTAAAATATTATTTAATGTTAAAATAGCTAAAAATGCGGAATAAATTTTTTTTTTCTTTCTTTCCATTCATTCATTCCCTGAATCGCAACCTTTACAATTCTTCTTTATACTAGAATCATAGTCATTACATGATTTATTTAATCTGAATAGATATGAATATATGTACAATTCATTCTTTCAAGCATATTCCCTTTTTAGAACAAATAATCTTCATCTATCGAATAATTCAACAATTTACACATCTGTGATTTACACATGAAAATACCATCAAATGATTCAACACAATCTCAACTAAATCACTAGCCTTCTTTTCATACGCTCCTAATCACGATAGATCGCATCATAGCTTTAACCTGCAAATTAAGCAAGATTGAGCACGACGGCCCAGCAAGTCTAACAGTCTATCATGCATCACATAACACATATGTTCACATTCAGTTCATGAATTTATATTCTTGGTGTTCAAGCATATTACAGATGCATTATCACATTTATGTCCTGCTGGTAGCAACATACGTACCGTAGCATGCTACACATGTCATGTACTTGCCATTCATTGCACATATATATTGAGTTCCCCGACTCAATTCAATAATTAGTCATAATTTGACATTCATTATTCACAAAGCAAATAATGCAGTTCATAAGTACCATTATGCTAACAGTTATCTATAGCAATTATAAGTCCACATAAATAAACTGAGAAACTTGCCTGTACCGGGGTTTTACCATTACACCAACTTCTGCGTTCCTTGCACAACCTACATTGTATGTGGGATTGATAGCAAAACACGTAATTTCAGTTATCATGGTGGTAGTTTAGATTTCTATATCTGAGATATTGTATACATTTTTCAAATACCTCATCCATGTTTTCTCATTAGTCATTTTTCACTTTGATGGGGTTCGGCATGCTTATATTATGCAATAGGAATGACTTTAAGGTTATCATTTACATCTTATTCAAGATTTAGAACAAAAAGGGTTCATGTGTTCTTGAGTTCACTAGTTTTGGTCAATTCTTGCCAAATTAATTTCTAGCCACTTTAGTTCATTCCAACACTTGAATTATATCTAGTTAAGACTATTTCTAGCATTCCTTTAGATTTACCAAGCATAGATTGGGTTTTGACCCTTTAAACCTAGCTTTTTCACGCTTTTACACACTAACTTCTCAAGTTCTTGTATACATTAGCATTCCAACACTTGGAATAGCCTAGCATAACTCTAACTCACTTGTCTAAGGTGTCGAAACTAAGTTCTAGGCCAAATGGAAAAATCTCAAATTTTCATACTTAGACAAATTTGCAAAAACTACAGTTTTAGTGATTTTCCAAGTTAGTTTGGTGATTTGTTTAGACTCCTTTGTTAAGCCAAGAGCTTAACCACTTGGCCCAACTTTTAGACCATACTACAAGGTATTTTAATCAAGGTTTAGGATTCTAGTTCATGTCCATTAGGCTTTCCAAAACAGGGCTCAAACTTAGCCATTTTCTTACTTTTTTTACAAAATTGATTTTGTACTTTTTCCAAATTTTTCCAGTTCTGGCCATTAAGATAGTCTAGACATATATATTTAAGTTACTTAAGGTTACTTTTAGCATCACCACGCTTTATTTAATCATCTAGCTCATTTTGACTTATTAAAGCTCACTTTAGGCTCGAAAAATGGATCTTAACTTGGTTTTCTTGTTAGCTTTAGTTATGGCCATGTTTGAGAATCATTACTAGCATGTATGAGCAATTTTGTATCTACTCATAACAGTCGTTTAGGGTCAGGTACTATGAATTGTCCAAAACAGTCCTCATAACACATAACAGTCCTCTTTTATCTTTCTATGCCAGCAGCCAAGCTTGGCTTGACCCCATGAGGCTCAGCTAAGCTTGGTGTGGCCACATTTGGCCTCGCGGCCCCAACCACAACATAGCAGCCCACAAGTTGCTAGCGTTTTATTCCCCTTAGCTTTCTTGCCTAAACAAATTTCAACCCATTTCCTATGGTTAAGCTTGTAATCTAAACTTGGAAACTGAAGAGGGCCTCTTAGTGTTGCTGTAGCAGTTATGTGGTGCTATTTGCAGCCAAGTACTGTTACCAATAGCAGTAGCCCTCGCCATTCTCCTTTCATTCTTATACTTGCAAACATACCATACAGTTATATACATGTTTGTAACACATACTCAAGCTATACTAGATGATTAACCTTTTTAAAATTACAATTCTCAACCAAAAATGGTTACCCAAACTGCTTCAGCAGTCATTTATTATCAACTATTGTTGCACATAGGCACCAGCCCCCTTGGTTCTAGACTATTCGTTTCATTAGCTTCAACATACAAATTACTAATTCGTTTACCTTGAATTGCAATTACGTTATCGATTCGATATACGCACATATTTAGAAAAGTTAAAATCCCAGTTTAGGATTAAGTCATCAAATCCATTGCAACACCAGTAGACTGGCTAAAGTTGCTATAACAGTAGCTAACTGTCCACCACTACTGTGAATGGACAGCAGCCTTGCTCCCCCTTCCCCCTTTTTCAGTTACTAGCTTGCCAACTAGCAAATTTTTTTTTATATAAATAATGTTACATGAACCTACAAGCTGCAACCCATGAAAAATTGAAATGGTACAAGGCTGCTAGACCAGCTCTAGCCTCATATCTTCAACTCCCCTTTTTGCCACGTTAAAACCTTAAATACACTATTTTTGTTGGTATCCCATTGTTAGCATAACTTACATTTTATAGTAGCCTATTAACAAGAATGTTAGGCTCAAAACAGTGGTTAAGGATAACTTGACACACTGATTTCCATTTACTTGTTTTGGTAGTTTATAACTTGCACCTTAATCATTTTAATATATTGAACTCTTAAGGTTAGTATAGGAGATGTACTTTCCTATTTAGAAAGAATATTCAATAATTTATTTAGACAGCTTAATTGTGTCAACTAAGAGCTCAAAGAGAGCCTCCCAGCCCAGCTACTGTAACTGCTGTTGTCCAAGACAGCAGCTCTGTATCCATATGACTATTTTCTCACTTCCCTACTCCCAATCCATATGTTCCTTTATAACCATTTTTAGGTACCTTACATATAGCATATGGAAGTATTTCTAGAAGGTATAAAACCTCCATTTCAGGCTTGTTAGGCTGTCCAACATTACGCTCAAAATTGACTTGACATTCTAGTTTTCAATTTATTTTTATTTTTTCCAGCCTGATCCTGTTGCGCTAAAACAGTCGTAACTTTTTCGTTTCAAAACATTTTTGAGCGATTCTTGAGCCCACGAGAAGATAACTTCCTAGACTACAACTTCTCTTCAGATCAAAAATCCAAATTCCAAACCGAACAGAACAGAAATCTGCTCTATGTGGACAGAATGTTCTGTTTTTAAACTGCACGACCCTCCTTCGCTAAAATGGTCATAACTCCTTCGTTTCAAAACATTTTTGAGCGATTCTTGAGCCCACGCGAAGATAACTTCCGAGGCTACAACTTTCATTCTTTGACCATTTCCAAATTCCAAACACAGAATTCCAGAATTTCGTGCAAAGGGACTGACCCGAGTTGATTAGACAGTTTTGACGCGACTACTATGAAAGATCGTAACTCTTTGCTCCGAAGTCGGAATTAGTCCGTTCCGGAGTCTATGGAAAGATTATTCAGTGTACTATAACATACCAAAAGCCCAGAATTTTCTGAACATCCTACCTAACCCCGAATTTTCAATTTAGGGTCAGCAGTTCACAATTTTTCAGTTTCTAGCATGTTTATTTCACGACCTTATTACTTCTAGCTCATATACCAAATTAGAACAAATTTTAAATATGTTTTACATAGCATATGAGACTGCATTTAAAAGTTATAACCTTTCCATTTCAGCTTCAATAGGCTGCCCAAAACAGAGTTTCCACATGACTTGACATACCAAGTCTAACTTTTCATTGTTAACTAGAAATTGAGCTTTGTTCTAGCTTGACACACTCAAACCCTCTAGTTAACATCACATATGATTAATAAATCAAACCCAAGCTCTAATTCTATCAAATTTTTAATTTTTGACAAAAACAGTTCATTAAGGACTTTTGTCAAGCACTTGGAGTGCATAGTTTTAATTCACTCTTATCATAGCCATTTACTCGTGTTATAAACCCATGTTACCCTCCTTATAGCACCGCACAACCAACCTATCTCCTTGTGCCTATATCAAACCATAACAGTCCATTTCATCACAACTTCCACATTAGTTTTAAACAAGATAGTTTATTACTTGTTAACCTTTCCTTAAAAGTTTGATATCACAACTCTTATAGATGATTACAATTACCCATGAATAAACAGTTGTGATGAAAGCTTAATTCACTAATTTCCTCATCAGTTAATTTAACCAACAATTTAATCCACTAACACAGGCACATTAAAACATTAACAATACTAACACAATATAGCAGCCCCTTCATTTTTTTTTCAGGCCATTCGGCCACTGCAGATCACTAGTAGCAAGAAAATGAAATGGAAAAGGATTGGAAAGCTTACCATAATAGATCAGAGAATACAATTGGTTGCTGCTCAATTTCTTCTCCTTCTCAGTCGGACTCCCTTCTCTTCTCTCTGTGTGCTACGGCTCAGTTAGTAGTATACCAACTGAACTTAAGATGCATTGTATAGCTATATGTAGCTAAAAAAATGAGGCTATCCATCATGGATCTACTGCTGGCTTGCTTCAGCTTCTATCTGGCTATATTATGGCCTCATTCAGCCCCCTGACACAGCAGTCAGTTGGCCTCTATTAATCTTAGCTGATACACCCTACTTGACCCCTATATTAGCTACTTTACCCCCTTGCCTCTTGCAGCAACTTGACCCCTAATAGCCTCCTACAGCATAGCCTAGCATCTAACTAAATTATTAACTAACTAACTAATGAACTAACTAACTGTTAACAAACAACACAAACTCGGCTCTTCATTTCACCCATGTAGGCTGCTGGAATGATCAAGGAGTGGGCTGGATTTGAGTTTGGTATTTGGCCTAATGCTTAATTCAAAAGTAGTAATGACCCATTACACTTGGGGATAAGCTTGTGAGCATACATAAGAAATTTATTAGGGCCCAAATTATACAACTTGGACTCCCAATACATAATAAGCTTCATGTGTTAATCTACCACATTCACTTAAGTTAGCAAATTTAATTAGCACACATTATTAAAGATAATGGTTCCATGTAATTTAATTAGCCTATTTGAGTACTCATCATTTTCCTTCTTTACTACCAAATAATACTTTTTGAATGAAATAAATTATAATATAATTATTCCATTAACCACATAGGTAGTTTCATGTCAAGAATATTTCATAACTAAGCCATGTTGGCTTTCCTTTTCATTCTTGATGTTTTTATAACATTATATTAATGTATATTATTCTTCTCTTCCTTTCTATAATTTGCCTTCACAATTTATTTACATATAATAAATATATAATAGTAATATATTTATTAAGCATAAACATTACATATTGCATAGTTTTTACCCACTATGCAATATAATATCATTCTTAATCGGGTTAGGTCTTATTCTTTCTCGTAACCTTATCGTTGAATTATTTCAACATACCATTTCCTTAAACTTTTCTTAAAGATTTTAAATAACCCTCTATTTCCATTCTAGGCTTTAAACTTTAACCCTTAATTTAATTATTCAAGATCTTCTAAATTTTCGGGTTGTTACATTCACCCCTTCTTCTAAGAATTTCGACCCCGAAATTATAGTCTACTATTCTTTGCTTCTCCTATTCATCGAAAATATGTTTTCAATTTAACCTTTACATTTTCCTCCTCTGAGAATTTCTCTTCTATCATCTCATTCAAATCAATCGTTGCAAATTTAGGATACTTGCCTAATGCGCTGCTTGCAATTCTCAACTTAGTTCTATCTTTCTATCACGGCCTATCATTAATCAAATCAATCGTTCAATTAGAACAATATACCATAACACATAGTACTGCATTTCGCAGTCAGCACATAACCTAATCATCTTATCACACATGTTCAACAATCATGCCATCCCAAACTAACATCAACTCATTCCTAATCACATAGTCACATAACCTTAACAACCATTGAATCACAAATAAACAGTTAACTAATTAAATTATCTAAGTCCAGATCAATTTCTGAAACATGTTGGCGTATCGACAGCCATATCAGATAATTATCGAGTCTGAGACTCTATTCTGTATCTCAATATCCAAATAGATAACTTAAACAACAATCGTATTATTTTTCATAACCTTATAATAATTATAAAAGAATTATTACCATTTACCATAATTTTTGAAATATCAGAATCATTTTTAAATGATTTAAATATCAAACAATTATATTATCATTAATATTTAATTAATATTAAACTATTAATGAAACCATTGCCAAAATATTAAAGTTATTTGTAATAACTCAAAATATTTTTAAAGTGCTTATATTACCCTTAAATGATTTTTAAAACATCTAAAATCATTATTAAATAATTACCATTAATATTTAAATATTACTGAACTATTATATAAATATTAAAAGTCATTAATTATAACTTAAAATATTTTTAATTCATTTATATCCCTTTTAAATGATAAAACCATTTTTAAACTATTTATTTAATATAATTATCAAATAAATTTAATATCATTAATCTATAAATATCATTAATATTAAATTATTAATGAAATTATCCTTTAAATATTAAAAGTTATATTTTATAACTTAAAATATTCTTAAATACCTTATTATTATTTAAAATGATTTTTAATAAAATCATTTTTAATTCATTTATTTAATTCATTTAATAAATAACTTAACTATCATTAATATTAATTTATTAATGAAAATTATCACAAAATATTAAAAGTTATCAAAAATAACTCAAAATTATTTTCTAACACAATAATATAATTTTTCATGATTTTCATGAATTAAAACTATTTTTAAATAATTTATCTAATAAAGTAATTAAATAAATAAATACCATTTACATTCCAAAAATATTAAATATTTTCAAAATATACCCAAAATTATTAAAATATAATTTTCGGACATTAAAATAATTTTTAAGAATTTATTATGTATTTTTAATAATTAAAAACTATTTTTTTTCTATTTATTAAATAATTTCCGTAAAATAATATATTATCTGTCGCAAAAGACCACCTATAGCGACAGAACCGTCACTATAGGTGTTCTTCATGTTCTTGAACATTCATAGACAGTTTTGAGATGACTTGTTTGACCACGAATCGTGGACTGTTTAATGTGTTTCTGGGTATGTTCTTGATCCGTTCATGTAGTACTAGTGCAGGACTACAAGATCCAACAACAAAAATGTTCATACACTTCATAACCCAGGAGATCTGAGCCTCTAAAGTGGCTGTCAGACCTGTTCTTCATTTTCTAGGTTGCCCAGAAATGAAGAACAGTGTGATATGCCCACTTTGGACTTCCATTACAAGCAGATCGTTTAATGTTTTAATGATCTATCAATTTTTGATAGTAGCCAACATGTAATACTACAGATCCAACACATAACATCATCATAAAAACAACCTATCAAGCCTAAACGATCCGGTCAATCCTCTGTCAGAAACTAGTTCATACGTTTTCTGGAAATTTCCAGAAAACACACTCGTGATCATTTCAACTACTTT
This sequence comes from Panax japonicus, assembly GCA_020205505.1. Taxonomy (NCBI): domain Eukaryota; kingdom Viridiplantae; phylum Streptophyta; class Magnoliopsida; order Apiales; family Araliaceae; genus Panax; species Panax japonicus. Next base: position 17,821,214 of record CM035101.1, on the reverse strand, counting down.
GACCATCCATAAAATCCATTATATTTGATATTTTAACGATATAAAAGCATGACTGTATATTTAATATACCAGACTACAACATCAATACAAAAACTGAATCAAAACAACAAACAACACAAAGATCTGGGCCCATGAACTTGCTGTCAGAGATTTCTGGGCAAGTTCATAGCTGCCCAGAATTCTTCCGGTCAATACCGGTCAACGGTATTTGACAGTGTAAATCTACCAATCTGTACATCAAATGACCACGATTCTTTTTGTAGATTAAAGACCACATACCATAATACAACTTTAAACCTTCAAAACACAAAAATCATAAACAGACTGAGATTTACAGTCTCTGACATTTGATGTCAAACCACAAAATAAAATTTTCCAAATTCTTTAAATCTTCAAATCTGAGCCTCTAGATGTTATGGATCTAACATCTAGCAACCCAGATCATCCTTAGACACCTTATATAACATGTTTAACACATCAAACATAAAATCTAACAATAGAAAATTGGACAGATTTTTGAGCTAGGGTTTATACCTTTGTGATCCAATTCTTGATTCTGGCTACTGATTTGTTTGTGGTGTTCGTGGGGCTGTATTAAGGGACTGATCTGTACCACATTTCGTGGGTTTTAGAGAGAGAGTATTGGAAGTGTAGTGTGACCAAATGAGCAATAAAATGACATTTTCTCTCTCCTTCAATCTATATATAGACAACTTTGATTCAGTGAATGGGCTGATATAGAGGCTGTGTGCTGTCCATTTACTATCAAGGGAGTGGTTAGGAGTGGTTGGGTTTGGTAGGAGTTGGTAAACAACTCCCACACTTGTCAAAACTCAATAATTCAATAGGGTAAAATGGTCTTTTTGCTTGGAAATTTAAGGGCACAATTGTAAACTTTGCAAACCCTTAGGGTTTGACCCTTAGGGTTTAATCCTAAGGTTTAGTACATAGCATTTGTAGGATTTCCATTTTTAGGGTTTGCTCAAAAATAAAATTAAATAAATTTTAGTTTCTAAAATTTTGAAATTAGGGTTTTCTAATTATGATTATTTTCTAATTACTTTTTAGAGTAACATTGGGGTTTAGATCATATAATTATCATTTACTTTGCTATTTTAGCAATTAGGGTTTATCCTTTTGATAATTAGGGTTACCAAAATACAATTAGGGTTTCTAATTACTAATTTAGGATTATAGTTTAGTAATTAGGGTTTAACAATTTAGGGCTTCTATAATTAACAATTGTAATTCGAATACTAGTTAATTAATCAACTAATCACAATTACCAACAATTTCGAACTCTAATTTGAATTTCAAATTAGGGTTTCTCATTTCTAAAAATTAGGAATTTAGAAATATTAATTAGGGTTTATTCTACAAATTAGGGTTTTGTGGCCATAATTAGGACTTTCCTAATTAGCGATTATATTTATAATACCAGACATTAACCACACTATCGCAATTGCCCAATAACTTGAAACTCTAATTTGTATTTTAAATTAGGGTTTCACACAGTATTAATAAGGTTTAACACATAACACCATAATTGGCCAACCATCACCGATTCACATATACAGTACATATTTATAGCACTGAAAAATTAAAATATTATAATATTATAATATTATTATCATTCTTTATTTCAGACCCATGATTAGGGTTTATCAAAATATTATTAGAGTTCGATCGTAATATATTAAAATTGTTCCACACATTAATATTACACACATAACCATGCATATCTATAACACTGACAAATAATAATATAATATTATTATTCTCATTCCTTAATCAAAACCCGAAATTAGTGTTTGGATTCCATATCTGATTTATCTTGCATAAATAACATTCTTAATTAAGTTAAAATATTTAATTTAACATCCTGAACAAATTCATATAATGAAATAATCATTATAATTATTCTAAAATCATTTCATATATTATTTAAATAATATAAGATTATATTTTCATAGAAAATAATTAATAAAAACATTTCTATCTTAAAATTAATTATTATAAGAATATACTTTATAATAATCAGTAATTCTAAAATAAATTTACTTGTAAATATTCATGTAATATATTTTTTTTTATTTACCACATAACTACATATACACAATATCTTGTACAAATCCTCATCTTTTAATAAAAAAAAAATTATACGCAAAATTTCAGTTTTATTTATTTAGAAAATATCGGGTTGTCACACGGGATATCATCAGCTGAAGATTAAAACTGAGGATATTCCGAAGACTTCCTTCAGAACTCGGTACGGGCATTATGAATTTTTAGTCATGTCTTTTGGATTGATTAATGCTCCTGCTGCTTTCATGGATATGACGAATCGAGTATTCGAGGAATATTTGGATCAGTTCGTTGTTATCTTTATTGATGACATCCTCATCTATTCCAAAAGTCGTGAAGATAATGAGCACCATTTAAAGCTGATACTTGAAAGGCTTCATGAAAATAAGCTATATGCCAAGCTGAAGAAATGTGAGTTCTGGCTTGAGGAAGTAGCATTCCTTGGGCTTGTGGTGTCAAAATATCGAGTATCTGTTGACCCAGCAAAGATTGAAGCAATACAAAGCTGGGAGCAACCTAAATCAGTGACCGAAATACGTAGCTTTCTCGGCTTAGCTGGTTTTTATCGGAGATTCGTAGAAGGGTTTTTTCGAATCTCCACTCCATTAACTCAGCTGACTCGAAAAGATACAAAATTCGGTTGGACCGATGAATGTGAGAAGAGTTTTCAAGAACTCAAGAGAAGACTCATTTTGGCACCTGTTTTGGCAATACCATCTGGATTGAAAGGATTTGTCATCTACAGTGATGCATTGGGCAAAGGGTAAGGATGTGTTCTCATGCAACATGGGAAAGTCATAGCCTATGCCTCTTGGCAACTCAAAGAATATGAGAGGAATTATCCTACTCATGATCTAGAGTTGGCAGCTGTTGTCTTCGCACTTAAAATTTGGAGGCATTACTTGTATGGGGAGAAAGTGGAGATATTTACGGATCATAAAAGCCTCAAATATTTCTTCACCACAAAGGAACTCAACATGCAGCAAAGATGTTGGCTTGAACTGTTGAAAGATTATGATCATACCATTCAATACCATCCTGGAAAAGCAAACGTGGTAGCTGACGCATTGAGTAGAAGATCATATGCGGGTACGAGTGCGATATTGTCAATGCAAAGGCCCATTTTGTATGACTTCCAAAGGATGGAAATAGAGAGAAAGACTCCAGGGACCCACGTGATGATGGCAAATATACGAGTAGAACTGACTTTAATCGATAAATTTAAAGTTGCTCAAGCTACAGACCTGGAGTTGATGCGCATAAAGAAGAAAGTGCAAGAATGTGTTATTCCGGAAGCAAGAATCTATGAAGAAGGAATCAACTCCAGACTTTGTGTTCCTAACGACTCTGATTTGAAGTATAAGATCATGATGGAGGCGCACAACACACCATTTGCAATCCATCCTGGGACTACCAAAATATATCGTGATCTTCAACATACATTTTGGTGGAGCAATATGAAAAGAGAGATAGCGGAGTTTATCTCAAGGTGTTTAACTTGTCAACGAGTCAAGGCGGAGCATCAAGTGCCAAAAGGTACATTGCAACCACTTGAAATTCTAGAATAGAAGTGGGAGAACATTACCATGGATTTCGTTACTGGTCTTCCCAAGGTTTCTCAAGGAATTGATGCGATTTGGGTCATTGTTGATAGATTGACCAAATCTACTCATTTCTTACCTATACGAGAAACTTATACACTTGAACGTCTTGCTCGTATTTACATAAATGAGATTTTAAGACTGCATGGTATACCAGTATCCATAGTTTCTGGTCGAGACCCAAGATTTACTTCACGATTTTGGGTTAGTTTATAAAAAGCTATGGGCACGAATTTACGATTTAGTTCGACATATCATCCTCGACAATCAGAGAGAACTATTCAAACTCTTGAGGATCTATTAAGAGTCTGTGTACTTGACTTCAAAGGAAGTTGGAACAAGTTCTTGCCATTAGTGGAATTCTACTACAACAACAGTTATCAAGCAAGTATCGGCATTGTTCCATTCGAGGCGTTGTACGGACGCAAGTGTCGTTCTCCAGTATACTGGGATGAGGTGGGTGAAGCAACGTTATTGGGACCGGAATTAGTACGTATGACTACGGAGAAGATTCAAATGATCCTCCAACGTATAAAAACCTCACAAGATCGACAAAAGAGTTATGTTGATCTTTATCGAAAGGACGTGGAATTCAACATTGGAGAACATGTGTTGTTACGTGTGGCTCCATGGAAAGGAGTTACAAGATTTGGAAAGAGAGGAAAGCTCAATCCTCGATTCATTGGCCCATTTGAAATCCTTGACTGAGTAGGAACTATAGCCTATAGACTCGTTTTACCGCCATGTATGTCTCGTGTTCATAACGTTTTTCACATATCCATATTACGTAAATATGTGGAGGTGGGAAATCACATTACTGAGTTAGAACCGGACGATATAGCGAAAGATTTAACGTATGAAGAGGCAAATCTTGGATAAGAAGGAACATATTCTACGCTCCAAGGTTATACCTCAAGTCAAAGTTTTGTGGAGAAACCATGATGTTGAGGAAATGACTTGGGAGTTAGAATTTGAAATGAAATCAAGGTATCCTCACCTCTTCGTCATACCAGGTATGTACCCTAATTTCGAGGATGAAATTTCATAAGAAGGGGAGGTTGTAAGACCCCAACTTTTATGAATAAAGATTAATTTTCTCTAAATATCATTTTTGAATATTATGGTGTGGATTTGATATAATGTTATAGTTGTGCGTAATATTTATAAATTTTACAAAGTAAGAAAGTTGTTATAAAATATTCGTTTGGTCGAGGAATATTCTTTTTGTCGGGGAATATTCGTACGACGACACAATCATTGGTGGACCCCATAACAGAATTATTATCGGAGTTAGAAAACGACAAAATTATCTTTTTATAAAAATAACGAGAAATTTTACCTTTAACTATTAAAATACCCGATAATAAATGTACATTATTACGCGTGGTTGCATAGCAGCACACGGTATTGATTATTGATGCTTACGTGAGAAGTCACTCCGTTATACTCAATTATTGCTACAGTAATTGCTGCATCATATCTCTTATATATATTATTGGTTCAATTATTGTCACAGTATCATCTGTATAATATGTTATATTATTAAATCAATAATTGAGACGACAAGTTATAATATTAATGATTAATAATTATTGAAAGATTAAATATGTGTTGATTAAAAAATAAAATAATTTGTGGTAATATTTATTCAATCCTTGATGTATATAAAGAGTCTATTATAAGACGTTTGTGGTAAGTTTAGTTATTCTATGGGGGCCCATATGTCATCATCTGAGAGTCTCTTTCGCCAATAGTAATTACCTATACCAGATGTCAAACCATTTGCCATTTCATATTACAGGCGTCGAACCAATTGGCGTTTCATATTACAGGCATCGAACCAATTGTCATTTCACATTACAGGCGTCGAACCAATTGTCGTTTCACATTACAGGCGTCAAAGCACTTGGTGTTTCACATTACAGGCGTCAAACCACTTTTCTTTCAACATCACCGGTCGTCAAGCCACTTACCTTTTCACATTGCAAGTGCTAAGCTAGAAATCTTCTATAAATAGAGGCCTAGTTCTTCATTATTTTTCATGAATTCATTCAAGCTATAGAGAGAGAAAGTATAGAGAGAATAAGAGAGAAAGGAGAAGAGTATTCTATTACTACACTACTGCAATATTCAATCTCCTACTAATGTAAGGGGTGTTATTTCTTTTGTATTCATGAAGAGAACTTCTGTTATTCCATTCTTTATTATTCTGTTGGAATAACCTGTATACGCGGACTACCCTATACTTGGTGAAATTCTTCTATTATTCCATTCTTTATCATTCTGTTAGAACATCCTGTCTGTGTTGTACGCATGACCTGGTTCCATTATTTATCATTCTGTTGGAACATCTTGTCTGTGCTTTATGCATGACCTGGTTCCATTATTTATTATTCTGTTGCAATATCCTGTCTGTGAGTTTACGCATGACCTGGTTCCATTATTTATTATTCTGTTGGAATAACCTGTCTTTGCGGTCTCTCGCATGCTTGGTGAATTCTTTTGTTATTCCATTCTTTATTATACTCAGTTGGTTAAAGTTTTGGCTTTTATACTCCATGAAATTAGTTGAATATCCTTGATATTTGCGCTTCATCCAGTATCTTTTCATGGAAATATTCTTCTAAGCATTCTTGAATTTTACTCTACAAAGCAGTATCATGTTGACAATTTGGACGTTATTGGTTCCTGGATAAATTAATTCTTGAACTTATTTTATTGAATTCATATATCATTGTCATCATCCTCATGTTTATATTTTGTTGAAAGTCATCTGTGGTCTGTAGTGCATAAATGGACTTGGTATGATTATGACCAGGGATCATTCGGTATAATCATAACCGTAATGTTACAAATGATGTGGTAAAAGTCTTCATTGGCTCATAGAGCGTTGATGGACAGTTGTTGGCATGATCATGACCATTGATGAAAATACGAATATCCTTGGCCCGTAATGCATGGACAATTTGTGGTTGTAATACTAATGAATATCCTTGGTCGTAGTGCAGGGATGATGTGGATTATTTATTAAGCTGAGTCTCAGCGATAAAAGTATTTAAAAACCTTTTAAATCATAGAAGATAGTAGATTTTATTCTCTACTTGACTCTTCTAATGGATTGCTTGTTCTGCTACAGTTAACTTGATGTTTGTTATATTGTATCAGTTTAACACTGTTGAATGCTAACAATAATTTATTCTGCATTATCTTGGTCATAATATTTCTTACTAGGCTAGTTGAGCTCACCCTTTTGCTTTCATTGTTCTCTTCAGGAAATAAGAACGTAGTTGGGACTAGTCGGGGAACGGAGTGACGGTCCAGATGTTTGCATTAGTAGTCCTCACTATTCAGTAAAATAGTGTGATAATAATTGTAATGAGGACTTTATTTAAGTTTGGATACTCTCTACGAGACATTATCCGTTTTGAAACTCTCAGCTACGTTTTGATAGCATTAGTAGTCCTCCCTATTCTATGAAATAGTGTGATAATAAATTTTTTAAGGACTTATTTTGAGTTTGAATACTGTCTAAAAGACAATAATTGTATTAAAACTCACAGCTTATGTTGTATATTTAAGATTGTATTTGTATTCTGTACCATGTATTTGGCGACTTAGAATAGGTGATGTATACCTATTTTGGGGGCGACACAGTTAAAGGTTTCAAGTATAAACATTTGACAACCTAGGACATAGTTCAAGGTCTTATGACCCTCAGAAGTTCTTTTGATTCTTGTTATTCATTCTTGATTCAAAAGCCAAGTTTTCTTATTTCAGAAGTCATTGATTCATTCGCATGTTATTATTTTATTGTTATATTATTATACTGGTGGGCAATTGTGCTCACTCTTGTGTAATAATAACATTGCAATTAAGAACGAAAGGTTCGACTAGCCTTCTACTAGTAAAGGCTAGGACAAAGTTAACAAGTGATGAAGACTTGTTGTTTATTTGTTATGTTATGTTTCAGACTTATGTTTAAATTGTGTAAGACTTAATATTTGTTTATGTTTCCGCATTTGAGATTTAAGGTTAGTATGACCTAGGATTGATGTATTTATTTTCAAATGTTGTAACTCCGTAAGGAGAAGATTTATTTATATCTATTTATGGTTTTTCATTTATTATGGATAGATAGATACATGATGTTTGGACAGTGAACACCAAATCCCGAGGAAATTAAAGTACCCGAATTTGGGGGTGTCACAGGTTGGTATCAAAGCTATAGGTTATGAACCTTAGGTGGGGAAACAACTTTAGGTAGTAGCCTTATAGGAAGAATATAGTGATGGAAAACTCTTATCGAGTTCTAAGAAATGAATTTCTTAATTCATTGAAGGTAATAAAAGACTTTATGTGCTTATGTGTTAAATTATGTGCTCACTAGTAAGACTTAGTAACTGAAACTTGAAACTGTGTTGTCAGTATATCGGATGTTGGAGGAGGAACCCCGAGTACCTACAGAGAAGGAGCCCCGAGACATTCATGTCGTCAGGGGGCAGTTGGTACAGAGAGATCCATCTCGATTGATCACTGTTGTTGGTCTGGAGCATGAGCCTGAGACTGATCTAGAGGAGGATCTAGAAGAGGAAGAGGAAGAAGAGGAGTTCCCACCGAACTCCATTGATGATGAGATGTACGACGAGTTATATGACCGTAATATAGAGTTGTGTGACACTGTTCAGGATCTGACTGAGCGGGCGATTATTCAGCAGATTACCATCGACCAGAAGGATAGGGAGGTTTTGACTCTTCACACACGTCTAGGGAATGTGGAGTGGGATTTGGTTCACGAGAAGGGTCAAACTAAGGAGAAGTCAAAAGAAATAGAGAAGTTAAAGAAGGAACTGAAAGAGAGCTCAGAAAGACTGACCATAGCAGAGGAGGGCTGGGTAAGATAATCACGGCGTGCTGATCTTGCAGAAGAGGATTTTCGTGCGAAGAAGGTTAAGCTTAGAGAGACGTACTCTACACTTCAAAATGCAATGGATGAGGCCCAGGATCGAGTTATGAGGTACCCAATCCAGTTCGAAGGACTGCCATCGTATATGTTAGATCGCCGGACAATGTCCCGCATCATGAAAGAGGAACGTTGCAAGGCTATTCAGCGCCTTAACAGGCAGTGATATGATTTGTTTAATTATATGAAAAACTTATCTCGTGTTAGATGTAAATTCTGATGTGTTTATAAATAAAGGAATATTTTAATGTTTTAAATCATGTAGATTCTTTATCTCGTGATAGTTGATATGAATAGCAGTGATGCTATCGTTTAATGTTAAAACTTTTGATTTAAATAAATATATCAGGGTTTATTGAGATAATATGTTAAGTGATTATGTTTAAATGTTTTAGTTAAGCATTAAATATTTAAAGGATTGAACAAAGACCTAATAAGCGTATATTCTTATCAGAAACATGCCGCCGAGAAGACGACCAAATCATCGACCAGCCAAGGAAGGGTCAACGAATAACAACAACAACAACGCCAATATTGACCCCGTTCAGCAGTTGGTGAACTTACTAGCTGGAGCGATAAATAATCTACCTCAAGCTCCACCGAACACGACGTTTAAGGATTTCAAGGCGGTGGGACCGCCAGAGTTTAAAGGCTCCATGAACTCGATCTAGGCTCAAACATGGGTTATGGAGATGGAAAATGTTTTTGACGTCGCCAGAGTCAGAGAGGTCCAAAAAAACCGCCTACGCGACGTTCATGCTGAAATTCGAAGCCAGTTATTGGTGGCAAGCAAATAAGGTCCGGGGAGGTGAAGGTGTGATTACCTGGGAGAGGTTCAAGGAGATATTTTTCGAGATGTATTTTTCGACCAGCTCGCAGAACCAAATGGAGGTCCAGTTTCTGGAGTTGAAATAGGGAAATATGTCCGTACCAGATTATGTGGAAAAATTCAATGAGTTGGCTAGGTTCGCCCCGTATCAAGTATACACGGATGAGAGAAAAATAAGAAGGTTTGAACAAGGACTGAAGCCCTTGGTATATATCAAAGTATTAATGTTTTACCAAAACACTTTTGCTGGGGTACAGGAAAAGGTCATCCTCGCTGAAGGTGGGAGTGATGCGGTGACCAAGTACAATCAGGATCAGAAGAAGAAGAAAAGTGAAAATGAGGGAAATAACAAAGCCAGCGGCAGCAACAAGGGAGGAAGTATCAATCAGAAAAGGAAGTGGACTGACAACTCGTCAACTGGAAATCAGTAAGAAGGTCAGAAGAAGAGGATCGAAGCGTGCCCGACATGCGGGAAAGCTCACCTGGGGGTTTGTATGAAGGGAAAGTGGGTGTGCTACAATTATGGTCAGGAGGTCCACATAGCCCTAACTGTCCTAACCCAAAGAAGGGAGCCTGTTTCACTTGCGATTCAAAGGATCATTTGGCAAGGGACTGTCCCAAGAAGGGATCTGGAGGGGCAGGATCAAGAGGGGACAGTGGAAACAGCGGTGGAAGTGCTTTAACTATCACAGGACCAACCGCAACCAACCAACCGACCGCCAGGACATTCAACATGACAGTGCATAATGTTGTGCAGTCTCGTGATGTGGTGTCAGGTATCATTTCGATCAATACAGTTAATGCTTATGTATTATTTGATTCGGGTGCTACTTGTTCATTTATATCCGATGACTTTGCTAAGAACTTAGAATTGCCTAAGGATGAGTTAGAACACCCCATGAACATAGAAATTACGAATAGAGAAATAATCCCTGTTAAGTACGTACATAAGCACTGTAGAGTGGATATTAAGGGTAATATGATGAACGTTGATCTTATCCCTATTCGACTTGGAGAATTTGACGTTATTTTGGGTATGGACTGGTTATTCAATCACGAAATGATAATTGATTGCCAGAAGAAGCGTATTAACCTCATGAATCCGTCAAAGGTTGTGTTTTATGGTAGCAAGTCGCTTAGACAAACGAGTTGTCTGACGATGATGCAGGCCAAGAAGTTGTTAAGACAAGGCTCTGTAGGATATCTAGCTTACATAGTCGACAGTCATAAAGAGAATCCCAAAGTAGAGGAGATACCAGTAGTGAGGGACTTCGTAGACGTATTTCCAGATGATTTTCTAGGACTTCCGCCAGATAGAGAGGTTGAATTTGTGATCAATTTGGCACCAAGAACGGCTCCAATATCAAAGGCACTATATCGAATGACACCAGTAGAAATGAAAGAATTGATGGTACAACTACAAGAATTACTGGACAAGAAGTACATTAAACCGAGCGTAACACCATGGGGAGCACCAGTGTGATTTGTGAAGAAGAAGGACTGGACGATGCCACTCTGCATTGACTACAGAGAACTGAATAAGGTCATGATTAAGAATAGATATCCATTACCGAGGATCAACGACCTGTTTGATTAATTGAATGGAGCGAAATACTTTTCTAAGATAGACTTGAGGAGTGGTTATCATCAACTAAAGGTGAGGCCAGAGGATGTACCGAAGACAGCGTTCAGAACACGATATGGTCACTACGAATTTTTGGTAATGTCATTTGGTCTAACGAATGTTCCTGCAGCATTTATGGGCCTAATGAATGGAGTGTTCAAGCCATTTTTGGACAAATTCGTAGTGGTATTTATAGATGACATTTTAGTATATTCGAAAACCAAGGAACAACATGAAGAACATTTGAAGGTAACGTTAGAGGCGTTGAAAAGGGAGAAGTTATATGCCAAGTTTTTGAAATACGAATTTTGGATTGATCGGGTATAATTTCTTGGACATGTGATTGATAAAGACGGAATTTCGGTAGATCCATCCAAAGTCGAAGCCGTGATAAATTGGGATCAGCCGAGAACGCCGTCAAAAGTATGAAGTTTTTTGGGATTGGCAGGGTATTACAGAAGATTCATTCAAGACTTTCCCAAGATCGCAACTCCGTTAACGAATTTGACTTGAAAAGCTGTGAAATTTGTTTGGACGGAGAAGTGTGAGGAAAGCTTTCAGGAACTAAAGAAGAGGTTGAGTACAGCACCTGTGTTATCTCTTCCGGATGATACAAGAAATTTTGTTGTTTATAGTGATGCATCGCATAAAGGACTTCGATATGTGCTAATGCAAAACGACAGAGTCATTGCATATGCATCACGACAGTTGAAGGATTATGAGAAGGGGTATCCAACCCACGACTTGGAGTTAGTTGTAGTGGTTTTTGCTTTGAAAATCTGGAGGCACTATCTCTACGGGGAGAAGTGTGAAATATATACAGATCACAAGAGTCTGAAATACATTTTTACACATAAGGATTTGAATATGAGCTAGAGAAGGTGGCTGGAGTTCATTAAGGACTATGATTGTGAAATTTTATACCATCCGGGTAAGGAAAATGTGGTTGTCGACGCCTTAAGTAGAAAGGGTCGAGAGAAATTGATGATGTTGACCGCTCAGAAGGACCTAATTTCAGCCATTGAGAAGTTAGAACTGGAAGTGAAGTATCCTATGGAAATTGATGAGAAGTTGTTCCAGATGTAATCTGGTACAACCTTACTGGATAAAGTTAAGGAGGCTCAACTTCAGTATGAAGAATGTAAAAAGGTGAAAAAGAAGATATCTGAAGGAACTGAACCGAGATTTAAGGTGGGCAAGGAAGGAATACTGAGATTTGAAAGCAGAATTTGGGTACCGCCAGTACCAGAGATTAAGGAAGATTTTTTGAGCGAGGCTCATAACTCACGATATTCGATTCACCCTGGTAGCACCAAAATATATCAAGATCTTCGACAACATTTCTAGTGGCCAAAATTGAAACGAAATGTTGCAGAGTGTGTTGCCACGTGTCTGACATGTCAGAAAGTGAAAGCAGAACATCAGAGGCCGAATGGGTTGCTACAACCATTAGAGATCCCAGAATGGAAATGGGAACATATTACGATGGATTTCGTGGTTGGCCTTCAGATAACTTAGAAAGGCTATGACGCAGTATGGGTTATCGCTGATTAACTGACAAAATCCGCACATTTCCTTCTGATCAAAATCAAATTTACCCTAGACCAGTTAGCAAAATTATATGTAAAAAGAGATTGTTTAGAGACACGGAGTTCCGGTGTCAATTGTTTCCAATAAGGATCCGCGCTTTACATCAAACTTCTTGAAACGTCCACAGGATTGCATGGGTACGCAGTTCCGAATGAGTACGACATATCACCCTCAAACAAATGGGCAGAGTGAAAGAACGATTCATACATTAGAAGCTATGTTAAGAGCTTGTATAATGGACTTTAAAGGAAATTGGGATGATCACCTACCGCTTATAGAGTTCGTTTATAACAACAGTTACTCTACGCTTGTATTGGCTTGCCGCCTTAAGAAGCGTTATACGAAAGAAAATACAGAACTCTGCTATACAGGGATGAAGTTGGCGAGAGACAATTATTAGGTCCCGAACAAGTACAACAGACATCAGAGATAGTTAATGTGATCCGAACATGATTGGTAACAGCTCAAGATAGGCAGAAGAAATGCGTCGATCCACAACGTAAAAATGTTGAGTTTGAACCGGGTAGTTATGTGTTTTTGAAAGTCTTTCCCTGGAAGGGAAAGATCAGGTTCGGAAAGAAAGGGAAATTAAGCCCAAGATTCATTGGACCCTTCGAAATACTGCAAAGAATCAGAGAAGTTGTGTATGAGGTAGCCTTACCTCCAGCACTCGAGAATGTCCACAACGTTTTCCATGTTTTTGTTTTACGACCCTACAAACCCGATTACAAGCATGTGATTGAATATGAACCCCTTCATTTTGAGAAAGACTTATCCTATGAAGAAATTCATGTTCAGATTGTCGACAGAAAAGAACAAGTTCTCAGAAATAAAGTAATACCTTCTTTTAAAGTAATTTGGAGGAACCACAACGCTAAAAAAGCAACGTGGGAACTCGAAGACCATATGATGAAGAATTAACCTCATTTATTTAATTAATTAATGTGTAAGCGATTCTAGGGACAAAATATTTGTAAGGGGGAGAGAATGTAACGGGGCGAATTGATTGAGTCATGATTCTGAGGACAGAATTCTTTTAAGGGGGGAAAGATGTGACAAACGAGATTTTATAATTTAATTTTTATATTTATTGAATTAAATAAATATTTTCGATGATTTAATTATTAGATTAAATAATTAATTGATGAAGTTGTGGTAGATTAATTTAATTATATGTGTTATATTTATTAAATTAATGTGGATAATTTTATTATTCAAAGTATGTAATTATGTGAGCTTATTGAATTAAATGAAATATTTAATAAGCATAATGTTATTTTAATAATTAATTAGAGATTTAATAATTTAACATAATTAATAAATGAGAAATTTAATTATGTGACTATTTGAATTAATGAGAAATTATTATATTTTATTTAAAATAAATTAAATTAAATAAGATATTTGATTATTGTGTAAATTGGTGTAACACTATTAAACTATACTATAAAAGATTTATTAAATTAAATGGTTATGATTCTTTTAAGGCTAGCCAAACGGAGCCTTATTGGGAGTTGGGATCAATTAACCCATGATCGGATTAACTGACCACAACTGCGTCAGTTCTTAATAATTATATACGTATTCTTCCTTCTTTATTCTTCAAGTCTGAAAACAAGAAAAACAAGTTTACAAAGAGAAATTGAGTTTTGTTAAGGGAGATTGTGAGTGGGTGATTGAAGAAACAACTGAGAAAAGTTTTCCTATTAATCTATACTCTACGCTTTGGGTAAATTCTTCAACCCAATTTTTATTTATGTCATTGAAAGTTTCATGAAAAATGGCTTTCAAGTTAATTGTTTAAGTCTCTGTAATCGGAAAGGGTAGTGATTGTGTGGATGTAATATGTTAATGAAGTATGTTTTTTTTACTATGATATATGAACCATAACATCAGTTTCATAAAATAGGTCGTATATTGTTCTTCAAAACATACAGAGTATGAAAATATGGCCATATGGCCTTACATACCAAATTTGATACGATAATCATAAATTATATCATAAATTGACACTTATGTGGATGTATGTGTTAATATGTTAATGTAATATGTTTTTTTTACTATGATATATGAACCATAACATCAGTTTTATAAAATAGGTCGTATATTGTTCTTCAAAAGTTACAGAGTATGAAAATATAGCCATTTGGCCTTACATACCAAATTTAACACGATAATCATAAGTGGTATCATAAATTTACATTTGTATATAAATATGCATGTTAAAACGAAGGAATCAAACTCCAAATGAACAGATTCAGTGTTATAATGAACCTGTAATGTTGATTTTCATGTTTAGTGTTGAAAACTTTCAAGAAAATCAAGAACAGTAATTTATATATTTTGATTATGCAAAATTATGTATTTTAACATGTTAAAATTATGATAGAAGGGTTAAGTAATAGTTATATGTGTATGACAATGTTTGGGTATGTCTAAATTCGTGTAGAAATAATTTAATTGAAAGTTATGGCCATGTTTTGTGTTCTTCAAGAGAACATATTAACTTGTGAGAGATTTTTTTGGCCTAATTTGGCCTTGTTTAGCAGAAACTGCAGAAACTGAGTCTGGATAACCTCGCCCCCGGCGGGAGTTACCAAACTAAAAAAAATTAAAAATAAATAAAAATAAAAATAAATAATAATAATAATTAAAAAAATTATTAATTAAAATATTTATCAAATAAAATGAATATTTTAATTGAGATATTTATGGAATAAAATAACTATTCGATGAAAATTATTATTAAAATATTTATAAAATAAAGTAAATATTTTAATTGAGATATTTATGGAATAAATAAAATATTCGATGAAAATTATTATTAAAATATTTATAAAATAAAGTAAATATTTTAATTGAGATATTTATGGAATAAAATAAATATTCGATGAAAATTATTATTAAAATATTTATAAAATAAAGTAAATATTTTGATTGAGATATTTATGGAATAAAATATATATTCGATGGAAATTATTATGAAATAATTTATTCGAGTGTAATAATAGTAAGTGAATGAAAATATTCCAATTTAATTAAGTAATTAAATTAGAAGGGGTAATGATTTGTTAAATAAAATGGAGTTTATATTAAATAATTAAGTGAAAATGTAACTAATGAATGTCGTGAATACATATGGTATTTGTGTAAGATTTGTGGTGAACGGAAGTAGTAATCGTTTAACCTACGCACGAGGCAAGTTCCTAAACCTTGTTTCTTTAAATTAAGCAAGTTCCTTAATCTATCTTGTTTATTATTGTTCAACTCAAGATTTCATATTAGATGTTATCTTTCTTTAAAAACATGATTCCTGTTATACAATACTTATTCGATTGTATACATCTTGAACTTTATTATTCAAATTGAATATCAATTATTGTTGAATCTTGTAAGACTAGCGAACCCTTATTGATTCGACTAGTCCATAGTTGATGAACGTTCTACATTTCAGAACCATTGTTGAGCTTATCCAAACCAAACTTCCTTTGGTGCAGACTCTAATGTCAAACTGAGATGAACAACCCTGTTATAGGGGATTAATAATGCTTTAGTGTTAAGATATTGTGCATAATATGGTACTAAGGGCTGATTCCCCTAAGTACGAAAAGAAGAGTCCATAGTCTTATGACTGTTAAAGGTATCAAGTATACAAATTTGACAACCTAGGACATAGTTCAAGGTCTTATGACCCTCAGAAGTTCTTTTGATTCTTGTTATTCATTCTTGATTCAAAAGCCAAGTTTTCTTATTTCAGAAGTCATTGATTCTTTCGCATGTTATTATTTTATTGTTATATTATTATACTGGTGGGCAATTGTGTTCACTCTTACGTAATAATAGCATTGCAGTTAAGAACGAAAGGTTCGACGAGCCTTCTACTAGTAAAGGCAAGGGCAAAGGTAACAAGTGATGAAAACTTGTTGTTTATTTGTTATGTTATGTTTCAAACTTATGTTTAAATTATGTAAGATTTAATATTTGTTTATGTTTCAGCATTTGAGATTTATGGTTAGTATGACCTAGCATTGATGTATTTATTTTCAAATGTTGTAACTCCATAAGGAGAGGATTTATTTATATCTATTTATGGTTTTTCATTTATTATGGGTAGATAGATACATGATATTTGGACAGTGAACGCCAAATCCCGAGGAAATTGAAGTACCCGGATTTGTGGGTGTCATAATACACAACAAGTTTTAGATCAACAACTGCAGTGGAATAAACAATCCATTAAAAGAGTCAAGTAGAACATAATGTCTACTATCTCCTCTAGATTAAAAGTCCATCGTTAATATTTCATTCCTGTAATACTTATCAACAGTTCTTTATTATACCCAAGACAAAAAGAATTCTCATCACATGTCTTAACCTGAACCACCAACGATTATAGTTAAATCCATATATCATATTTATAATCATGTAAATCAACAGTTTCTCTTTGCCACAAAGGCTTAATAGAACGTTTACTCAATATCCTTACCCCAAAGGCTAAAGACATTTAAGTGTAATAACAATGATCATACCAATTAGTTGTCTATCTTTGCACTACAGGCCAAAGATATTCAACTATAAAACCAATGGTCATTATCATAACAATCAATTGCCTGTCAGTGCACTACGGCCAAAGACATTCAACTGATAACTAATGGTCATGATCCTGCCAATCTCATCATCAAATTATCCATGCACTACGGCCAAGGATATTCGTTAGTATCACCAGTGGTCATAATCATGTCATACACCTGTCCATCTTTGCACTACATGCCAAAGTAATCAATTAACAGTTCATCTTTGTACTACGACCAAAGATATCAATCAACATTTCTTCTTTGCACTACGGGCCAAAGACATACAACTGTAAAACCAATAACTAACAGTCCATCTATGCACGTAAGCCACAGATGACTTTTATCACAATATAAGCATAAGGATAATGACAATAATATAAGAATTAATCCAACGAAATCAAATCAAACGAAATCAATGATAAATATTAAAGACTTTAAATTTATCCAGAGTTTGAAAATATCCAAATTGTCAACATGATACTTCTTTGTGGAGTAAAATTCAAGAATAATATTCATGTACGAAAAATAATTTGGACAGAAAAGAAATATATTTTTCGGGTAAATAGTACCCCGTGAATAGTACTTCGAGAATAGTACCCCGACATGAAAAGTTCCCCAAAAACGCGAGTGAATAATATTCGAGTGAATAATAATTTGGGTGAATAGTAACACGTGAATAGTAACTCGTGAATAGTACTCTGACATGAAAAGTGCCCCAAATACCCGAGTGAATAATACTAGAGTGAATAGTAATCGGGTGAATAATAATATATGAATAGTAACTCATAAATAAAATACCAAATAAAATGATATTTCATGACAATTACAAAAGAAATGATATCTCATACGAGTATAATAGAATATACGAAACTGCAAATGGATTTTTATCTGTCATGCGGTAATCCACGTAGACAGATCATTTCCACAATTTAATAAAGAATGAATACGAAAGGTCATTCACCATGCATGCGGTAATCCGCTTAGACAGGTTATTCCAACAGAATAATAAAGAATTGAATAACGGAAGAATTCACCATGCATGTGATAGACCGAACAGACAGGATAATCCAACAAAATAATAAAGAATGGAACCAGGTTATGCGTAATCCGCATAGACAGGATATTCCAACATAATAATAAAGAATGGAATAATAGAAGAATTTCACCATGTATGTGGTACTTCGCATAGACATGTTATGCCAACATAATAATAAACAATGGAATAACAACCCTTACGAGTATTGAAAGAAAATACATCTCTTCATGAATACAAAAGAATAATACCCCTTACCTCAGAAGAAATTGGATACTGGAATAGTGAGGTAGCAGACTTCTCTTCTTCTTTCTCTCTATAATTTCTCTCTATAATAATTGCTCTATAGCTTTAGTGAATTGGTGAGAAATGAAGGAAGAATGAGCTTCCATTTATAGGAAAACATAGTTTTGATAATTGCACGTTTTGGGCCTCGAAATATTACAGTATAATACCTTCCTCTTTTTTTTCATTTTTAATTTTGTCCTGCAAGTATTATCAAACTTGCACCACCTCCCCTAATAGTAAATAATGTGTATCAATAGTTCAATCATGTGAATCAATAGTTATAATTATGTGAAAATACGAATTACAGTATAGTACCTCCATCTATACCTCCATTTTTAACTTAGTCATGCAAGTATTATCAATCTTGCACCAACTCCCCTAATAGTACAAGAATGTGAATCAATAGTACACACATGTGAACAAATAGTTATAAGCATGTGAATTAATAAAAATAAATTACTCATTTATCCAGTTAATTACCTGATTTGTCAATATAACCTCTAGACATTAATTATTATCGAAATAAATGTCGATTTTCACTAACACTAATAATTCCCACACAATGGAACTATCAATTTTATCTTTAATCAACACGAACTTATTCATCATTAATATTATAATTCACAATATTTAACAACCAGGTCGTTCCCAGGAAAGAGGGGGCTTTCCGATAAGGATTTCTCCTCATTGGCGCCCAATTAGGTGACCAAACATCTCCTTGACAGAACTTCTAGACATTGTCAATATTGCAAATAATAATATGAATAACTTTGTCGTCTCTGTTATTGATTTAATAATATAACATATTATACAGATGATAATTGAATCAATAATATGAGAGATATGATGCAACAATTACTGTAGCAATAATTGAGTATAGCTGAGTGACTTCTTACGTAAGCATCAATAATCAATACCATGTGCTACTATGCAACCACGCGTATTATTGTACTTTTACTATAGGGTAGTTCAACAGTTTTAACGGTAACACTTTCGTCGTTATTTTTATAAAATAATAATTCTTTCATTTTCTAACTACGACAATACTTCCGTTGTGGGGTCCACCAATGATTGTGACGTCGTACGAATATTCCATGTTAAAACGAATATTCCCCAACCAATCGAATATTATATAACAACTTGCTTACTTTGCAAAATTTATAAATATTACCCACAACTATAACATTATATCAAATACACACCATAATATCCGAAAATATAATTCGAGAAATTTATTCTTTATTCATAAAATTTAGGGTCTCACAATCTCCCCTCCTTATGAAATTTCGCCCTCGAAATTTACGTACGTACCTGGTATGCCGAATAGGTGAGGATACCTTGACTTCACTTCAAATTCTAACTCTTGAGGTATAACCTTTGAGTGTCAAATATAATCCTTCTTATCCAAGATTTTAACACGTATCTCCGCATACGTTAAATCGTCTGCTATCTCGTCTAATTCCAATTCAATAATGTGTTTCGGGTCATCCACATATTTACGTAACATCGATACGTGAAAAAGACGTTATGAACACGCGACATATTTGGCGGTAAAACGAGTCTATAGGCCACATTTCCTACTCGATCAAGTATTTCAAATGGGCCAATTAAATCAAGGGTTGAGATTTCCTCTCTTTGTCGATTCTTGCTTCTAGAATAATGCCCTCTTGAACCTTCTTCTTCACATTCATCAGCTCTGAGTATGTAACTTGAGCGGCTTTAACTTTATCGACTAAAGTTGATTCTAATCGTATATTCGTTATCTTCACGTGGGTCCCTAGAGTCTTTAAATCTATCTTCAACATTTGTAAGTTATACGATATGGATTTTTGTGTTAACAACATCGCACTCGTAAACGCATATGATCTTCTACTCAACGCGTCAGCTACCATGTTCGCTCTTGCACGATGATATTGAACGGTATAGTCATAATCTTCAACAGCTCGAGCCAACGTCTTTGGCGCATTATACGTTCATTTTGGTTGAAGAAATATTTAAGGGTTTTGTATTGGGGTCAATACAAAATTCAATTTCACGCTCTAGGGGTAGGCTAAGAAGTCTTCAGGAATACGTCAGGAAATTTATTAACAGTAGAAATATCATTCAAAACTGTGACCCTCATCCAAGACTTGGATAACACGTCACATTGATATCTATCAACTTGCCACCACTATTCACGACGTCCCCTACGGATAGGAGTGAGCGAAAAACGGATAAAACCGAATTATCGAACACAACCAAATTTTTAAAACTGAATTGTTTTGATTTTTTGGTTTTTTTCCAAATTTCGGTTATATCCGATTTAATACTCGGTATTTGGTTTCAGCTACAGTTTTAAAAAATAGGTTATTCAGATACCCGAATAACCGAACATTTTAATTAAAAAATAATAATCGTGCGTGTATGTCTGTAATATGTAGCTTAATTGTTATGTTTTACCTTTGCCCCTAATTTCCAAATTCCTATTCCCACTTCCCAGATCCTAATTCCTCTTGCTTCTTTAGTTCTCCCGCCTCTCAGTTTCACCGACATCCTCTCTAGCCTCCTCCTCTCTAGACTCTGGCTCTCTCCGCCTCTCTGGACTCTGGTCTCATCGTGTATCCCTACGAGTTGCGACCTCTTTCGAGTTCTTCAACCTCGAGGTCCTCGACGGCTCGACCTCTTCCAAGTTCTTCAACCTCGACGACTCGACCTCTGCTGAGTTCCGAACTACCAAGATTGAAGTGCATGTTGTTTAAGATGGAGAACTCAATAATTAGTGCTTCATGTGTTAAAGTTAATGCGTTAAATATAGTTCAAGATCTTGAAGTTGGGTTTTGTTATGTATCTTAACTCATCATATGTGTTGTTCAGGAATATTGAATTGGAGGATCTCTTGTATGATGTATCAATGGTGAGTTCAAGCTATTAATTCTTGAGGATTATTTGTTTATAAAAGAAATTATTTTTTAAGTGTAACTGGAAATAGATTGATACCCTTATTATGATCTAACTGGCCCTGGGCTTTGGTTATTAGGGTGAAGCTCATGCCTTCTTGATTGATGATATGCAGGAGGTTTTCTCAAATAATATTGATCTGAAATCTAAAGGCTACCAAACAGCTACAGCTATTGGGAGTAAAACAGTATGATGATTGAATTCATTGCTCTTCTTTATATCCTGTAAAGGACTTTCTTCTTTGCTACTAAACTAAGACTAGTGTCCTCATTATTGGAATTTTTCTTCTATGCTTTAATCAATATGCGATTGGTGGGACTGATGATGAAGTAATAACATTTGGAGTCTGTGTTTTCGACAAACTTAAGAGTGAATGGTGAGTTTATAATCTAATCGTAAAGTTGCTGCCATAAATCAATAATTAGTGAACAAAACTGAATTATGATTTATTGATTTGTGGGTTTTTGATATTGTTAGTGAAAAATTTACAAAATGCTTACCAGCAATAAAAGAGAGGGGGAGGGACTCAGATCTCTTGAGAAATTCCCAACAGAGGGGTGTTTTTAGGCCTAGCCTCCTTGTAAAATAATCAAGAAATGAAAGTGGTGTCATAGGGTTCATCTTCCATTTCAGCTAATTCTTAGGCATTGTTCTATTGTATGTTCATACCAACAGAACAAGAAAAACAAAGAAAATCTAGGTGTTAAATTATGTTTGTCTTTCCTTGTTAATTTGTTTTATTTCAGCTAGAAAAAATACTAGTAATACAAAAAAAATGATAGAGAGAATGTGTAACTAGTAGTAGTGTTTGTGGGGGGTCATCCAATGCCTAATAGTATGTATGTATGTTTAAAATCTCTGTCCCAGTTTGTTTAGATTTGTATGTATATATGGATTTATTTCTACTATCTAAAATGTTATTATGTTCATACAGCAAAACAAGAAGTCTTGTTTCTTATATGTTCAAGCTCAGTCCCACTTTGTTTAGCTTGCTTGTGTTGTTGTTGCTCGTTGCTGTTACTGTTGCATGTTGTTGTTGACTCAATGGATAAATGTTTGTTCATATTGATGTTGGCTGTCGGACTTGCACAACTTTCATTGTTGGGTGCTAGCTACTAGTAGAATAAGTTCATATAGGGTGCTAGCTGTTTTGTTAAGTCATAAACTTTGTTAAGGACAGTTTGTTGCTGCTGTATTTTTAATTTGTTGTGTCATAAACTTTGTGTTGGATGTTGGATGCTGCTAAGTTACTTTGTAATTTTAAACAATTAAAAGAGCACATGTTTGATTATTACCCGAATACCCAAATGTACAATTCGATAATTCGGTTAGTTCCAAATTTCGGTTATTGTTTCGGATAGTAGAATTATGGATAATTCGGTATTCGGTTATAATCGAATAGCCTATTCGGTTCGGTTATAACCGAATGATTACTCCTACCTATAGATATTCTAGCTTCGGTGTATTCCAAGACTTGAAAGTCACCAGCGAAGGGCTCGGGGCTCTTTGCTTATGGCTTGATATGACAATGATTGACTTTAGTTGTTTGGTTGCTTGAATTTAAATAACAGGTTGGTTAGGAATATGAAAGCTAACAACTTTACAAAAAGCATGATGAGTAGTTAACCAATCGATTCCTAAAATCATCTCAAAGGCAAGTATTTTAAAAGAGATAAGATCAACAGGTAATGTGAAATTGTCGATTTGAATCAACAATATTTATAAACAGTGGAGGTAACGAAGGTTTCTCCTAACCGATTCTCAATCGATAAGTAAAAGTCTAATCTCTCCAGAGTCATATTTAAATGTTGAACACAAGAAAGAGAGATAAAAGAATAGGTATCTAATAAGGTATAGACTTCGCAAGAATTTATAATTACTAACCCGTGCTAACTTCGTTCGGGTTACTCGCTGTTTGAGAAGTCACGAAAAATGCTCTCCCTGAAACCACCGAATTTGTTTTGTCTGTATCCGCCTTTGGTGCCACCGTCCCAGCTGGACTTGACTTTGGTGCTTCCTTTTGTTCCACAACCGCCTGTTATTCTTCACCCTTCTCTTCTAACTCACGAATACGATCTTACAGTTCTATATTTTGATCATAAAATTCTCCTTAATTCATTACTTAAAACTCTATATGAGTTCATCTCTTGATTTTAAGATTTCATTTTCTAACACTGCCACAAAACAAGGGTTAATTGACATGTCACATATTATCCCTATACTCTGACCGACCAATTAAATACCAAATAAACTTAGGTAGGTCATACTAGCGAAGGAATTCCCCGTCTCTCCCCTCCTATTTCTTGTCTCACATCTCAGCCAGGGATCATATCCCTAAGCTTTACCAACTGTGACACCCCAAAAACGGGCATACATCACCCATCTTGAGCGCAAGATACATGGTACATAAATCAAATACAAACTTCTTTAAAACAACAGTCGTGTAAAAATACGACAAAACATAGCTGAGAGTTTTAAAATGAATATTGTCTTCTAGACAATATCCACACTCAATGGAGTCCTCATTACATTTATTGTCACACTATTTCACAGAATAATGAGGACTACTATAGCCACCATCTTGGACCGTCACTGCATTTCCCGACTAGTCCCAACTATATTCTCATTTCCTAAAGAGAACAGTGAAAGAAAAGGGTGAGCTCAACTAGCCCAGTAAGAAATATTATGACTAAGATAATGCAGAATAAATTATCCTTAGCCTTCAACGATATAACAACTGATAGAATACAATAGACAACAAGTTTTAGATCAACACCTACAGCAGAATAAACAATCTATTAGAAGAGTTAAGTAGAACATAATGTCTACTATCTCCTCTAGATTAAAAGTCCATTGTTAATATTTCATTCCTGCAATACTTATCAACAGTTCTTTATTATACCCAAGACAAAAAGAATTCTCAGCACCTGTCTTCACCTGCACCACCAATGATTATAGTTAAATCCACAATTCATATTTATAATCTTGTAAATCAACAGTTTCTCTTTGCCACAAAGGCTTAAAGAACGTTTACTCAATATCCTTACCCCAAAGGCTAAATACATTCAAGTGTAATAACAATGATCATACCAATTAGTTGTCTATCTTTGCACTATGGGCCAAAGATATTCAACTATAAAACCAATGGTCATGATCATACCAATCAATTGCATGTCAGTGCACTACGGCCAAAGATATTAAATTGTTAACTAATGGTCATGATCCTTCCAATCTCATCATCAAATTATCCATGCACTACGGCCAAGGATATTCGTTAGTATCACCAGTGGTCATGATCATGGCATACACCTGTCCATCTTTGCACTGCATGCCAAAGCTATCAATTAACAGTTCATCTTTGTACTACGACCAAAGATATCAATCAACTGTTCTTCTTTGCACTACGGGCCAAAGACATACAACTGTAAAACCAATAACTAACAGTCCATCTATACACGTAAGCCACAGATGACTTTCATCACAATATAAGCATAAGGATGATGGCAATGATATAAGCATTAATCCAACGAAATCAAATCAAACGAAATCAAGGATAAATATTAAAGACTTTAAATTTATCCAGAGTTTGAAAATATCCAAATTGTCAACATGATACTTCTTTGTGGAGTAAAATTCAAGAATAATATTCATGTACAAAAAATAATTTGGACAGAAAAGAAATATATTTTTCGGGTAAATAGTACCCCGTGAATAGTACCCCAGGAATAGTACTTCGGGAATAGTACCTCGTGAATAGTACCTCGACATGAAAAGTACCCCAAAAACTCAAGTGAATAATATTTGGGTGAATAGTAACCCGTGGATAGTAACTCATGAATAGTACTTCGACACGAAAAGTGCACCGAATACCCGAGTGAATAATACTAGAGTGAATAGTAATCGGGTGAATAGTAACTCGTAAATAAAATACCAAATAAAATGATATTTCATGACGATTACAAAAGAATTGATATCTCATATGAGTATAATAGAATATACAAAACTGCAAATGGATTTTCATCCGTCATGCGGTAATCTACGTAGACAGATCATTTCCACAATTGAATAAAAAATGAATACGAAAGGTCATTCACCATGCATGCGATAGTCCGCGTAGAAAGATTATTCCAACAGAATAATAAAGAATGGAACAACAGAAGAATTCACCATGCATGTGATAGACCGCACAGGCAGGTTATTCCAATAGTATAAAGAATGGAACCAGGTCATGCGTAATCCACACAGACAAGATATTCTAACATAATAATAAAGAATGGAATCAGTTCATGCGTAATACGCATAGACAGGTTACTCCAACATAATAATAAAGAATGGAATAACAGAAGAATTTCAATATGTATGTGGTACTTCGCATGGACAGGTTATTCCAACATAATAATAAAGAATTGAATAATAGAAGAATTTCACCATGTATGTGGTACTTCGCATAGACATGTTATTCCAATATAATAATAAAGAATCGAATAACAACCCTTACGAGTATTGAAAGAAAATAACTCTCTTCATGAATACGAAAAAATAATACCCCTTACCTCAGAAGAAACTAGATACTATAATAGTGAGGTAGCAGACTTCTCTTCTTCTTTCTCTCTATAATTTCTCTCTATAATAATTGCTCTATAGCTTTAGTGAATTGGTGAGAAATGAAGGAAGAATGAGCTTCTATTTATAGAAAAATATAATTTCGATAATTGCAAGTTTTGGGGATCGAAATATTACAGTATATTACCTTCCTCTTTTTCTTCATTTTTAATTTTGTCCTGCAAGTATTATAAAACTTGCACCACCTCCCCTAATAGTAAATAATGTGAATCAATAGTTCAATCATGTAAAAATAAAATTATTGTATAGTACCTCCATCTATACCTCCATTTTTAACTTAGTCATGCAAGTATTATCAATCTTGCACCAACTCCCCTAATAGTACAAGAATGTGAATCAATAGTACACACATGTGAACAAATAGTTATAAGCATGTGAATTAATAGCAAATAATTACTCATTTATCCGGTTAATTACCCGATTGGTCAATATAACCTCAAGACATTAATTATTATCAAAATAAATGTCAATTTCCACTAACACTAATAATTCCCACACAATGGAACTATCAATTTCATCTTTAATCAACATGAATTTATTCATCATTAATATTATAATTCACAATATTTAACAACCAGGTCGTTCCCAGGAAAGAGGGGGCTTTTTGAAAAGGATTTCTCCTTTTTGGCGCGCAATCAGGTGACCAAACATCTCCTTGACAGAACTTCTAGACATTGTCAATATTGTAAATAATAATATGAATAACTATGTCGTCTCAATTATTGATTTAATAATATAACATATTATACATATGATACTGTTACAATAATTGAATCAATAATATGAGAGATATGATGCAGCAATTACTGTAACAATAATTGAGTATAACTGAGTGACTTCTTACGTAAGCATCAATAATCAATACTATGTGCTACTATGCAATCACGCGTATTACTGTACTTTTACTACCGGGTAGTTCAACAGTTTTAACGGTAACACTTTCGTCATTATTTTTATAAAATGATAATTCTGTCATTTTCTAACTACGACAAAACTTCCGTTGTGGGGTCCACCAATGATTGTGCCATCGTACGAATATTCCCTGTTAAAACGAATATTCCCTGTTAAAACGAATATTCCCCGGCCAATCGAATATTATATAACAACTTGTTTACTGTGCAAAAGTTATAAATATTACCCACAACTATAACATTATATCAAATCCACACCATAATATTCAAAAAAAATATTTCGAGAAATTTAAATCTTTATTCATAAAATTTGGGGTCTCACAGTAACCAACAGACCGACCGCCAGGACATTCAACATGACAGTGCAGGATGCAGTGTAGTCTCGTGATGTGGTGTCAGGTATCATTCCGATCAATAAAGTTAATGCTTATGTATTATTTGATTCAGGTTCTACTTGTTCATTTATTTCTGATGACTTTGCTAAGAACATAGAATTGCCTAAGGATGAGTTAGGATACCCCATGAACATAGAAATTGTGAATAGAGAAATAATCCTTGTTAAGTACGTACATAAGAACTGTAGAATGGATATTAAGGGTAATATTATTAACGTAGATTTTATCCCTATTCGACTTGGGGAATTTGACTTTATCTTAGGAATGGACTGGTTATTCAATTACGGGGCTGTAATTGATTGCCAGAAGAAGTGTATTAACCTTATGACTCCATCAAAGGTTATGTTTTATGTTAGCAAGTCGCTTATACAAGCAAGTTGTTTGTCGATGATGCAGACCATGAAGTTGTTAAGACAAGACTGTGTAGGATATCTAGTTTACATAGTCGACAGACATAAAGAGAATCTAAAAGTAGGGGAGATACCAGTAGTGAGGGACTTCGCAGAAGTATTTCTAGATGATTTTCCAAGACTTCCGCCAGATAGAGAGGTTAATTTGTGATCGATTTGGCGCCAGGAACGGCTCCAATATCGAAGGTACTGTACCGAATGGCTTCGGTAGAGATGAAAGAATTAATGGTATAACTACAAGAATTACTAGACAAGAAGTACATTCAACAGAGCGTATCACCGTGGGGAGCGCCGGTGTTATTTGTGAAGAAGAAGGACGGGACGATGCCACTCTGCATCGACTATAGAGAACTAAATAAGGTCACGATTAAGAATAGATATCCATTATCGAGGATCGACGACCTATTTGATCAATTGAAGGGAGTGAGATTCTTTTCAAAGATAGACTTGAGGAGTGGTTATCATCAACTGAAGGTGAGGCCAGAGGATGTACCGAAGACAGTATTCAGAACACGATATGTTCACTACGAATTTTTTGTAATGTCATTTGGTCTAAAGAATGTTCCTGCAGTATTTATGGGCTTAATAAATGGAGTGTTCAAGCCGTTTTTGGACAAATTCGTAGTGGTATTTATAGATGATTTTTTGGAATATTCGAAAACCAAGGAAGAACATAAAGAGAATTTGAAGGTATCGTTAGAGGCGTTGAGAAGGGAGAAGTTGTATGCCAAGTTTTTGAAATGTGAATTTTGGATCGAGCGGGTATAATTTCTTGGACATGTGATTGATAAAGACGAAATTTCGATAGATCCATCAAAAGTCGAAGCCATGATAAACTGGGATCAGCCAAGAACGCCGTCGAAAGTACGAAGTTTTCTTGGGTTGGCAGTATATTACAGAAGATTCATTCAAGACTTTTCCAAGATCGCAACTCCGTGAATGAATTTGACTCAAAAAGCTGTAAAATTTGTTTGGACGGAGAAGTGTGATGAATGCTTTCAAGAACTTAAGACGAGGTTGAGTACAACACCTGTGTTATCTCTTTCGGATGATACAGGAAATTTTGTTGTTTATAATGATGTGTCGCATAAAGTACTTGGTTGTGTGCTTATGCAAAACGGCAGAGTCATTGCGTATGCGTCACAATAATTGAAGGATTGTGAGAAAGGGGTGTCTGACCCACGACTTGGAGTTAGATGCAGTGGTTTTTGCTTTGAAAATATGGAGGCACTATCTTTACGGGGAGAAGTGTAAAATATATACAGACCACAAGAGTCTGAAATATATTTTTACACAGAAGGACTTGAATATGCGCCAAAGAAGGTGGTTGGAGTTAATTAAGGCCAATGACTGTGAGATTTTATACCTTCTAGGTAATGAAAATGTGGTTGCCGACGCCTTAAGTAGAAAGGGTCGCGAGAAATTGATAATGTTGCCCGAACCCTACTGGACTTTACTTTATCCAGTAGGGTTCGGTTCCTTCAGATATCTTCTTTTTCACCTTTTTACATTCTTCGTCCTGAATTTGAGCCTCCTTAACTTTATCCAGATACAATCTAGTACAACCCTACTGGATAAAGTTAAGGAGGCTCAAATTCAGGACGAAGAATGTAAAAAGGTGAAAAAGAAGATATCTGAAGGAACCGAACCGAGATTCAGGATGGACAATGAAGGAATACTGAGATTTGAAAGTAGAATTTGGGTACCGCTAGTACCAGAGTAAGGAAGACATTTTGAAAGAGGCTCATAGCTCACGATATTCGATTCACCCTGGTAGTACTAAGATGTACCAAGATCTTCAACAACATTTCTGATGGCCAAATCTGAAATGAGATGTTGCAGAGTGTGTTGCCAAATGTCTTGACATGTCAGAAAGTGAAAGCAGAACATCAGAGGCCGAGTGGGTTGCTACAACCGTTGGAGATCCCAGAATGGAAATTGGAACATATTACGATGGATTTCGTGGTTGGCCTTCCTACAACTCAGAATGGCTATGACGCAGTATGGGTTATCGTTAACCGACTGACAAAATCCGCACATTTCTTTCTGATCAGAATCAAATTTAACTTAGACCAGTTGGCAAAATTATATGTAAAAGAGATTGTTTCGAGACATGGAGTTCTGGTGTTAATTGTTTCCAATAGGGATCTACGCTTTACATCGAACTTCTGGAAGCGTCTAAAGGAATGCATGGGTACGCAGTTGCGAATGAGTATGGCATATCACCCTCAGACAGATGGGAAGAGTGAAAGAATGATTCAGACAATAGAAGATATGTGAAAAGCTTGTATAATGGACTTTAAAGGAAATTGGGATGACCATCTACCGCTCATAGAGTTCGGCTACAATAACAGTTACCACGCTAGTATTGACATGCCGCCTTATGAAGCGTTATACGGTAGAAAGTGCATAACTCCGCTATACTGGGATGAAGTTGGCAAAAGACAATTACTAGGTCCAAAACTGGTACAGCAGACAGCAGAGATACTCAAAGTGATCAGAAGAAGACTGGTAGCAGTTCACGATAGGCAGAAGAAATACGACAATCCACACCGTAAAAATGTTGAGTTCGAATCGGGTAGTTATGTGTTTTTGAAAATCTCTCCCTGGAAGGGAAAGATCAGGTTCGGAAAGAAAGGTAAATTAATCCTAAGATTCATTGGACCCTTTGAGGTATTGCGAAGGATCGGAGAAGTTGCGTATGAGGTAGCCTTACCTCCAGCACTCCAGAATGTACACAACATTTTCCATGTTTCAGTTTTACGACCCTACAAACCCGATTACAAACATGTAATTGAATATAAACCCCTACATTTTGAGAAAGATTTATCTCATGAAGAAATTCATGTTCAGATTATCGACAGAAAAGAGCAAGTTCTAAGAAATAAAGTAATACCTTCTGTTAAGGTAATCTGGAGGAAACACAAAGTTGAAGAAGCAACGTGGGAACTCTAATAGCATATGATGAAGAACTATCCTTATTTATTTAATTAATTTATGTGTAAGCGATTCTATGGATAGAATCTTTGTGAGGGAGGAGAATGTAACGGGAAGAATTGATTGAGTCGTGATTCTGAGGACAGAATCCTTTTAAGGGGAGAAAGATGTGACGAACGAGATTTTGTAATTTAATTTGAATATTTATTGAATTAAATAAATATTTTTTTCGATGATTTAATTATTAGATTAAATAATTAATTAATGAAATTGTGGTAAATAAATTTAATTATATGTGTTATATTTATTAAATTAATGTGTAAAATTTTTATTATTCAAATTATGTATTTATGTGATCTTATTGAATTAAATAAAATATTTAATAAGCATAATGTTATTTTACTTAATTTTATAATTAATTAGAGATTTAATAATTTGACATAATTAATAAATGAGAAATTTAATTATGGAACTATGTGAATTAATGAGAAATTATTATATTTTATTTAAATTAAATTAAATAGGATATTTGATTTATTGCCTAAATAGGTGTGACACGATTAAATTATATTATAAATTCTTAATTAAATTAAATGGGAATGAGTTTTATAGGAATAGCCAAACAAGGCCTTATGAGAAGTTTGGAGCAGTTAACCCATGAATGGGGTTAACTGACGACCACACTGCCAGTTACAAAAAGCATTAGTCAATCTTAATTTATTACATATGTTATTTTCGGAACAAAAAAACCTAAGAGTTCAAAGAATTCAGAGAGCTTTTCAGAGAGAGTTTAAAGGAAATTGTGAGATTGAAGAAGAATCTGAAAAGGGACTTCACTCTTATTCTTCTGCAATAGGGTAATCTCTTCAACCCATTTTTATTTACGTTATTAAAGTTCTCATGAAAAATGTCTTTCGAATCTCTATTCAAGTCTCTATAATTGATAAGAGCAATAATTGTGTGTGTATATATATATATATATATATATATATATATATATATATATATATATATATATATGATAATATGCTATCATAACATTTTA
Organism: Panax japonicus; assembly: GCA_020205505.1. Classification (NCBI taxonomy): domain Eukaryota; kingdom Viridiplantae; phylum Streptophyta; class Magnoliopsida; order Apiales; family Araliaceae; genus Panax; species Panax japonicus. Next base: position 17,789,372 of record CM035101.1, on the reverse strand, counting down.
CCTACCATCTTCGTATGTTTTCAAAGCATTAAATCCATGCAAATATATAGTAATTGGATTTTTTAAAAGTTACAAAGTATAAAAGTGTATGTATGGCCATATAGCCGTTATGTACAAATTTAATGCTTTAATCATATGTTGTATCAAAACTTTTCACTTGTGTATCCTTATGTATGTTAAAACAAAGAAATCAAACTTCGAATGGACAGATTTGGGGTTATAACGAACCCTTAGTGTCAATTTTATGTTTTATCTTTAACAACTTTTGAAATCACCAAGAACATAAAATTACATGATTTGATTTTAAAAATTGTATGTTTTAACTTGTTAAAATCATGCTAGAAGGGATGGGTAGTAGTTATATGTGTATTACAGTGTCTGGGTATGCTTGTGAATAAATTAATTGGGTGTTTTGGCCATGTTCTGCAATTTTTCGTGAATTGCAGTTCTGGTACTGGTATACCGCGTCGCAGCACCGGCTGCAGGCTTAAGACCCGCACCGCAGCGCCAGCCACGCCACAGCGTTAGTCGCGCCGTAGCACCAAGAACAAGCTTAATGATGGCGCCGTAGCGCCACTCTGCAGATTGTTCAGAAATGATTTTTCTTAAATTATTAATGTCCAGGAATGTAATACTAACCTAATCTAATGAACATAAAAATGTGTTAGACACATAATGAGATGTTAAAATAGGTTCTTAACATGTCAATAAGGCATTTACATGTTGATTGAATTGTTGAATGCGTAGTTAGCTTGTTGTTCGTGTAGTATAATGTTATGTGAAAATAAGTGTGGTAGTTTGATTAAGTATAGTCATAATCAGAGTTTAGACAAAAAGAATGAACTTGTGACGACTAGTTACGTTATAATTGACTGGTATTGTGAATGTAAATTGTATGTAGGATTAAATCGAGGAACGTGTATAATTAAGGTGTAACCTACGCACGAGGCAAGTTTCCTAACCCTACTCGTTATTATTATATAAGTTTATAAACATACCTCTTTACATTGAGCAAATTCTAGACCGAGCAAGTTCTTATTATTTATTGATCAAGTTCAATTTTTATATTAAAGGTTATTAATCTTTTCAAAGTATGATTCTATTATACAATACGTATTCTATTGTATACCTCTTGAGTTTGTTATTCGATTTAAATATCAGTTATTGTTGAACCTTGTAAGACTAGCGAACCCTTATTGATTCGACTAGTCCATAGTTGATGAACATTCTAAATTTCAGAACCCTTGTTGAATTATCCAAACCAAACTTCCTTTCGTGAGGACTCTAATGTCAAACTGAGATGAACAACCCTGTATAGTGGATTACTTATGTGTTAGTGTTAAGATATTGTGCACAGTATGGTACTAAGGGTTGATCCCCCTGAGTATGAGTAGAAGAGTTCATAGTCTTATGACTGTTAAAGGTTTCAAGTATAACCCTTGATAACCTAGTACATAGTTCAAGGTCTTATGACCCTCAGAAGTTTTTTTGATTCTTGTTATTCATTCTTGATTCAAAAGTTGAGTTTCTTATTCAGAAGTCTTTGATTCACTCGCATGTTATTATATTGTTGTTACATTATTATACTTGGGGGCAATCGTGCTCACTCTTACGTAATAATAACATTGCAGTTAAGAACGATAGGTCCGAAGAGCCTTCTACTAGCAAAGGAAAGGGCAAGATTAACAAGTGATGAGGACTTGTTACTTATATGTTTATATATTTATTTTTCAGACTTATGTCAATATTATGTAAGACTATTATTTGTTTATGTTTCTGCATTTGAGAATTAAGATTAGTATTGTAACGCCCCGAAATCCGGTCAACTTTCAGACACGGACTCCGTGCGTCATGATTCCATTTCCTTCCAAACATACCTCATTATATAGTTAAATATAATAACATATATTGTAACACCCCCTTCCCGAAAAGGAAAGGGAGGTCACGTGCAAAGCACAACAAACCTCAAAATAAGTAAACAGAACACTAATAACTTCAAAATATTAATTTGTGATATCCATCATTGAAGTACTAAATACAATTCTCCAACTAAAGTCAAAATAATCAACACCAAAAAAATTTGAATTAACCTAGATGGTCAAAGGCAACACTCTCATCACACTAGCCCTGAATCATCCTTGCAAACCTGCCGGAAGAAAAACACAGCATGAGCCAATTGCCCAGTATGGATATAGATACACAAAAGATATACAACTGATATACGAAAACAACTGAGACAAAATACTGAACAAAGCCTCAAGTGTAAATACTGACGAAAATATAATCTCCAAAGATCTGAATGAAATATATTTGAATCAACAAAATTGACTAAACCAATAGACGAATATAGAAATAACAAACTGAAGTAACTAACTCAATGAATTGAACTGAACAGAAACAAACAAAACTAATACCATAAAATAATAGGCTAAAACAATTGACTGGGGTTATTTCATACCGATTAAGCTCAGAAGTATACCTTGCCACATAGGCAAGTCAAAACAATGCCACATAGGCAAGTCAAAATGATGTCACACAAGCAAGTCAAATGATGCCACACAGGCAAGTCAAAATAATGCCACACAGGCAAATCACACATTGGACCGCGAATCCAAATGTATGCAAATCGGATATGTGTGTTTGTCACAACATCACAAATCCGCAGAACAGGAAACTAGGGTTAACCCATACGCCTCCCACAATAAAACACCAAATGGCCCACTTCTTCCGGAGCCCAAACGGAGACGTCATGGACTAATCACACCGCCACGGAAAGTGTCATGCCTCTCGTGCCAAGACGACATGCCTGTGGTACCCCCACAGGTGGTTATAGCTCAGGTATATCCTACGCTATATTCTAATAAAAATACTATGTCACAACATATGCGACATAATACCAACAAAAGGGTTCTATATGAACATGTTGAACCAAATCAAATTATAGTCACAAGGTCTCAAAAAGAAGGTAGCAACATGTACCGCTCTACAATTATCAAAAATAAATACTAAACATGGTATCCTAATTCAAAGAGTACAAATATGAGTCCAATGTGTCAACTCCAAAATGAAACAAATATATGAATTTCACAAGAAACAATTATGTGAAATAATAACAGAATTTGAAACGAGGAACAAAACGAACAAATCAAATTTAACAAAAGTATCGCTGAAAGAGTACGAAATCCGTACCTGATACTTCTAAACCATCTATAGCACATTCCACCAAATCTTACCCTCAAATACCAACGATATCAAATACAAAACGTCATTCACAACCTAAACATATTCACCTCAAATTAAAATAATCCAAACTAATAATTCCCAAAATAATTCATAATCTATTTAATATGCTTTTAATCATCGCCTTATATCAATTATTAATACTCCAAAATTTATTTTCCAAATATAACTCTTTAAATCCCCTTCGTTCGAACTAATTACACAATTAACAAAAATTAATTAATATCTATAAGTTAAATTACTAATTACAAATTTACTTTTCCTAAGACTCACATTATTATTATTATAATTGCTACTAGTATAATTATTGTTTAATCATGTAAACTTCCAATTTTAAACTTTTTTTTGAAAAAAATCGTTCACAATATATTAACCAAAATATTATAATTGTTAACTAAAGTATTGTAACAGAATGCATATATAAAAGCCACATATAAATATACAAGTTGACGCACCTACAAAATTCATCCATATCTCATAGTTTTATTTAGTATTTTAAAGTTTTACTCTCTTTCTTTTTACTCCATATATATACGAACATGATATATATAGCCCCATTAATTACCATCACAATCTTAGAATGCCAATGACATAACCATGACATACTCCATGCAAAATCATCAAATTTCTATAAGTTGTCAGCATATCATGTAACTCAATTATATATATACCTATTATCACAGTATTATAATTAATTAATATATATATATATATATATATATATATATATATATATATAAATTAAAGAAGGTCTTCCCCATGATATATGAAAAATCATCTTACATGACTTAAGCTTCTGTTGTAGACGCGAGATGAACATATAATTCCTCTCCTTTTTCCTTTCTCCCTAACGGCGGCTTTGTTCTCCTTTTCTTTTCCTTCAGTCGGTTCCTGCTAAACGTAATGTTGAGCAAATTAGGTTTTAGACATTTATTTTATAACATATCTTATTAACTATCTTAATTTCAATAGGATTTATTGTTACCCACATATAAATCAAACCCAATAAATTATAAAGCCCAATTTGTACTAAATTAATTTACCCATCACTCATTAATATTTATTAGCCCACACAAATTAAATAACTATTTTGATCCAAAATAATGGACAAAGTTAAATTAATATGCTTTCAAACAAAATAATTTTTATTATTTAATTTTTTTTGGGGTATTACATATATTCTCGAATCCCAGGTTCTCGAAACCTTAAAACCTCTTTCATTACAAATAATGATAATTATATTATTCTTTATATCGCACAAGAGTGACTTTTATACGCCACCAAGGATACATATCAGTTCATTAAACTAATCTATAGTTCAATTAAACTATTCTACATTACAAGTCTTCACTTGATCTTCACGCTCATTCATCCAATGAATGACACTTCGTCTGGATACCGATCAGCTTAATCTTTACGGGATCCTTAAGTTCTTTCTAACATCGTACGCTGAAAATATTTTTCATTTAAAGCAAGTGTGAGCATGCAATTGCCCAGCAAGTTATAACAGTTGAACAAACAACTTCAAGAATTTAAACATTCTTCAGAACATCAATAACCGAACAAAGGTTATGAAGCAGCTTGAATAATAGGAATAGTCTCGATTCCTATCATCTTAAAATATTAGTCATATTCACTTTGAAATACTTTCATTCCTCTACCTTTTTCATACACATCCTGTCTAGCTAGAATCATTAGCACAGACTTCACAATAACGGTTCATGTATAAATCGAACATACTTATATTAAACAGTTCAATCACAGAACAGTTCATCTCATAGAAACACCGAAGTGCTCACATTGTGGCACACGGCCTCATATATTCTACCACCTTGTACAAATATCACACATTCGTACATAGACACAACTTCTCAAGTTCAACATCTAAGAAGTTTAAGAAACTAACATTCATGTAATATGAATGAAGTTAGGAAACTTTCCTTACGCACAGTTACAGCTTACACTGAACTGCTCTTTCCAAATCCCTATATAACACATAAGGAAATACACGTACACCAATTAGACATATACTTGACTTACGCATTGGTTTACTTAACTTTACTTCTTAGGGTTCGCGTTCTTGCAATATAAATTTACACGACTAACTTTCATTACCGGTTTATGGCTTCATAACCTACGGAGATGTCTTACTCAAAACGTTCATCATCTTTTATGATTTCCATTATTATCTTCTTCTTATAACTTCTATAGGACTCAGCACACATCGTTTCTCTGCTAGTAGTCCATATGGTACTCTGAGTGGTTTCCCATAAACAACCAACAAATAAGTTCCCATCTCATCTACACTGCCCACAATAGTGAGTTAGATCGGTTACAAGTTTTATATATACCTTCGCTCTCTGAAGGAATTGTTTAGCCCAGCTCCCATATGTCAACCATCAAAGGTTACGATTGTACCACAACCTAACTTATCATAACTTATTTGAACCATTAAACTATAACGTTCGTTAAGTTAACTTCTTATTCCTTGTGGCTTTTTGGCAACTAAATGTCATACCTCAGGATTCATTTCATTATCGTTTAAGTCATACAGTCTTTTGTACTCTCAGAACGATCATTCAATGTCAATACTATGAGATCATTGTGTTAAACCTTTTATATTAACTTATTCATATCTTACAACGTCCAGTTTATTCAACTAGGAACGTTGTCCAAGTTATACTTATTAACTCGGCTTCTTAACGCTATACATTATTGTCTTCAATTTAGTTTCTTCATCGTTCACGGTTAATCAACATTCTTTATTACTTTACGGTCAAACCATACACGAAGGGTAGGTTTTACCAGTTTAATATTCACGTACACTCAACCCTTACATTGGTTAAAATGTAACGCTTACATTCATTCTAACATTCTTTATCTGACTCACACTCGGACTTTCTTTAATCTTATAACCGTTCGTACGGCTTTCCTTGATAAATCATATCTTATTTACTACCTTCGTCAACGTCTAAGTCATACAATCATTGTATACTTAGAACGTTCGTCCGAAGTGAATACGATTCACGAGTATCGTTTACATATTCAACATTCACGTTGTTCATCTCTTAATCTCTCAATCAACCTTTACTCAAGGTTTTAATTGCTTTTAATCGTTTTCCAACACATGAACCCTATGTTCATTACTCTTTCTTACTATCGAAGCCATACCGTTCGTTGTATGCTAAGACCGATCGTTCATCGCAACAACGTTGGATTAACATAGTCCATACGCTTTATACTTATCTCTCATTACCATGACATAACATCGAAATGTTATTCATTACCTTCATCACTCAATGTCTAAGGAATCACAATCAAAGCAACACTCATTTTTTTTCATTACGACTACGGTCCTCGGATATCGGTTACGTAATCTAGCATTTACATTCTTCGTCTTTTAATCACGTTAAATCTTTCCGATCAACCTTCACTAATGATTTAAATCACTTGCTTAAGTGTTACATTAGGTGAACTACATGTTCATATTTCTTTTTTGCACATCCCCCAGTAATTCAAAAATAAAAATCTCATTTCTGGGCATTACCCTGCACCGACGTTGCGGCGCTGTGCCCCTTCCTCTCTCTCTCACGCTACAGCGCGACCTACATTTCCCTCTTCTCTTGTTCTGGCGTTGCGGCGCCAAAATCTTTGTTATCTGTCGCGCTGTGGTGCCAATTAATAGCACCTAAGACCTGAGCTCGTGCTGCTGGTGCCACTTCTCAAAGCTCAGTCGGCGTTGCGGCGCCGAGCCTAAACCTAGAAAATTTCTCTAAGTGTTAACTCAATTTTGAGATGCTTACTTCACGATCTCATAACTCCTTCGTTATAACTCAGAACGAGGTCATTCCAAAGTCATTATCTTCCTTATCTTACGTACTTTAATACCCCTTAAACAGAAATTCATTCTAAATCCGTTAACGTGCTATTCGATTGTCTTGATCTTCACCCTTTGTTTATTTTATGTTTTTGACGATCTTCGTTCGTTCGTCTGTAATTTGGTCATCTAAACTCAGAACTCGTTCATTCCTGAGTCTATGAATCACATTTTTTACGTTTTCTTACTTCCTTATGAAACCCTACATGTTCTAGTTCATTCTCTAACTTTCTAATTATCATTCGTCTTTTATGAAAATTTTGTCACAACTCTATTATAGCTAAGTTTTAATCTGTTCTTCATGAACGTTTCTACCGTTCCTAACCAAGCAATAAGCAACTAACTTATATGCGATGGTTTTAATCTTGTCCATCAACAACAATTATCCTATGGTGGTTTTAAATTTGTCTATCAACAACAATTATCCTACGATGGTTTTAAATTTGTCCATCAACAACGTTCTTCGTGTTCTTCGCGTGTTCTTCGTTCATTCTTCATTTTAATCGATATTTTGGATTATGATTCCACTTTTTCTTGGAATTTGATGTTATAGAACACCATACCTTACTTATTTCACCTACTCATTCATAAGATTCATTCGGATTGCTCAAACTCCTTACGAATCTTATACTTCCTTAAGAAATTTATAAACTAAATTTCTAATTCATATGTCTTCGTTTTCTCATAATTTCAACCATATGAATTAATTTCTAACATCATCTTCTCCGTATTCTCATTAAGCTATGTTTTAAGCATAAAAACTTAAAGAAAATATTAGAAGAAACTAGGGTTCGAATTACCGTTCTTCTTTAATCCGAGCATTTTATTTCACGATCACTTTTGATCCGAGCATTCATGCTCAAACTCTTCCTTCTCCCTCTTCATTCGAGCTCTCTCTCTCTCTCTCTCTCTCTCTCTCTCTCAAGTTATAAGATTTTCAAAATCCTAAAAAAATGAAATCTAGCTTTCTATTTATAGAAAACCAAAGCTTAGGGCAAATTGGTCATTTTGCCCCCACCTCCTTACTATTCTCACCTCCTCCAACACTTAGCCACCAAGTAAACTTGGCCTCCACCCTAACTTGATGGCCAAGTGACCGGTCCACATGACCATGGGTCACCCCATGGGTTTCCCCATTGGTTATTACCCATCGGTTCGATCCGCGGTTTATCTTCTTGGTTAGGGCCTTAACCCTAATTCTTCTTGGGCCTATCTTGGGCTTGGTTTCACAAAGCATTGGGCTTGAAATAATCTAAGTCCAATTGGATTCTACAAAGTCCATGAATTCAAATTCCATTAAGACTAATCGTATTCTATGCATTCCATTCTCGTATTCTCTTCGTATATCATTCGTTTGATATTCGTATTATATGTCGTACCAATCCTCTTGCTATACTTGTATAATAACTCGTATCATACTCGTATTTCTCACGCATAATTACCCTAATTATTATGTGTGATCATTGAAATTCTCGGAACTCACTTTTCCTAACCCTTAGGTTTTGAGTCCGCAGGCGAAAACTTCGTTTTTGTCATAACTGAAATATTATTGAATATTCCATCACGTCTCAAAATTATACGTAATCATTAACTTCTCGAAATTTAAAAATAAATATCCGAGCAGAAACGGATGAATAGTGTCTATTTCGTCTTTTTCCCGAAAAATATTTTGCTCTCGGAAAAATCTTATTTTTGTCTTGAAAATTTTTACTCGTTCAATCTTGCTCGTAGCCAGAATCCTCCTGATTTATAATCATCCTAGGTTATAGAACGATTAATAAACACATAGCACAGAATAGTATTAATAAAAATTTATTTTATTAATAATTAATTCTTTAAACCTAAATTCTGGATAATCCAAAATTCCGAGTTGTTATAAGTATGACCTGGGATTGATGTATTTATTTCAGATGATGTAACTCCTTAAGGAGAGGATTTATTTCTATCTATTTATGTTTTCATTTATTATGGATAGATAGACATACGTTGTTTGTATAGTGAACACCAAAACATGTGGGAATTAAAGTACCCGAATTTCGGGGTGACATCGTAGAAGCGCAGTTCTGTTGGATTACATTGGGGATTAGAAGTCGTTTCTGAATTTTTCCATAATATGTATAATATCTAAACCACGTAATTAATATGTTTTCGTATGGATCCTGTTTTAGGGTTTCAGAAATTATTTTGATAATTTTATTTTCCGCTGCTTTTATGTGCCGAAATACCTACACCATTGATTCCACCTGCATTTTGAACAGGAATCTCTCTCGTTTGGTGTTGCATGAATTGCATGAAGTTCCTAAACATCCCATCATTCATCATTTGGTCAGTGTTGTTGTTTACAAAAGGATTATTGCCTTCCTGGTGCACATTATCCTTGTTATTGATTGACGGTACCTCAACGGTCTCATGCGCTCCATTGCTTATCTCAAAAAATTTAGATGCCATTTTCAAACACTTTCATAAAACAAGGGTTAATTAACATGCCACATATTATCCCTATATTCTGACCGACCAATTAAATAACAAATAAGCTTATGTAGGACACACTGGTGAAGGATTTATTCGTCTATCCCCTCCTAGTTCTAACCTCAGATATCCGCCAGGGATCATATCCCTAAGTTTTGATACCAACTGTGACGCCCCCAAAATAGGTCCATACAACCTATTCTGAGTCGCCAAATACATGGTACAAAATTCAAATACAAACTTAATTTATACAATTATTAATTGTCATGCAGAATACGACAAAACATAAGTTGAGAGTTTTAACACGAATATTGTCTCGTAGACAATATCCAAACTTAAATGAAGTCCTCATTACAATTATTATCACATTATTTCATAGAATAGTGAGGACTACTATAGCCACCATCTTGGACCATCACTCCAATCCCCGACTAGTCCCAGCTATATTCTCATTTCTTGAAGAGAACAATGAAAGAAAAGGGTGAGCTCAACTAGCCTAGTAAAGAATATTATGACTAAGATAATGTAGAATAAATTATCATTAGCCTTCAACTGTATAAAAACTGATAGAATACAATAGACAATACGTTTAACTGCAGCGGAACAAGCAATCCATTAGAAGAGTCAAGTAGAGTATGATGACTACAATCTTCTATGATTTAAAAGTTCATCGTTAATATTTTATCTCTGTAACACAACTCAATAAATAATCCACATCATAAAATTATCCATGTACTACGGGCCAAGGATATTCGTTAATATCACCAGTGATCATGATCATGCCAAACAACTGTCCATCAATGCACTACGGGTCAATGAGGACTTTCACCACATCATTTGTCTGTAACATTACAGGTCATGATTATACCAATACATAATTCTTGGTCATAATCATATCAATCAACAGTCCATCTATGCACTACGGGCCAAAGATGAATTTCACCGCAATATAAGCATGAGGATGATGACAATGATATAAGAATCAATCAAGTGGGATCAATGATAAATATTAAATATTTTTAATTCAATTTATCCAGAGTTTAAGAATGTCCAAATTGTCAACATGATAACTAATTTGTGGAGTAAAATTCAAGAATGATATTCATGTATCAAAAATAATTTGGACAAAAGAACCCAATTTTGTCGTGAATAGTACCCTGAGTGAATAGTACCTGAGTGAGTAGTACCCCGAGAATAGTACGTCGTGAATAGTACCCCATGAATAGTATCGTATGTATAAATAGTATTGTATGAATAGTACCGTATGTATGAATAGTACCCCATGAATAGTACCCTGACATGAAAAGATTAAAATTTAACACGAATGTTCAAAAAAATATTTTAGTGAAATGAAACTAGATGAAGCGCAAATTTCAAGGATATTCTACTAATTTCAAGGAGTATAGAAATAATACTTATCAAAATAAGTGTAGATTTAGGAATATGAAACGAAATAATTTTACTTACATACTACAGAGTATGGAAGAAAATATTATTTATTACGAATATTGAATGAAATAATATCTCTTACCTTAGTAGGAGAGTATTTCCAACTGGTGCAGCGAAGATATTCTTGAAGAAAACTTGCACTATTTTCTATACTTAAAGTATCTTTATGCTAAAAAAATATGCTCAATATTATAGAAGAAGAATTCTCTGATTCTGGTGTGATTTTCATTTCTTAACTAAGCATCTTATTTATAGGAGAATGGCAGGGCACTATTTAAGAAAAAATCATGGGTGAACAGTTAAGGAAAACTCACTGGCGCAATTGGCTGAAAATTTTGGTTTTCACTATTTATTACTATTCATTACTGTGCAATAAAATATTCTAATAAAACAAAAACTTTATATAAAATATAATATATTCTATTTATAATCTAATAAAATGAATAACTTTATATATAATATAAAAAGTATTTTGTTTTATATAAAATTTTTATGTTTTATATAAAAAGTTTTCTGTTTTATTACTATTATAATAATAATAATTAAAAACTGAGATAATTTTCTACCGGCGATTTTGAAAAATGAGTAAGTGGGGGTCCATGTAATAAGCCAAACTTACAACAAATACTTCATGAACAACCCCTCTATTTATCACAAATCACTTGTCTTCAATAAACACATTTTTTAATCTTTCAACATTTATTCATCATTAATATTATAACTCATAATATTAACAACCAGATCATTCTCAGGAAAGAGGGGGCTTTCCGATAAGGACTTCTCCTTATTGGCGCGCAATTAAATGACATAACCCCTTTCCTCGACAGAACTTTCTAGACATTGTCAATAATGCAATAATAATATATATGAATACCTGTGTCATCTCATTTATTGATTTAATAATATAAAATATTGTGTAGATGATATTGTGATAATAATTGAATCAATAATATGAGATACTATGTAACAACTACTATAGAAATTATTGAATAAAACTGAGTGACTTCTTAAGTAAGTATCAATAATCAAAGATATTGTACAATATTGTGTGCTACTGTGCAACCACGCGTATTACTGTACTTTTATCACCGGGTATTTCAACAGTTAATGATAAAAGTTTTGCCGTTATTTTTATAAAAATATTATTTCTGTCGCTCTCTATATCCGACAGTAATTCTGTTGTGGGGTCCAACAATGATTGTGCCGTCGTACGGATATTCCCTGATAAAACGAATATTCCTCGACCAAACAAATATTTTATGACAACTTGCTAACTTTGCAAAATTTGTAAATATTACCCACAACTATAACATTATATTAAATCCACACCTTATTATTCATAATAACATTTAGAGAAAATTAAATCTTTATTCATAAAAGTTAGGGTCTTATAATCTTCGTGTATTATCTTAACCCACTCTTTTATGAATTTCAATATCATTTTTAGATCATTTAAACCTCATTCAAGTTTATAAATAACATTTCCTTTAATTTCCTATCTATCTGGTTGAGGGTTATAGCATAGGGTACGTTTACCTAAGGTTTATAACTCATAGCTCTGATACCACCTTATGACGATGTGACGCCCCCAAAATAGGTATACATCACTCATTCTGAGTCGCCAAATACATGATACTGAATTCAAATACAACTTAATTATACAACTGTCGTGCAAAATATTGTCTTCTAGAAAATATCCAAACTCAAATTGAGTCCTCATTAAAATTATTATCACACTATTTTATAAAATAGTGAGGACTACTACAGCCACCATCTCGGACCGTCACTCCATTCTCCGACTAGTCCCGGCTACGTTCTCATTTCTTGAAGAGAACAATGAAAGAAAAAGGGTGAACTCAACTAGCCCAGTAAGAAATATTATGACTAAGATAATGCAGAATAAGTTATCTTTAGCCTTCAACAGTGTTAAACTGATAGAATATAATAAACAACAAGTTTAACTGCAGTGGAACAAACAATCCATTAGAAGAGTCAAGTAGAGCATGATATCTACTATCTTCTATGGTTTAAAAAGTTTATCATCAATTTTATCGCTGAGACTCAGCTCGATAAATAATCCAAATCACTGAATTATCCATGCACTACGGACCAAGGATATTCATTAGTATCACATCCATGAATTATCCATGCACTACGGGCCAAGGATATTCTTGTTATCGCCAATGGTCATGATCATGCCAACAATTATTCATTAATGCACTACGGGCCAATGAGGACTTTTACCACATCATTTGTAATATTACGGGTCATGATTATACCGAATAATCCCTGGTCATAATCAAACCAATCAACAGTCCATCTATGCACTACGACCAAAGATGACTTTCATCACAATATAAGCATGAGGATGATAAAAATGATATAAGAATTCAATTAAATAAAAGCAAAGCATAAATTATAAATATTTATAATTAAATTTATCCAGAATTCAATAATGTCTGAATTGTCAACATGATACTGCTTTGTGGAGTAAAATTCAAGAATAATATTGTATCAAAAACGATTTGAACAGAAAAGAAATTAATTTTTATCATGAATAGTACCTCAAGTGAATAGTACCCCATGAATAGTACTTCGAGAATAGTACCCCATGAATAGTACTTCGAGAATAGTACCCCATGAATAGTACCCCGACATGAAACGATTAAAAATTATCAAGAATGTTCAGAATAATATTTTCATGAAAAGATACTAGATGAAGCGCAAATTTCAAGGATATTATACTAATTTTACGGAGTATAGAAGCAATACTTTAACAAAATGAGTGTAGAATTCAGAATCTGAAACGAAATAATATTACTTATATACTACAGAGTATGGAAGAAAATATTATTTCATACGAATATTGAACAAAAACTAATATCCCTTACCTTAAAAAGAAGAGTATTTTGACTGGTATAGCGGGGATATTCTAGAAGAAAACTTGCACTATTTTCTACACTCAAAGCTTCCTTAAACTCTAAATAAATACGCTCAATATTATATAAGAAGAATTCTCTGATTCTGGTGTGATTTTCAATTCTAAACTAAGCATCCTATTTATAGGAGAGTTTAAATGATACTATTTGAATAAAATCACGGACGCACGGGAAAAAGAATCATGGGCAAAATTGAATTTGTCTGATTTTTTTTCCTGATTTTACTATGCAAACACTATACAAACACTATGCATAATAAAATATAATATATTTTATTTTTCATAAAAAAACAAGACTTATTATATAATATATATATATATATAATAATCAATTCCCTCCCGACCAAGTTTACTCCCCCCCCTCCCCCTCCCCCTCCCCCTCCCCCTCCCCCTCCCCCAATTCAAATTAATATATATATAACAAAACTGAGATAACATTCTCCCGACTATTTTTGAAAAATGTGTAAACGGGGGGGTCCAATTAATACATCAAACTTACAATAAATATTTCATAAAAATCCCCTCTATTTATCTCAACTCACTTGTCTTCTCAAAACACATTTTTAAATCTTGGTTTGGTTCCTTCGGATATCTTATTTTTCACCTTTTTACATTCTTCGTCCTGAAGTTGAGCCTCCTTAACTTTATCTAGTAGGGTTGTACCAGATTGCATCTCGAATAGCTTCTCATCTCTTTCCATAGGATACTTCACTTCCAATTCCAGTTTCTCCATTTCTGAAATTAGTTCCTCCTGAGCGGTCAACATCATTAATTTCTCCCAACCCTTTCTACTTAAGGCATCGGCAACTACATTTGCCTTACCCGGATGGTATAAAATCTCATAATCATAGTCCTTAATTAATTCCAACCACCTTCTTTGACGCATATTAAAGTCCTTCTGTGTAAAAATATATTTCAAACTCTTGTGGTATGTATATATTTCACACATCTCCCCGTAGAGATAGTGCCTCCAAATTTTCAAAGCAAAAACAACTGCAGCTAACTCCAAGTCGTGGGTCGGATACCCTTTCTCATAATCCTTCAATTATCGAGACGCATATGCAATAACTCTGCCATTTTTGCATAAGCACACAACCAAGTCCTTTATGCGACGCATCACTAAAAATGAAAAAAATTCCTATAACATTCAGAAGAGATAACACAGGTGTCATACTCAACCTCTTCTTCAATTCTTGAAAGTTTTCCTCACACTTCTCCGTCCAAACAAATTTCATAACTTTTCGAGTTAAATTCATTAGCGGAGTTGCGATCTTGGAAAAGTCTTGAATGAATCTTCTGTAATATCCTGCTAATCCAAGAAAACTTCGTACTTCTGATGGCGTACTCGGCAGATCTCAGTTAATCACGACTTCGACTTTGGATGGATCTACCGAAATTCCATTTTTATTGATCACGTGTCCAATAAATTGTACTTGCTCGATCCAAAATTCGCATTTCGAAAACTTGGCATACAACTTCTCCCTTCTCAACACTTTCAATGTTAATCTCAAATGCTCTTCATGTTCTTCCTTGGTTTTTGAATATACCAAAATATCATCTATAAATACAACTACGAACTTGTCCAAAAATGGCTTGAACACACCATTCATTAGTCCCATAAATGTTGCAGGAGCATTCGTTAGACCAAATGACATTATTAAAAATTTATAATGACCATATCGTGTTCTGAACGCTGTCTTTGGTACATCCTCTGGTCTCACCTTCAATTGATGATAACCACTCCTCAAAACTATCTTGGAAAAGTATTTTGCTCCCTTCAATTGATCAAAAAAATCATCGATCCTCGGTAATGGATATCTATTCTTAATCGTGACCTTATTAATTTCTCTGTAGTCAATGCAGAGCCGTATCGTTCCGTCCTTCTTTTTCACAAATAACACTGGTGCTCCCAACGGCGATACGCTCGGTTGAATGTACTTCTTGTCCAGTAATTCTTGTAGTTGTACCATCAATTCTTTCATCTCTACTGGTGCCATTCGGTATGGTGCCTTCGATATCGGAGCAGTTCCTGGCGCCAAATTGATCACGAAATCAACTTCTCTATCTGGCGGAAGTCCTGGCAAATCGTCTGGAAATACATCGGCGAAGTCCCTCACTACTAGTATCTCTTCTACATTCGGATTCTCTTTACGACTGTCGACTATGTAAGCTAAATATCCTGCACAGCCTTGTCTTAACTGGCCTGCATCATCGTCAGACAACTCGCTTGTCTAGGTGACTTGCTACCATAAAATACAAACTTTGACGGAGTCATAAGGTTAATACGCTTCTTCTGACAATCAATTTCAGCCCCGTAATTGAATAACCAGTCCATTCCCAAGATAACGTCAAATTCTCCAAGTCGAATAGGGATAAGATCTACGTTCATGATTTTACCCTTAATATCTACTCTACAGTTCTTATGTACGTACTTACCATGGATGATTTCTCTATTCGCAATCTCTATATTCATGGGGCATTCTAACTTATCCTTAGTCAATTCTAAGTTCTTAGCAAAGTCATGGGATATAAATGAAAAAGTAGCACCCAAATCAAATAATACATAAGCATTAACATTTATTGATCAGAATGATACCTGACACCACATCGCGAGACTGAACAGCATCCTGCACCGTCATGTTGAAAGTCCTAGCGGTCAATCGGTTAGTTGCGGTTGGTCATGTGATAGTAAAGGCGCTTCCACCGCTGTTTCCCCGGTTTCCACCTGATCCTTCCCCTCCAGATCCCTTCTTAGGACAGTCTTTTGCCAGATGATGCTTTGAACCACAAGTGATGTAACGCCCCAGAAATTTGGATTTTCCAGATATTAAGTTTAAAGAATTAGTTATTAATAAAATGAATTTTTATTAATAATATTATGTGCTATGTGGTTATTAATCGTTCTAGAACCTAGGATGATTATAAGTCGGGAGGATTCTGGCTACGAGCTAGATTGAACGAGTAGGAATTTTCAAGACGAAAATGAAAATTTTCCGGGAACAAAAATATTTCAGGGAAAAAGACGAAATAGGCACTATTCACCTGATGAAACCTAAGGGTTAGGGTTTGAAATAACCTAAGCCATTCTGAGAGTTCGGTATGTCAAAATGACATTCCGTCAAAAGATTTGCTGATAATATATCGTGAAAAGTTAAGTAAGCCGATAAAAGTTTTTCTCGAAAAACGTGCAGAAATCAGATAAAATAAAAACGACGAAAAGTACTGCTATGTGCTTTTCATTCGTTTAGCTACGTTAGGGTAAAATGTGAAGGAAAATGCTCAACGCCAAAAAGTGTTTTTCAGTTTTTCGGAAATCCGAAGAATACGTAAAAGTTAATCGGTAAAGGAAAGACGAAATATCCAAAAATATTTGGATTCCGAGAATCGCAGTTTTTAAACCTGTCGGACGAAACCCGAAAGATGGAACCACGAAGCTTCCAAGGGAAGCTACGTGAATAGTAAGGAGGTTAACTAAGGAGGTGGAAATAGAAAACTTAAGCATTAAGTAAACTTAAGCATTAAGTAAACTTAAGTATTAAGTAAACTTAAGTGTTAAGTAAACTTAAGAGTTAAGCAAACTTAAAGGTTAAGTAGACTTAAGTGTTAAGTAAACTTAAGGAGTAAGTTAACTTAGTTGTTAGGTAATGAATAGTAAGGAGGTTAAGGGGGGTGAAATGACTATTTTGCCCTAACTTTGGAAAATCTATAAATAGGAAGCTAGATTTCATTTAAATGAGATTTTGAAAATCCTACATTAGAGAGAGAGAGAATTCGGATGGAGAGGGAGAAGGAAGATCATGAGCATGATTGATCGGATCAAAAATGTTCGTGAAATAGAAAAGCTAGCAAATCGCCGGTTTTGTCTAGCGGAAGAAAAATAAAGAGGAAAGGTATTAAAACCTAACTTCTATGTTAGATTTTCTTAAAGTTATATATATGTTTAAAACATAACTTAATGAGGATAATGAGTAGATGATGTTAGGGATGATTTCATATGGTTAAAATCATGAGAAATAAGGAAATAAGAATTTGAAGTTTAGTAAATAAATTTCTTAAAGAAGTATATGATTCGTAATGAATTAGAACAATCTGAGTTGATTATATGAATGAGTAGATGAAATAAGTAAGGAATAATGTTCTATAACATCAAATTCCAATAAAAAGTGAAATCATAATCCAAATATCGATTAAAATTAAAGAACGAACGAAGAACGCGAAAAACGCGAAGAACGTTGTTGATGGACAAATTTAAAACCATCGTAGGATAATTGTTGTTGATGGACAAGTTTAAAACCATCGAGTATAAGTTTGATGCATATTGCTTGGTTAGGAATGATAGAAACGTTCATGAAGAACGGATTAAAACATAGCTATAACGAAGTTATGGCGAAAATTTCGTAAAAGACAAACGAGAATTAGAAAGTTAGTAAATGAATTCCAAACATGGAGGGTTTCATAAGGATGTAAGAAAATGTTGAAAACATGAGTCGTGGATTCAAGAACGATCGAATTCCGAGTTCGGATGACCGAATTGCGGATGAACGAACAAAGAGCGTTAAAAATATAAAATAAACGAAGGGTGATGATCAAGCCAATCGAATGGCACATTAACGAATTTGGAATGAAGTTCTATCTGAGGGGTATTAAAGTACATAAGATAAGGAAGAAAATGACTTTGGAATGACCTCGTTCCGAGTTATAACGAAGAAGTTATGAGATTGTGAAGTTAGCGTCTCAAGCTTGTAAAATACTTAGAAAAATTTTTCTAGGGTTTTTGCTTGGCGCCGCGGCGCGGAGTTATGCCTTGGAGGCCGGCGCCGCAGCGCGAGTCCCGTCCCTTGGTCACTGCTAAGTGACGCCGCAGCGCGAGATTAAGGAAGGAGCATGGCGCCGCAGCGCCGGTGCTGTGCAATGCCAGAAATGAGATTTTTACTGCTCAATTTCTGGGGGATGTGCAAGAAAGAAATTCGAACATATAGTTCAATTAATGAAACACTTAATAAAGTGTATAAACTTTTAATGAAGGTTGAACGAAAAGATTAAAAGTGATTAAAAGACAAACAATATTTTTTAATGCGAGTTACATAACCGATGTCCGGGGACCGTAGTCGCGATGAACGAACCTGAGGGGTTGCTAGGGTTGTGATTCCTTAGATGTTGAGCGACGAGTGTAATGAATAACATTTCGATGTTATGTCATGACAGTTAGAGATAGATTTGAAGCGTTTAGACGCTGTGTACACAACGTTGTTGTGGTAAACGAGTAGTCTTAGCATACAGCGAACTGTATGGCTTCGACTTTAAAGAAGAATAACGAATGGTATTAAGAAAGCAGTAATGAATGGTAATGAGATTAATGGAAGCCGAATGTGTGTCAGATGAGAACGTTAGAATGAAATGTAAGCGTTAAACACTTTAATCGACGTGAAGGTTGAGGGAACTTAAATATTAAACGGATAGAACCTACACCCTGTGTATGGTTTGACCGTAAGATAATGAAGGTAATGGATTGAACCATGAACGGTAAAGAAGTTGAATTAAAGATAATAGCCTTTCACGTAACAAAGCCGAGTTAAGGATTGAAGGGAATGATCGCTTTGAGTATACATAAGACTGTATGACTTAGACGATAAAGAGTGAATACTGAGGCGTGGTATTTAGTAGCCAGGAAGCCGAAAGGAATAAGAAATTAACTCACCGAATATTATAGTTTAATAGTGCGGATAAGTTAAGATGAGTATAGGTTGTGGTACAATCGTAACCTTTGATGGTTGACATATGGGAGCTGGGCTAAACAATTCCTTCAGTGAGCGAAGGTATATACAAAACTGGCAACCGATCTAACTCACTGTTATGGGCAGTGTAGACGAGACGGGAACTTGTTTGTTGGTTGTTTGTGGGAAACCACTCAGAGTACCATATGGACTACTAGCAGAGAAGCGGTGTGTGCTGTGTCTTAGAGAAGTAATAAGAAGAAGATAAAATGTAAAACATCAAAGATGATGAGCGTAAAAGTAAGACATCTCCGTATGTTATGAAACTGTAGTACGATAATGAAAGTGGTCGCGTAAACTTAGGTTGAAAGAATGCGAACCCTAAGAAGTAAAGTTAAGCTAATGCATAAGTCAAATTATACATGACTAATTAGTGTATGTGTTGTTTTTCTTATGTGCTACATAGGAACCGAAATGAGCAGTTCAGCGTAGGCTGTAGCTGTGCGTAAGGCAAGTTTCCTAACTTCATTCATATTTTAAATGAATGCTAGTTTCTTTAGCTTCTCAGATGTTGAACTTGAGAAGTTATGTCTATGTGTGAATGTGTGATATTTGTACAAGGTGGTAGAACGTATGAGGCCTTGTGCCACAATGTGAACACTTCGGTGTTTCTATGATATGAACTGTTCTATGATTGAGCTGTTCAATACAAGTATGTTCTGTTTATACATGATCCGTTATTTTTAAGTCTGTGCTAATGATTCTAGCCAGACCTGATGAGTATGAAAAAGGTAGAAGAATAAAAGTATTTCAAAGTGCATGCGAATAATGTTTTAAAATGATAGGAATCGTGATTATTCCTATTATTCGAGCTGCTTCATAACCTTTGTTCGGTTATCGAAGTTATAAAGAATGTTTGAATTCTTGAAGATGTTTGTTCAACTGTTATGACTTGCTGGGCAATTGAATGCTCACACTTGCTTTATATGAAAAACATTTTCAGCGAATGATGTTAGACGAACTTAAAGATCTCGTAAAGGTCAAGCTGATGGTATCCAGATGAAGTTTCCTTCAGAGTGTGAATGAGCGAGAAGATCAAGTGAAGACTTGTAATATAGAAAGATGAAATTGAACTATAGACTAGTTTAAGGAACTGTTATGTATCCTTGGTGGGGGATTAAAAGTCACTCTTGTAAGATGAAATGAATAATGTATTTATCATTATTTGTAATGAAAAAGGTTATAAGGTTTCCAGAACCTGGGATTTGAGAGTATATATTGTTATATTGAGCTATATAATGATGTATGTTTGGAAGAAGATGGGATCGTGATATACGGAATCTGGGTGTGAAGATAGACCGGATTTCGGGGCGTCACAAGTGAAGTAGGCACCCTTCTTTGGGTTAAGACAGTTAGGTGCTATGTGGCCTTCCTGACCACAATTATAGCACACTCGTTTTCCCTTCATGCAAACTCCCAGATGAGCTTTCTCGTATGTTGGGCATGCTTCAATCCTCTTCTTCTGACCTCCTTGCTGATTTCCAGTTGATGTGTTGTTAGTCCACCTTCTCTTCTGATTATTATTACCTCCTCCCATATTATTTCCACTAGCTTTGTTATTTCCTTCACTTTCATTCTTCTTCCTCTTCTGATCCTGATTATATTTGGTTACTGCATCGCTTCCACCATCAGCGAGTATGGATTTCTCTAGTACTCCTGCGAATGTCTTCAACTGAAACAATGACACTTTGCTATACAACCATGGCTTTAATCCTTGTTCAAACCTTCTTACTTTTCGCACATCCGTGTGCACTTGATATATGGCAAACCTCGCCAACTCGTTGAATCTAGCCGCATAATCAGGTACGGACATATTCCCCTGCTTCAACTCCAGAAACTGAACCTCCATTTGGCTCTGTGAGCTGGTCGGGAAATACATGTGACACCCCCAAATCCGGGTACTTCAATTCCACGGGATTTGGTGTTCACTTTACAAATATCATCTATCTATCTACCCATAATAAATGCAAACCATGCAATAGATAGAAATAATAATAAATCTCCCCTTATGGGGTTACATCAACTACATAATAAATACAATCCCAGGTTACTCTAACCTTAAACATCTGTGCGGAATCATAAACAATTAATTCTTAAACAACATCATTAACTTAAGTCTTAAACAAATACATCATCATATAAAATAACAAGTCTTCATCACTTGTTAACCTTGCCCTTTCCTTTACTAGTAGAAGGTTCGTCAGTTCTTTCGTTCTTAACTGCAATGTTATTATTACGCAAGAGTGAGCACAAATGCCCATAAGTATAACAATGAAATAACAGTATAATAACATACGAGTGAATCAAAGACATCTGAATAAAAGCTCAACTTTTGAATCAAGAATGAATAACAAGAATCAAAAGATTTTTGAGGGTCATAAGACCTTGAACTATGTCCTAGGTTATCAAGGGTTATACTTGAAACTTTTAACAGTCATAAGACTATGGACCTTTCTACTCGTACTTAGGGAGATCAGCCCTTAGTACCATACTGTGCACAATATCTTAACGCTAACGCATAAGTAAATCCCTTTGCAGGGTTGTTCATCTCAATTTGACATTCGAGTCCGCACCAAAGGAAGTATGGTTTGGATAATTCATCAAGGGTTCTGAAATTTAGAACGCTCATCAACGATGAACTAGTCGAATCAATAAGGGTTCGCTAGTCTAATAAGATTCAATAATAATGATATTCAAATTGAATAATAATCTCAGGAAGTATACAATAGAACAATTATTGTATAACTGAATCATGCTTTGAAAAGATAATCAATCTTTAATATAACATTTGAACTTGAATAATAGTAATGATAATTTACTCGAGGTAAATAATAAACTTTAACAATAATGACAAGTAGGGTTAGGAAACTTGCCTCGTGCGTAGGCTAAACGATTACTACTTCCGTTCACCACAAATCCTACACACATATCATATGTATTCACGACATTCATTAGTTACATTTTCACTTAATTATTTAATGTAAACTCTACTTTATTTAACAAATCATTACCCTTCTAATTTAATTACTTAATTAAATTAGAATATTTTCATTCTCTTACTATTATTACACTCGAATAAATTATTTCATAATAATTTCCATCGAATATTTATTTTATTCCATAAACATCTCAATTAAAATATTTACTTTATTTTATAAATATTTTAATAATAATTTTCATCGAATATTTATTTTATTCCATAAATATCTCAATTAAAATATTTAATTTATTTTATAAATTTTTTAATAATAATTTTCATCAAATATTTATTTTATTCCATAATATCTCAATTAAAATATTTAATTTATTTTATAAATATTTTAATAATAATTTTCATCGAATATTTATTTTATTCCATAAATATCTCAATTAAAATATTTAATTTATTTTATAAATATTTTAATAATAATTTTCATCGAATATTTTTTTTTATATTTTTATATTTTTTATTTATTTTATTTTTTTAGCCGCCGGGGCGGGGTAATGTAGTTTGGTAACGCCCGCCGGGGGTGGGGTTACCCAGGCTCATTTTCTGCTGTTTCTGCAGTTCTGCAGTTCGCGAACATAACAATGCCAAATTAGGCCAAAAATCAATCACACGTAAAATTATACATGAATATGGTCATAACTTCCAATTAGTTATTTTTACACGAATTTAAACTTACACAATCATTGTAATACATATATAATCATTACTTAACCCATCTAGCATGATTTTTAACAAGTTACAACACGTAATTTGCAAAATCAACACATTTACTTCCACTTTTCTTGATGTTCTTGAAGGTTTTGAAAATGAAAAAAATGAAAACTGTCGCTACGGATTCGTTATAACACCGAATCCGTTTATTTAAACTTTGGTCTCTTCGTATCAACATGCATAACAACATACGAATGTAAAATTTAGGGATAATATACGTTCAATACATGAAATATCACGTATAAGGCCATATGGCCAAAACCCAAACTCTGTAAATTTTGAAATAGCAATTCATAGTAATATGAAACTGATGACATGATAATTCACATAATATATATAATCAAATACGATTTGATATATCTTAACACATATATAAACTCATAATCAAACCCTTTTTCAATTACAGAGATTTTACAAAATATATGAAAGCAATTTTTATAAAAACTAAATGACGTAACTTTAAAATTTGGGAAGAAGGGATTACCCTTGAATACTCTGCTTAGATTACACAGGGTGACAACAATTCCCAATTTCTCACACTTCTTCACCTTTAATCACAGTATTCGCAATCTCTCTCAAAGTTCTTAAACTCTCTCTGCCTCTCTGCTTTTCCAGACTTAGAATAATAATAATAAAAGAAGACGTAATATAACAGAGGGAGAAGAGAACTGATGCGCGTAATGGTCAGTTAACCCAAACATGGGTAACTGCATCCAACCACTACTAGGGCCTTGTTTGGCAACCCTTAATTGATTCAAAGTCATTTAATTTAATAAAGCTTTATCATATAGTTTGAAAATGTCACACTCCTTATAATATAAATCCAATATTTTATTTAATATATTTTAAATAAAATATAATAATTTCTCATAAATTCACATAGTCACATAAATAATTTTCTCATTAATAAATAATGTCAAATTATTAATTCTCTAATTAATAATTAAATTAATTAAAATAGCAATATGCTTATTAAATATTTCTTTTAATACAATAAGCTCACATAATCACATACTTTGATAATAAAAACTCTCTACATTAATTTAATAAATGTAACACATATAATTAAATCAATTTACCACAATTGCATCAATTAATTATTTAATCTAATAATTAAATCATCAAAAAATATTTATTTAATTCAATAAATATTAAAATTAATTACAAAATTCTTGTTCGTCACAATACATCTCAAAGAACAACTCCTTAAACATTTCCCAGGTAATCACACCTTCACCTCCCCGGACCTTATTTGCTTGCCACCGATAACTGGCTTCGGATTTTAGCATGAACGTTGCAAAAGCGGTCTTCTGATCCTCTCGAACTCTTGTGACATCAAAAACCTATTCCATCTCCATAACCCACGTCTGAGCTTCGATCGGGTTCATGGAGCCTTTAAACTCTGGCGGTCCTACCGCCTTGAAGTCTTTAAACATTGTATTCGGTGGAGCTTTCGTTTGATTATTTATCGCATCAGCTAGTAAGTTCACTAATTGTTGAAAAGGGTTAGCATTAGCGTTATTGTTATTCGTTGACTCTTCCTGAGCTGGTTGACGGTGTTGTCTTCTTCTTGGCGGCATATTTCGGT
Source organism: Panax japonicus (assembly GCA_020205505.1). Taxonomy (NCBI): domain Eukaryota; kingdom Viridiplantae; phylum Streptophyta; class Magnoliopsida; order Apiales; family Araliaceae; genus Panax; species Panax japonicus. Next base: position 17,764,337 of record CM035101.1, on the reverse strand, counting down.
TAAAATATATGCTTATTAGATCTTTATTTATTTCTCTAAATAGTTAAGGCATTACTCAACAATTTAACATAATCATTTAACACATTATCTCAAATAACTTGATATATTTAATCAAATCAAAAGTTTTAACATCAAACGATAATATCACTGCTATTTACATTAACTATCCCGAGATGAAGAATCCACAAGATTTAAAATATTAAAATATTCCTTTGTTCATAACTAAATTGGAATTTACATCTTCCAGATAAGTTTTTTCATGTAATTAAACAAATTTTATCACTGTCTACTAAGGCGCTGAATAGCCTTGCTACGTTCCTCTTCCATGATGCGAGACATCGTCCTGCGATCCAGCATATACGATGGTAGTCCCTCGAACTGGATTGGGTACCTCAAAACTCGATCTTGAGCCTCATCCATTGCATTATTGAGTGTAGAGTACGTCTCCCCAAGCTTAGCCTTCTTTGCACGACCATCCTCTTCTGCAAGATCAGCACGACGTGATTCTCTTACCCAGCCCTCCTCTGCTGTGATCAGCCTTTCTGAGCTTTCCTTCAGTTCCTTCTTCAACTTCTCTATCTCCTCAGTCTTCTCCTCGGTCTGACCCTACTCGTGGACCAAATCCTATTCTACATTTCCCAGACGTGTGTTAAGAGTCACAACCTCCATATCCTTCTTTTCGATGGTAATCTGCTGAATAATTATTCGATCAGTCAGATCCTGGACAGTGTCACGTAACTCTACGTTACGGTCATATAACTCATCGTACATTTCAGCATTGATGGAGTTCGATGGGAACTCCTATTCTTCCTCTTCCTCTTCCTCCTCAGGATCCTCCTCTGGATCAGTCTCAGGCTCATGCTCCTGACCAACAACAGTGATAAATAGAGATGGCTCTCTCTGTATCAACTGCTCCCTGACAACATGAATGTCTCGGGGCTCCTCCTCAGTAGGTACTCGGGGTTCCTCCTCCCTAACTCGACTAGCTCCTCCAACATCCGACATCCTGACAACATAGTTTCAAGTTTTAGTAACTAAGTCGCACTAATGAACACATAATTTGACACATAAGCACATAAAGTCTTTTATTATCTTCAATGAATTTAAAAAAAAAAATCATTTCTTAGAACTCGATAAGTGTTTTCCATTACTATATTCTTTCTATAAGGCTACTACCTAAGGTTGATCCCCCACCTAAGGTTCATAACCTACAGCTTTGATACCAACCTGTGACACCCCCAAATCCAGGTACTTTAATTTCCACATAATTTGGTGTTCACTATTCAAACATCATATATCTATCTACCCATAATAAATGAAAGCATAAATAGATAGAAATAAATCCTCTCCTTAAGGAGTTACATCATTAACAAAATTACATCATTCCCAGGTCATACTAACCTTAAATCTTAACTGCGAAAACATAAACAATTTATAGTCTTACATAACATCAACATAAGTCTTAACACATAAATTTAACATCACATAAAACAACAAGTCTTCATCACTTATTAATCTTTCCCTTGCCTTTAGTAGAAGAAGGCTCATCGGATCTTTCGTTCTTAACTGCAATGTTATTATTACGCAAGAGTGACCATGATTGCCCACAAGTATAAAAATGAAATAACAATATATAATAGCATGTGAGTGAATCAAAGACTTCTGAAATAAAAGCTCAACTTTTGAATCAAGAATGAATAACAAGAATTCAAAAGATTTCTGAGGGTCATAAGACCTTGAACTATGTCCTAGGTTATCAAGGGTTATACTTGAAACCTTTAACAGTCATAAGACTATGGACTCTTCTACTCGTAGTTAGGGGGATCAGCCCTCAGTACCATACTGTGCACAATATCTTAACGTTAATGCATAAGAAATCCCTATACAGGGTTGTTCATCTCAGTTTGACATCAGAGTTCGCACCAAAGGAAGTTTGGTTTGGATAATTCAATAAGGGTTCTGAAATTTAGAACGTTCATCAACTATGGACTAGTCGAATCAAATAAGGGTTCACTAGTCTAATAAGGTTCAACAATAAATGATAATTAAATTGAATAACAATCTTAAGAGGTATACAATAGAACAAGTATTGTATAACAGAATCATACTTTGAAATGATAGATAATCTTTAATATAACAAACTGAACTTGATTTATAAACTTGAATAATGATAACAAGTAGGGTTAGGAAACTTGCCTCGTACGTAGATTACACGTTAATTATACACGTTCTTCGATATAATCCTGCATACCATTTCCATTCACAACTCTAGTTAATTATAATGTAACTAGTCATCATAAGTTTCATTCTTTTTGTCTAATTCGAATTATGACTATACTTAGTCAAATTACCACACTTATTGTCACATAATATAAATTTCACGAACAATAAGTTAACTATGCGTTTAATAATTCAATTCACACATAAATGCGTTAGTGACATGTTAAGCATCTATTTTAACATCTCATTATACTTCTAACATATTTTTATGTTCATTAGAATAGGTTAACATCACATTCATGGACTTCAACACTTTAAAATTTTCATTTCTGAACATTCTGGAGAGTGGCGTTGCGGCGCCACTGTTGTACTTATTCTCGGCGCTGCGGCCTGACTCTTGGCGCTGCGGCGCGGGTATTAAGGCACGGGACTGGCGCCGCGACGTGGCGAACCAGTAACAGTTCTGCAATTCGCAAAAAATTGTAAAACATGGCCAAAGCTTCCAATCAATTTATTTTTACAAGAATTTAGACATACCCAAACACTGTAATACACATCTAATCATTATTCAACCCTTTAGCATGATTTTAATAAGTTAAAATACATAATTTATAAAATCAACACATGTAATTTTACTGTTCTTGATGTTCTTGAAGGTTTTGAAAACAAAACATGCAAATCAGTACTACGGGTTCGTTATAACACTGAATTCGTTCATTTGAAGTTTGGTCTCTTCGTTTTAATATACATAATCCATTACAAGCATAAATTTATGATATAACCTATGATAGACGTATCAAATTTAGTACGTAAGGTCATATGGCCTTATTTTATACTCTGTAATTTTGTAGCAACAATATACGACAAGTTTTATGCAACTGATGATATGATTTATACAATATATATAATCAAATACGATATGATGACATCTGATTACATGTATCAACACATAATCCATACCCTTTATAATTACAGAGACTTTAACAAAACGTGAAGCCATTTTCTTATAAAACTTAAACAATCGTAAAAAATAGAAATTGGGCTAAAGGAATTACCCAGAGTATAAAGTGTAGACTAAGAGAGCCTTGATGATCATTTCTCAGTTATTCGATCAATCACACACACTCACTCATAATTTCTCTCAACTTCACAATTTCTCTATGTGAATTTTCCTTTTCTAGACTTAGCAAAGAATGAAAATAAAAGACGTTGTATTTTATAAAAATAACTTAGCGCAATGTGGTGGTCAGTTACCCAGTAATGGTTAACTGCACTCAACCTCCACTAAGGCCTCGTTTGGCAAGCCTAAAATGGCTCAAAACCATTTAATTTCATAAATCCTATATACCATAGTTTAATAATGTCACACTTATTTATACAATAACTCAAATATATTATTTAATTTAATTTGAATAAATATAATAATTTCTCATTAATTCACATAGTCATACAATTAATTTTCTCATTAAATATAAAATAATATTAGACTTATTAAATAATTCTTTTAATTCAATAAACTCACATAATTATATACTATGAAAAATAAATATTCTCCACATTAATTTAATAAATATAACACATATAATTAAATTAATTTGTCACAATTGCTTAAATTAATTATTTAATCTAATAACTAAATCATCAAAAATATTTATTTAATCCAATAAATATTAAAATTGAATTACAAAAATCTCGTTTGTCACAATAAAAATTCCCTCTGTTTATCTCAACTCACTTAGCTTCTTAAAACACATTTTTAACAATATTTATCATTAATATTATAACTCACAATATTAACAACTAGATCATTCCCAAGAAAGAGGGGGCTTTCCGATAAGAATTTTTCTCTATTGGCGCGCAATTAGGTGACCAACCCCTTTTCCTCGACAGAACTTTCTAAACATTGTCAATAATACAAATAATAATATGAATAACTTTGTCGTCTCAATTATTGATTTAATAATATAAAATATTGTGACAATAATTGAATCAATAATGTGAGATACTATGTAGCAATAATTGAGTATAATTGAGTGACTTCTCACATAAGCATCAATAATTAATACTGTATGCTACTATGCAACCACGCGTATTATTGTACTTTTATCACATGGTATTTCAATAGTTAACGGTAAAACTTTCGCCATTATTTTTATAAAAAGATATTTATTCCTTTTTCTAACTTCAACAGTAATTCCGTTGTGGGATCCACCAATGATTGTATCATCGTACGAATATTTCCTGATAAATTGAATATTCCCCGACCCATCGAATATTTTATGACAACTTGCTTACTTTGTAAAATTTATAAATATTACTCACAACTATAATATTATATCAAATTCACACCATAATATTCAAAAATATATTTCGAGAAATTAAATCTCTATTAATAAAAGTTGGGGTCTTACAGACGACCCTAAAATCGAAACCAACTTAACCAAATATTAAGATTAAAATTAGTCTCGACCTTGTGCATTCAATAATATTTCGATTCAGCTTTAAATCATACAAGGATGATATAACAACATAAATTACGGATAATAAAAAATTTTCTTTCTTCTTTCCTACGTTCCTTGAATCTCAACCTTTATGATCCCTGTATTAGCGTAGTAAGTGAACTATGAAAGTTCAAGTACCAATGCTTATCATCTTTATATATTAATGTCCTACCTGTATAATTTACATTCAACAACCACTACAATACATTCTTATTCGAAACAAATACTCTTTATTAAACATTTCAGAAGTTTACATATTTATATCTTGTACATCATCATCATAGCATCATCTAAGTTTTAACTAAAGGAAGCAGTTTTTCCTTATATGTCTTCTTATCCAAATCATCCAGATAACAAGTATTATCGCATTGTACCATTAACCTATAAAAAGCTTATTTTTACAAGATTGAGCTCGATAGCTCAGCAAATCTAATAGTTTTCATGCTTCACATAACACGTAATATCATACTCAGTTCATAATCATACTAAACAAACATTATAACCTCGAAGGATAAGATTTAGCATATCACATATCAGTCAAGACTGAGTACCAAAACTCAATATGTTTAAGTCATAACTTGACTTTCATAGTTTAATGGCATAGTAGATAAATCATATAATCATGTTAGGTTCATATAAATAATAAGAACTAGAAGACTTGCCTTGTGCGCTGCTAATACTTTATATATATATATATGTGTGTGTGTGTGTGTGTGTGTGTGTGTGTGTGTGTTCGCGTGCGCGCTTCATGTATCCTACATAATCCAAGTTCATATACATGCCACATCAGTTATATATATTCTTTGTAACTTAGTTTACAATTAGCTAATGCACTAGTTTAAATAGTCTTGCTTCTATCTTGCTTATTAGTTTTATTTATAACTTTCTTGTTCAACCTTTGTCCGATTTATTCATTCCATGTTTGGATATGCTACCCACCTTGTATTTCATTTCATGTATTACAACTTTAAGAACTTATATTGTAACACCCCCTTCCCGAAAAGGAAAGGGAGGTCACGTGCAAAACACAACAAACCTCAAAATAAGTAAACAAAGCACTAATAACTTCAAAATATTAATAGTGGTGATCCATTAATAAAGTACTAAATATAATTCTCCAACCAGAGTCAAAATAATCAAAACCAAAAACTTAATCAACCTAGATGGTCAAAGCCAACACTCTCGTCACACTAGCCCTGAATCACCCCTGTAAACCTGCCGAAAGAAAAACACAGCATGAGCCAATTGCCCAGTACGGATATAGATATATAAAAGATTTACAAATCCGCATAACAGAAAACTAGGGTTAACCCATACGCCTCCCACAACAAAACACCAAATGGCCCACTTCCTCTGGAGCCCAAAACGGAGACGCCGTGGACTAATTACACCGCCACGAAAAGTGTCATGCCTCTCGTACCAAGACGACATGCCTGTGGTACCCCCACAGGTGGTTATAGCTCAAGTATACCCTACGGTATATTCTAACAAAAATACTATGTCACAACACATGCGACATAATACCAATAAAAGGGTTCTATATGTACATGTTGAACCAAATCAAACTATAGTCACAAGGTCTCAAAAAGAATGTAGCAACATGTACCGCTCTACAATTATCAAGAATAAATATTAAACATGATATCCTAATTCAAAGAGTACAAATACGAGTCATGTGTATCAACTCCAAAATGAAACTAATATATTTATTTCACATGAAACAATTATGTGAAATCATAACATATTCGAAATATGGAAACAAACGAACAAATCTAATTTAACAAGAGTATCGCTGAAAGAGTACGGAATCCGTACCTGAGTTAAGCAACGTCATACCCAAAATTATAATCCGAATATAACTCGTTAAATTTCTTCCGTCCGAACTAATTAAACAAAATAATAAATAAGTATAATTAGTGAATTATTATTATTACTCAAAATATATTCCAAATACAACTTGTTAGATTCTCTCCGTCCGATCTAATAAAATAATAATAATACAATTATAAGTTACTTAATAATTATAATATATATATTAGTATGAAATTAATACCTCCAATTACATCAATTATATAAGGCAACCCAAATTAAATTATACTATATCTTCTAATCGTATTTTTTTTTCTTTTTTTCTTTTATATATATTTTAACAAATCAGAACCTTAATATATGCTAATATATATGTATATACATATGGATAATATAAATCATTATTACACTACAAAAGTACAGTAGCTTTTATTTTCTTATATCAACGAATTTTATTTTATTTTTAATTAACTCATGGCCATCATAATAGCTTCTAAAATACTACAATTGTAGTACTATATATATATATATATATATATATATATATATATATATATATATATATATCATATGTCAGTGCTCCTTGCTTGACAACTTCAGACCTTGATTTTAAATCCTTTTTTTTCAGCAGGTTCAATAACTTTAAAAAAAAATCATCAAAAGTATAGCATGACTACACGGCTCAGTCTCAAGTGCAATCATATATTATATATTAACAATTGATAATTGATAATTCTCCAGTTCCTATACATACACACATATCTATCCGGCAGCCTTTTGGGAAAGGGGGGTGTTACAAATCAAATCATTGATATCTTTCTTATCAAAATTTCTAGCATTAAGTACACACAAAAAGGAAAAATTCACAATATTGACAAACCTGTTATATTTTTCTCCTCTTCTGTTCCTTTACAGCCGCTACTCCTCTTTTATTCTTTTACGTATCACAACAAATGCCCAGTAGAATTAGGTTTACTTATCTATTTATTTATTAAAGTATCTTATTAGTTTTCTTAATTATAATAGGATTTAATATTACCCGAATATGAAAACCCAATTAGTTTTAAGGCCCAATTTAATGAAATTCCTTATTTATTATAGCCCAAATAAATTAAATACAATTTGACCCAAATAAAAACATAGTCTAATTAATATGTTATAAAACAAAAAAAATAAAATTTTATTATTTAATATATTTTCTTTCGGGTATTACATCACCTACCCCTTAAAAAGAATTTCATCCCCGGAATCAAAAGAATAAACATACCTAATTATCAAAAGATCTGAATACTCCGCTCGAATAGACTCCTCTATCTCCCAAGTAGCTTCCCGCTCCGAATGATTTTACCACAAGACTTTAACAAAAGGGATTATTTTCCTCAATTTTAATTTAATCAGTTATTTAACTATCTACTAAAAGAATTTAATTTTTCCAAACAAAACAAGGAAGAAAAGAGGGAAACAAAAATCATTTACCTTTTCCAATTTTAATACAATTGTATAAGATAAAATTAATTAATATTTAATTATTAAAAAATGGGTTATTACATTTTTATCCCCTTAAAAATAATTCCGTCCTCGGAATTCAAATAAGCTACAAAATAAATAAATAAATTTAGTTACGACGTAGCGTCACCATTTGTAACGATCAACGCGGATAAGTCATCGGTCCACGTAATTATCAATGTATTTATAACAAATTCGTCAGCTACCGTGCCAAGCCTTGGTAAGGTTCTTCGCGTTGCATCAAATTAGATCACATGATCCACCGTTAGTGCGAGCCGTCGCTAATATCTTTGAGTTTAATTCTTGTAAACGTAGTCTTCGGAACATAATTCAAAATCACAAAAACTTCTCTTCATCCAAATACGATTCAAATACCCAAAATATTTAAAATTATTTTTAATTCGTAAAACGTTTATGTTCCACACATGACAAAGATTTAACAAATTACTTTTATTTAATTTTACATAAATTCATGCAAAACTTCAATGACATCGAATAAACAAAACAATTATGCAAACTATATTATGAACTCTCCCCAAGTCCTCAAGAGCTTCAAAATATCTCATCCTCAATTTGAACTAGTCCTTAAATATTATTACACCGAAGAATATACTACTACTGTCTCTTTATCACCATATCAAACTCTAAGTCAAATATTCTATTATCTGCATAAGCAAACTATAAATATTCAAGATCTCTCAAAATCAATTGAATTTTATCACTTAATATCTAATTATATAATAAATCATTCATCCCTTATTGCAAACCTTAATCTAATAAATTTCAATGTCTCCCCGTATTATCACAAATAAACTTCATAGAACATAACTCCAATATCCTACTAGAAATAGTTACAAAATTGATCATTAACTCCAAATAATTCACCTAATTACCTCGAATATCAACAACTAAAAAAAATTACAAGAGATTCTCTATACTTAATAGTTTTCACCTTATCATAGTATCCCATCAATACACGTACCTCAAATTATCCACAGGCTTAACATAAACAAAATCATCATCAAAATCAAATCCTCATTCTAAGATCATAATAAATTGTCACCAAAAACAACTCTAACAAATAATTTTCCAAAATTAAAAACTCACTTATACAAATACTCACATCATAATCATATAATCATTTCATAACTGTACAAAATATCTAACCACAATCACATATTTATTCTCCTTAATGATATCAAATCACAATCCTTAACTAATATTATTGCTCCAATGCATAACAATAATAATCTTAACAAATTATCTCAACATCTCAAATCAACTACAACTCGAAGAGAGGATGACACTTAGTCAAAATTAAGACACACCAAACAGAGAACAACATCAAATCAAACTTCTACAACTACCCAGTGATATACCCACAACTCACAGGTAAAACCTAAATAGGTTTTCTACAAGAAAGAACCTAAGCTCTGATACCATCTCTGTAACACCCCCTTCCCAAAAAGGAAAGGGATGTCACGTGTAAAGCACAACAAACCTCAAAATAAGTAAACAAAGCACTAATAACTTCAAAATATTAATAGTGGTGATCCATTAATAAAGTACTAAATATAATTCTCCAACCAGAGTGAAAATAATCAAAACCAAAAACTTAATCAACCTAGATGGTCAAAGCCAACACTCTCGTCACACTAGCCCTAAATCACCCCTGCAAACCTGCCAGAAGAAAAACACAGCATGTGTCAATTGCCCAGTACGGATATAGATATATAAAAGATATACAACTGATACACGAAAATAACTGATACAAAATACTGAACAAAGCCTCAAGTGTAAATACTGACGAAAATATAATCTCTAAAGATCTGAATGAAATATATCTGAATCAACAGAATTGATGAAACCAATAGAAGAATAAAGAAATAACGAACTGAAGTAACTAACTCAATGAATTGAACTGAACAGAAACAAACAAAACTAATACAATGAAATAATAGGCTGAATCAAATGGTTGAGTTTTATTTCATACCGAGCGAACTCAGAAATATACATTGCCATACGGGCAAGTCAAAACAATGCCACACAGGCAAGTCAAAATACTGCCACACAGGTAAGTCAAATAATGTCACACAGGCAAGTCAAATGATGCCACACAAGCAAGTCACACATTGGACCGCGAATCCAAATATATGCAAATCAGATAGGTGTGTTTGGCATAACATCACAAATCCGCGGAATAAAAAACTAGGGTTATCTCATACGCCTCCCACAACAAAACACCAAATGGCCCACTTCTTCCGGAGCCCAAAACGGAGACGCCGTGGACTATTCACACCGCCACGGAAAGTGTCATGCCTCTCGTGCCAAGACGACATGCCTGTGGTACCCCCACAGGTGGTTATAGCTCAAGTATACCCTACGGTATATTCTAACAAAAATACTATGTCACAACACATGCGACATAATACCAACAAAGGGTTCTATATGTATACGTTGAACCAAATCAAATTATAGTCACAAGGTCTCAAAAAGAATGTAGCAACATGTACCGCTCTACAATTATCAAAAATAAATATCAAACATGATATCCTAATTCAAAGAGTACAAATACGAGTCATGTGTATCAACTCCAAAATGAAACTAATATATTTATTTCACATGAAACAATTATGTGAAATCATAACATAATTCGAAATAAGGAAACAAACGAACAAATCAAATTTAACAAGAGTATCGTCGAAAGAGTACGAAATCCGTACCTGAGTTAAGTAATGTCATACCCAAAATTATAATCCGAATATAACTCGTTAAATTCATTTCGTCCGAACTAATTAAACAAACTAATAAATAAGTATAATTAGTGAATTATTATTATTATTACTCAAAATATATTCCAAATACAACTGTTAGATTCTCTTCATTCGATCTAATAAAATAATAATAATACAATTATAAGTTACTTAATAATTATAATATATATTAGTATGAAATTAATTCCTCCAATTACATCAATTATATAAGGCAACCCAAATTAAATTATACTATATCTTCTAATCGTATTTTTTTTCTTTTTTTATATATATATTTTAACAAATCAGAACCTTAATATATGCTAATATATATGTATATACATATGGATAATATAAATCATTATTACACTACAAAAGTACAATAGCTTTTATTTTCTTATATCAACGAATTTTTTTTCAATTAACTCATGGCCATCATAATAGCTTCTAAAATACTACAACTATAGTATATATATATATATATATATATATATATCATATGTCAGTGCTCCTTGCTTGACAACTTCGGCCCTTGATTTGAAATCCTTTTTTTTTCAGCAGGTTCAATAACTTTAAAAAAAATCATCAAAAGTATAGCATGACTACACGGCCCAGTCTCAAGTGCAATCATATATTATATATTAACAATTGATAATTGATAATTCTCCAGTTTCTATACATACACACATATCTATCCGGCAGCCTTTTGGAAAAGGGGGGTGTTACAAATCAAATCATTGTTATCTTTCTTATCAAAATTTCTAGCATTAAGTACACGCAAAAAGGAAAAATTCACAATATTGACAAACCTGTTATATTTTTCTCCTCTTCTGTTCCTTTACAGCCGCTACTCCTCTTCTGTTCTTTTACGTATCATAACAAATGCACAGTAGAATTAGGTTTACTTATCTATTTATTTATTAAAGTATCTTATTAGTTTTCTTAATTATAATAGGATTTAATATTACCCAAATATGAAAACCCAATTAGTTTTAAGACCCAATTTAATGAAATTCCTTATTTATTATAGCCCAAATAAATTAAATACAATTTGACACAAATAAAAACATAGTCCAATTAATATGTTATAAAACAAAAAAATAAAATTTTATTATTTAATATTTTTTCAGGTATTACATATATCCTCATTCCCTAAAGTCCAGTTCAAATCAAACTTGTCTCTGCAGCACAGTGCGGTCGCGCTGAGAATATGCTTAGGAATGCTGTAGTCGCGCTAATCCTATTAAAGTTTAGGACTGAGTTACTTCTCAGTCTGTCCAACCCTATCCTTGCCAATGACCTTAATAATCATCATGGCATATAAACACATGAACTTTGCAGCTTTTAAACCAGTTTAGGTTCTGTAAGTTTTTCTTTTCAAAGTAATTTAGTTTTCTTTTAAAAACTTTTGTAAAATCATGAAAAAATAATTCAAATTCATCATAGCTAGGCTTGACCTCAAGTTGGACACATAAGGGTCTCTAATACATATGCCTGACACGGTCTAAGTGTCGACAATTACCTACCACGATGGGCCTGACAACGTCTTGAGTGACCACCTGCCGAAGAGGCTACCATCGAATGGTCAGCGAGTCCTCCCGAACCTCCAAACACCAATGATGTTTGCCTACCACAAAGGGCCTGACAAACTCATAAGGACCTCCTGCCGAAGAGGCTACCATCGAATGGTCAGCGAGTCCTCCCGAACCTCCAAACAAAAATTAACTGATCGGCAACAGAGACAAAATTTGTTTGAGAGAAAAAGGGAACTTTTATTGATGACGATGTAAATATTTACAGACTTCCGATGTACTAACATTGTTCTTACTGAAAGTACTTCCTAAGCCTGCCAGCATGCCAAGTATTTTTAATTGCTAACCCATTTAAAGCCTTCAGCCGATAAATCCCTGGCTTCGGCACTTCAGTGACTTCATATGGCCCTTCCCAGTTCGGCATCAATTTTCCCTGATTCTGAGGCGTAGATGCTTCAACTTCTCTGAGGACAAAATCTCCTACTTCAAACCTGCGAAGCTTTATCCCCTTATTATAATGCTTGGCTACTCTGCGTTGATAGGCTGCCAATTTGATTAGGGCTATTTCTCTGACTTCTTCAAGTAAATCAAGATTAGCCTTCAACCCCTCTTCATTGTAGATTTCTCTGAATTGACTAACTCGAAGACTTGGAGATCCAATTTCAACAGGGACTAAGGCATCAGTGCCATAGGCCAATCTGAAAGGTGAATCCCCCGTTGTAGTCCTCGGAGTAGTTCGATAAGCCCATAGAACACTAAGTAGCTCTTCTGGCCATCTGCCCTTAGCTTCGTCCAATCTGCGTTTGATCCCATTTAGGAGTGTTTTGTTAGTCACTTCAACCTGTCCGTTTGACTGAGGATGAGCTACTGAAGTCTTTCTGTGCTGAATCCCCAGTTCTTTCAAAAATGCTTCAAACTTTGATCCCACAAATTGACGTCCATTGTCTGATATTACCACCTTAGGAATTTCAAAACGGAATACGACTGACTCTTTCAAAAATTTTAAGCACTCCTGTTCCGTTAATGACCTAAGTGGCTTTGCTTCTACCCATTTGGTCATATAGTCGATGGCAACTATAACAAAACTGAGTTAACCTTTTGCTTTTAGTAATGGACCCAGTATATCAACCCCCCAGACAGCAAAGGGTATAGGAGATAGGATCGAATATAGCTCTTCGGGTGGCTGATGCGGTATCGAACTATTGAGTTGGAACTTCTCGCACTTCTTGACGTATTCAGTTGCTTCCTTGAAAATGGTAGGCCAGTAGTACCCCTGACGAAGTAATTTGTAGGCTAATGACTTAGCAGCCATATAATCACCACAGATGCCCTCATGCACCTCTCGCAGAGCATACTCAGCTTCAGATGGAGTCAAACATTTCAATAATGGAGACGAGAAAGCCCTTCGGAACAGATCTCCATCAATCAGAATAAAATTAGCACTCTTGTACTTGATTTTCTTGGCTAGCATCTGATCCGAAGGTAAGACGCCATCTGCCAGATATTCCAAGTATGGAGTTAACCAGCAGTTGGTTCGGTCGACGCACATCACCACTTCATGATGAACACTAGGATGTTGCAAAATTTCTAAGTAAACCGACCCATCAAAGGCATTAACATCCGTAGTGGCTAATTTGGATAGCGCATCGGCAATGGAGTTGTTGTTACGTTCGACTCCCTGAAACTCGTAGGACTGGAAATACTAAAGCCGTTCTTTTACTTCTATCAAATACTTGATCATTCTCGCACCCCGAGCTTCGTATTCCCCAGAGAGTTGTTTAACGACTAACTGAGAATCACTGAAGATGACTATTCTCTGCACTTCAAGACTCTTTGCTAATCGTAACCCTGCAAGTACTGCCTCATACTCAGCTTCATTATTTGTTACTTTAAACTGAAATCTGATGGCCTGCTGCACCTTGAATCCCTCCGGACTCGTCAGAATAATCCCGGCTCCACTGATGTCCGTAGTAGAAGACCCATCTGCATACAGCGTCCATGAAATCTTTTTCTGCTGAAGAATTACAACTTCTCTATTAGATCCTTCAGCTTCGACCACAACTTTATCAGCTTCAGAAAATGAGCATTCGACCACAAAATCCGCCAAGGCTTGACCTTTGATAGCGGTTCGGGAATGATATTTAATAAAAAACTGAGACAACTCCATCGTCCATGCAGCTAGTTTCCCCGATACCTCTGGTTTGCTCATAATCTTCTTCAAAGGCTGATCTGTGTATACTATTACCAATCTACCCTGGAAGTATTGCCTAAGCTTTCGACTAGCAGTTATTAAAGCAAAAGAAAACTTTTCAATGTTCGGGTACCTTGTTTCAGCATCCCGAAGGACATGGCTTACATAATAAACCGGGTGCTGCTTACCCCCAACTTCACGCACCAAAACTGCTCCTACCGCCAATGAGCTAGCTGCTAAATACAAATATAGAGGTTCGGCAGGAGCGGGTTTCACCAGCAAAGGTGCCGAAGATAAATAGGACTTGATGCTTTGAAAGTCATCTTCACACTCCGAAGTCCATTGGAACATTTTTGCATTCTTCGGCCCTTTCAACGTATCGAAAAATGGCAAACATCTTTCTGCCGACTTGGACATGAACCTCCTTAATGCCGCAATCCTTCCAGTCAGACGTTGAACATCTTTAAATGACTGGGGAGTCTTCATATTTAGGATCGCCTGAATCTTCTCTGGATTGGCTTCGATTCCCCTTTGACTGACAAGATAACCCAGAAATTTGCCGGCCCCTAGACCGAAAGTGCACTTAGTGGGATTTAACCTCAAATTGTGATGACGAATTGTCTGAAAGCATTCCTCTAAATCATCCAGATGTTTATGCACCAACATGTTTTTGACAATCATGTCATCTACGTACACCTCTACATTCTTGCCCAACTGATATCTGAAGACATGATTCATCATCCTCTGGTACGTGGCTCCGGCATTGATGAGGCCAAAAGTCATTTTTTTATAGGCATATACCGAACGATGCATAATGAACGCCGTCTTCGGTATATCCTCTTTACACATGGAAATCTGATGGTACCCAGAGAATGCATCCGTGAAGCTTAATAAAGCGTACCCCGAAGTGGCATCAATGAGTTGGTCGATGTGGGGCAGCGGACAAAAATCCTTCGGACAGGCCTTGTTCAGATCAGTGTAGTCGATGCAGACTTGCCATTTACCATTCTTCTTCTAGACCAGCACCACATTTGCCATCCATTGCGGGTAGTCGATCTCAAAGATGAAGTCAGCTGCCAGCAATTTTGTAATCTCTTTATCAATGATCCGTTGACGTTCAGGCGCAAAGATCCTCCTCTTCTGTCGAACGGGTTTCTTTGACGGGTCTACTTCTAGCCGATGCTCAGCAATATCCCTGCTTACTCCAGGCATGTCCTGAGGTTCCCATGCGAAGATATCAACATAACACCTCAGTAGCTCCATGAGGTTCGTTCAGAGGGGTTCTGGTAAGCCAGAACCTATTTTCACTGTTTTACCCACCTTGCCCAGGATGAGTTCTATCTCCTCTATTTCTTCAGCTGGCATGACTAATGGTTCGGAACTGCTCTCAGTGAAGGGCTCGATTTCTATCGCCATGGTCTGCTTCTGCTTCGATACTCCCACTCCCGAAGTGATCACAGCATTTCTGTAACACCTTCTGGCCAGATCCAAATCCCCTTTCACCTCACCAACCCCATGAGCCGTAGGAAATTTGATTTCGAAGTGAGGTATTGAGGTCACAGCTTGTAAAGCAATTAAAGTATGCCTCCCCAAAATAGCATTATAAGCAGAATCTACATGCACAACATAAAATTTACAAATAATTTCTACCTGCTGAGGGGCCATTTCGAAGATGTCAGGTAGCTCAATAGTCCCAGCAACCTTGACTGGATCATTACTAAAACCATATAGAGGAGCCTCCTTCTCTATCTCCATCTTTCGCCCGTCCAGATTCATCCTTTGATAAGCGTGGGCATACAGGATATCTACAGAAGACCCATTATCCACCATCATCCGCTTCATATCCACTGAACCCACTTGTGCAGTCAGCACTAATGATCCTTCGTGCGGTTCGATGACTTCCAAAGGGTAATCTTCATCAGTAAAGGAGATTACCGTATTCGGATAGGGTCTATCGGTCTTCGGGAAGGTACCCGCCACCGACATGACCGAATCTAAATAACTTCGGCATTTCTTTCCAACTAGCTTGCCAGAAGTACCCCCAGTGATGACATCGATCACATGCCTTGCAGGTTGTCCCGAAGCTGGCAACGCCTGCTGAACTGGTTGAGCTGCTGGGACAGGCCCTCGGTCATGTTGCTGATTAGTTCTGGCAGCCACATATTGAACTAAAACCCCACTTTGTACCTTTCTTTCAATGAAGTCTTTCAAACTGGCACAATCATTCGTATCGTGACCCGAAGCTTGATGGTAATCACAATATTTGCGAGGATTCCCTTTTCCGGGCTTAATGTTATCTCGAGGTGGCTCGAAGATAGGTTGATTTTTAATCTGGTCCAAGATAACAGCCCTGTCTGCATTGAGTGCCGTATACGTCCTATTCACCTTCTGGGCCGGAGCGGACGAACGTCCTCCACCCTGTCTCCAATTATTATACTTCTTCGACCCGCCCTCATAACGGTCTTTACTCCCTTCATTCTTCTTCTGGTCTCCATCAGTTTTGTTCCGATCTTTCTCCCTGAGCCGCTCCGAAGAAGGACGTTTAAGGCTGCTCATAGCCTCCTCCACCACAATATAGCCTTCGGCTTTGTCAAAGGCTTCAGCGAGACTCTTCGGGTGGTTGAACATTAGTTTCTTCACCAACTTTTCTGACTTGACCAAATCTAACCCATTCTGAAACAGTCCCATAGCTTGTAAATCGTTCAGGTCTGCCACTTGACCGACGGCTTCATGAAACTGCTTCACATACTGGCCTAAAGACTCATTAGAAAACTGCCGAACTTGAGCCAACGAACCAGTTGGTTTTCCCCTTCTTTTATTCCTCCCAAAGCGAGCATGAAATTTACTACACATGTCTTCCCATGACGAGATTGAATCCGAGGGCAAGGTTCCCATCCACTGCCAAGCATCCTTTCTAAGCGTTGTGACAAAAGTATGGCATTTAGCAGGGTCGCTAAAGTCATAATAATCCATGAGTTGGTCGAACGCTTGACTATGGTCGTAAGGGTCTCCCGATCCATCATAACTCTCGATATGGGGCAACTTCTTGGTGGGGTCAGCTTTTTCTTTAAGAATCTCCGCAGAAAAAGGAGATGCCTTCTTTTCCGAAGTATCTTTTATTTTCTGTACTTCGGTAAGCTGCTTCCGAAGTTCCTTTAATTCTTTAACCAGATACTCCACGCCTTCTGGTTGAGACGATGTTTCTTTTTTCGGTGACTCCTTTCGCTTCTGAGCAGACCGGTTTCTTTTAATAGAACCCTCAACATTAGAGGGACTCTTTCGATGACGAGTGTCTACAGGGTAGTGTACCCTCAGCAGACTCTCGGGAGTATGATCTCTTGATACACTTCGCCTCTGAACTCGGGCGCTATGGTGAGAATGTGCAACAACAAGTGCTTTCCTCGTGTGCTCAGGAGTGCGATCTTTGGATCGACCTCTTCGTTCACTTCGCCCCTGTCCTCTAGAATCAGCAGGGTGATATGTCCTCTTTGATCTTTGAGGAGTAGGGCTTCGGGATTTTCTTCTTTTCCTAATTCGACCCAGAGACTCTCGCCCTGAATGAATAGGTTCCTTTCCCCTCCGATGACCTGGTTCTTTGGATTGAACAGAACTGAACTCTTCGTCTCTCATTTTCATCATTCAAGCCATTTGTTCAGTTATATCCTGTCGTTGCTTCAGAAGTGCCTCCATGGCCCTATCCGCTTCATCTGCCATTTTAGCCAGTCGTGAGGCTTTTTCGTCTTGGTCATTTCGGTATCGAGTTTTAGGCGAGGTGCCTTCTACCCGTTTCCGACCATGGCCAAACCCCTTCTCTATCGGGAAAACTAGCTTACGCTTGACGTTGCTCATAGCCCTCGGCCGAAAATTTTCATGTGATCGTTTGGACGCTGTGCTGGCATGAACACTTATTGCAGGTACCAAACTATCCTTGACAGACACTCGCGGAGTCGATTCACTGACAGCCATAGGCTGCCCTTCGGGTGTAGGTGTTCTACTCTTCACCATGAATATTGACGTAGAACAAATACGGTTTGTGATTGAAAAATGTTCAGGACACTAGAGCGGGGCCCTCCTTCTAGCGCCAATGTTAACGCCAAGATCTTTCCTCACGTCCGAATCACCAAGACACGTCCGATATCCTGCACAGTTCAACAAGTCAACACCAAAAGCTTGACGGCTTGACCATCGGGGGATAGCTCCGGCGTGAGAGTCAGTATCGGCGATCACAAGGTTAACAATGAAGGAGTAAATGTCTAATGCCTGAGAGAATAATTATGTGGTGTGTCTAATATTTTGTTACTTACCTTTTTCTTATGATCCCAGCTCCATGCAAACTCTAATCCCGATTTACCGTGCCACCCATCACCTCCTGACACCTTTTTCCCCACTTCCGGTCATTTCCGTCGAAAGCATGCACCCAGCCTCCATATTTGCTGCCACCCCTTGCCACCACCCGTCTTCCCAGTCTCATCCTCATTAATGTCATATAGAAAGGTGGCAGACATAATAGTCAACTATTATTTTGAGTAATGATTACCGGTCAAAGCTGGGTTAATTGGAAATATGCATAATGGGCTAATTTGATAAGTAAGCCCAAACAAAATAGAAATGACTCATATGACCGGATCCAATTCAAACGGACTTAGTGGAACAAATCAAATAATTGGGCCCAAAGCATCCGGTCCAATAGGACAAAAATAATCATAACTCAAGGGAAGAGCCCATTAAATCTGGCCCAACAAGGAAAAGGATCATGGCCCAACAGCTATAAAGGAACGAGAGAAAGGAACAGAGCAGGGGAGAATATATTGCGAACCAGGTTCAGTTTCCTGTCTTACCCACTATTCCCCATATTAAATGGTTTCCTGCTTGGCTATCTTAATAACAACTCATGCTTTAGGCCTAATGAGTCATTCTAATAGTGATTATACATAAGCCACCTCTTGGTAATTACCTTGTAACAACTCAGCAACTCATTTAGATTATTTCTATAGTAATGTCCCAAAAACTTAATCTCATATGTTTCATTTAAGTTCAAGCATATATATATATATATATATATATATATATATATATATATATATATATATATATATATATATATACGGGAAGGATCAAGAGCATAATTCTTAAATAGCATAATTCCTTAAGTAGCATAATTTCATCAAAACGACGTCGTTTTAATGGGACGCGGTGGCATTTTTGTAAATACGCGGTGGCATGGTATTTACAAAAATGCCACCGCGTCCCATTAAAACGACGTCGTTTTGATGAAATTATGCTACTTAAGGAATTATGCTATTTAAGAATTATGCTCTTGATCCTTTCTGTATATATATATATATATATATATATATATATATATATATATATATATATATATATACAGAATGGATAAGGTTTGGGAGTCCGAACTTGATCAAAAACGGACCGATATTTTTTTTTGCTTTTTTTTAAAACAACTAAAAAAAATTATTTAATATTTTATGGAACTGAAATTTTTTCATAATACAATGTTTTGGTCATGATTTGAATACCTATACCAAAAAATGGTAATACAATCTACACAGACCGTACATACATATTTTGTTATACGTACCCAAATCACACTCAAAACACTGTATTATGGAAAAATTTTAATTCTATAAAATATTATTTATTTGTTTTAGTTGTTTTAAAAAAAATCAAAAAAAGATTCCGGATTTTGGTCCGGTCCGAGAGTCCAGAACTGATCCGGCCTCATATATATATATATATATATATATATATATTCTCACATATTACACATATATTTGTTTCATACATATTACACATGTTAACGCCAAGATCTTTTGCCACGTCCCAATCACGTAAGACGTCCTGATCCTGCACAGTAAACACGATAAACACCTCAAGCTTGACGGCGGTTCCGTCGGGGGATAGCTCAGGCGTGAGAATTAGTATACATGTTCACAAGGTTAACAATGGAGGAATGTAATGTCTAGTGTATAAAGATATGATAATGCTTGATCGTGTGTATGGGTGAGAGAATGTGAATATATTTGAAAGGTATATCATCGTACCTGTTGGAGAAAGCTTCTTTTCCAAGATACACCGTCCCTGCCTGAATTACCGTGCCAACCACTACTGTCTGACACCTCACTGACCTGATGGGTTCTGACGACTGCATGGGGTTTATCTACTGCTTTTGGTCACTGTTTTGTCCCGCCGGCCGACTATGATCCCATCCCCATTAATGCATGGCAGGAACTTTGGTCAACTATAATACTTTTTCATCATCACAAGTCAAAGATAATAGATATTAAAATGTCTAATGGGTCAACATATAGATCCGACCCAGTCTTATAGGATTAAAGGAAATTAGTACAACGATTGGGCCCAATGAGCCCCGTGACTTAATTATAACAGCCCAATGGGCTAATTTTAATAAAGAAGCTCAATTTACTAGGCCCAAGATAGGAAAAATATCATGACCCAACATTGCCCCCTAGTTTTTTATTAAACAAAATGTTTAATGGAAAAATATATGTGGTCTAAGATAATTTAATAAAGGCTCATGTTAGGAGATAATAAAAGTGTATGAGATGAAAGGAAGAATAAAAGGAAGCCCAACCTGGGAAGGCCCAATTTAGTAGGTACATGAACCCGGAACCGGACCTTTACTATTCAAATTATGAATCATGACTATCATTTAATGAGCCGGCCTTTGGGTAACGTGTAACCGCCAGTACAAAAGGCAACTTTACCAATTTTGATAACTTTACCTGTTCATTTGAAATTTGAGCGCCTTCTGAACTTTCTTCTCCTCTGCACTTCTTCTATTCCTCTGTGAATCAACGAAAATGGCTTCTCAAGACTCTGAACAAAGTTCTCCTATACTGGTAACCCCCCTTACCATGGTTCCACCGGACTCCATCAATACTCGAGGAGAGTCGTCTCACTCTGACCCAAAGGGGAAGAAATCTGACAAAAACCTTCCTCCAAAGAATCTCAAAACTACCTCTGAATACTACAGGAGCACTGAGCGATTCTCGCATGCCAATACCGCCTCCAAAATGACTGAGGCTGAACTACAGAAGATACGATCCAGGTACCACATTCCGGATACCCATGCGATTAGGGTTCCCCGATCCGGAGAGAAAATGTACCAACGGCCAGAAGGTTGGACGGCCGTTCCGGTAACATTGATGGAAAAAGGGGTTCGTTTTCCTTTGCATATTTTCATAGTGACCTTATTGGGATTCTTGGGGATAGGGTTCTCCCAATTGGTGCCGAACTCGTACATTCATATCTTGGCCTTCGTGGCATTCTGTCACGAATTAGGTGTGGAGCCCTCTTTGGATTTCTTCTTTACCATTTATAAGATAATCCAATCCAGAGAGAAGGGATTCAAGGCCCTCAGCAAACAAACCCCAAAATCTGGTGAAAAATTCGAGAGGCGTTCGCTGGTAAACACCCCTTCAAGCAACAGGGGATGGCACGAGAAGTGGTTCTATGTCAAGGGTCCTGAAATATCTTCCCTCCCTGATTGGGCTACTGATGAGAAGATCTCTGCTGACTTCGGAGACATTTCCGAAGAAAGGGAAGCTGAAATGATGGAATTTTTTGACAATTTCCCTAAAGAGGAGTGGAAATACGGACTTCTCTCGAAACAATCATGGTTATATGACCATAAATGTAAGTATAGGATTATCTTATAAGTATACGACTTTTTTGAAAATGCTTTTATAATATCGATTCTAACAGAGTTGTTTTGGTTATGCAGTATCTTTGATCAAACCGAGCTCTTTAGAGACAAAAAAGCTCGAAGATTTTTTGTCCGGGAGGCCTTCAGAAACTGTTGAAACACTAGCAGTAGAAGATACTCCCGAAGTCGAACCAGTCCCAGAAACGCATACAGACGAGTTCGGAACTGACGACCCTAAAGCTGATGAGGCTCCAGTGCCAGAAGAGAATCTCCTTCCTCGTCAGAAGAGGAGAGCAGTCAGAAAACCCCGATCAATACCCATTCCAACCCCTCCTGAAGCCACCGCAGCAGATGAGCCAACAACCAAATCCGTACCTCGAAGAAGCGGCTTGTTAGATCGCCCTGATCGAAGAGACGTCCTTCGAATGAAAAAATTAAAGAGTAAAATAACACCTATGACGGCCGAAGACCTCAGGGTGCCTCCCTCTTTCACCATTCCTCCCTTCGTACCGCCTGTAGAAATACAGATAACCGAAGATTGTGATCAAGATGAAGCCCTCCCAACTCTATCCAGGAAGAGGAAGAGAACGCCTGACAGTCACCCGAGTTCAGTATCTGCCGCTCCTGTCCAAATACACAGCCCGGGTAAATCTACAACTCCTGAAATCATATATGCTGATCCTGAACCTAGTCCTGTTGATCGAACAGTTCACTCCCCAGAAAGGCCGAGATCCTCTCCAAAACAACCCGGTCCTTCAGGTCAAAGTTATCACGCCGAAGCCATAGGGTCTCCGACTCTGTGGCCTAAGTTTAATGCTAACTTTCCTTTCGACCTCTTCGGAGCCTTTGTGAGGAATTCGGACGATCATCGGTTTAGTGATCACACGGATGGAAACTTACTCGATGAGGGAATGAGCTATATAGCCAAGGTAAATGATCGTTTCTGCATTTCTTTATATTTCTTAATTGGGTATCTGGACACTGACTTGAGTGATGTTTGTGCATATACAGGCTAATGCTGTCTTCGGACGTTTACGTCCAAGGCACATAAATGGAGAGGCCGAGGAAGATTTCATGCGTCAAGAGATTAACATGCTGAGATCGACCTTGGCCCGAGAAAGAGAAGACAGAGAAAATGCTCTTTACACCATCGATGGCCTCCAACGAGATCTTGACCGGGCCAACATGGATTTAAAGAGATATTTTATCCGCTTCGGAAGCCAGTCAACACAACTTAACTGAAATGAACACCGGCTTGGTTGAAGAGAATATGCTACTGAAGACTAAAAATGAAGAATTTTCTTCAGCCAACCGAAGTCTGGCTATACAACTTGGCGAAGCTCAATCAAAAGTCAGCGAAGCTCAATCAAAGGCCAAAGATGAAGAGCGAAAACATAAGCATAAACGTCACAGGCTTCGTCAAAAAATAAAGGATCTGGAAGGAAGAGGCCCACTTTTAACTGAAGAATTGAAAAAGCAGATCCAGGAGGAATACAGGGATTCAGACGAGCTCGATGTGGACATCATGAAGGTTTATGCAGAAGGCTATGAAGACTGCCGAGAACGAGGCAAAGAAAAGCTGTCTGCTGCCCAACTGGATCCTGCCTTACTCAATTCTGACGGTGAAGGCGGTGCCTAAACGCCTTCCTTGTCCAGACTTATGTTTAAATTATTTGTCTTTCGAAATACGTATGAAATTTTATATATTGACATTGTGAATGTTTTTTCATTAGTGTAATTAAATTACAAGTAAATAGATCGGACAAATGATTTGTTTTTCCTTATGGTAGATCTGTGATTTCCTAAGTTTGTTTTCAGTTAATTCCTTTCTTGATAATTGAATATTAACAGGAACGAACTCATATAGGGAACCAGTTAACACATATAATGATTAATGTATGAGACAAGATAAATCAAATCTTATGGAAAAAACTTAACCGATCTGAATGGACTGAACTCAACACTTAAACAAAATAAAGTAATGCATACTTATTGGTCCCGAAGTGTGAGATCATCGTTTGTTTACCAGTCGGAGTAAAACATAAGGATCAAGATATAAGGACCAAGATTTAAGGATCAATATATAAGGACCAAGATATAAGGACCAAGATTTAAGGATCAATATATAAGGACCAATTGTGACCATTGAATTACCACCTTGGTAAAATCAATATAGGATCCTTTGCCTACCACTCGGGGTAGACAAACAAATAGGCTGCCATCGAATGGCCAGCGAGTCCTACCATACCTCCTTACAACATAGTGACCATAGGACAAATAGGACCAGGACCAATAGTGACCATTGATTTACCACCCTGATAAAATCAATATAGGATCCTTTGTCTACCACTCGGGGTAGACAAACAAATAGGCTGCCATCGAATGGCCAGCGAGTCCTACCATACCTCCTTACAACATAGTGACCAAAGGACAAATAGGACCAGGATCTAAGGATCAATAATGAAAAAGTGACTTTTTATTGATAATGAACAATAATATACAGACTTCCGATGACTTGACGGGATCTCTATTGGAAGTATTTCCGAAGTCTACCAGCATGCCATGTATTTTTGATCTCGGAACCATCCAATGATCTCAGTCGATAAGTACCTGGTTTCAACACTTCAATCACTTCGTACGGTCCTTCCCAATTTGGCATTAATTTTCCCGTGTTTTGAGGTGTAGAAGCTTCGGCTTCTCTAAGGACGAAGTCTCCAACTTCGAATCTGCAAAGCTTGACTCCCTTGTTATAGTGTTTAGCTACTCTTCGTTGATAAGCAGCTAATTTGAGTAGGGCAACCTCTCTGACCTCTTCCAGTAGATCCAAATTGGCCTTCAAACCTTCATCATTGTAGATCTCTTTATACTGACTTACCCGAAGGCTAGGAGATCCAATTTCAATGGGAACTAAAGCATCAGTACCATAGGCTAGTCGAAAAGGGGAATCTCCAGTAGTGGTCCTTGGAGTAGTCCGGTAAGCCCATAACACGCTGAGTAGTTCTTCTGGCCATCTTCCTTTGTCTTCATCCAGCCTGCGCTTGATCCCATTCAGCAGCGTCCTATTGGTCACCTCAACTTGCCCATTTGACTGAGGGTGAGCCACCGAAGTCTTCTTATGCTGAATTCCCAGCTCCTTCAAAAATGCCTCGAACTTTGATCCCACAAACTGGCGTCCGTTGTCCGATATCAAAACTCTGGGAATTCCGAAGCGAAACACTACGGACTCTTTTACGAACTTCAGACATTCTTGCTCCGTTATTAATCGAAGTGGCTTCGCTTCTACCCACTTGGTCATGTAGTCAATGGCAACTATGACAAAGCTAACCTGCCCTTTAGCTTTAGGCAACGGACCCAATATATCTACCCCCCAGACAGCGAAGGGTATAGGAGATAAAATCGAGTATAACTCTTCAGGTGGCTGATGTGGGATCGGGCTGTTAAGTTGGCATTTTTCGCATTTTTTGACATACTCAGTTGCTTCTTTAAAAATCGTAGGCCAGTAGTAACCTTGCCGAAGTACTTTGTAAGCTAGAGACTTAGCAGCCATATGATCTCCGCAAATACCCTCGTGAACTTCCCGAAGAGCATATTCCGCTTCGGACGGGACCAGGCATTTTAATAAAGGTGACGAAAAGGCCAATCGATATAAATCTCCATCAATAAGAACATAATTGGCGCTTTTATACTTGATCATTTTCGCCAGCATGTGATCTGAAGGTAGGACGCCATCTGCCAAATACTCGATGTATGGGGTCATCCAACAATTAGATCGCTCGATACACATTACTGCTTGATGAAGAATACTCGGCTGCTGCAAAATCTCCAAGTAAACTGATCCATTGAAAACATCGATATCCGTAGCAGCCAATTTAGACAGTGCATCGGCGATAGTATTGTCACTTCGTTCTATGGCTTGAAATTCATAGGAAGCAAAATATTGAAGTCGATCTTTTAGCTCCGCCAAATATTTGATCATTCGAGTTCCACGAGCTTCATAATCTCCGGATAGCTGCTTGACGACCAACTGTGAGTCACTGTAAATGATGAGTTTCTGAACCTCTAGACTCTTGGCCAATCGAACACCTGCCAATACGGCTTCGTACTCAGCTTCGTTGTTTGTTGCTTTAAACCCGAATCTGATGGCTTGCTGAACTTTAAATCCGTCTGGGCTTTGTTAAGATGACTCCGGCCCCACTAACAGTCAAAGTGGAAGACCCATCCATATATAGAGTCCAGGCACTCTGTCCTTGTTGAAGGACCGCCACTGCTCGATCAGAAGATTCAAGTTCTGGCGGTTCTACATCGGCTTCGGTGAACGTACACTCAACAATAAAATCAACTAAGGCCTGACCCTTGATAGCTGTTCGAGGATGATATTCGATGAAAAACTGGGACAGCTCCATAGTCCACGCTGCTAACCTTCTTGAAACTTCGGGTCTTCCCATTACCTTCTTCAATGGCTGGTCCGTATAGACAATCAGTAGTCGACCCTGAAAATATTGTCGAAGCTTTCTGCTGGCAATAATTAAAGCAAAGGCAAACTTCTCAATATTTGGATATCGGGTCTCAGCATCTCTCAAAACATGACTGACATAGTAAACCGGGTGCTGTTTTCCACTAATCTCTCGGACTAACACCGCTCCAACCGCTAATGAACTTGCTGCAAGATATAGATATAAGGTTTCTGCTGGAACGGGCTTTACTAACAAAGGAGCAGAGGAAAGATATTCTTTTATGCCTTGGAAGGCATCTTCACACTCCGAAGTCCATTGGAAAGTCTTCGCATTCTTCGGTCCCTTCAAAGTACTAAATAAAGGAAGGCACCTTTCTGCAGACTTGGCGACGAATCTCCTTAAAGCTGCAATCCTGCCAGTCAGACGTTGAACGTCTTTGAACGACTGAGGAGTCTTCATATCAAGAATGGCCTGGATCTTCTCCGGATTTGCCTCAATGCCCCTCTGACTGACCAAATAACCCAAAAACTTTCCTGCACCGAGGCCAAAAGTACATTTCGCCGGATTAAGCCTCAATTGACGATGACGAACAGTTTGAAAACACTCCTCTAGATCGTCCAAGTGTTTATGAACCTGCATGCTCTTTACGATCATATCATCGACGTAGACCTCCATGTTCCTCCCCAGCTGCCTGTCGAAGATGAATTTCATCATTCTTTGATAAGTGGCTCCAGCATTTATAAGACCAAAAGTCATCTTCTTATAGGCATACACCGAACGGTGTGTAATGAATGCCGTCTTCGGGATGTCTTCCTTAAGCATGGATATTTGATGATAACCTGAAAAAGCATCCATAAAACTTAGTAAAGCATACCCCGAAGTGGCATCGATGAGTTGATCGATATGGGGCAGAGGATAAAAGTCTTTCGGGCAAGCTCTGTTGAGATCTGTGTAGTCGATGCAAACCCGCCACTTTCCATTTTTCTTTTGCACCAAAACTACATTTGCCATCCATTCAGGATCATCAATCTCATAAATGAAATCGGCAGCTAACAACTTTGCAATTTCTTCATCAATAATCTTCTGTCGCTCAGGTGCAAAGATCCGCCTTTTTTGCCGAACTGGCCTCTTAGAAGGGTCCACATTCAAACTATGCTCATCAATTTTACGGCTCACCCCAGGCATATCCTTCGGCTCCCATGCGAAAATATCAGCATAACATTGCAAGAGCTCTATAAGGTTTGTCCGAAGAGGTTCTGGTAGCCCCGAACCAATTTTTACGGTTTTGTCAGTCTTTCCGACAATCAACTCGACTTCTTCCGTACTTCCTTCAGGAATAACCATTGGTTCCGAACTACTTTTAGTAAAGGGCTCAATCTCAATCGCCATAGTCTATTTTTGTTTGCTGACCCCCACTCCAGAGGAAATAACGGCATTCCGATAACACCGACGAGCCAGATCCAAGTCCCCAGCCACCTCTCCAACTCCATGTGCCGTGGGGAATTTGATTTTAAAATGAGGGATGGAAGTCACCGCTTGGAGAGCAGTCAGGGTAGGTCTTCCCAATATGGCATTGTAAGCAGAATCTACGTGCACAACGTAAAATTTGCACATTATTTCTGTCTGCTGGGGTGCCGTACCGAAGATAACCGGAAGCTCAATTGTGCCTGCAACTTTAACTGGATCGTTGCTGAAACCATATAACGGAGCCTCCTGTCCGACTTCCATCTTCTGCCCATCGAGATGCATCCTTTGATAAGCATGGGCGTATAAAATATCTACCGAGGACCCATTGTCTACCATCATACGCTTCATATCTACTGAACCCACTTGTGCCGTGATCACTAAAGCCCCTTCATGAGGATCAATGGGTTCTGAAGGATAATCAGCATCAGTGAAGGATATGACGGTTCCTGGAAATGGCCTATCAATTTTTGGGGGAGCATCCGTCACAGTCATGACCGAGTCCAAGTAAGCCCTTCTCTTCTTTCCTATCAACTTCCCCCCAGATCCACCAGTTATAACATCAACAACATGCCTGGGAGGTGGTACTGGAACCGTGGGAACCGTTTGGACAGTACGGTTGACATTTGATTGGTTATTCACGGCCACATACTGTACCAATAAGCCATCGTTAATCTTCCTTTCTACGAAATCTTTTAAATTACAACACTCGTTAGTATCATGGCCTGCAGCTTGGTGATACCCACAATACTTACGAGGATTACCCTGTCCTGTTCGGTAATTATCACGGGGTGGTTCGAAGAAAGGTTGATTTCGAATCTGATCTAGAATTATTGATCTATCTGTATTCAACTTAGTATAGATCTTATTCAACTTTGGGGCTGCAACAGGGGGTCGACTGTTTCCTTGTTTCCAGGAACTATTATACTTCTTTGAACTACCTTCCGATCGGTCATTATACCCCCCGGTCCTCCTCTGATCAACTTCAACTTTAGGAACTACAGTCTCCTTCAATTGATCCGAGGGAGGATGTTTCAGGCTGTTCATGGCTTCTTCCACGACGATATTGCCTTCTGCCTTATCAAAGGCTTCGGCCAAACTTTTCGGATGGTGGAACATCAATTTTTTCACCAACTTCTCGGATTTAACCAGATCCAGTCCATTCTGGAACAATCCCACCGCCTGGAGATCATTGAGGTCGGAAACTTGCCCGACTGCTTCTCGGAACCTCTTAACATATTATCCTAAGGATTCACTGGTATGCTGTCGGACCTGTGCCAGAGAACCTGTGGGCTTTCCCCTTCTTCGGTTACTTCCAAAACGGGCATGGAACTTATCACAAAGTTCGGTCCACGAGGATATTGAATCTGAAGGTAGAGTTCCTAACCATTGTCTGGCATCTTTCCTCAATGTTGTAACAAAAGTATGGCACTTGGCAGCATCGGTAAAGTCATAGTAATCCATCAGACGATCGAACGCCTGGCTATGGTCATAAGGATCTCCTGTTCCATCATAACTTTCCATGCGAGGAAGTTTTTTAGTAATATCCGCCTTTTCCTTGAGGATAATCGAAGAAAAAGGGGACGCCTTCTTTCCTGGATCGTCTTTCATCTGTTGGACCTCAGCTAATTTCTTTCGGAGCTCTTTTAACTCCCTCACCAGAAAATCAACACCTTCAGGCTGTGGGGAGACTTCCTTCTCATGCTCAACATTCTGCCTTTGAGAAGATCGACCTACCCCCGTCGATCTTAATGCCCTAAGGGGACTTCTCGATCTACTCCTATGTACAGTTCTGTTTTTATTGTGAGAATGGTCCTGATGATAATCTCTCGCTTCAATCTCGGGTATGACCTCCCTCGATCTACTTCTTCGTCTATCATTGTCTCGACGCCGAGAACCAACGACCATCAATGCCTTTTTCGAGGCTACAGGGGTTCTGCTCCTCGACTTTCTCCTACTTCGGGAATGCTCTCTAGAAATATGTGCAGAATGCTCAGGCTCCTTGCCGTCTCGCCGTGGTTCCTCCTTATGCCTACTTCGCCTTTCGGACCGGATTTGGCTAGACGCTTCGTCCCTCAATTCTGCCACCCGAAGCATCTGCTCGGCTATATCCTCTCTCTGCTTCAATAGAACCTCCAAAGCTTTATCCGCTTCGTCCGCCATCTTCGTCAATTTGGCGGTTTTATCATCCTGAACACTTCTATGATATGTCCTGGTCGGGGAGCGTTCCGTCTGTCTTTGATCATGATCTCGCTCCTTATCCGCACCAAAAACTAATCTTCGTCTGGCTCCACCGTGGATCTTCGGACGAAGATCTCCTGAATTATGCTTAGAAGTTGTGCTCTCGTGAGCACTTTTAGAAGGACCCAAACGATCTTTTACCAAAATACGGGGCAGTGAAGAACTAACAGCCATCGCCTGCCCTTCTGGTGTACCCTCCCTACTCCTCATCATCTTCCGAAGCAGGTTAAAGGATTGTGATTGAAAATTTCAATGACACTAGAACTCAGCCCTCCTTCTAGCGCCAATGTTAACGCCAAGATCTTTTGCCACGTCCCAATCACGTAAGACGTCCTGATCCTGCACAGTAAACACGATAAACACCTCAAGCTTGACGGTGGTTCCGTCGGGGGATAGCTCAGGCGTGAGAATTAGTATACATGTTCACAAGGTTAACAATGGAGGAATGTAATGTCTAGTGTATAAAGATATGATAATGCTTGATCGTGTGTATGGGTGAGAGAATGTGAATATATTTGAAAGGTATATCATCGTACCTGTTGGAGAAAGCTTCTTTTCCAAGATACACCGTCCCTGCCTGAATTACCGTGCCAACCACTACTGTCTGACACCTCACTGACCTGATGGGTTCTGACGACTGCATGGGGTTTATCTACTGCTTTTGGTCACTGTTTTGTCCCGCCGGCCGACTATGATCCCATCCCCATTAATGCATGGCAGGAACTTTGGTCAACTATAATGCTTTTTCATCATCACAAGTCAAAGATAATAGATATTAAAATGTCTAATGGGTCAACATATAGATCCGACCCAGTCTTATAGGATTAAAGGAAATTAGTACAACGATTGGGCCCAATGAGCCCCGTGACTTAATTATAACAGCCCAATGGGCTAATTTTAATAAAGAAGCTCAATTTACTAGGCCCAAGATAGGAAAAATATCATGACCCAACAACACACATCGGATATAATACATACATTAATACATAATGCACATATTAAATATTTTTCGTACTTATCGCGAAATAGATTATGCATAATTTACATAATATATTTTAAATATTGAAACGTAATATCCAAAAATATTTGTCATATAAATGGAAGCTATACATTAAAAATATATTTTATTTAATGTAATAAATTTATTATATTAAAATAGTTTATTTTCATAAATTATTTTAGTACACCTTTTTACGCATACAAACATTTTGTATATCGTAAATATTTTTTTTCCCTTTATAACTCATTTTTAACAATGTATTAAATATATATATATATATATATATATTAATATATTTATCACATCACATACATACATATATTGTACTGCAAATATTCAAATAAGCGTTCAAAATAAAAAGTTTATTTTCTTTAAAATTGTTTTTCCACAATTTGTTTGCAATCAAAATATAATATATTTGATTATTTTCTTTCCTTTTTATAAATTATATTTGTCCATTTATTTACATATAATAATAAATAATAATATATTTATTATTATATACATCATCACATTGCACAACAAAATTTCAAATATCACATAATAAGAATTTTATTTAGTTAAATTCTTATTTAAACAATTTCTTGAAAATTCAATTCATCACAAAATTAAATTAAGTTTGACGGAATGTGTTCCCTCGAAAATAATTCCATCATAATTATTCGATTTTCTTGTACCGGTTTGTAACACCCCCTTCCCGAAAAAGAAAGGGAGGTCACGTGCAAAGCACAATAAACCTCAAAATAAGTAAACATAACACTAATAACTGCAAAATATTAATAATGATATACATCAATGAAGTACTAATTATAATTCTCC
This sequence comes from Panax japonicus, assembly GCA_020205505.1. Classification (NCBI taxonomy): domain Eukaryota; kingdom Viridiplantae; phylum Streptophyta; class Magnoliopsida; order Apiales; family Araliaceae; genus Panax; species Panax japonicus. The sequence goes on along the minus strand of CM035101.1, from coordinate 17,732,160 downwards.
AACTAGAGTCGAAATAATAAAAACCAAAAATCGAAACAACCTAGATGGTCAAAGACAACTCTCTCATCACACTAGCCCTGAATCACCACTGCAAACCTGTAGGAATAAAAACACAGCATGAGTCAATTGCCCAGTACAGATATAATATACAAAAGATATACAACTGATATACGAAAACAACTGAGACAAAATACTGAACAAAGCCTCAAGTGTAAATACTGCCGAAAATATAATCTCCAAATATCTGAAAGAAATATATCTAAATCAACAAAATTGATGAAGCCAATAGACGAATAAAGAAATAACGAACTAAAGTAACTAACTCAATGAATTGAACTGAATAGAAACAAACAAAATTAATACAAAAAAATAACAGGCTGAAACAAATGTCTGAGGTTATTTCATACCGATTGAGCTCAAAATATATCTTGTCACACAGGCAAGTCAAACTAATGCCACACAAACAAATCAAAATGATGCCACACAGGCAACCAAAATAATGTCACACATACAAATCACACATTGGACCGCGAATCCAAATGTATGCAAATCGGATAGTGTGTTTGGCACAACATCACCAATCCGCAGAACAGAAAATTAGGGTTAATCCATACGCCTCCCATAACAAAACACCAAATGGCCCACTTCCTTCGGAGCGGAGACGTCGTGGACTAATCACACCGCCACGGAAAGTGTCATGTCTCTCGTGCCAAGACGACATGCTTGTGGTACCCCCACATGTGGTTATAACTCAAGTATACCATACAGTATATTCTAACAAAAATATCATGTCACAACATATGCGACAAAATACCAACAAAAGGGTTCTATATGTACATGTTGAACCAAATCAAATTATAGTCACAAGGTCTCAAAAAGAAGGTCTCAAAAAGAAGGTAGCAACATGTACCGCTCTACAATTATCAAAAATAAATAGTACTAAACATGATAACATAATTCAAAGAGTACAAATACGAGTCATATATATCAACTCCAAAATGAAACTAATATATTTATTTCAGAGGAAACAATTATGTGAAATAATAACGAAATTCGAACAAGCGACAAAATGAACAAATCAAATTTAACAAGAGTATCACTGAAAGAGTACGTAATCCGTACCTGATACTTCCAAACCATTTATAGCACACTCCACAAAATCTTACCCTTAAATGTCAACGATATCAAATACGAAACGTTATTCACAACCTAAACATATTCACCTCAAATTAAAAATAATCTAAACTAATAATTACAAAATAATTCAAAATCTATTTAATATGCCTTTAATCATCGCCTTATATCAATTATTAATACTCCAAAATTTTAATCCCGATATACTTCGTTAAACTCCTTTCGTTCAAACTAATCAAAACAAATAAATAATTTATAAATTTAATAGTTATTTAATATTAAATTTATCACCAATTAACCTTTATATTTTATTTTATTTTATTACTAAACTTCCAAAATCATGTATAACATCTCATTGTTACAACTGCCATATTTTAATTAGTCAGTTCAATTATCTTATTATTATACGTTATTGCATTTTGTGACATTATTATTATTATTATTATTATTATTACCAAATAATACGTCATGAAGCTGATATCATACATATGATTCTTTCCAAAACTAAATTCATATTGCTTTCATGAATTCAAATATTTACACCCACTGACTTCCATTCCATGACATTATATATATATATATATATATATATATATACAATATAACCTGATTACAAAAGACTTATTTTTCCTAACTATATATATATATATATATATATATATATAGAACAAGGATCCAGTCCGGTCTCCCGGACTGGTCCTAAAATACGGACCCCATATTTTTTTTTTTTTTTGCTTTTTTTTTTTTGAAACAACTAAAAAAAAAAAAATTATGGAACTGAAATTTTTCCATAATACAGTGTTTTGGGTGTGTTTTTAATACCTATACCAACCAATGTATGTACAGTCTGCCCAGACTGTACAGAAACGTTTTGTTATAGGCATCCAAATCACGCCCAAAACACTGTATTATGGAAAAATTTCAGTTCCATAAATTTTTTTTTTTAGTTGTTTCAAAAAAAAACAAAAAAAAAAAAGGTCCGGATTTTGTTAAAATCCGGACGTCCGGACCTGATCCGGCTCCTATATATATATATATATATATATATATATATATATATATATATATACAACCAACTTTATGCTTACAGCTTCAATTCAATTTCAAGTGCACAGGCAATATACAGATTTCATGTGTGTGGACTTTAACATCAATCGAATATATATATAGTTGTTGTTGCAATTAATTGATTTGAAATTATCAACTATTGGATACATACCTTATATTAAATTCTCCACTCTCTTTTTCTCTTTCTCACCTCCTGCCGCCTCCTCCCAATTTTGTTTTCTTCCTCTTGGTTGGTATGAGATGTGGTGCAAGTAATTAGGTTTTACTCCCTCCGTCCCAAATTAATTGCTCAGTTTTGACTTTTTAAAGTCAAATTGACCATTTTTAAAACTAATTTTTTTACTATTTTTGCTAAAATATAGGTGAAGAGATTATAATCAAAAGAAAGTATATACAATTTATTACTAATCCTAATTTTTATAATTTTAGAAATATATTTATATATGCTTAATTATTATTTCTAAAAATAGTCAATTTGACTTAAAAAGGTCAAAATTGAGCAATTAATTTGGGACGGAGGGAGTATTTACTAACAAGTTTTATAAATTCTCAAAATTATAAAAGGATTTAATAATACTCCCATAAATTAAACTCAATTAGTTTTAAGGCCCAATTTTATCAAATTAATTTACCCATCACTTATTATTATTTATTAACCCATATAAATTAAATGATTAGTTTGACCCAATAAGTAACAAAGTCCAAACAATATGATTTAAGAATATAAATTTAATATTATTATTTTATTTTTTTCGGGATATTACACGGTTGCTCTATGAATTAATTTTTATATCACTTGAGATTTAATTGTTTAGGTTATTTAAAAAAAAATTAACTTAATAAGTTGGAAAAAGATTTTGTAATGTTTTTTTTAAAAAAAAGAGCATAAAAATAAAAACTTATGGAGTTGATTCTATTTTTATTTTAATATTTTCCTTAATTTCTTAAATTATTTGTTATCATCAAAAATCCTATAACTAGGGGCCCCCGGTAGGGAGGTTGTAAAACCCCAACTTTTTGAATAAGAATAATTTTTTTATAAATATTATTTTTGAATATTATGGAGTGAAATTGATATAATGTTATAGTTGTGGGTAATATTTATAAATTTTGCAAAGTACGCAAGTTGTTATATAATATTCGATTGGTAGGAGAATATTCGTTTTAACAGGGAATATTCGTACAACGCCACAATTATTGGTGAACCCCGCAACAGAATTATTGTCGGATTGAGAAAATGACAAAAATACTTTATGAAAATAACGGCGGAAGTTTTACCGTTAACTGTTGAAACACCCGGTGTCAAAAGTACAGTAATACACGTGGTTGTATAGTAGCACACGGTATTAATTATTGATGCTTAAGTGATAAGTCACTCAGTTTTGTTGGTATTATTAATGTAATAATACAGAAAATCTTTTTATATAAAACAGAATACTTTTATAAAGTTATTCTATAAATAAAATATATTATATTCTATTATGTATAGTGTTGCATAGTGTCTGCATAGTATTTTGTATAATAAAATCTTTTTATATAAAACAGAATACTTTTACAAAGTTATCTGTTTTATTAGACAATAATTAGAATATATTATATTTTATTATGCGTAGTGTTTGTATAGTGCCTGCATAGTATTTGCATAGTAAAATCTTTTATAAAATTATTCATTTTATTATATTATAAATAGAATATATTATATTTTATTTAAAAGATTTTACTTTAAATATGGACCGTCAGATTAAAGTAAATAAATCTAGACCGTTCATGAGTTAGTTACTATGCAGTCCATTTTTCTATAAATAGAAACTCATTCCTTCATTATTTTCTTACGAATTCACTGAAACTCTAGAGAGATAAACTATAGAGAGAAAGAAGAAAGTATTCTGCTATTTTACTACTTATATTGTAAGACCCCGAATTTTATGAAATAAAAGTATTCAATTTTTCTTATAATTACTGTTCACTAAATGGTTAAATTGATAAAAGTTAAAGTTAGGGTGATATATGATTTTTTTTTCAAAATACACAAGTGGTTATAAAATATTCATTGTTGTCGGGGAATATTCATTTGGTCGTGGAATATCCTTTCTGTCTGGGAATATTCGTACGACGGCGCAGCCATTTGTGGGCCCCATAACAGAATAACTGTCGGACGAAGAAAACGACAAAATTAAGTTTTTATAAATAACGGCGTAATCGTTACCGTTAACACTGTTGGAATACCCGGTGGTTAAAATACAGCAATACACGTGTTTGCACAGTAGCACACGGTTTTACACAGTATTTTTGAATTATTGATCCTTACATAAGAAGGCACTATTCAATAATTGTTACAGTAATTACTGTTCAATATTTTATTTTATTGATTCAATAATTGCTGCGTTGATATTTTATATTATTGTTGTTTCAATAATTATCACTGTACAATATTTCTCATTATCAGATCAATAATTCATATTATTTGAATAATATTATTAGATAGCATTATTGGCAATGTCTAGAAAGTTCTGTCAAAGAGAGGTTTGGTCACCTAATTGCGCACCAGTAAGGAGAAATTCTTATTGGAAAGCCCCCTCTTTCTTGGGAACGGCCTGGTTCTCATAATTGTGATTCTGTAATATTATTTATGAATAATTAATTATTGATTTATATGATAAGGAAATATTTATTTGATGTGGATATAAATGATGGATTTATTTATGTGGTTATAAATGAAGGAATTAATATTGAGGTCTTTTATCAGTATTTTTGTCGGAATGAATGTATTAAAAATTAAATCAGTGTTTTTGAGATATATTGTGTGAGTTATAATTTTTAATCCGACCGTTGGATCGTTGTAATTTTTGGATATGTTATACATATATAAGTTAAGTATATGTCCACAAATTTTGAACCGTTAAAAATGAACGTATGATTTGTTATGAATTTTAGGAGGTGACTGATTCGGAAATTAGGTTATAAATGATTTTGGTGGAAAATTCTAGAATTGAGTGGGCCCCACTTGTGGTTGGTGAAGAAATGTGCTGAATTTTATTTCAAATGTGGTGGTTGGGAATAGTAGCAGGTAAAGCCATCAGGTTGCGGGTCAAATATGCTAAAATTTTCCAATAAATAGAGGGCTAAGTTAGAATTGAAAATCACACCAGAAACATAAGCTTTCTCTCTTTCTCTCTCTAGATTATTGAGTGTATTTTGTGAGTATTTAGATACTTGGTGAGTTGATATTCATCAATGCAAGTTTCCTTCAGCGTCATATCTGATATCTAGTTAGAAGTGCTGCTCTTTTGAGGTATGGGATAGTAAGGGATAGTAAGGGATTTTAAGGGTTATTATATTTTTCAGTTCGTACTTCTTCTGACCTTCAGAAAATTCTAGAAAATATTGAAATGATATGTTGATGAGTTTTATTGATTGTGTCCAAAAATGGTGATTTTTGGATGTATAGATTAAGAGTTATGAATTTTATGAGAAAATACTATTTTAAAAGTAACCGCTTATAATTCCTTGTGGTTAACTCCAAAATTGATAAAATTTTTATTGGAAGTACATCTACATAATATCAGCGTACTCTGTGAATTTTGGAATTTTTGGATAAAAATACAATTTATGATAAATATCTAAATATTCGGCGGTTTTGGCCATATGAAAAATAGTAAATGAATTTTAAAAATTCTAAAAAAAATATATGTTCAATATGGGATTATATTCCGCTAAATCCCAGAAAAGAAATATTTTTGGAACTGATTTTGTATTTTTCATGAAAATAGACTAGTTATGAATAAATGAGTTAAATATGTTTTGTGAAGGAAGAAAATCAAAAAATATGATTTTATGGCTTAAGAATCATATATGTGGTATATGCATATTTTTATGAGGGTTTTGGTTATTGGTGATGAAATCTTATAAGTTTGACATTTTATGATAATTAAATGCATTATTTAGTAAAGTGTAAACAATTAAAATAAATTGTTTATAAGTTTAAGAAATGTTATTCTTTCAATATCATTATACCGAAATATTAGTATGGATTTTATTGTGGAATTTCTACCTTTTTGTGACTGGGTTACTATTCATGAGTTACTATTTACGAGTTACTATTCACGAGTTACTATTCACGAATTACTATTCACGGGTAAATACACTACAAAATTAGTTTCTTTTTCTAACAAAATTATAGTTGAAATATGAATATTACTCTGAAGATTAAAACTATATATTGATTACATTGATTTCATTATCATATATAATATCTTTATAACCCTGATGTTGAAATTCTCTTTCACTGGAGTGTAAAGATGAGTAGATTATTGGTATGATCATGAGTAGGATTCTCTTTGAAAAATTGAATTGTGACTGGTATGATCATGACCATTGAATTTATAATTGAATATCTTTAGCTTAAGTGCAAAGGTGAATTGATCAACATGGTTATAATTATTGTTTATATAAATTCTGAAATGATTATATATTTCTTTGAGATATCAATATCTTTGGCCAGTAGTGAAAAGATGAACTTTTAATGAATATCTTTGGCCCGTAGTGCAAAGATGACCTGTTGTTGAATATCTTTGGCCAGTGGTGCGAAGATGAACTGTGGATGAATATCTTTGGCCCGTAGTGCAAAGATGAATTTATTAGTATGATTATGAACAGGAACTGTAATTTGGTATAACCATGATCTTTGATGTTTCAGGTAAAGATATGTGATGAAAATTATATTCGTCCTGGGTACGAATAGGAATTTAGAATTACAATTATGATTATGAGATATTCATATAATTGTGGAAAGGAACTGTTGATTGATGTTACAGGGATAGAACGTTGTTGGTGGACTTTTAAAATGGAGAAGATAATACACTGTATTGTCTATTTGACTCTTCTAATGGATTGATCGTTCCGCTACAACTATGGTTGAAATTTTTATCATCTACCATATGTTCTAAATCTCTTATTTGTTATTGATGAAGGCTATTGATAATTTAATTATCTTTAGTCATGATATTCTTTACTGAGCTAGTTGTGCTCACCCTTTTGCTTCACAATTCCTTTCAGGTAATAAAAGTGTAGCTGGGTCGAGTGGGGGTAACAAGGGAATAGAACGGTGGTCTCTAGCTATGGAGTTCTCCCTAAACAGTATAGACAAGTGTGTTGTATACATCTTTTAGTAGTTATATTTGGTGAATCATATAGGGAGAGGCGAACCCAACGTTGTGAGGGTGTTTTTCCACTATCATACAAGATGTCTAATGACATACAACCTCGTGTCATCATAAGACAGGGTTATGCTCATCCACTTACTGAGTATATTTACGAGCACTACCTATATAATCTTGGTGTTTGTTTGAAGTATAATTCTCAATTTGAGACAGTGGAGATAATGATAAATCAAGAGAAGACTCACCATTGGGAAGAATATGATAGTAATCTTCTCGTTTTTCTTTGGGGTCTATTGGGTCAACCAAGGATAATTCTGTGGCCATATGATATCTATTATAACCTAGAAGCATGGCCTCCCATGTACGAAGGTTTTCTTGAGTACTTCCCAAAGAATTTAGTTTTTAAAACAGTTTTTGACTATACCTTTATGTAAGGTGTCACTGTGAGGTGCTGTCCACGGTTGGGACATGTGTCACATTTGGTATATATTTGTATCCAAACTCACAGTATATGTGTTGTTGTATTTTGCACGACAATTGTTGTAATAAAGTTGTAGTTGTTTTCTGTACCATGTATTTGGCGACTTAGAATGGGTTGGATGGAATGGACCTATTTTGGGGTTGTCACATATATATCCAATACTCTTCTTCTTAAGGTAGGGAATATTATTTGTTGTACTTGTAAGGGGTGTTATTCTTTTGTATTCATGAAGAGAACTTATGTTATTCCAATCTTTATTATTCTGTTGGAATAACCTGTATACGCGGACTACCCTATACTTGGTGACATTCTTCTATTATTCCATCTTTACTATTCTGTTGAAATATCTTGTCTGTGCATTTTACACCGGACCTGATTCCGTCTTTATTATTCTGTTGGAATATCCTGTATGTGCGTTTTACGCCGGACCTGGTTCTGTCTTTATTATTATTCTGTTAGAATATCCTGTATGTGCGTTTCACGCCGAACCTGATTCCGTCCTTATTAGTATTCAGTTGGAATAACCTGTCTATGCGAAGTACCGCATGCATGGTGATTTTTGGTGTTATTCCATTCTTTATTATTCTGTTGGAACATCCTGTCGGTGCGAATTTCGCCTGACCTAGTTCCGTTATTTAGTATTCTGTTGGAATAACATGTCTATGCGAAGTACCGCATGCATGGTGATTTCTTTTGTTATTCCATTCTTTATTATACTCAGTTGGTTAAAGTTTCGACTTATATACTCCATGAAATTAGTGGAATATCCTTGATAATTGTGCTTCATCCAGTATCTTTTTATGGAAATATTCTTCTGAGCATTCTTGAATTTTACTCTACAAAGCAGTATCATGTTGACAATTTGGACGTTATTGGTTCTTGGACAAATTAATTCTTGAACTTGTTTTATTGAATTCTTATATCATTGTCATCATCCTCATATTTATATTTTTTGAAAGTCATCTGTGGCCTGTAGTGCATAGATGGACTTGGTATGATTATGACTAGGGATTATTCGGTGTAATCATGACCGTAATGTTACAAATGATATGGTGAAAGTCTTCATTGGCCCTTAGTGAATTGATGGACAGTTGTTGGCATGATCATGACCATTAATGAATACACAAATATTCTTGGCCTGTAGTGCATGGATAATTGTGGTCGTGATACTAAAGAATATCCTTGGTCGTAGTGTAGGGGTGATTTGATGATGTGGATTATTTATTAAGCCGAGTCCCAGCGATAAAAGTGATGAAAAACCTTTTAAATCATAAAAGATAGTAGATTTTATTCTCTACTTGACTCTTTTAATGGATTACTTGTTCCGCTGCAGTTAAATTTGATGTTTGTTAAATTGTATCAGTTTAACACTGTTTAAGGCTAATGATAATTTATTTTGCATTATCTTAGTCATAATATTTCTTACTGGGCTAGTTGAGCTCACCCTTTCTTTCACTGTTCTCTTCAGGAAATGAGAATATAACTGGGACGAGTCGGGGAACGGAGTGATGGTCCTAGATGGTGCATTAGTAGTCCTCACTATTCTGTGAAATAGTGTGATAATAATTGTAATGAGGACTCCTTTTGAGTTTGTATACTCTCTAGTAGGCAATATTTGTATTCAAACTCACAGTTTATATTTTGTCGTATTGTACACGACATTTGTATTATTAAGTTGTATTTGAATTCTGTACCATGTATTTGGCGACTCAAGATGGGTGATGTATACCTAATTCTGAGGGAATCACAGTTGGTATCAAAGCTTAGGGATATAATCCCTGGCTAAGATGTGAGACTAGAACTAGGATGGGAGAGACGGGGAATTCCTTCGCTAGTATGACCTACTTAAATTTATTTTGTATTTAAATTGGTTAGTCAGAGTTTAGAGATAATATGTTACATGTCAACTAACCCTTGCTTTGTGGCAGTATCTGAAAATGACATCCGAGAATGTTGAGAATAGCAATGGAGCAGAAGAGACCGTTGAGTCTCCACATATCAATAATCAGGATAATGTGCATCAGGAAGGCGACAATCCTCATGCAAACAACAACACGGACCAAATGATGAATGATGGATTGTTCAGAGGCTTTATGCAATTCATGCAACATCAGGCGAGAGCGGCTCCTGTCCGAAATATAGGTGGAAACACTGGAAACTCTCGGACGGTCATCACTAAACAGTTCAAGGAGCTGGGACCACCATAGTTTATTGGAGAGCCAAAACCACTTAAGGCGGAAGCATGGATAAAGCAGATCACCAAGATATTTGATGTCTTGGGATGTTCCGAGGAGCAAAAGGTTCCCTTCGCCACCTTCATGTTGCGTGAAGAGGCATATTACTGGTGGAAATCTGTAAAATGTACCCAGCCTGACGCACTTAAGATGTCTTGGGAGAAGTTCCAAGAGCTATTCAACGACAAGTACTTTTCCGATAGTATTCGTCACATGAAAGAAGTGGAGTTAATCAAATTAGAACAAAAAAATATGACCGTGTCGCAATACGAGGCTAAATTTGTGGAGTTGTCCCAGTTTGCATCCCATTTGGTCGATAATGAGGAGCGAATGATTCATTAAGAGGTTTGAAACTGGAGATACGTCAATATCTTATTTCTCATAAACTGTGTTTGTACTCAGATGTTGTAAATAGGGCTCAATTATTGGAGCGCGGTAACGAGTCAACCCAACCAAGAGAAAGCAGCCGGCAGCATGAAAATACCAGTTGTATCAGTCATCAAAACGGTGAAAACAAACGTGGAGGGAATCAACATGCTAGAAATGGTAACCACTTCGGTGGTCATCATGGCCGAGACAGTAAAAATGGACATTTTAAGAAAAGGAGATTCAACAATGATGGAAGGACGTCGGCACCAGCACCCGTTGTTAAGGAAGGAGAATGACCACTTATCATATGCTTCAAATGTGGAGGGGAGGGACACATCAGTCCAAACTGCGCGATGCCTCCAAAGTATGTTATAATTGTGGAAGATAAGGTCACTTAGCCTGATTTTGTCGTTCACCAAAGACAAGTTCAGCCAGGATGGAGGCACCGAAGGCCGTCCTAGAAAAGTCAAAGCCGGTAGTGCAAGGGAGAGTGTTTATAGTGACCTCCCAGAAAGCAAGGAACACGAATGAGGTCATCACGGGTAAGCTTATCATAAACTCTAGCGAAGTCTATACCATATTTGATACCGATTCTACCCATTATTTTATTTCTCCTACTTACGCTCAACGATTAAATTTGACTCCGGAGAAATTAGACTTTGACTTATCTGTAGAAACTCTGTTGGGAGAAACCTTCATTACATCCACGGTTTATAAGTCTTGTTTGGTTCAATTTGGTACCCACACATTACCTGTCGATCTTATTTCATTGAAAATACTTGCATTTGATGTAATTCTAGGGATTTATTGGTTAACTACTCATCATGCAAAAATTGATTATTTTCGTAAGGTTGTTAGCTTTCATATTCCTAATCAACCTATTATGCGAATTCAAGTAACCAAACCATTAAAATCAATCACTGTCATCTCAAGCCATAAAGTTATTCGTTTATTAAAAAATGGATGTCAAGCTTTCTTAGCTCATGTCACGGATCTAAACAAAAATATGTCAGTTTTGAATGATATTTCTATTGTTAATGAATTTCCTGACGTATTCCCTAAAGAACTTCCTGGCCTACCTCTAGAGCGTGAAATTGAATTTTGTATCAACCTTGAACCTGGTACAAAACCTATTTCCAAAGTCCCATATCGAATGGCTCCTATTGAACTTCAGGAGTTAAAGACCCAACTACAAGAATTGTTAGACATCGGTTTCATTCATCCTAGTACTTCTCTTTGGGGTGCTCCTGTTCTATTCGTGAAAAAGAAAGATGGGAGTATGTGACTTTGTATTGATTATCGTGAGTTGAACCATGTCACCATCAAAAATAGGTACCCATTACCACGTATTGATGACCTAATTGACCAGTTGCAAGGAGCCAAATTCTTTTCAAAGATTGATCTTCGTTTCGGATATCACCAATTGAAGATTAGAACCAATGACATTCCAAAGACAGGTTTCAGAACTCGGTATGGGCATTATGAATTCCTAGTCATGTCCTTTGGATTGACTAATTCTCCTGCTGCCTTCATGGATATGATGAACCGAGTATTCAAGGAATATTTGGATCACTTTGTGGTCGTCTTTATTGATAACATCCTCATATATTCCAAAACCCGTGAAGATCATGAGAAACGCTTGAGGGTGATACTCCAAAAGCTTCGTGAATATAACCTTTATGTCAAGTTGAAGAAATGCGAGTTCTGGCTTGAGGAAGTAGCATTCCTTGGGCACGTGGTATCAAGTCATGGAATATCTGTTGACCCAGCAAAGATTGAAGCTATTCAAAGCTGGGAGCAACCTAAATCAGTGACCGAAGTACGTAGCTTTATTGGCTTAGCTGGTTATTATCGGAGATTCGTAGAAGGGTTTTCTCGAATCGCTACTCCACTAACTCAGCTGACTCAAAAGTATACAAAGTTCGGTTGGAGCGAGGAATGTGAGAAGATTTTTCAAGAACTCAAGAGGAGACTCATTTCAGCACCTGTTCTGACAATACCATCTGGTTCGGAGGGATTTGTCATCTACAGTGATGCTTCGGGCAAAGGGTTAGGATGTGTTCTCATGCAACATGGGAAAGTTATAGCCTATGCCTCACGACAACTCAAAGAATATGAGAGGAATTATCCTACTCATGATCTAGAGTTGGCAGCTGTTGTCTTCGTACTAAAGATTTGGAGGCATTACTTGTATGAGGAGAAAGTGGAGATCTTTACGGATCATAAAAGCCTCAAATATTTCTTCACTCGAAAGGAACTCAACATGCGACAACGACGTTGGCTTGAACTGTTGAAAGATTATGATCATACCATCCAATACCATCCTAGAAAAGAATGTGGTAGCTGACGCATTGAGTAGATGATCATATGCAAGTACGAATGCGATATTGTCAACGCAAAGGCCCATTTTGTGTGACTTGCAAAGGATGGAGATAGAGTTAAAGACTCCAGGGACCCATGTGATGATGGTGAATATACGAGTAGAACTGACTTTAATTGATAAAATTAAAGCTGCTCAAGCTACAGACCAGGAGCTGATGCGTATAAGGAAGAAAGTGCAAGAAAGTGCTACGCCGGAAGCAAGAATCGATGAAGAAGAAATACTTCGAGTCAACTCCAGACTTTGTGTTCCTAACGACCCTGATTTAAAGTATAAAATCATGATGAAGGAGCATAACACACCATTTAAATCCATTATGGGAGTACCAAAATGTATCATGATATTTGTCATACATTTTGGTGGAGCAATATGAAGAGAGAGATAGCGCTGTTTATCTTAAGGTGTCTAACGTGTCAACAAGTCAAGGCGAAGCATCAAGTACCAAAAGGTCCATTGCAACCACTTGAAATTCCAGAATGGAAGTGGGAGCACATTACCATGGATTTCGTTACTAGTCTTCCCAAAGTTTCTTAAGGCATAGATGCGATTTGGGTCATTATTGATAGATTGACCAAGTCTGCTCATTTCTTACTGATACGAGAAACTTATACACTTAAAAGTCTTGCTCGTATGTACATAAACGAGGTTGTAAGATTGCATGGTATGTCAGTATCCATAGTTTCTGATCGAGACCCAAGATTCACTTCAAGATTTTGGGTTAGTTTGCAAAAAGCTATGGACACGGATTTACGATTTAGCTCGGCATATCATCCTCAGACGGACGGGCAGTCGGAGAGGATGATTCAAACTCTTGAAGATCTATTAAGACTCTGTGTCCTTGACTTCAAGGGAAGTTGGGACAAGTTCTTACCATTGGTGGAGTTTTCCTACAACAACAGTTATCAAGCAAGTATGGGCATGGCTCCATTCGAAGCGTTGTATAGAAGAAAGTGTCGTTCTCCAGTATGCTGGGATGAGGTGGGTGAAGCAACGTTGTTGTGACCAGAGTTGGTACGTATGACTATGGAAAAGATTCAAACGATCCGATAACGTATAAAAACCTCACAAGATCGACAAAAGAGTTATGCTGATCTTCATCGAAAGGACGTGGAATTCGATATAGGAGATCACGTGTTGTTACGTGTTGCTCCATGGAAAGGAGTTACGAAATTTAGAAAGAGATGAAAGCTCAATCCTCGATTCAACAGCCCATTTTTAATCCTTGATCGAGTACGAACTGTGACCTATAGACTGGCTTTACCGCCAAATATGTCTCGTGTTCATAACGTTTTTTACATATCTATGTTACGTAAATATGTGGAAGACCCGAACCACATTATTGAGTTAGAACCGGACGAAATAGCTGAAGATTTAACGTATGAAGAGGTTCCTGTTCAAATCTTGGATAAGAAGGAACATATTCTACGCACCAAGGTTATACCTCAAGTCAAAGTTTTGTGAAGAAACCACGATGTTGAGGAAATGACTTGGGAGTTAGAATCTGAAATAAAATCAAGGTATCCTTACCTCTTCGATATACCAGGTACGTACCCTAATTTTGAGGGTGAAATTTCATAAGAATGGGAGGTTGTAAAACCCCAACTTTTTGAATAAAGATGAATTTTCTATAAATATTATTTTTTTAATATTATGGAGTGAAATTGATATAATATTATAGTTGTGGGTAATATTTATAAATTTTGCAAAGTACGCAAGTTGTTATATAATATTCGATTGGTCGGGGAATATTCGTTTTAACAGGGAATATTCGTACAACGGCACAATCATTGGTGGACCCCACAATAGAATTATTATCGGATTGAGAAAACGACAAAAAAACTTTATGAAAATAACGGCAGAAGTTTTACCGTTAACTGTTGAAACACCCGGTGTTAAAAGTACAGTAATATGCATGGTTGCATAGTAGCACACGGTATTAATTATTGATGCTTACGTGATAAGTGATTCAGTTTTGTTGGTATTATTAATATAATAATACAGAAAATCTTTTTATATAAAATAAAATACTTTTATAAAGTTATTCTATAAATAGAATATATTATATTCTATTATGCATAGTGTTGTACAGTGTCTGCATAGTGTTTTGCATAGTAAAATCTTTTTATATAAAACAGAATACTTTTATAAAGTTATCTATTTTATTAGGAAATAATTAGAATATATTATATTTTATTATGCATAGTGTTTGCATAGTGCCTGCATAGTATTTGCATAGTAAAATCTTTTATAAAATTATTCATTTTATTAGATTATAAATAGAATATATTATATTTTATTTAAAAGATTTTGCTTTAAATATGGACCGTTAGATTAAAGTAAATCAATCTGGACCGTTCATGAGTTAGTTACTATGCAGTTCATTTTTCTATAAATAGAAACTCATTCCTTCATTATTTTCTTACGAATTCACTAAAACTCTAGAGAAATAAACTATAGAGAGAAAGAAGAAAGTATTCTGTTACTTCACTACTTATATATCCAGTACTCTTCTTCTTAAGGTAGAGAATATTAATTGGTGTACTCGTAAGTGGTGTTATTCTTTTGTATTCATGAAGAGAACTTATGTTATTCCATTCTTTATTATTCTGTTGGAATAACCTGTATACGCGGGCTACCCTATACTTGGTGACATTCTTCTATTATTCCGTCTTTACTATTCTGTTGGAATATCCTATCTGTGCATTTTACGCCGGACCTGATTCCGTCTTTATTATTCTGTTGGAATATCCTGTCTGTGCATTTTACGCTAGACCTGGTTCCGTCTTTATTATTATTCTATTGGAATATCATGTCTGTGCGTTTTACGTCGGACCTGATTCCGTCCTTATTAGTATTCTGTTGGAATAACTTGTCTGTGTGAAGTACCGCATGCATGGTGATTTCTATTGTTATTCCATTCTTTATTATTCTGTTGGAACATCCTGTCGGTGCGAATTTCGCCTGACCTGATTCCGTTATTTAGTATTCTGTTGGAATAACATGTCTATGCGAAGTACCGCATGCATGGTGATTTCTTTTGTTATTCCATTCTTTATTATACTCAGTTGGTTAAAGTTTTGACTTCTATACTCCATGAAATTAGTGGAATATCCTTGATAATTGCGCTTCATCCAATATCTTTTCATGCAAATATTCTTCTGAGCATTCTTGAATTTTAGTCTACAAAGTAGTATCATGTTGATAATTTGGACGTTATTGGTTCTTGGACAAATTAATTCTTGAACTTAATTTATTGAATTTTTATATCATTGTCATCATCCTCATATTTATATTTTTTGAAAGTCATCTGTGTCCTGTAGTGCATAGATGGACTTGGTATGATTATGACCAGGGATTATTCGGTGTTATCATGACCGTAATGTTACAAATGATGTGGTAAAAGTCTTCATTGGCCCGTAGTGCATTGATGGACAGTTGTTGGCATGATCATGACCATTAATGAATACACAAATATTCTTGGCCCATAGTGCATGGATAATTGTGGTTGTGATACTAAAGAATATCCTTGGTCGTAGTGCAGGGGTGATTTGATGATGTGGATTATTTATTAAGCTGAGTCCCAACGATAAAAGTGATGAAAAACCTTTTAAATCATAAAAGATAGTAGATTTTATTCTCTACTTGACTCTTTTAATGGATTACTTGTTCCACTGCAGTTAAACTTGATGTTTGTTATATTGTATCAGTTTACCACTGTTTAAGGCTAATGATAATTTATTCTGCATTATCTTAGTCATAATATTTCTTATTGGGCTAGTTGAGCTCGCCCTTTCTTTCACTGTTCTCTTCAGGAAATGAGAATATAGCTGGAACGAGTCTGGGAACGGAGTGATGGTCCTAGATGGTGCATTAGTAGTCCTCACTATTCTGTGAAATAGTGTGATAATAATTGTAATGAGGACTCCTTTTGAGTTTGTATACTCTCTAGTAGGCAATATTTGTATTCAAACTCACAGTTTATGTTTTGTCGTATTGTACACGACACTTGTATTATTAAGTTGTATTTGAATTCTGTACCATGTATCTGGCAACTCAAGATGGGTGATGTATACCTAATTTTGGGGGCGTCACAGAGGCGGTCAGGCGGAGCTAGGAAAGGGGCAGGGGCGGGGGCAGCATGGCATCGCTGCGCCGGCGAGGAGCTCACTGCTCCGGTCTTCCATCTTCTTCTTCTCCGACTGTGCAATTTTTTTTCCCTTCTTCTTAACATTAGGACTTACGAATTAGATTTCCCGACTAAATATCTTTTTTGCTAGCTGTAAAAGGCAAGTTTTTTGAAAAAACTGAGTGCGATTTGCAGAAAAAAAAATTTGAATATTATGGGGAGTAGAACATTGGCAGGAAGAAGGTAAAAAAGATTATGGGTGTTATATCTCTATAAAGACATAAAACTGTATTATTTTTTTATTGCGAGTTTAAAGTACAATTGAGTTCTTTTGTATACTGAAAGCCATTGTAATTACTTCAGTTGATGTTTTTGTTGCATTTGTTTGATGAGTTTGTTCCTAATTACTATAATTAGGTATTATATTCAATCTCATTTATATAAAAAAAATCATGTTCAAAACTCATAGAGTATAGTTGTTAGTGTGCGGAGTAATAAGGATGGCGAATTCGGGTTGGAACACAAAGAAATGGCTAAGAAATCTGATTGTTAAAGTGACGCACATACCATGTCCGCTAAAAGTCCTCTTAGGATTGTTTTTGTTAAAAACTAGGAATTAAGCAAAGCCAAGACCCAAACTATATACATATATGCTTTATATAGCTAATTAAAGAGCTTGGGAAAATCGAATCATGAAAAGGCATTTTAAAATCAAAATAAAAAATTAGTGTGTCCAGTCATTTTTGGGACCTGTTATGACCCGTCAAACGAATCTAAAATAACAATTAGTCCCTTGCACATTCGTTTTGCCAAGAAGTTTGTTGATCAGAATTGGAAAAATAACAATTCTATAATTTAACGTATTAGCTAGCTTTTAATTTCCTTTCATATTTTAGGCTAAGGCCTACAGCAATGCTCCTGCTATTAAATTTTTCAACAATCAAACACCCACGACCCACCTGCTAGCTAGCTCTTCCAATACAGTTTACCAGTTTAGTTTGAACAAAATAATTAAAAGCTCATTTTAGGCTTATATTTTAGAACAAATAGAATATCATATATTTTTTACAATTAACAAGTTCCGCAAGTGGTGGTATTAATAATTTCGGCTCGCTTGGTTTAAAATTTTTGACCCCTCTACAAAATCGTTTTGGTTCCGCCACTACGTGGAAGACCCAACATAAAGGAAGAGCGGAGAAAACTTACATTTTAGATTTATACTACTAATTTATCCTTAAATTAGTTTTTATTATGTTTGTAATATATATATATATATATATATATATATATATAAAGGGTATGATATCAATATTAAAAGATGTGTTTTTGTTATTTAGTTTTTTATCTAAATTCGTCCATTTTTAGACCAAGTACTTTAACAAGAAAAGTGGGAAAAAAAATTGTCTATTTTTTTTTCATTAAAAGAACTCAATAACAAAAAAACTAGACATAAAAACTAAGTTTTCCATCCGTTTCTTTTTTGGCTTAAATATGAATTAATATCCTAAACTATAGACCATATTCAATTTCGATGATCCACATTTCAATTTTGTCAATTAGATGATTAAACTATCAATTTTTTTCAATTGCACCAAATTGAACATGTCCACGTCAGAAATTGCTGACGTGGCTAATTATGTGGGGCCTTAAGAAGCTTATTGGCAAAAAAAATATTTTTTAATCATTAAATAAACATCTCTATTTAAATAAAGGGTAAAATGGTCAAAACCTAAATTAATATTTCTAATTAAAACAAATCAAAACAAAACTAAAATTAAAAGAAATCAAGTCAGACCCTCTCTCCCCTAATCTTTCCTATCCATTTCATGTTCCTTCGATTCTTGAACTAAAATTAAAAGTGGGCTCTTAAATCTTAAAACAGATGAGCGGTGGTGATGGGAGATCGCGATGGGAGAAATCTCCTTCTTATCCAGCTGGTAAATTTTTATTTTTTTTTATGTCTTCTGTATAAACCATTTGTAGGTGTTCATTCGATTTATGTGTTTGTACTTTTGTATACAGGGGAATATGAGTACATAGATGTGATTGCGGAAAAAGGTGAGAGTGTTAGTCGACATAGACTTCAGATCAGAATTCGAGATAGCTCGGCCCACCGGAAACTACAGAATGATCCTTCAATCTCTGCCATACATCTTCGTCTTCAACAAATAGTTTCAACAAATTGTGGAGAATTAGATTTAATTTTTGGAGAAATTACCACATCGTCAACAGAGAAAAATCAAAAAATCCCGTCGACGATGAGAAATTTCCGGTGATGACGTTGCCGTGGCAACCTCCGTCGGTCAAACCGAAGACCTGCGACCGAGGCGGCAAGGCGGTTGTCACCGGATTAGCTTCTCTATTCAAAAAGAAAGCTTGAAAATTTTGGAATTATTTAAACACTTTGAATTTTTTTTTCAAGTTGCTTTTGATAAAAAATAATATAGAAAATTATAGATAATTAAGGGTTTAGATAGTTGATAGACTTCACGGCACGCTTGCGTGAGGTGATCGTCGCCTGGATCGTTTCTAGCACAGTTGTTGGGTGAATTGCTTGCAACACCTTAACACATCGCCTATATGTAAACGGTAATCTTGGTACAATTGCTCGCGTTCAGAATTCTACGTTGAATGAACACCAACAACACCTTGACCCCTCGCTTATATTGAAGCGGTAATCTCGGTACAATCGACGATTGATGCGGTAGAAGACGTCACACGCAACTATGAATTGTTGTATGATAAGTCAAATTGAAACTCAAAGAAATAACTAAGAAAAATACTTAGGAATTCTTCAAAGAACTAAAAGTAGAGAATAACCTCACAAATATATTGAATAATAATAATGAATAATGTATTTGATTACATCAACTTAGACCTCTATTTATACTGCTCAAAACAATCTAAATCCTAATAGGAATAATAAACTATAACCCTAATAGAAGTCAATTTGAAAAAGAAATCCTAATTAAAAAGAAATTCTAATTACAATAGAATTTAAAAATCTAAAAATCCTTCCAATGTTGTGTAAACGAAATTCTTTGCCGCGTGGATAATCTGGTAACTTGTCGCGTGAAGCAGATCATTTACTGAACCTTAAATTGATTAATACCGAAATTTCCTTGCAAGCCAAGAATCCATGTACTGCTAGGACTTTACATGCTCTAGCTTTATGATTGTTATTATGTAGACGTGGCCCACATGCTAATATGTTGAAAATATTAAAGACTCATTTGCATGCCAACCTCCTTTGCTGTAATCTATAGTCCACGTGTATGCTTGCCCAAATCAGCTCATTCCAATAAGACTTGTCAATATCATGTATATAAGCAACATATGAAGTCTGATGACTTAAGAAGTTGTAGCCCACATGATAATAAATTAATAAACCAACCCATGCAGCCTACTTGAATAATCTTTAGCCAAATTACTTGAAATTATTTATTGAACACTTGACACTCAAGTCGATAAATTGACGAAGAATTCTGACCCGGTCAATCTGTCATCATTCCCCTCCTCTTCAAAAGGATTTGTCCTCAAATCTGACATTTATTCCCTTTGAAAAGGATTTGTCCACAAATCTGATCCTACATCAAACAATCAAAGTTAGAATCACCAAACAAAACATAACCACAAGTCTCACATGGTAATTTAAATGAATAAGCAATATCAGCAACGCAAGCAAGAATTTGAAAAGTTCCAACTCCTCCTGGATCAAATATCAAAGTGAAAAACTCTTCATGTGATAGATTTTCCCAAGGGCGAATTCCCGGATCAAACGGAAATCTTATGATCTCGATCATTTTCAAACATAACCACGTCAATGATCCTGGGCCAAATATCAACTTTTGAAATTCATCAGGTCGCATAAGCTCATAAACCTGAATCCCTGGATTAAACAAAAAATAAAACAAATCAACAAGTTCCTTTTGTCTAATCACAAAGAAATTAAATAAACCAAAATCATATGCATAGTTTACTAAAATAATATTCAAAACACTTCCCTATAGATGTCTTATGCATTGAACGGGATGAACTGCACAATCCATGCTTCCCTCGATGAATATGATCCTATCACGAACACTACTAGAAAATCGACCTATAGCTACGGTCGCCGACCGTCGCTATAGGCCAAAAGACCGTCGCTATAGACTATAGCGACGGTCGCCGACCGTCGCTGTAGAAGCCGTCGCTAAAACCTATAGCGACGGTCGGCGATCGTCGCTATATGTCATGCCAAAATCGTGTTTAAATATCTATAGCGACGCTCAGTGACCGTCGCTATAGGCCTGTGCTTTATAGAACACTATAGCTACGGTCGATGACCGTCGCTATAGCCTTTTTATATTTAAAAAAAATAATTAATAATGTAAATTTATTCATTAAACACAAATACATTATAAAATAAAATATAAAAAATATTATATACATCATTTAAAATCATTCACATTACAACATTACAATTAGTACAAAAAATATCGATTACATTAATTATACCCTCTCTAACTCGGTTTTGTGCTTTTCCAATTGGTGGAGATTGGTATACACGCTTTGATTTTCTCTTAACATCAAGATTTATTTCTAGATTGTCCACCTCATCATCTTCCTTCACTTTTAGTGGAAAACTGAAGATGCATTAACAATTAAGTGAATTTAAAAAATGAATACTTCATAAGAACTAAATAAAGTAAACTGAAAAATTTTCATCAGCATACAACCAGTACAGTAACTTAAAAAACCAATATTTCAAGAATGACATTTATGACTCCAAGTTTTCTGTTATATAAATGTGTATCCTTGTACTAAAATCAGAATTTCGAAATGCTACAATTTTTTTTTGCATAGAAAGCTCTATTGGAAAACTCACATTTACCCAACCAACTAGTGATGAGAAAGATGGTTCTCACAATGAGATATCATACAATTAACATGCGCTGCCAGCAGGTAATAGCTAAACGACATAAAGATAGGAATACATCTTCAGTAAAATGTTCTTAAAAGCATGATATGTAGAGTTACACTGAGTGGGCTTTTTTCCATGGCCGTTCATCAATCGACTCTTCCCATATAACACAATCTCCTATGCACTGATGGCAAGTGTTCATTCCCTGTAACAGTTAAGAACCAAGTATTGAATAACAGATTAAGAAAAATACAGAGCAGAAAAGGACAGATCAAAGTATTGATACTGAAGAATTATTTCAACTGTCAACCAAAAATAGTATCTATATCTGACAGAACCTTCCGTTATAATCAAACAAAAGAGCACCCTATAGGCTGTAAGTACTTATTTAGAACTCAGTTTGCCATTTCACTTTTTGAACAAACATGTGTTCCAAGGGATGTATACTCTGTATTGTACATATTTCGTTATGAAGAGAAAATTCGCATAAGGTTCTATTTTCTATTATAACGGATATATAAGAGAAAACAATTCTAGTAAGTAAAGAAAGCGTGCTATTTTTCTCGGATATCTAGTTCATTAATACCAAGTCAAATAACTCATAAAAGTAACTCATTAGATTAAGTGATTAACTACTCTAAGGAATTGAAAATGTTTACCTTGCCATTACACTGTGATCAATCTAATCTAGATCTTTCTATTCTGCACTTTGTACAAGGAGTATAACCCCTTCCCCTACAACTTGGGCAAGGCAATTCCCTGATATACTGGCCATTTGGACCAAACCAGGACCTTGGCTTCAAAGCACCGGATATAGAAGAATCCCTGAGATTGAAATAACATATCAAAGGAAATGAAAGAATTTGAAGTAGAAAGCAGGATCCTATTAAGTTATTATCTGAACAGTGGCAAGTCGGTGGCTAGCAAGTGATGAGCTATTAATTCTTTCTAACAGGTTTATAACAAACACACAGTCCCTCCATCCCAAAATGAAATCCCACCTTCCTATCTTGGGATGCTCCAGAATGAGATCCCATTGAACAAATTAAATTGTGTAAGAACTATCAAATAATGCAAGATGAAACTGAACTACAAAAAAAAGATGTTCTCAGTTATCCTTTTTCTTATACTCTTACCTAAATTATATACAGCCATCAATACAGTAAGATTGAAACAAGGAGAAAAAAATTTAGAAGCAACTTACTATTTGCAGACAGGAGGAAGCTTCTTGGTCTTCTTGTAGTAGCGAGCAAGTCGGTGAATCCTGCTCTCAACAAGGATCAACCTAAACTTAGAATCCTTGTCCTTCCTGTTCCTCTCCAAATGCTTCCTAATTGCAACTGCTTTCTTAATAAGGTGGTAAAGGTCCTCAGGAATTTCAGGAGCAAGTCCTAGCCAATCATAGAAAACAAACAAACAACTCAACCCCTTTTAGAATTAAATAGAATTCAAAAAGAATATAATTGCAAGAGGGAAGATGTAGTACCATGGGCTTTGAGTATCCGCAAAATTTTGCTGCCAGTGACGCTCTTCACTTGAGCAATCCCATGAGAATCACGGAGAATATCACCAATTTGAGAAGGTGTTAGACCCTTCTTTGCAAACTTACATATGTTATCATCAACCTGAAAGATAAGGAAAAGAATTGATAAGACAAACAAAGAATACAATCTCACCAACCAAATCATAAAAATAATAGGGCTAGGGCCTTGAGTAATGATGTAAAGAATTTTCATCCATCATCCACGAGAATATAAACAGTAAATGTACTAAATTACGTATCTTAAAAATCAAACATTTAATGGGCACCCCTAGCTGGGTACCATCCAATTATTAGAAAGAAAAAAAAGAAAAACCAATTTATAACAAAATCCCAAAGTGAAATAATATTGATATAGTAATAATATTCCAAGAGATCAACTCATTAAGCTTTTGGACTTGCAGCCATTGGATATCTCTAGGGGGTATGAGCTTAGCTAACCACAGAGCTAAAATATAATAGCAAAAATCCGTAAAAAGGTGCCTGGAAGTTTTTGGTGAATGAAAGCAACCGGAATAAAAGTTCACAGCTGAGGCAAAGCAACTTGATCCTGAGGAGTGATCTTCAACCAACTTGGTGGTGTCCTCTTGTACGGCAAAGCTGAAGCTGAAATACCCTTATTGTATCAACCAAAATAGCAGATCAGACTTTAATTTGTATCGTATAAATGTATGAATACATAAATAGATATAGAAAGAGAAACATAAGAGAGAGAGAACAAACCCTCGACTGTGCATCCGACCCATGATTCCGGTAGTGTGAAATGTGACTCTCCTGCTCTAGTTTGCTGAGTGACCTCACCCGCCTCAATAAGGTCAAACCCTAAATCAAAATGGGCGAAAGAGACTAGGATAGTTTGGGGGGAAAATTGGAGCAAACTGAAATAATTTGGGGGAGAGTGGGTCGATTTTTTCTTTAAAAAGCCTCTATACCGACGGCTCTGTGTCGACCGTCGCTATAGATACTCTATAGCGACGGTTCCGTGCCGACCGTCGCTATAGCTCGTCGCTATATATCGAATTTCTAGTAGTGGAATCTGCAAAACACAACCAACCTCCCTCTTTCCATTGACATTAACACAATAAAGAACAAATAATGTTATCGACAGAGTAAAAAGGTCACAAGCATAAATTGAAAATTCAATAGCATATCGACGATGATCACAAATAAACTCAACACATGCTAAAGAATTTCCCAAAATGTTGACAAAAATTGAAATATCATCAAAATAGAGAATAACAAATTTTTCCATGAAAAAATGCAAAATATAATTCAACAATTCCATGGAAGTATGCAATGCCTTAGCTAATCTAAGTGAACTAACTAAACATGCAAATAACTCATCTCTCAAACCATCTTGATGATAAACACTTCTTGAATCAAAACCATATGATAGCAAATCATGCAATGAAGATTGCTCCAACGAAACAACATGATTACTACCATTGTCAACTAACGACAATTCATGTAAAGATTGACTAGCATGAAACCCTAAGTCAATATCTGGATAACAAAACTTAGAATTAATTTCATGCAAGTAAACACATTTAAAACGAGAATATATATCATGATCATAAACTAACACAACATAAATCAAATATCCTCCATAGTTTATGATAAAAATGATTCTACCATCAAAATAGCTAACAACAAATTTTCCAATGGAAGCATGCAAAACATGTTTTAAATAACTCATGAAAATATTAGATGCATCAGTTAATCTAACAGAAATAACTAACCACCTATATAACTCACATGCTAAAATAATTTTCCCTTTATCACAATCTCTCGTGCTAAATTGATTAGGCATTGTCATAACATGATCATTATCACATATAGATAAAACACAAGTACTATGCAATTTATCAAGCATATTATCCAAACAAGAAAAAGAATAACGATACTTGTTTACCCATTGAAAATCGACGAACAAACTCGTTGTCCCATCCTCCTTAGTTCTTATGATCTCATAATCAACACATGAACTCATGTCTTCTCTCACGATACCCACTTTCACCAACTCTCCAACCCGCCTTGGTAACTCCGTCGTCTCCTCGGGAATACTATTAGTTGATCGGTGCGAAATGATAACACAGGGTATTTCATCAACAACTTGCACAATAGACAAAACATAACTAGACAAAGAAGAATCATTAGTGTTAGTATTCAAAAGCGCCGTCTTGTACGAATGTACAGTCATTGGCTTTTCAAAATATAACTCACTTTTCAACTCACTCTCTTTTTCATAGTCACATATTTCTTCTCTCTCTTCTTTATTCTCACCCTCTCGTTTGTTTTTCTCTCGTTTATTTTCATTCTCCCTTTTCTTTTCTCTCCCATTCTTTTCAAATTTTCTTTTCTCACTATCAATCATTTGAACAGTTTCTTTTTGTCGATCTTTTTTTCTTCTTGCATTTGATCACGATCTTTTTGTAAATACATTAGATCGTCATGAACTAGCTCGGACGTCATAGGACAAAGGTTGACTCTTATTCGATTGTGTACCAATGAATACTTATTAGTACAACTATTATGCTTCGCGCGCCTGCTGTGTCGCCATGGCCTCCGCCCAAGTAACAAATGACAAGTATGGATTGGAACTACATCACATAATATTTCACCTTCATAGCTGCCAATGCGAAAAGAAACTAACACTTATCTAGTCACCATTACCTCTTCACAATCGACGATCCCTTGCATCTTGTAAGGCCGAGGATGTGCAACTGTTGACAACCCTAGTTTATCCACCATTGTAGTGCTAGCAATGTTAGTACCAATTTCACAATCAATTTTTACAATGCATACCTTTTCTTGTACTAGAAACCTAGTATAAAACATATTCTTTTGTTGCATTGTTTCTTCCTCGTTAGCTTGCTCACTTGTAGCTTTCCTAGTCTCCCATAACTCTCCAAGAATCGTATGATCTTCTTCAACTTTTATTTCCCTAGACAATAAATGTTCCCTCCTATGCTCCATAGGTTTATGAGGTTTCTCCCTACATCCATTATAATTATGATATCTCTCATAATCCTCATCCCATGATCTCCACCACTCATCCACGCCAGACTTCATACGAACTCTGGGTCTTCTTTTCAATTGCTCCTCATAGCCAAACATATTAATTTACTGCAAAACAAGGGTTAGTAGATAAAAATAATTTCCTCACACACTCCCTTATGTGTTTCATTCGAATTAATGGTTCACTCGTGTATACTCTCAATAAATTGGCTTTTACCCTCGATTAATCTCACCACTAAGCCTTTTACCTCAATATTCTCTCTAATAGGTTCTTCTTGAATTCCCCTAGTAAAATTCTTGGTTTTACTAATCAATTCAAAAATTACTTATCACAAAATAAAAATATAGATGGCGTGACTATCAGAATACCACAAAATCACCGATCGATTGTCTTGTACTCCACTTGTATGCTTCAGATTTGTAAATTGTAGCTCCGTTTCAGAATTGATGATGATGGAACGGTATGAAATATTTGTTGGAATTTGATGATTTGATGGTGTGCTACAAGTTTGGTTAGCACAATGAAAATAGAATATGAATTTTATTTTTCTTTTTTTCTCCTTTTTTTTACAATATATATTTCGACAGAAAATTAAAGATAAGTAACTTGCTAGAAAGGCTTTGCTTTGATACCAAATGATAGACTCCACGGCACGCTTGCGTGAGGTGGTCGTCGCCCGGATCGTTTCTAGCACAGTTGTTGGGTGAATTGCTTGCAACACCTTAACCCCTCGCCTATATGTAGACAATAATCTTGGTACAATTGCTCGCGTTCGCGTTGAATGAACACCAACGACACCTTGACCCCTCGCTTATATTAAAGCGGTAATTTCGGTACAATCGACGATTGATGAGGTAGAAGACGCCATACACAACTATGAATTGTTGTATGATAAGTCAAATTGAATCTTAAAGAAATAACTAAGAAAAATACTTAGGAATTCTTCAAAGAACCAAAAGTAGAGAATAACCTCACAAATATATTGAATAATAATAATGAATAATGTATTTGATTACATCAACTTAGACCTCTATTTATACTACTCAAAACAATCCAAATCCTAATAGGAATAATAAACTATAACCCTAATAGAAGTCAATTTGAAAAACAAATCCTAATTAAAAAGAAATTCTAATTACAATAGAATTTAAAAATCTAAAAATCCTTCCAATGTTGTGTAAACGAAATTCTTTGTCGCGTGGATAATCTGGTAACTTGTCGCGTGAAGCAGATCATTTACTGAACCTTAAATTGATTAATACCGAAATTTCCTTGCAAGCCAAGAATCCATGTACTGCTAGGACTTTACATGCTCTAGCTTTCTGATTGTTATTATGCAAACGTGGGCCACATGCTAATATGCTGAAAATATTAAAGACTCCTTTGCATGCCAACCTCCTTTGCTGTAATCTATAGTCCACGTGTATGCTTGCCCATATCAGCTCATTCCAATAAGACTTGCCAATATCATGTATATAAGCAACATATGAAGTCTGATGACTTAAAAAGTTGTAGCCCACATGATAATAAATTAATAAACCAACCCATGCGGCCTACTTGAATAATCTTTAGCCTAATTACTTGAAATTATTTATTGAACACTTGACACTCAAGTCGATAAATTGACGAAAAATTCTGACCCGGTCAATCTGTCATCAATAGTTGTACAATATTTTATTTTGTTGTTCATATTGGATATTTATTGTCAGATTTGGTATGGTGGAGGTGGTGGCTACGGTAGAAGTGGCGGCGGCGCGGCGGCGATGGATTCTGTGGCAGTGTAGGCAGCGATAGACTTTGTGAAGATGAATATGGTGGGGGTGGTGGCTACGGAGGAAGAGGTCGTCGGGAAGATAGTGGCGGTGGTTATGGTGCTGGTGGTGATGACGGTGGTTAGTGGCGGTGGTTATGGTGCTGAGGCAGTTATGGTGCTTGTGGTGATGGCGGTGCTGGTTGGGTTTTGCTTTTTGATGTTTTTGATTATTATTAATGTTTGATATAAAGTTATTTGACAATTTTAACCTTTAATATATAATGAATGTTTAGTTAAAAAAGTAAAAATTATTATTTTGTTACACATCAGCTTAATTATGGCCCACCTAGATAGCCACGTCAGCAATTTCTGACGTGGCAAACTCAATTTGTTGTAATTGAAAAAAATTAATAGTTCAATCATCTAATTGACAAAATTAAAAGGTGAATCACTAAAGTAGAATATGACCTATAGTTTAGGATAGTAAATTATATTTAAGTCTTCTTTTTTTTTTGGTCCATCTAAAATCTCAATAACACCGTGTCAAGTGCATTCATAACTTATTAGTTGACTCTCGACTAGACTGTTGTTTTAGTACTTATAATTTAGCAACGTAAAGTGTTAAAATCTCACATTTTTTAGAGCTTAATTTTTAATTTTTATCAAACACCCAGAAAACTTCTTGAAATGGAAAACAAAAATAAGACGCTTAAAATGTATCCTAAAAGTTTTGAAATAGTCAAACTATTTTCCATCCGTAAAACTAGTTTATGTTCCCCCCCACAAACATTGTCATTGTGTGACCTGGTGTTGTGCATAATTTGCGCTTATGTTGCTTACCATACCGCATATTATCTTGCAAGATTTGTCTTTTGGTCTTCCTTATACATTAAGCATATGAAATGCAAATTCCTTGGCTTTATTAATTTTCTCTTCTGTTAAAGAAGCACTCATTTTGCTTGACAGGTACTCTCTCTCTCTCTCTCTCTCTCTCTCTCTCTCTCTCTCTCTATCTATCTATCTATCTCTCTCTTTATACACGTATAAACATGTTTATATTGTTCAAAGTATTCTAGTCTCTAGATAAGTATTATTGAGCTTCTTTATGCGTTTGCTGGGATATGATATTGCTGCAATGGATTTACCGTGTGTATATATATATATATATATATATATATATATATATATATATATATGTGGTTCCATCCACATCAACCGATTGTTGTGGAGCAATCTTTTTTGGCCTGTGAAATTTCGGCTGGAGAAAAAAAAAATTTCACAAGTAAAAAAAGGGGTTGCTCCGCAGCAACCGGTTGCTGTGGATAGAACCCATATATATATATATATATATATATATATATATATATATATATATATATATATACACACACACACACGATAATGATCTATAACATGTATTTTTATATATTAAGAATGAGGACATACACCATCTCTATCGTTCAATATAAGAACCAACGATCGATATTATAATTGAAAAATTTACGTCCGCTACTAACAATGAAAGACGATACTATTTTCAACAATATTAGGTACTATTACTAGCGGACAACACCCGTCAACCGTCCAACTATTTGTAGCTAACGTAAAAATTTTCAGTTTTAATATCGATCATTAGTTCTTGTGTTGGACGCTAATGTGTTGGACTGATCATTTAGTTATTCATATAGGACTGCTCATATACACACGTATTCATAATCTAATATTTTTTTAAATAAAAATATAGGACTCTTTTTCTTGAGATAAGAATTTGGTAAAACTTTTGAACTATGTAAAACGAAATTTCTAATTTCTAGCTATTTTTTAATATTATATCTACCTAATTAATAGGACATAAATTTATACCTTCTTAACTCATTAACATGTCATGTATTATCCAATATTATACCTTCTTAACTCATTATATTAGTTTTAACTCATTCATATAGGTTTTATAAAAAAATCAAATTTAAATATTTCTGTAAATTAATAACCATTTGGGTTAACCATTCAAAACTAATGGTCCGCACCAGTACCACCCCCTAAGCACGAATTGTTTATGTATTTTAACCCAAACATTATAGATAAATTTATAGGTAAATGAGAAGTTTGAGAATTTATATTTGTTCAAGAATTTAGGAATAAATTCGTACTTTATGTCTCTATCAAAAATACCCTAGCCAATATTATAATGTTATAATTTGTAAATATTTTTTTCTAATAGTATCTGTAACTAATCAATAGGACAAAAAATTATACTCCACTTTTTAACTTATTAACATGTTATGTATAATATTTGTTTTAGTTTTAAATCATCAATATAGGTTTTATAGAAATTTTAACTTCGTTAAATTAATAACGGTCTGGCTTAAAACTAAAAAAAAAAAACAAGCATAAGTTAATGTTGACTACTCTGGTCAAAGTTAGTCGTTAGACTAAATTTCAATTTAGACCATAAACTTTAGCTCTAAAATCAATTTGCATCATAAATTTTATTTTAAATTAAATGCACACTATTATTTTACCGAAAAAACAAAATGCATACTTTTCATCATTTTTCGACCCAACTTGCACCGAAAACTGCAGTCATGTGAAATATTCAAGGCATTCCTTTAGATTTTCATATTATAGAGACCGTTCATATAATAAATCAAGAGGTAGGGTGTGCATTTTTTCAATGAATGTTTGGCCAAAAAATGATACAAAGTGTGCATTTTATTTTTTTTTCTAAAATATAGGGTGTATTTAATTTAAAATAAAATTTATGATGCAAAATCAATTTTATACCTAAAGTTTAGGATGCAAATTTGAATTTAATCATCACAGTTAACAAAAATGAAAATATCACTTTCGCTATTAGCATATAGAAGATATTAGTACTCATTAGTTTTGCACATGGATGGAAAGTGACTGCACCTACAGAGCATACTTGTTTATTTTAACCCAAAAAATTAATGAGAAATTTACAAGTAAGTGTGTGGTATGAGATTTTATATTTGTTTATGAATTTAAGAATAAATTTGTACTATATGTTTCCATAAAAAATATCCCTGTCAAAAAATTTAATTTATTAACTTTTGCAATATTATTTCTATCTACTCCCTCCATTTCTAGGTCGTTTTAGATTTCTTTTTTTATTCCTAATTATTTATCGTTTGTGGTTATCTAGGAGAATTGATTACTATTTTTTCTAAATTGCCCCTTATTACTCCACCTAATCTTTTGATCTATATTTATGAGATAAGTGAGGTGAAATGTATTATAGACAATTGATACTATAGTTAATGCTTTTCAATCATTTTCTTAATTCTTGTGCACATGTCTAAAACGACATATATTAAGGAACGGATGAAGTAATTAATAGAAAATAATTTCAAACTTTGTTTACTCATTAACATGTCATGTATAAAATTTACTCCCTCTGTTCCTAAAAGATTGTCGTTTAAGGTTAATGGACACAGATTAAGGAATATAATTAATACCTAGAGAAAATACTATACTACCCTTATTAATTGTCTCAACCAATTATGCTCTTTCCAATGTTTCTTATTCAATTCAACCAATCACTTCTTATTCAACCAATTACTATTTTGATTATAGCATTGAATTGAGTAAGAATCATTGGAAAGGAAAGAAAACTTTAAATAGGAAAAAACTTTAAATAAGGGTAAAGTAGGAAAAAATTAGCTAATGTGTATTGATAAACTCAAAACGATAATCTTTTTGGAACAAAAATTACTTCCTAAAACGACAATCTTTTAGGAACGGAGGGAGTATATTAGTTTTAAATCATCAATATAGGTTTTCTAAAAATTTCAAATCCATTAAATTAATAACCCTTTGGCTTAAACCAAAAAGGAAAGCTAAACAGAAACAATCAAAAGTTAATGCTGACGACTAATGGTATAAGTTAATGAAAATGAAAAAAAAATTCACTTTTATTACTAGTATAGGGGTATTAGTGCTCATTAGTTTTGCACATGGATATAAAGTGACTACACCCCTAGCACATGGAGTTCTTGTGTAACTAAACCCAAATATTAATAGTAAGTTTATAGATAAGCGATATATGAGATTTTAAATTTATTTAAAAATTTAAAAATAAAGTTGCACTTTGTGTTTCTATCAAAAATACCCCGGCTAAAAGTACAAGTCCAAATCACTATATGTTAAAAATGTTTTAGGAGAATCAACAAAAAAAATATAAAATCAAATTTAATTCAAAAGTACATTCTAATCCCTAAAAAGTCCCACCAAACAGCTCTAGAATTTGTTGTCAAAATGGGGTCCAAGGTTTTACAAGAGGAAATATAATAACAAAAATTGAGTGTCACAGCCCTGTCCTAATGCAAACAACAATTTGGGATCTATATTTTTCTGAGTTGGAGTCTACAATAGGATTGGAAATTTTACTTCCCATTAAAGTTATTCCCTTTTAAATTCTACTTTTCGATTTTTTGATTTGGCAATATAAGTTCCGTTTAATATCTACACTAATTTTCACATTACAATTTCATGTTCTGCCAAAAAGCACAAAATAAAATAAAAAGAAAAGAAAAGAATATATAGGATTAATTTGCTTATTAAATATATCTTTTGATACCCCTCCATCTATTTTTCACAAATTTATTACTTCCACTATTTTAAAATTAGAGATCAAATTTTCGTTTTCATTTTGGTCCAAAAAATACGAATACATTTTTATTTTTAAATTATTTAATGGCATTAAATTTTTAACATGTCATTACTTAACAATATTAGGTGAAGTGAGTATTATTTTTGTACACGATAAATATTGCTCGAGCAAACATGAAGTTTTCAGTGCAGTAAGTATCGCTTAATAGGTTAAGGGGGTGTTTGATAAAAATTGAATAAATCTGAATTTGAATCTGAATGAGCTGGATCTGAATGAGTTAGTCATTCAGCTCAAAAAATCTTACTTAGCCGAAAGCTCGTCTATCTTACCGATTCAGCCATTCAGACCAAAACAAACGCACTGACCGATTCAGCTCCATCCAACTCTAAACAAACACCACATAACTATAATTAGAATAATTAAAAAAATATTATTAAATATATATTTACTTTAACACCATTATTATCCTCCGGATCTTTAAATTTGGAGTAAAGCAAGAATTTCTTAATTACTCCCATCTGGCTTTGAACGCAGGAGCACTTAATTAAAAAGTCCATTAATGGCAACAAAAGCAAAGGAGAGTAGTCAAGTGAAGGCAAAGAGGGGAACGTCTCCTTCTCTTCCTCGTAACGCCGACACCACACAACGCAAAAAAAGTCTCAACCCAGGTACAGCCTCTCCTGATCAACAGAAACATGGTAAAACCTCATCATCATCAGATACTACTAAACCTGTTCCAAGCTACCTTAGAGCTACCAAAAGTTCAACCCTCGATCCCTTTAAGCAGCAAGCCAACAAAAAGCCCACTAGCACAGCCGGAACCGCCCAAAAGCCAGCCGCTCTATCTAGAAGAAGATCCTTTGACAAGCCTCCTACATCAACTTCTCAAGTACAAAAACCAGGAGGCACTACTACTAGAGAGAGAGTTCTCCGTTCTTCGTCTTTCATATCAACCAATAATTTGCCAAAACCAAAAACGCCCTTCAATGATGCTGGGAGACCTCAATCTGAGATCTTAAGACGTGGGAATACAAA
This sequence comes from Panax japonicus, assembly GCA_020205505.1. Lineage (NCBI taxonomy): Eukaryota > Viridiplantae > Streptophyta > Magnoliopsida > Apiales > Araliaceae > Panax > Panax japonicus. The sequence goes on along the minus strand of CM035101.1, from coordinate 17,698,326 downwards.
GAAGATAAGTACCACTACTATCCCGAAGCAGCAACGCGACGTAGGTACTACTTCAAAATCGAAGACTAAAACTGCTCATTCGCCTTGTACTACTGCTATGAATGAAGCTGAAAATGTAAGTCCAAGGTTTGAGGTTGAACCTCATCAAGATGAACAAGAATCATCAGTTACTGAAGTTGGAGAAGATAATAGTATTGTAGTAAATGACGAGAACAACAATGAATTGTCGGGTAATGACATATTAGTTTTTGACGATAAGAATCATCTAGATACGCTAGACGATGAAGTACTGGAGAGCGATGAAAGCAGTGAAATCAAGGTCTGTGAGGCATCCACTTTGATTTCTAAAGAAGATAAAACTAAATCCCCAGCAGTTGAAGCCGAAGATGAAATACCTATCGAAGAAATAGTAAACGATATTGAAGAAGAAGTAGAAGAACAACAAGACAACATTGAACAAGATGAAAATAATAAACACCCTGAGTTGATTTCTGTCAGTGGGTCAAAAGGAGAATCTACAGAAACATCACAGCAACTGGAAGAAACTGAAACTGATGGGAATGGAGAAGAAAATGCATTGGATGAAAAGGAAGAAATTGATGAAGGAAAAGTAGTTGAATCTACAAAAATACCAGAACAAATAGTTGAAGTTACCGAAGATAATCATGTAAAGAGTGAGAAGAATAATTCTATTTCTGCAGCAAAACCTCAAGGTGGAGGTCAAGGGCATAAGAAGGATTTGGCAGCATACAATGACGTGATTGAGGAGACTGCAACTAAACTTCGCCTGCAGAGGAAAAACAAGGTGTTAGCACTGGTTGGAGCCTTTGAAACCGTTATATCCTTACAAGATCCAGAGTCTTAATTAATACAGAAGCCAAATACGCGCCTGGGGGCATATATATCGTATATTGTATATCATATATCCTGATGGGAGATTCAAATTGAATATTAGGATATTTAACAAAATAATCAGGTGAAATGAAAATAAAATGCTTGCCCTAATTTACAATGGACTTCAAAATGCATGACTTGAATCTCTGATTTTCTTTATGGATAATTGGTTATATGATATACTCCACGACACGTTTGCCTGAAATGGTCATCCACTACAAAAAAGTCGGTCATTACTGACGGCATACACCGTCGCCAATGATCCTATTGCCGTCGGTGATGAGGTCATTGGCGACGGCACAGTCCGTCGCCCGCCCCGTCGCCGTATGGGTCGTCGCCCCGGTCTCCCGTCGCTCGCCGTCGGCAAGTGGGTCATTGGCGACGGGAGCATTGGTGACGGCGTGCCGTCGCCTATGAGTCATTGCCGACGGCATGGCCGTCACCAATGGTCCCGTCGCCAATGACCCACTTTTAAAAAAAAATAATAAAATTGCAAAATTCCCCTGTTCATTTACATATACATTGTACCTGTTGTACCTGTTATAAACTAAGAAAAATAAATAATGACAATATACGCATATCAATAACAATCATATCTTTTACTATCAACAATTAACATAATTAGATACCAAACTCAAATCTATACAACTCAAAAGCTAAATACATACATGAAAGTCAAAATATAAATATAAACAACTACTGCCCAAGATCAGGAATCTCTGTCCCATCGTCAGTCCCATCCTCCATAGTCTCATCCGCATCAGCTCGGAAATCATCACCATCTCCTCCACGAGCATCACCTGTGCCGCCATCTCCACCTCCACGAGTCTCATCAACAAGACCCTACAAAATTAAAATATTAATAACGGAGTCCCCAAAATAGATTATATTTATATTATTTTAGTTTGTGTCAGTTGTAACGCGTGTCAGTATGTCGATAACTAGGCGATAACTCGGTCTCCGTACGCCGGAATCGAGTACCGTCAGTTGTAACGCGTGTCTAATACCTACGCGGTGCTGTGTGTGTGTTTGCGTGGCGTTCGGACGGACGATGCGTGTTTCGGGCTCTTTTTCGGCTTTTTGGCTAAGTGTGGTTCAGTTTCGCAAACTAGGCGATAACTCGGTCTCCGTACGCCGGAATCGAGTACCGTCAGTTGTAACGCGTGTCTAATACCTACGCGGTGCTGTGTGTGTGTTTGCGTGGCGTTCGGACGGACGATGCGTGTTTCGGGCTCTTTTTCGGCTTTTTGGCTAAGTGTGGTTCAGTTTCGCAAACTAGGCGATAACTCGGTCTCCGTATGTCGGAATCGAGTACCGTCAGTTGTAACGCGTGTCTAATACCTACGCGGTGCTGTGTGTGTGTTTGCGTGGCGTTCGGACGGACGATGCGTGTTTCGGGCTCTTTTTCGGCTTTTTGGCTAAGTGTGGTTCAGTTTCGCGAACTAGGCGATAACTCGGTCTCCGTATGCCGGAATCGAGTACCGTCAGTTGTAACGCGTGTCTATTACCTACGCGGTGCTGTGTGTGTGTTTGCGTGGCGTTCGGACGGACGATGCGTGTTTCGGGCTCTTTTTCGGCTTTTTGGCTAAGTGTGGTTCAGTTTCGCGAACTAGGCGATAACTCGGTCTCCGTATGTCGGAATCGAGTACCGTCAGTTGTAACGCGTGTCTATTACCTACGCGGTGCTGTGTGTGTGTTTGCGTGGCGTTCGGACGGACGATGCGTGTTTCGGGCTCTTTTTCGGCTTTTTGGCTAAGTGTGGTTCAGTTTCGCGAACTAGGCGATAACTCGGTCTCCGTATGCCGGAATCGAGTACCGTCAGTTGTAACGCGTGTCTATTACCTACGCGGTGCTGTGTGTGTGTTTGCGTGGCGTTGGGACGGACGATGCGTGTTTCGGGCTCTTTTTCGGCTTTTTGGCTAAGTGTGGTTCAGTTTCGCAAACTAGGCGATAACTCGGTCTCCGTATGTCGGAATCGAGTACCGTCAGTTGTAACGCGTGTCTATTACCTACGCGGTGCTGTGTGTGTGTTTGCGTGGCGTTCGGACGGACGATGCGTGTTTCGGGCTCTTTTTCGGCTTTTTGGCTAAGTGTGGTTCAGTTTCGCAAACTAGGCGATAACTCGGTCTCCGTATGCCGGAATCGAGTACCGTCAGTTGTAACGCGTGTCTATTACCTACGCGGTGCTGTGTGTGTGTTTGCGTGGCGTTCGGACGGACGATGCGTGTTTCGGGCTCTTTTTCGGCTTTTTGGCTAAGTGTGGTTCAGTTTCGCAAACTAGGCGATAACTCGGTCTCCGTATGCCGGAATCGAGTACCGTCAGTTGTAACGCGTGTCTATTACCTACGTGGTGTTGTGTGTGTGTTTGCGTGGCGTTCGGACGGACGATGCGTGTTTCAGGCTCTTTTTTCGGCTTTTTGGCTAAGTGTGGTTCAGTTTCGCAAACTAGGCGATAACTCGGTCTCCGTATGCCGGAATCGATTACCGTCAGTTGTAACGCGTGTCTATTACCTACGCGGTGCTGTGTGTGTGTTTGCGTGGCGTTCGGACGGACGATGCGTGTTTCGGGCTCTTTTTCGGCTTTTTGGCTAAGTGTGGTTCAGTTTCGCGAACTAGGCGATAACTCGGTCTCCGTATGTCGGAATCGAGTACCGTCAGTTGTAACGCGTGTCTATTACTTACGCGGTGCTGTGTGTGTGTTTGCGTGGCGTTCGGACGGACGATGCGTGTTTCGGGCTCTTTTTCGGCTTTTTGGCTAAGTGTGGTTCAGTTTCGCGAACTAGGCGATAACTCGGTCTCCGTATGCCGGAATCGAGTACCGTCAGTTGTAACGCGTGTCTATTACATACGCGGTGCTGTGTGTGTGTTTGCGTGGCGTTCGGGTTTTATCTTATGTTTATCTAAGCAATACAATTACAAATTACATAAATTAAAAAAGGAAATACATAATTTAATTATTTTTACCTGACGAATATGTGGTGGGAAGATGTTGGCCAAGACAACTGCACACACGCGGATGGCCTCCTCCCGTACTACACCCATGAGATCGTCAACGGCAGCTGTAGGATCGATAGAGCCGTGGACAACCTCCTGAGCCAGCTGATAGATCCGCTCGCGTGATGGTGCGCCTGACTGCACTACACCGCTTGACATGCACCCCTCTATGATCCGCCGGAAGAAGTCGTCGGATAATGAAGGGCCGGCGCCCGATCCACTCGCACCACTACCTCCAGTGGGAGGGCGTCGTCGAGATCTCGCAGCAGGGACTAGGGTGTAAGCTGGGACATGGGGAATGCCCACAACTCTACCCTTCTTCGGTCCCCCTGTAGCCTGCAGCCAATCCTCTATCTCCTCGTCTGCACGCGTAGACTCGTCTACTGGAGTGTCACCTCTCTGGCTGCTCCGGGCCACTGCAAGATCTTCGAACCGTCGCTGACAAAAAACACAGTAGTGGATGGGATGTTACGCAAAGTATAAAATGAAATAATATAAAAGAATATCCGAATTTTAAATACATATTAAATAAGAGAATTAAATAACTTACAGCAATGCGTTCTGCCTCAGGTGAGATATAACCGCCGTCACCTTTCTTTTGGTGGGCGTGCCACCAAAACTCCAAACGGGAGGGTGCATGCTTTAAACTCACCTCAAGTCTCTCCCGATATAGGTCGTACGACTGAGACCCAGTGCAATGTGGGAGACGACTCTGCTGTCGGGCAGCTGAACGCTGTGCCGACATCTTCTTGAAGGCCTCGCCGTCCCAAATGCTGCACATCTGGTCCCACACTGCAGCAGATATGAAATCTGGCCGGACATCCTTAAGTGTCTGTCCATCAGCCATCTTCGTCTGGGCCTTTTTCTTCCAATCGTAGACCCACTTGTGCCAATTCATCTCTAGGTATCTGTGCAGAACAGTCATGCCATGGGCTTCCTGCCCGTCCTCAAAACGATAATATCTCTGCACATTACACATTAAGCAGTTTAGTAGACAACATAAATCAAAGAGATTACATAAATCAAAGAGGTAACAGCATATGAATGATTGACATCCTACCTTAAATTCAGCAATAATCAACTGACGTGTACGATCATCCACATCTGACCACCTCATCCACGGGCTTGAGAATCGGTTGCGGACGATCCCAAGCAACGTGTTCCTTGGCGTGGCGTCAAGGATACTACAGTTAAAATTGAAAATTACAAAGAATATATAAGAATTAAATACGATATATTATAGTAATATTATATAGGATTATGAAATTACCTATGAGTCCCAACACGACATATAAGAGGCGCCTGGGGGGGATTCCCTAGCAAGCCACGTGCTAGTCCCCGCGGAGGCCTACGTCGATCACCTATGTATTGAAATACATCAATATTTATATAAACGAATATAATGTCAATACAATATAAATTATACCTGACGATCCCGCCTGATCATCACGCGTAGAATCTCCACGGCCCCCACGACCTGCACGCCCACCACGATCGCCGTGTGGTGTGCGCGCCATATGTATGTATACTGTCAACTAAAAGAATGCAACATACAGTAAAAGAGGGATAACATAGAGGATAACATACAGATACAATTAAAAGAATGCAGCATAAATAGTAACCTACATACAAATACAATTAAAAGAATGCAACATAAATAGTAACCTACATACAAATACAATTAAAAGAATGCAACAGAATTGTCACAATTAAAAGTTGAAGATAATGATTGCACTACTACAAACTATTACATTTGAATACAACTAAACTGACACAAATAGTACATACTCCTAATCATTTATATCGTCAAAGCCATCAATATCAGAATCGTCATCTTCGAGCAGTAGATCTTCACTATCGTTGTCATCACCATCTTCGTCGTCTTCAACGATTTCTTCAATTATATTTACCTCCTCAACAACATCATCTTCACTTTCGACAGCGATAACATCATCCTCTTCTTCACTAGACTCACTAATAATTGTCACAACAGCAGGTGTGACACTAGTAGACTCGACTTGTAAAGGTTCATCGTCTGGACGAGGAGTTATGCCTTGAAAACCACGGGCTTTGGTGGTTATAACAGCATGCCATGGGCTTGAAGGAGTCTTAACACTCCGCGCGTAGTACACCTGTGTCGCTTGACTTGCTAAAATAAAAGGCTCGTCCATACCACTCATCAGTCTTAGTTTTGACTTAACATTAACAGTCACCCGTCCTGATTTTTTATCTACTTTAACTCCATTCTGAACATCAAACCAATGACATTTGAAGCAAACTAATTCTTTATGACCCCAATATTTGAGAACGACAACTTCTAGCAATCGTCCATACCAGTCATCCCAAATGTTATCGTAGCAGCTACCTTTCACCACAACACCAGAATCAGCAGAAGCGACTTCCCCAATATCGCAACACTTAAATCTGTAACCGTTGACAATGCAACATGTATAAGTATCTACAGATCTTTCGGGGCCGTCGGCTATAAGCTTTAGTCGATTGTCAGCTAACTCATCAGCGAGGACCTAATGTACATTAACACAACATATTCTAAAGTTAATTACGCCATAAGAATAAGTCTATGATGGTAGATTCATTGAACGTTTAAAGGTTAGACTTACATGATCCTTAAACCATTGCACAAATTCTCCATTTCTCAAATTTTGCAAATCCTCGTCCGATATACTCGGATTCGTTTCACGTACTTCAACATCATATTGACTGCACAACAGTTATATACTCAATGTGTTTGGAAAGGAACTTGACACAATTACACCAGACATATATAGTTATGACTACTTACTTAATGTATGGCGCTACTTCATTCATGTTGACAAGTGCATACAATGTGGCAGCTGCATACTCACTATCGGTCAAGAATCGCCTTTTTTTACCGCCGAATGGGCGTACAGGATGACTAAAGGCAGTTAATTCTCCATTTTCCTCGTGCGCAACAGCCTGATTCCGACGTAAGCGATTGTGCTTCGTATGAACATTCGGCTCAAAGTACAACGAGCAGAAATTAACAAGTTCCTCCATAACATAACTTTCAGCAATCGACCCCTCTACACGGGCTCTATTCTTCACCTTTTGCTTTAGACGTCGCATATACCTATGTGATATATAGATTAACAAAAAAATAATGAACATTTTACCGCATTAAAAACATTAATGTCATTACCTCTCAAATGGATACATCCATCTATATTGTACGGGACCGCCAAACTTAGCTTCGTATGGCAAGTGAATAGGTAAATGCTCCATTGAATTAAAAAACGATGGAGGGAAGATCATTTCTAACTTGCACATTATTTCCACTATCTGCATCTCCATTTTATCTATGTCTTTGACCTGAAGCTCCGTCAAGCATAGATCTCTGAAGAAATTAGAAAGCTCTGTCAGTGATTCAACCACACGTTTCGGTAACAAGTCGATAAATGCCACAGGGATCAGCTTCTGCATGAATACGTGACAATCATGACTTTTGAGACCCCGAAACTTCAGCTCTTCAACTTTACAACACCTTGCTATATTCGAAGAATATCCATCTGGGAGCTTCAGTCCACTAATCCAATTACATATCAATATCAACTGTTCCCTGGTCAAAGTATATTCAGCTTTAGGCGTTACCGTCTTACTACCCTCCTGATACAGCCACAAATCTTCCCTAATGTTCATTTCTACCAAATCAAGCCTCGACTTGTTGTTGTCCTTTGTTTTACCAGTGGCATCTATGACTGTATAAAAAATATTATCAAATACGTTCTTCTCAGTATGCATCGGATCTAAACAATGACGGATGCAGAGTGTAGCCCAATAAGGCAGGTCAAAGAACATGGATCACCGTCCCGTGTAGAGTGCGTCAGTTGACCTTCGACTATGTCCCGTGTAGAGTGCCACCTCATATCCTCGGCGGTATGTATTGACATGAACAACCGCTGAAGCCTCGGGGCAATGGGAAAGTAACGTAAGATCTTTCTCGGCACGTCTTTTCCCTTTTTCTTGCGCTGTTCACAGTATCTACTTGTACCACAAATATCACACGACCTCTTATCTTTATTGACATCACCGTAATACAACATACAGTCATTCTCACAAGCATCAATCTTCTCATACCCTAGATTGAGCCTTTTGACCATTTTCTTCACATCATAGTACGACTCCGGTAACTTATTGCCTGCAGGTAAACACTCCTTCACAATGCTTAACAGTTCATTAAAACCTCTCTCGCTACAGTCATGCTCATTCTTGAAGTGTAAAAACTTAGTCACAGCAGATAAGACGGTGTGTTTTTCGTGCCCGTCATACAGTGGTGTCGCTGCTTCATGCAATAACTCATAGAAACCCTTAGCCCCATCATTCGGCTCTTGCTCGACGCTACTGCCATCCCTGTCTGTATTCCACTGAAAGTACGAACCAGCAGCTTCGACTATCATGTTAGTACAGTCAAAGTTTTCGTCACCTCTGGATTCCGGTTCTGATTCATGTTCATCCAACCAGGTTTCCCCATGATAGATCCATGTCGTATAACCCTGCTTGAACCCATACGCAAATAAGTCGCACATGACATCACTCCTTTCCTTCCACACTTCATTCACACACCTCTTACAAGGACATCTGATCTCATCGCCGCTAACTTGCTCAAACGCGAAGTTGAGAAACTGTTCAACCCCACTACGATACTCAGAGCTAAGCCCACTCCTATCAGTGGCTACCCTACGTTCCATCCAACTTCGATCAACAGACATCTCGGACAACTGTCTGCTATATATATGGAAAGTTAGACAAACACAATCAAGTCTCCAAGTTAATGTATATGCAAGCTTATGAGTTTCCTAACTTCATCTCCCACTCTAACGGGTCAGGCTTCTATCCCATTCCCGGATGTGTCGCCTCACTGATGCCAACAACTTGAACACATCTTTACATTTTTCAGAATTTTCGGCAGCACCTCCCCATGGTCTTCAAGTACACGAAATAGACTAACACATCGTAGTCTAAATATGCACCCGAAGAACATCAAGAGATATATACTGACCGAAAATTCAAAAAATATAAAGACGTGCTCAAGTCGTTAACACCGACCTAAGTGAGATCGAAACATACAAGAACAGTCCCAAAACGGGGACTATTTGAGATTCACTCCTACTAAGTGAATCTCAAACGGGTTTCTAAGCTTCCTAAACTATATGAAAACTATTTAAAAACTATTATTAAACTTTTTTAAAACTCTCAAAGTGAAAATTAAAAAAATAGCATATCGTAAGACTGAAAGAAAAAATAATCGAGATGCAATGGAGTTTGATCAATTTATACACTGCAATATATATACGTACACTGCAATATAATTGGATATCTGTAAACTTGCAAACATTTGATGAAAGCTACTAATCATACATGTTTACATTAAACGTAAATGATAAATACATTTCTAAGTGTGGTCAAATATAAATTTAAAATAACGTGTGGGTAATAAAAAAATTAGTGTATTTATAAATTTTTAATAATAAAATAAATCAAGTGTTACTAAATCTCACATTTTGAGTGATTTATTTTTTAAGGGTGACTATATCTTAGTGAGTGACTATATCTCACAAATTTAGTGATTTATTTTGAGTGACTATATTTTTATAAATTATAAATAATTGTGAAAAAACAAATAAAACTGTTAAAATGAGACTAAGGACCAAAAGCAAAAACTGATTTTAAGAAAAGATTAGTCTGAAATGGAGATTAACCCGAATGCAATTACAAAACTCCACATTATCACACACAAAAAAAACAAAAAAAAAATCTAGCAAACATTGCAATTGATATTTTCATGTAAACTTGCAAACATTTAAAAGATTACCAGTTCATATCGAAAGTGGGAAGGCTGAAATTTGGGGGAAAACTTGCAAACATTATTAGGTTATATTAATTTGGGGAAAAATTGAAATTGGGAAGATTTTATACCTTACAGTCGAGACTCGAGAGACACAGAGATTGACGACGGCAAGAGAAGGGTAGTGGGCGACGGTGTTGAGAAGCCGGCGACGGCGCGAGGAAGGAGTCAGAAAAACAAGAAGTAGAAATGAAAAAATTCAAGTTACTGAAAGTAATTATAAACCCATTGGCGACGGCGGTCAATACCGACGGCTAAAGCCCGTCGCCTATGACCTTTTCCCACGCCCGCCAAAAATTCCCACCAAAATTAGACCCGGGCAGAGTCATTAGCGACGGGTCCCATTGGCGACGGTTAGGCCGTCGATAATGAGGACATTGGCGATGGGGATACCGCCGTCGGTAATGATGCCGTCGCCAATGCCCTGTATTTTTGTAGTGATCGCTCCGATCTTTTTTAGCAAACTATGAAGGTGAATCGTTTATAACAACTCAACCCCTTGCTTATATGTAATCTTGATACAATTGCTCGCGTTAAGAAATCTGCGTTGAATGGACACCAACCATCACTTATATGTAAGCGGCAATCTTGGTACAATCAACGATTGATGCGGTAGAAGACGCCACACACAACTATGTAGTGTTGTATGATAAGTCAAATATGAACCTCACCGAAAACTATGAACAGTTCAAGAGTTCTCAAAGAACCAAAGGAGAATAATCTCCCGATAATTTTATTAATCAAAAGTTGTCTATCAATTATATCAGCTATGTATCAAATTTATACTAGTTACAATAAACCTTAACTCTATAAGGAATAAGAAAACAAAAATGAATTAAAAACCCTAGCTTACAAATCATCTTGGAAATCAAATTTTATCTAATATATTTCCTAGATACAATAGAATTATAAAAGAGATCTAAATTCCCTAAAATAATGGAAATATATGGAATAGGTTTGCTGAAAACGAGTAAAAACACGTTTTTGAAAATCACGCATCGGCACGGCCGCTCCAGTTTTGAACTAGATAACGGCGTGACAACGCCCAAACTCTAAAGGCGTTTTTTGGTTTGTAGAATGGCGCGGTAGCGCCCAGTTTGGCCTGCATCACAGCGCGACCGCGCTTGTCTGAACTCTACTACACTGATGTTCTTTTTAAGTCTTGAATTTGTTCGCCTTTGCTTGTACCAAGTTAACGAACTTAGATCCCAACTTGAATGACACAGTATATGGGTAAACTTATGTTGTCGCGTGATAGATTGCAAGATCCTATCTATGTTTTGATATTCATATCGCCGGGCATAAGCTTGTAATCTTCCATGAATTGGAACATAACATTGTCGCAGATTAGACGACACAAACGATCACGACTATGATGACCTGACTGGCGTAGAGATTTGGTCTCACTAAATAGATTATACCTAGCAATCTCAAATCATATGAACGATCCTTAAGCTCCATTCCATGAATTCTCAAACCAATTTCAGTCCGCTTACTCAAAATCATTATGAACCCTTGGAACTTGAGGTGAGTGGATGTTTGATACGAGCCCGATCAGGATCGTGTCATCCCCCTCCTTTTGAAAAGGACTTGTCCTCAAATCATGTATCCACTCATCTGGAAAAGGACTTGTCAACTTTAATATATGTGAATTTTATAAATAATATTAATAATTTAATTAATAAAAGTTTGAGTATTTATGTTGAATACATATATATTTATGTCTTGAAATGTGATCATTCGAATTGAATTAAATAAAGTATGTGATTAAGTAAGTAAAGTGGTGGAAATGATGATAAGCTTAATTAAGCTTATGTGATATGACTAGTGTGGCATAACTGTGGACCAAGTAATTCATTAATTAAATTAATGAGGAAATGGTTAAATAATGCGATGGACTAATTAGTGTTATTATCTTAATTAGTTATTTGTTAATGTGCAGTTATACATGTTATGTGAGCATATAAAAAAATAGCAACATGTATAATATATAAGATGGGTAATTAAGGGTAATATTATAATGTGAATATTATTCCGTGAGACTATATAATAATAATCTTAATTTATGTAATTCTACTAACTTGAATAAAAGAGCCTTGTGTGATATAATGGTAAACCAATTAAATATGTATTTTAAATATATGGGAGAAAATAAATGTAAGTAAATAAATATTTGCTATTAAATGTTTATTTCCATATTTATGTGTAATTGGGATAATAAGTTTATGGGAAATAATGGGTTGTTAATATTCTACTAATTTATATTTTAGCCCAATTCAAATATTATTTGGATGAACCAATTGTACATGGATTATATGATTATGTGTATATGTGTCCATAACTAAAGCCTAAAAAATAGCATTAAGTCATCACATGTAAACTAGTAAGCCAAAAAGGAAATAAACTTGAGTTTATTAGCAACCATTTTGCTATTTCAGACCAAACAAACTCCTTGTCCCATATTAAGTGTCTCAGCGGTATTATAACAATAGCCTACCCTCTTCTTTACGTGAACTCAGTGATGCAAATGATGGCTAGAGAATGGAGTTGGTAGTGGCTTTTCACCAAATTCCTCATATCTAATTGCTTCTTCATCTTCCCTTTGGTTTCATTCTTAAGGCAAAACCCAGATGTTGGGTAATAGCTTGGCTATAAATTGGAATCTTTCCCTTCTCTAATTGAGTTGCTAGAATCTCTGTTAAGTTCAAATTAGAATGTTAGTGTTGTTGAATTGAAGAGCAATATGAAATTTGAAGCAAGAGTTAACATTTCATCTTCAAAGAGGTAATATCCTGTAGTATGTTCATGATTTCAAAGTTTTATAAATTCTTAGGAATTTCATGAATTACTTGATAATTGGTTTGGAAATGGATAACATGATGTTATATGAGTTTGTATATATGTTATGGATAATGTATGTCTGGTCTGAGCATGCTAAATTAAGTATATATATGTTGTAGTGTCTGAGTTATGCAGAAGCAGAGCCAAGACTGGTGTTGTACCGAAGTGGCGCGGTCACGCCACTTCCCAGTATAAACCCAGCGCAGTCACACTCTTTGCCAGTCTTGAAATCTAATTTTTGTTTTCTTCTAATATTCTAATCATGGTTGGTTGACATTAACATGAATATAAATAGTTATTACATATGAATCAAGGCTAAATGAAACTCTACTATTCTTGCTGACATATATCCAATTCATTTGCACATAGTTAGTATGGTCCTCAACTTGAAAGCTCATTTTAAATCATGCTTAAATAATTTATATTATGCCTAACCATATAAACTAACATATTAGTCACGTGTTAAGGCATGAAAGAGCTTGATATGTTTGTACATAAGGTCAAAATATGAGTATGATAGTTTTCAACAAAGTTGGTTTTCAAACCTCTAAGTTTTTCTTGAAAATCTCATGTTAAACCAAACTAAACATGCAAAGCAACTTTGAATCCACATTCCATACTCATATGTATACACAACTAGGCCACATATACATGCTAACAAGATCAAAAATCAAAGGCATATGGTTTATCAAGTTTGGTTTTTGACTTCTAAATTTTCTTTCAAAAATGCTACTAAACCAAGCTTTACGTAAACTAAATCAACTCATGTAATGCAAGGGGAGAGACGGGGAATTCCTTCGCTAGTATGACCTACCTAAGTTTATTTGGTATTTAATTGGTTGGTCAAAGTATATGGATAATATGTTGCATGTCAATTAACCCTTGTTTTGTGGCAGTATTTGAAAATGACATCCGAGAATATTGAGAATAGCAATGGAGCACAAGAGACCGTTGAGTCTCCACAGATCAACAATCAGAATAATGTGCATCAGGAAGGCGACAATCCTCATGCAAACAATAACACTGACCAAATGATGAACGATGGAATGTTCAGAGGCTTTATTCAATTCATGCAACATCAGGCGAGAGCGGCTCCTGTCCAAAATGTAAGTGGAAACATTGGAAACTCTCGGACGGTTACCGCTAAACAGTTCAAGGAGCTGGGACCACCGGAGTTTATTGGAGAGCCAAAACCACTTAAGGCTGAAGCATGGATAAAGCAGATCACCAAGATATTTGATGTCTTAGGATGCTCCAAGGAGCAAAAGGTTCCCTTCACCACCTTTATGTTGCGTGAAGAGGCAGATTACTGGTGGGAATCTGTAAAACGTACCCAGCCTGACGCACTCAAGATGTCTTGAGAGAAGTTCCAAGAGCTATTCAATGACAAGTACTTTCCCGAAAGTATTTGTCACATGAAAGAGGTGGAGTTTATCAAGTTGGAGCAAAACAATATGACCGTTTCATAATACGAGGCTAAATTTACGGAGTTATCCCGGTTTGCATCCCATTTGGTCGATAATGAGGAACGAATGACGCGAATGTTTTTAAGAGGTTTGAAACCGGAGATACGTTAATATCTTATTTCTTATACACTGTGTTTGTTTCAGATGTTGTAAATATGGCTCAGTTATTGGAGCGCAATAACGAGTCAACGCAACCATGAGAAAGCAGCCGGCAGAATGAAAATACAAGTGGTAACAGTCTTCGAAACGGTGACAACAAGCGTGGAGGGAATCAAAATGCCAGAAATGGTAACCACTTCGGTGGTAATCACAGCCAAGACAATAAAAATAGACATTTCAAGAAAAGGAGATTCAACAATGATGGGAAGACAACAGCACCAGCACCCGTTGTTAAGGAAAGAGAACGACCACCTATCATATGCTTCACATGCGGAGGGGAGGGACACATCAGTCCAAATTGCGCGATGCCGTCCAAAGCATGTTATAATTGTGGAAGGGAAGGTCACTTAGCTCGATTTTGTCATTCACCGAAGACAAGTTCAGCAAGGATGGAGGCACCAAAGGCCGTCCCAGAAAAGTCAAAGCCGGTAGTGCAAGGGAGAGCGTTTGTTGTGACCTCCCAGAAAGCAAGGAACCTGAACGAGGTTATCACGGGTAAGCTTATCATAAACTCTAGTGAAGTCTATACCTTATTTGATACCGGTTCTACCCATTCTTTTATTTCTTCTACTTGCGCTCAACGTTTAAATTTGACTCCGGAGAAATTAGACTTTGACTTATCTATTGAAACTCCATTAGGAGAAACCTTCATTACATCCACTATTTATAAGTCTTGTTTGATTCAAATCGGTAACCGCACGTTACCTGTCAATTTATCTCCTTAAAAATACTTGCATTTGACGTGATTCTAGGGATTGATTGGTTAACTACTCATCATGATAAAATTGATTATTTTCGTAAGGTTGTTAGCTTTTATATTCCTAATAAACCTATTATGCGAATTCAAGCGACCAAACCATTAAAATCAATCACGGTCATCTCAAGCCATAAAGCTATTCGTTTATTAAAAAACGGATGTCAAGCTTTCTTAGCTCATGTCACGGATTTAAACAAAAATACGTCAGATTTGAAGGATATTTCTATTGTTAATAAATTTCCTGACGTATTCCCTGAAGAACTTCCTGGCTTACCCCTAGAGCGTGAAGTTCAATTTTGTATCGACCTTGAACCCGGTACAAAACCCATTTCCAAAGCCCCATATCGAATGGCTCCTATTGAACTTCAGGAGTTAAAGACCTAATTGCAGGAATTGTTAGACATTAGTTTCATTCGTCCTAGTACTTTTCCTTGGGGTGCTCCTGTTCTGTTCGTGAAAAAGAAAGATGGGAGTATGCGACTTTGTATTGATTATCGGGAGTTGAATCATGTCACCATAAAAAATAGGTACCCATTTCCACGTATTGATGACCTGTTTGATTAGTTACAAGGAACACAATTTTTTTCAAAGATCGATCTTCGTTCTGGATATCATCAGCTGAAGGTTAAAACTGAGGATATTCCAAAGACTGCCTTCAGAACTCGGTACGGGGATTATGAATTCTTAGTCATGTCTTTTGGATTGACTAATGCTCCTGCTGCCTTCATGGATATGATGAACCGAGTATTCAAGGAATATTTGGATCATTTTGTGGTCGTCTTTATTGATGATATCCTCATATATTCCAAAAGCTGTGAAGATCATGAGCAACACTTGAGGCTGATACTCCAATAGCTTCGTGAAAATAAGCTATATGCCAAGTTGAAGAAATACGAGTTATGGCTTGAGGAAGTTGTATTCGTTGGGCACGTGATATCAAGTCATGGAATATCTGTTGACCCAGCAAAGATTGAAGCTATTCAAAGCTGGGAGCAACCTAAATCAGTAACCGAAGTACGTAGCTTTCTCTGATTAACTAGTTATTATCGGAGATTCGTAGAAGGATTTTCTCGAATCGCTAATCCATTAACTCAGCTGACTCAAAAAGATACAAAGTTCGGCTGGAGCGAGGAATGTGAGAAGAGTTTTCAAGAACTCAAGAGGAGACTCATTTCAACCCCTGTTCTGACAATACGATCTGGCTCGGAGGGATTTGTCATCTACAGTGATGCTTCAAGCAAAGGGTTAGGATGTGTTCTAATGCAACATGGGAAAGTCATAGACTATGCCTCACAACAACTCAAAGAATATAAGAGGAATTTCCCTACTCATGATCTAGAGTTGGCAGCTGTCGTTTTTACGCTTAAGATTTGGAGGCATTACCTGTATGGAGAGAAGGTGGAGATCTACACGGATCATAAAAGCCTCAAATATTTCTTCACCCAAAAGGAACTCAACATGCGACAATGACGTTGGCTTGAACTATTGAAATATTATGATCATACCATCCAATACCATCCTGGAAAAGCGTACGTGGTAGCTGACGCACTGAGTAGAAGATCATATGCGGGTACGAGTGCAATATTGTCAACGAAAAGGCCCATTTTTTATGACTTGCAAAGGATGGAGTTAGAGATAAAGACTCCAGGGACCCACATGATGATGGCAAACATACGAGTAAAACTGACTTTAATCGATAAAGTTAAAGCTGCTCGAGCTACAGACATGGAGCTAATGCGTATGAAGAAGAAAGTGCAAGAAGGTGATATGCTAGAAGTAAGAATCGATGAGGAAGGAATACTTCAAGTAAACTCCAGACTTTGTGTTCCTAACAACCCTGATTTAAAGTATAAAATCATGATGGAGGCGCACAACACACCGTTCGCAATCCATCCCAGGAGTACCAAAATGTATCGTGATCTTCGACATACATTTTGGTGGAGCAATATGAAGAGAGAGATAAGAAAGTTTATCTCAAGGTATTTAACTTGTCAACGAGTCAAGGCGGAGCATCAAGTACCAAAAGGCCCATTACAACCACTTGAAATTCTAGAATGGAAGTGGGATCATATTACTATGGATTTCATTACTGGTCTTCCCAAGGTTTCTTAAGGCATAGATGCAATTTGGGTCATTGTTGATAGATTGACCAAGTCTGCTCATTTTCTATCTATACGAGAAACTTATATACTTGAATGTCTTGATCGTATGTATATAAATGAGATTATAATACTACATGGTATGCCAGTATCCATAGTTTCTGATCGAGACCCAAGATTCACTTCAAGATAAGGTTAGTTTACAAAAAGCTATGGGCACAGATTTACGATTTTGCTCGGCATATCATCCTCAAACGGACGGGCAGTCGGAGAGGACCATTCAAACTCTTGAAGATCTATTAAGACTCTGTGTCCTTGACCTCAAGGGAAGTTGGGACAAGTTCTTACCATTGGAGGAGTTTTCCTACAACAATAGTTATCAAGCAAGTATTGGCATGACTCCATTTGAGGCGTTATATGGAAGAAAGTATCGTTCTCCAGTATGCTGGGATGAGGTGGGTGAAGCAACGTTGTTAGGACCAGAGTTGGTACGTATGACTACGAAAAAGATTCAAACGATCTGATAACGTATAAAAACCTCACAAGATCGATAAAAGAGTTATGCTGATCTTCATCGAAAGGACGTGGAATTCGGTATTGGAGATCATGTGTTGTTATGTGTTGCTCCATGGAAGGGAGTTACGAGATTTGGAAAGAGAGGAAAGCTCAACCCTCGATTCATTGTCCCATTTTTAATCCTCGATCGAGTAGGAACTGCTGCGTATAGACTCGCTTTACCGCCAAGTATGTCTCGTGTTCATAACGTTTTTCACATATCTATGTTATGTAAATATGTGAAAGGCCCGAACCACATTATTGAATTAGAACTAGACGAGATAGAGGAAGATTTAACGTATGAAGAGTTTCCTGTTAAAATCTTGGACAAAAAGATCATATTCTACGGTTCAAGGTTATACCTCTAGTCAAAGTTTTGTGGAGAAACCACGATGTTGAGGAAATGACTTGGGAATTAGAATCCGAAATGAAATCAAGGTATCCTCACTTCTTCGACATACCAGGTACGCACCCTAATTTCGAGGACGAAATTTCATAAGAAGGGGAGGTTGTAAGACCCCAACTTTTTAAATAAAGATTAAATTTTTTCAAAATATATTTTTGAATATTATGGTGTGGATTTGATATAATGTTATAGTTGTGGGTATTATTTACAAGTTTTGCAAAGTACGCAAGTTGTTATATAGTATTCGATTGGTTGGGGAATATTCGTTTTAGCAGGAAATATTCATACAACGACACAATCATTGGTGGACCCCACAACGGAATTATTGTCTGATTGAGAAAACGACAAAAATATTTTATGAAAATAATGGCGGAAGTTTTACCGTTAACTGTTGAAACACCCGGTGTTAAAAGTACAGTTATACGCGTGGTTGCATAGTAGCACACGGTATTGATTATTGATGCTTATGTAAGAAGTCACTCAGTTATACTCAATTATTGCTACAGTAATTACTGCATCATAACTCTCATATTATTGATTCAATTATTGTTATAGTATCATTTGCATAATATTTTATATTATTAAATCAATAATTGAGACGACAAAGTTATTCATATTATTATTTGTAATATTGACAATGTTTAGAAGTTCTGTCAAGGAGAGGTTTGGTCACCTAATTGCGCGCCAATAAGGAAAAATCCTTATCGGAAAGCCCCCTCTTTCCTGGGAACGACCTGGTTCTTAAATATTGTGAGTTATAATATTAATGGTGAATAAGTTCATGTTGATTAAAGATGATATTGATAGTTCCATTGTGTTGGGATTATTAGTGTTAGTGAAAATCAACATCTATTCCGATGATAATCGATGTCTGGGGGTTATATTGATAAATCGGGTAATTTATCGGATAAATGAGAAATTAATTGCTACTAATTCACATGCTTATATAACTATTTGTTCACTTGTGTGTACTATTGAATCACATTCTTGTACTATTAGGGGAGTTGGTGCAAAATTGATAATACTTGCATGACTAAGTTAAAAATGGAGGTATAGATGGAGGTACTATACTATAATTCATATTTTTCACATGATTATACTATTGATTCACATGATTAAACTATTGATTCACATTATTTACTATTAGGGGAGGCGGTGTAAGTTTGATAATACTTGCAGGACTAAATTAAAAATGAAAGAAAAGTTGGAGGTATTGTACTATAATTTTTTGAGCCCCAAAACGTGCAATTATCGAAAATATATTTTCCTATAAATAGAAGCTCATTCTTCCTTCATTTCTCACCAATTCACAAAACCTTTAGAGCTATTATTATTGAGAGAAATTATAGAAAGAAGAAGAGAAGTCTGCTACCTCACTATTCCAGTATCTAGTTTTTCTAAGGTAGGGAGTATTATTTCTTTATTATCCATGAAGAGAACTTCTGTTATTCCATTCTTTATTATTCTGTTGGAATAACCTGTATACACGGGCTACCCTATACTTGGTGAAATTCTTCTGTTATTCCATTCTTTATCATTCTGTTGGAACATCCTGTCTGTGCGTTTACGCCGGACCTGGTTCCATTATTTATCATTCTATTGGAACATCCTGTCTGTGCGATCTACGTCGGACCTAGTTCCGTCTTTATTATTCTGTTGGAATATCCTGTCTGTGCGTTTTACGCCGGACCTGATTCCGTTTTTATTATTTTGTTGGAATATCCTGTCTGTGTGTTTTACGCCGGACCTGATTCAGTTATTTATTATTCTGTTGGAATAACCTGCCTGTGCGGTCTATCGCATTCCTGGTGATTTCTTTTGTTATTTCATTTCTTATTATACTCAGTTGGTTAAAGTTTTAACTTTTATACTCCATGAAATTAGTGGAATATCCTTGATATTTGCGCTTCATCCAGTATCTTTTCATGGAAATATTCTTCTGAGCATTCTTGAATTTTACTCTACAAAGCAGTATCATGTTGACAATTTGGACGTTATTAGTTCCTGGATAATTTAATTCTTTAACTTGTTTTATTGAATTCTTATATCACTGTCATCATCCTCATGTTTATATTTTGTTGAAAGTCATCTGTGGCCTATAGTGCATAGATGGACTTGGTATGATTATGACCAGGGATTATTCGGTGTAATCATGACCGTAATGTTACAAATGATGTGGAAAAAGTCCTCATTGGCCGTAGTGCATGGATAATTGTGGTCGTGATACTAAAGAATATCCTTGGCCGCAGTGCAGGGGTGATTCGATGATGTGGATTATTTATTTAGCTGAGTCCCAGCGATAAAAGTGATGAAAAACCTTTTAAATCATAAAAGATAGTAGATTTTATTATCTACTTGACTCTTTTAATGGATTGCTTGTTCCGCTGCAGTTAAACTTGATGGTTGTTATATTGTATCAGTTTAACACTGTTGAAGGCTAACGATAATTTATTCTGCATTATCTTGGTCATAATATTTTCTACTGGGCTAGTTGAGCTCACCCTTTTACTTTTATTGTTCTCTTCAGGAAATGAGAACGTAGCAGGGACTAGTCGGGGAACGGAGTGACGGACCAGATGATAACATTAGTAATCCTCACAATTCAGTGAAATAGTGGAAAATAAATGTAATAATATTGAATTTGAGTTTGTATATTGTCTAGACGACAATATTTGTATTAAAACTCACAGCTTATGTTTTGTCGTACTTTACACGACAGTTGTATAATTAAGTTATATTTGTATTCTGTACCATGTATTTGACGACTCATAATATGTGATGTATACCTATTTTGGGGGCGTCACAAGTATGGCTTATCACCCTCAGACAAACGGGCAGAGTGAAAGAACGATTCAGACATTAGAAGATATGTTAAGAGATTATATAATGGACTTTAAAGGAAATTGGGATGATCATATACCGCTCGTAGGGTTCGGCTACAACAACAGTTACAACGCTAGTATTGGCATGCCACCTTATGAAGCGTTATACAGTAAAAAGCGCAGAACTTCGCTATACTGGGATGAAGTTGGCGAGAGACAATTATTAGGTCCCGAACTGGTACAGCAGACAACAGAGATAGTCAAAGTGATCCGAACAAGACTAGTAGCAACTCAAGATAGGCAAAGAAATACGTCGATCCACACCGTAAAAATGTTAAGTTTTAATCGGGTAGTTTTGTGTTTTTGAAAGTCTCTCCCTGGAAGGGAAAGATCAGGTTCGGAAAGAAAGGGAAAAATTATGCCCAAGATTCATTGGACCCTTTGAGGTACTGCGAAGGATCAGGAAAGTTGCGTATGAGGTAGCATTACCTCTAGCACTCGAGAATGTCCACAACGTCTTCCATGTTTCAGTTCTATGACCCTACAAACCCGATTACAAGCACGTGATTGGATATGAACCCCTACATTTTGAGAAAGACTTATCCTATGAAGAAATTCCTATTCAGATTGTCGATAGGAAAGAACAAGTTCTCAGAAATAAAGTAATACCTTATGTTAAGGTAATTTGGAGGAACCACAGCGCTGAAGAAGCTACGTGGGAACTCGAAGAGAATATGATGAAGAATTATCCTTATTTATTTACTTCAATTATATTAAAGCAATTCTGGGGACATAATCTTTGTAAAGGGGGGGGGGGAGAGAGAATGTAACGGGACGAATTGATTGAGTCGTGATTTTGAGGACATAGACCTTTTAAGGGGGGGGGGGGGAAAGATGTGACGAATGAGATTTTGTAATTTAAAATTTCTATATTTTTTGATTTACATAAATATTTTTTGACGATTTAATTATTGGATTAAATAATTAATTGATGAAATTGTGGTAGATTAATTTAATTATATGTGTGAAATTTATTAAATTAACGTGGAGAATTGTTATTATTCAAAGTATGAATTTATGTGAGCTTATTGAATTAAATGAAATATTTAATAAGCATAATGTTATTTTAATTAATTTAATAATTAATTAGATATTTAATAATTTGACCTAATTAATAATGAAAATTTTAATTTTATGACTATGAAAATTAAGGAGAAATTATTATATTAAATTAAAATTAAATTAAATAAGATATTTGATTTATTGTGTAAATAGGTGTGACAGTATTAAACTATGGTATAAGAGGTTTATCAAATTAATGGGAAAACTTTATAATAAGTGAACCAAACAAGGCCTTAGTGGAGGTTGAGGGTAGTTAACCTATGATTGGTTAACTGACCACAACTGCGTCAGTTTTATAAATTATACGTCTTCTTCTTTCATTTTATTTTTTTTAAGTCTGACAAAAACTAGTCAGAGAGAAATTGAGAAATTGTTGAGGGAATTGTAAGTGTGTGGTTGAAGAAGTATCTGGAAAAGGTTTCATCTCTACTAATCTATACTCTGGGTAATCTCTTCAACCCATTTTAATTTTACGTCATTGAAGTTTTCATAAAAAATGGCTTTCAAGTTTCTGTTAAAATCTTTGTAATTGGAAAGGGTAGCGATTATGTGGATAGTGAAAGTAATATGCACACAAGCCAATCATGTTTGATGATAAAGCATAAAAAATTTTCTGGATTTAAGAAATCTTCACCTTCGAGCTCTTTGATGTTATGAATCCATGTTCTAGCAACCCAGATCAACAAGTGACACCTTCTAACATAACTTTAAACATCTAACCACAACATCTAACACCAAAACACAAGATTTATAAAATTTATGGTTTATACCTTTTCTAGTTTGATCTAGATTTTCTGATCCTTGATCCTGTTATGGAAAGCTACAATCTGATCATGTCATAACTTCTCATACCCTTTTCACTCTCATTCCCGAAATCTTAGAGAGAGAATGTCTTGGATGGTTTAAAAAAATAAAGTGTGCATTCTTTCTCTATAAACTATATATTTTGCTATAATGTATCTATATGGAGAAGGTAGCTGCTAATTTCTGTAAGATATAGTCACATGGGGTGGTTAAAGTGGGCCACCAACTCCCATTTTGCCAAGATTTGCAAGTAACCTCATAAAAATCCAAGAAGGGCATTATAGTGATTTTGATTTTTGTTTTAATGGCATAAATGTCAATTGCCCTAACCCTTAAAGTTTAGGGTTTGAGTTAGGATTTAGGGTTTAAAACCTTTAGGTTGGCAATTTAATTTCCAAGATTTTTGAATTTCGATTTTCAAAATAGAAAATTAATTTTTCTAAATTATAATTAGAATTTTCTAATTATATTAAAATTTACTAATCAGAATTCAATCTTGCTAATTATGATTAATATATCCTAATTAAAATTGCTAATTAAGCAATTATGGTCAAAATGGTCATTAGGGTTTATAATCCATGAATTAGGGTTTTAATAGAAAAATAATTTTTTAAATTAGAAATTAGGTTTCCTAATTAGATTAGGGTTTCCTAATTACTTAACTTAACAATTATGATTAATATTTCCTAATTGACATTAAAAGTATTAAATTAACACTTAGGTTTTTCCCTAATTATAAATTAGGGTTTAAAAATTTTAAATTAGGATTTGCTAAATAATTAAGCTTAACCCTAATTATAATTTTTGAATATTATGGAGTAAATTTGATATAATGTTATAGTTGCGGGTAATATTTATAAATTTTGCAAAGTACGCAAGTTGTTATATAATATTCGATTAGTCGGGGAATATTCATTTTAACAGGGAATTTTCGTACAACGGCACAATCATTGGTGGACCCCACAACGGAATTATTGTCGGATTGAGAAAACGACAAAAATACTTTATGAAAATAACGGCGGAAGTTTTACTGTTAACTGTTAAAACACCCGGTGTTAAAAGTACAGTAATACGCGTGGTTGCATAGTAGAACACAATATTGATTATTGATGCTTACGTGAGAAGTCACTCAGTTTTGTTCAATTATTGTTACAGTAATTGCTGCATAGTATCTCACGTTATTTGATTCAATTATTGTCGATATTTTATATATTATTAAATTAATAATTGAGATGACAAAGTTATTAAAATTATTATTCGTAATATTAACGATGTCTAGAAGTTCTGTCAAGCAGAGGCTTGGTCACCTAATTGCGCGCCTATAGGGAGAAATCCTTATTGGAAAGCCCCCTCTTTTCTGGGAACGACCTGGTCGATTAATATTGTGAATTATAATAATGATGATAAATGTTGTTAAAAATATTGAAGTAATTTTTATGAAGCATTTGATGTAAAGTTTTCTTATTTTATGGACCCCCCATTTATCCATTTTTCAAAATAACCGATAGAAAGTTATTCATTATATATATACGGATGACTTGAATGTTTAAGGGGGGGGGGTACTTTTATAATAATGGTATATATATATTTTAAATGGTGGGTACATGTCACGAGTTTTCATCCCCCGTGACTTACTTTTGTTATATATATATATATATATATATATATATATATATACATATAGCTTGTGATTTCTGCCCCTTGTGATTATATATATATATATATATATATATATATTATTTAAAGTTTTGTTTTATTAGAATATTTTATGGACCGTCCGATTAAAAGTAAATCAATCTGGACCGTTCATGGATTAATTACTATTCAGTCCATTCTTCAGTCATAATATTGGGATATTATGTGATATGTTAATTTGTTCAATTAACCGTTGTTTTAAAGTTTATTCTGGAATGATATCTGAAATACAGGAGATGAGCAATGGATAAATCATGAGGACATGGAAGATGGAAGCAAGGTATTCTCAACTCTTTGAGATACCAGGTACGTACGTCAATTTCAAGGACGAAATTTCATAAGGAGGGGAGGTTGTAAGACCCCAACTTATTATAAATAAAATCGAATTTCCTCTAATTATTATTATGAATAATAAGGTGTTAAATTGATATAATATTTTGGTTATGGGTGAAATGTGCAAATTTTGTAAAATAAGCAAGTGGTTATAAAATAATCATTCTTATCTGAGAATATTCGTTTGGTCGTGGAATTTTCTTGTTATCGGGGAATATTCGTACGACGGCGGAGTCATTAGTGGGCCCCATAACAGAATAACTGTCGGATGAAGAAAACGACAAGTTTGAGTTTTTATAAATAACGGCGTAGTTGTTACCGTTAATACTGTTGGAATACCTGGTGGTTAAAATTTAGTAATACGCGTGGATGCATAGTATTTTTGAATTATTGATTCTTACGTAAGAAGGCACTACTCAATAATTATTACAGTAATTATTGTTCAATATTTTATTTTATTGGTTCAAAAATTGCTATATTAATATTTTATATTATTGTTGTTTTTAATAATTATCACTTCATAGTATTTCCCATTATCAGATCAATAATTGATATTATTTGAATAATATTATTAGATAACATTATTGGTAATGTTTAGAAAGTTCTGTCAAGGAGAGGTTTGGTCACCTAATTGCACGCCAGTAAGGAGAAATCTTTATTGGAAAGCCCCCTCTTTTCTGTGAACAACCTGGTTGTCATAATTGTGATTCTGTAATATTATTTGTGAATAATTAATTATTGATTTATATGATTAAGAAATATTTATTTGATGCAGATATAAATAATGAATTTTTTTATGTGGTTATAAATGAAGAAATTAATGTAGAGTTGTTTTATCAGTATTTTGTCGGATTGGAGGTATTAAAAGATCAAATCGGTGTTCTTACAGCTTTATTGTGTGAGTTATAATATTTAATCTGACCGTTCGATCGTTGTGATTTTTGGATATGTTATACATATATAAGTTGAGTATATGTTCACAAATTTTGAACCGTAAAAAATAAACGAATTATTTGTTATGAATTTTAAGAGGTAACTTATTTGGAAATTAGGTTTATAAATAATTTTGGTGGAAAATTCTAGAAATGGGTTGGCCCCACGTTTGGTTGTTGGGGAAGATGGCTAATTTTTGGTGGGTGGAATAGTAGTAGGTAAAACCATCAGGTAGCAGGTCAAGTCTGCTTCGGCGTGCTAACATTTTCCTATAAATAGAGGGCGAAGTTAGAATTGAAAATCACACCAGAATTCATAAGTTTTCTATCTTTTTCTCTCTAGATTATCGAGTGTATTTTGTGAGTATTTAGATATTTGGTGAGTTGCTATTCATCAGTGCAAGTTTCCTTCAGCGTCATATCCGATATCCTGTCAGAAGTGCTGCTCTTTTGAGGTAAAGGATAGTAAGGGATATTAAGGGATGTTATATTCTTCATAATGATGTTATTATTTCAATATCATTATACTGACATATTGGTATGGATCTTATTGTGGAATTTCTATCTTTTTGAGTTGGGGTTACTATTCACGTATACGGTACTATTCATGTATATGACACTATTTACGTATATGAAATTATTTACGTATACGGTACTATGTATGAATACTGAGTACTATTCATGAGTTACTATTCACGGGTACTATTCATGACAAAAATTAGTTTCTTTTTCTTACCAAATTATCGTTGATTTACGATTGTTGCTCTTGAAAATAAATGCAGTTGTTGATCAATTTGTTTTTATTATCATATATAACATTTTTATAACCCTAATGTTTAATTTCTTTCACTTGAGTGTAAAGATGGGTAAATTATTGGTATGATCGCGACTGATGAATATCTTTGGCCTATAGTGCAAAGATGAATTATTAACTGGTATGACCATAACCATTTAATTTATAATTGAATATCTTCGGTTTAAGTGTAAAGATGAATTGATTAACATGGTTATAATTATTGTTTATATAAATTCTGAAATGATTATATATTTCTTTGAGATATGAATATATTTGGCCTGTAGTGCAAATATGAACTGTTGAGGAATATCTTTGGCCTGTAGTGCAAAGATGAATTATTGATGAATATCTTTGGCCCGTAGTGCAAAGATGAATTGTTGTTGAATATCTTTGGCCTGTAGTGCAAAGATGATTTGTTGATGAATATCTTTGGCTCGTAATGCAAAGATGACCTGTTGTTGAATATCTTTGGCATGTAGTGCAAAGATGACTTGTTGATGAATATCTTTGGCTCGTAGTGCAATGATAAATTTATTAGTATGATTATGAACATGAACTGTGATTTAGTATAACCATGATCTTTGATGTTTCAGGTTATGAAAATTATCTTTGTCCTTGATGAGAAAAGGAATTTAGAACTACAATTACGATTATGAGTTATACATGTGATTGTGGACGGGAATTGTTGATTGATGTTACAGGGATAAAACATTGTTGATAGATTTTTAACATGGAGAAGATAATAGACTTTATGGTCTATTTGACTCTTCAAATGGATTGCTCGTTCCGCTGTAACTATTGTTGATAAATTTTATCATCTACCATATGTTCTAAATCTCTGATTTATTACTGATGAATACTATTGATAATTTAATTATCTTTAGTCATGATATTCTTTACTGGGCTAGTTGTGTTCACCCTTATGTTTCACAATTCTTTTCAGGTGATAAGAGTGTAGCTGTGTCGAGCGGGGGTAACAGGGGAATAGAACGGTGATCATCATTTAGTATTTATATTTGGTAAATCAACTAGGGTGTGGCAAACCCAATGTTGGAATGGTGTTTTGCCACTATCATACAAGATGTCTAATGACATACAACCCCGTGTCATCATAAGACAAGGTTGTGCTCATCCACTTACTGAGTATATCTACGAGCATTACCTAGATAATCTTGGTGTTTGGTTGAAGTATAACTCTCAATTAGAGACAATGGAGATAATGATATGTCAATAGAAGACTCACCATTGGAAAGAATATGATAGTAATTTTCTTGTTTTATTTGGGGTCTATTACGGTCAACCAAGGATAATTCTGTGGACATATGATATCTATCATAACCTAGAAGCATGGCCTCCCATTATAAAGGTTTCCTTGAGCACTTCCCAAAGATTTTAATTTCTAAAACAGTTTTTTACTATACCTTTACGTAAGGTGTCATTGTGACGTGCTATCCAAGGTTGGGATGAGAGTCACAATTGGTATATATTTGTATCCAAACTCATAGCATATGTGTTGTTGTATTTTGCACGACAATTATTGTAATAAAGTTATAGTTGTTTTCTGTACCATGTATTTGGCGACTCAGAATGGGTTGAATGAATTTGACCTGTTTTGGAGCTGTCACATTTGGTATCAGAGTTTAGGGATATGATCTCTGCCGGAGATCGTGGAATAGAACTAGGAGGGGAGAGACGAGTAAATCCTTCGCTAGTGTATCCTACCTAAGCTTATTTGTTGGTCAGTCATAATATCGGGATATTATGTGATATGTTAATTTGTTCAATTAACCCTTGTTTTGAAGCTGTATTCTGGAATGATATCATAAATACAGGAGATGAGCAATGGACAAATCATGAGGACAAGGAAGATGGAAGCAAGGTATTCTCAACTCTTTGAAATACCAGGTACGTATGTCAATTTCGAGGATGAAATTTCATAAGGAGGGGAGGTTGGAAGATCCCAACTTATTATAAATAAAATCGAATTTCCTCTAATTATTATTATGAATAATAAGGTGTTAAATTGATATAATTTTTTGGTTATGGGTGAAATGTGCAAATTTTGTAAAATAAGCAAGTGGTTATAAAATAATCATTGTTATCGGAGAATATTCGTTTGGTCGTGGAATTTTCTTGTTATCGGGGAATATTCGTACGACGGCGGAGTTATTAGTGGGCCCCATAACAGAATAACTGTCGGATGAAAAAAACGATAAGTTTGAGTTTTGATAAATAACGGCGTACTTGTTATCTTTAACACTGTTAGAATACCCGGTGGTTAAAATACAGTAATACGCATGGATGCACAGTATTTTTGAATTATTGATTCTTACGTAAGAAGGCACTAGTAAATAATTATTACAGTAATTTCTGTTTAATATTTTATTTTATTGGTTCAATAATTGCTGCGTTAATATTTTATATTATTGTTGTTTCAATAATTATCACTGTATAGTATTTCCCATTATCAGATCAGTAATTCATATTATTTGAATAATATTATTTGATAGTATTATTGGCAATGTCTAAAAAGTTTTGTCAATGAGATGTTTGGTCACCTAATTACGCGCTAGTAAGAAGAAATCTTTATTGGAAAACCCCCTCTTTCCTGAGAACTGCCTGGTTGTCATAATTGTGATTCTGTAATATTATTTGTGAATAATTAATTATTAATTTATATGATAAGGAAATATTTTTTTGATGCAGATATAAATAATGGATTTATTTATGTGGTTATAAATGAAAAAATTAATGTTGAGGTGTTTTATCAGTATTTTGTCGGATTGGAGGTATTAAAAGATCAAATCGGTGTTCTTACAGCATTATTGTGTGAGTTATAATATTTAATCTGACCGTTGGATCGTTGTGATTTTTGGATATGTTATACATATATAAGTTGAGTATATGTTCACAAATTTTGAACCGTTAAAAATGAACGAATGATTTGTTATGAATTTTAAGAGGTGACTTATTCAGAAATTAGGGTTATAAATGATTTTGGTGGAAAATTCTAAAAATGGGTGGGCCCCACTTTTGGTTGTTGGGGAAGATGGCTGATTTTTAGTGGGTGGAATAGTAGCAGGTAAAGCCATCAGGTAGCAGGTCAAGTCTACTTCGGCGTGCTAACATTTTCCTATAAATAGAGGGCTAAGTTAAAAATAAAAATCACAACCGAATTCATAAGTTTTCTCTCTAGATTATCGAGTGTATTTTGTGAGTATTTAGATAGTTGGTGAGTTGCTATTCATCAGTGCAAGTTTCCTTCAGCGTCATATCCGATATCAAGTCAGAAGTGCTGCTCTTTTGAGGTAAGGGATAGTAAGGGATATTAAGGGATGTTATATTCTTCATAATGATGTTATTATTTCAATATCATTATACTGACATATTGGTATGGATCTTATTGTGGAATTTCTACCTTTTTGAGTCGGGGTTACTATTCACGTATACGGCACTATTCATGTATATGACACTATTTATGTATATGACATTATTTACATATACGGTACTATGTATGAATACTTAGTACTGTTCACGAGTTACTATTCACGAGTTACTATTCACGGGTACTATTCATGACAAAAATTAGTTTCTTTTTCTTACCAAATTATCGTTGATTTACGATTGTTGCTCTTGAAAATAAATGCAGTTGTTGATCATTTTGTTTTTATTATCATATATAAAATTTTTATAACCCTAATGTTGAATTTCTCTTTCACTTGAGTGTAAAGATGGGTAAATTATTGGTATGATCGTGACTTATGAATATGTTTAGCCTATAGTGCAAAGATGAATTATTAACTGGTATGATCATGACCATTTAATATATAATTGAATATCTTTAGTTTAAGTGTAAAGATGAATTGATTAACATGGTTATAATTATTGTTTATATAAATTCTGAAATGATTATATATTTCTTTGAGATATGAATATATTTGGCCTGTAGTGCAAATATGAACTGTTGAGGAATATCTTTGGCCTGTAGTGCAAAGATGAATTATTGATGAATATATTTGGCCCGTAGTGCAAAGATGACTTGTTGTTGAATATCTTTATCCTGTAGTGCAAAGATGATTTGTTGATGAATATCTTTGGCTCGTTATGCAAAGATGACCTGTTGTTGAAAATCTTTGGCCTGTGGTGCAAAGATGACTTGTTGATGAATATCTTTGGCCCGTAGTGCAAAGATAAATTTATTAGTATGATTATGAACATGAACTGTGATTTGGTATAACCATGATCTTTGATGTTTCAGGTGATGAAAATTATCTTTGTCCTAGATGTGAAAAAGAATTTAGAACTACAATTACGATTATGTGTTATATGTAGCAGCCCCGAATCCAGGTCCCAAATCACCTCAGATTCGGTATACTATTTCTATCACTATTTGCGGAAGATATAAACATAAATTGTTTATACATTACATTACACACTATTCTCCAAGGTCGAGTAACCTTAACTTAATACACATTTCATAAAATATCTATTACACAACAATATTTATCAAATACGATATTACAAACTAGCTGCACTTTATATCCCAAGCTGAACATGGCTTTAATCGTTTCCTGTATCCGAACGCATTCGCCTTATCTGCAATGTTTTATCATGATATAGCAAGGGTGAGCATGAAAGTTGCCCAGCAAGTTTTTATACAATAATATAACGATATATCATGATTGAAGAGTATGAATAATGGGCTTGCTATAATTCATCATCAATATAATTGAGAACTAGCACGAACAAATTTTTGACTGAACAAGTATTATACATGAACAAACATTTCTGAACCAACTGGTAATGAAGGTGATCAGCCTTTCATACCTGACTTATACATGCAAGATGTACAGAGTATAAATTTCATGGCAATCAACAATGATTAACCATAAGCTTGAAGAAACTACTCTTATTAGAGTTAAGTAAAAGAAAACTTGTCTGATTCGTTGACTACTGCTTACACAATTTATGTTAACTTCTTTTGTAAGACCTATCATTAATAAGATCGATCCTCCAATCAGCATATCATACATTGTATCATAATACAATTACTTAATCCATAAATTATCTAACACTTAAACAAATATTAGATAACATCTTAACGCATCAATATTATTATCATCATTTGATAATTCTTCGATCACTATATCATATTATGATTTATCACTCACTTTTCATTTCATAAATTATTCATTAACATGTAATAAATAAAACACTAATCCAGCACCCTGTATTCTATATCTAACAACCAAATTTATAATTCAGCAACTTGAATTCCAAATCCATCAATTTAAACCTCAATCCAGCAAACCGGATTCAACACATTTTCAATTCAGCAAACTGTATTCTATATTCGTATCAAGAAAATACCAAATCAGTGAATTACTCTCCTATCCTTTGGTCAAACATATATACATGTATTTCATGCATAAAAATTATTTTTCCACAATTTTCCAACTTCCTTTGGTATTTTTCAAAAATTAATTCTAGTGCGTAGCTTAAGAAATTAGCTACATCGTTCTTAACTCCAGTAATTCCCATATTTTGGCATAACCTTATATATGATAACATGATGCTCCATTTTAAATTTCGTGGCAATCGGAGTTGTAGAACTCCGTTTATAGCGATTTCCGTCGGAAAATCACAAAAATTGTAATGGTCATAACTTGGTCGTTTTAACTCGGAATTAGCTCATTTTTGGACACGAGCTACATAATAGCATATAGTTTCATTTCCCAAAAGCTTGGAATTTTTCTCATTAAATAAATGCCCGAAACAGCCCCCGGAAAATTTTGGGCAGAAACTTTTTGCAATTTGGCAGTTTTGGAGTCCTTCACCAAAACTTAAATAAAAAGAAATCTGTAACTCCGATTAATGATCCGTCACTTTTTTTGGATTCCTATCTTTCCAAACTACAGTTTTCATCTTTCACAATCCATATTTGGACATGTTAAGCTCCTGGAATTTAGCCCGGAAGTGGCTGTTACAAAACTGTCCTTTTAACAGTTTTCTTATCTTTGTGTAGTTTGGGAGAAATCCCATAACTTGTTCAATATTCAACCTTTTTGAGTAATTCCAAAGAGATTTTACCCTTAACACATATATCTAGCATCCCAAGAACATAAATCATATATATTCATCATAGATTTCAAATATCCAAAAGCTTGATCACACTTTTTAAAAGTTTAACTTTTCCAGAAAATTTTCATTCTTCAATTCCTTTTGATTTCCACCAAATCAACCCCCATTATGGGTAGATCCAAACAATAAACACTTATTAACATGTATATACATGAATTTTGAGTTTAGAAACAAAGTTTCTTATTTCCTCAAACAAACATCAAACAAAATCAAAGCTAAGAGAAAAATCATGTTTTCTATCTTTTGAAAAACCTAACTTCACTTTTCTTGCTTTTGATCTAACTTTTGATCTACAAAAGAGTTGGATCTACATATTAAACACTTATATACACATAGATCTAAGGTTTTAAGCCTCAAGATCACAACTTCAAGTTGTCAAAACTCAAATCAAAACATAAAGGAAATAGACTACATAAGTAGACATTCTTTGTTATACCTTTAGCTATAATCCTCTTGCTTTTGATGACCCTCTTTCTTTGCTTTCCAAAGTAGGAGATTAGATTATTGGACATCAAAGGATCCTCTCTTCTCCCTCCATGGAAATGGCCGAACTCCCCCCCTCTCTCTCTCTTTGGTTTCTCTTAGATGCAAAGTAAGGAATGAGAAATGAAAGAGAAACAAACTAAGCTAGATTTTTTTATGAAGTGTGGATTTTTAATATTTTCCAAGCGCACTCACTTTTCTTCTCTCTTAGATAATTGCCAAGAGGTTTCTTGCAAGAAAGAACATAAGTGTTGGTCAAACAAAAGAATGACACATGGAAGGAGTTGGTAGGAGTTGGTCACCAACTAAAGTTAGCAATTAATACACATTCTTCCCCTCTTATTTCCTTCTCTAACAACCGGCCATGTGGCCTTAGAATGCTCCAAGTCTTGCTTTATTTACTAAATGCTTATTTGATTTAACAAACGTCCAAAAATTTCTCTCCCACTTGGCTAAAAGTTGGGTTATTTCTTTACTGTATTGCTTGGCCTCTAACCAATATCATTCGCCAACACTTGGGCTATAAAATATACATAATCCACTACATTTAATTCTTATCCAACCCAATTCATTTAATTAGGGTTTTCACTTCTCCATTAAAACACCAATCCTTGCTCATAAACATTTATTTCCTTAACCCAATTAGACTTGCTATAATTAGGTTATAAAATTAATCATTTGAGATATATAGAATAAATCTCCTAGAATTAATAAGTATTCTAAATACCACAATTCTCTTTTCCCATAACCCTTAAGTTATTAAATCCTTCATTCCTAATATATATAATTAGGGTTACACTAGTTTCTTTTGTTTGTTTATATAATAAACAAATATAAACCATCACAGAATGTTCATATTCCTTACACACAACCTTTTAACCCTTAGGGTTTAATACTTCGCATTAGGATTCCCAAATTAGGGTTTCAAATTCTCGAAACTGAAACTAGGGTTTCAGAATATATAGTTAGGGTTTTCTAACTTAATCACCATATTCATATCATGAATTTAGGGTTTCAGATTCCCGGAACTAAAATTAAAGTTTCTGAGCATACCGTTAGGGTTTCTAACAATTCGTTAGATTTTTCTAACTTAATAAATGTATGATTAACATAACTTTAGGGTTTTCTAAAGTTATAACTTATCTGATCAATCCTTGATCTCAAATCATTACGGTTCACATATGTAACCAAATATACCGACTAGTATTCACTTCGATACTTATCACTGATAATTCTTCAAAAGAATTTTAAATCTACCATAATCTTATACCTTATTACTAGACTATCACTTACAGTCTATCACATAATTCAAGTCTTATCCAAAACTTTTGAAATTCTTGGAATTTCATTACATAACTGCCAATTCCATACACTTATTTTCTGTCTAGGTCTATTATTTGACCTTAAATCAATCATTTAAGATTTTAATAAATTCTCCAAATTCTTGGGTTGTCACATTATACATGTGATTGTGGACAGGAATTGTTGATTGATGTTACAGGGATAAAACATTGTTGATGAATTTTTAACATGGAGAAGATAATAGACTTTATGGTCTATTTGACTCTTCTAATGGATTGCTCGTTCCGCTGCAACTATTGTTGAAAAGTTTTATCATCTACCATATGTTCTAAATCTCTGATTTATTACTGATGAAGGCTATTGATAATTTAATTATCTTTAGTCATGATATTTTTTACTGGGCTAGTTGTGCTCACCCTTATGTTTCACAATTCTTTTCAGGTGATAAGAGTGTAGCTGGGTCGAGCGGGGGTAACAGGGGAATAGAACGGTGGTCATCATTTAGTAGTTATATTTGGTAAATCAACTAGAGTGAGTCGAACCCAACGTTGGAATGGTGTTTTGCCACTATCATACAAGATGTCTAATGACATACAACCTCGTGTCATCATAAGACAGGGTTGTGCTCATCCACTTACTGAGTATATCTACGAGCACTACCTAGATAATCTTGGTGTTTGGTTGAAGTATAACTCTCAATTAGAGACAGTGGAGATAATGATATGTCAAGAGAAGACTCACCATTTGAAAGAATATGATAGTAATCTTCTTGTTTTTCTTTGGGGTCTATTAGGTCAACCAAGGATAATTCTGTGGACATATGATATCTATCATAACCTAGAAGCATGGCCTCCCATGTAAGAAGGTTTCCTTGAGCACTTCCCAAATATTTTAATTTCTAAAACAGTTTTTGACTATACTTTTATGTAAGGTGTCATTGTGACGTGCTATCCAAGGTTGGGATGAGAGTCACAGTTGGTATATATTTGTATCCAAACTCACATCATATGTGTTGTTGTATTTTGCATCACAATTATTGTAATAAAGTTGTAGTTATTTTCTGTACCATGTATTTGGCGACTTAGAATGGGTTGGATGGTTTGGACCTGTTTTGGGGCTGTCACATTTGGTATCAGAGCTTCTGGATATGATCTCTGGCGGAGATCGTGGAATAGAACTAGGAGGGGAGAGATGAGTAAATCCTTCACTAGTGTATCCTACCTAAGCTTATTTGTTGGCCTATCATAATATCGGTATATTATGTGATATGTTAATTTGTTCAATTAACCCTTGTTTTGAAGCTGTATTCTGGAATGATATCTGAAATACAGGAGATGAGGAATGGAGAAATCATGAGGACAGGGAAGAAGGAAGCAAGGTATTCTCAACTCTTTGAAATACCAGGTACGTACGTGAATTTCGAGGATGAAATTTCATAAGGAGGGAAGGTTGTAAGACCCCAACTTATTATAAATAAAATCGAATTTCCTCTAATTATTATTATGAATAATAAGGTGTTAAATTGATATAATATTTTGGTTATGGGTGAAATGTGCAAATTTTGCAAAATAAGAAAGTGGTTATAAAATAATCATTGTTATCGGAGAATATTCATTTGGTCGTGGAATTTTCTTGTTATTGGGGAATATTCGTACAACGGCGCAGTCATTAGTGGGCCCCATAACAGAATAACTGCCGGATGAAGAAAATGACAAGTTTGAGTTTTTATAAATAACGGCGTAGTTGTTACCGTTAACACTGTTGGAATACCTGGTGGTTAAAATACAGTAATACGCGTGGATGAACAGTATTTTTGAATTATTGATTTTTACGTAAGAAGGCACTACTCAATAATTATTACAGTAATTTCTGTTTAATATTTTATTTTATTGGTTCAATAATTGCTGCGTTAATATTTTATATTATTGTTGTTTCAATAATTGTCACTTCATAGTATTTCCAATTATCAGATCAATAATTCATATTCTTTGAATAATATTATTAGATAGCATTATTGGCAATGTCTAGAAAGTTTTGTCAATGAGAGGTTTGGTCACCTAATTGCGCTCTAGTAAGGAAAAATCTTTATTGGAAAGGCCCCTCTTTCCTGTGAACTGCCTGGTTGTCATAATTGTGATTCTGTAATATTATTTGTGAATAATTAATTATTAATTTATATGATAAGGAAATATTTTTTTGATGCAGATATAAATAATGAATTTATTTATGTGGTTATAAATGAAGAAATTAATGTTGAGGTGTTTTATCAGTATTTTGTCGGATTGGAGGTATTAAAAGATCAAATCGGTGTTCTTATAGCATTATTGTGTGAGTTATAATATTTAATCTGACCGTTGGATCGTTGTGATTTTTGGATATGTTATACATATATAAGTTGAGTATATGTTCAAAAATTTTGAACCGTTAAAAATGAACGAATGATTTGTTATAAATTTTAAGAGGTGACTTATTCGGAAATTAGGGTTATAAATGATTTTAGTGGAAAATTCTAAAAATGGGTGGGCCCCACTTTTGGTTGTTGGGGAAGATGGCTGATTTTTGGTGGGTGGAATAGTAGCAGGTAAAGCCATCAGATAGCAGGTCAAGTCTACTTCGGTGTGCTAAGATTTTCCTATAAATAGAGGGTTGAGTTAAAATTAAAAATCACACCCGAATTAATAAGTTTTTTCTCTTTTTCTCTCTAGATTATCGAGTGTATTTTGTGAGTATTTAGATAGTTGGTGAGTTGCTATTCATCAGTGCAAGTTTCCTTCAGCGTCATATCCGATATCCAGTCAGAAGTGCTGCTCTTTTGAGGTAAGGGATAGTAAGGGATATTAAGGGATGTTATATTCTTCATAATGATGTTATTATTTCAATATCATTATACTGACATATTGGTATGGATCTTATTGTCGAATTTTTACCTTTTTGAGTCGGGGTTACTATTCATGTATATGACACTATTTACGTATATGACATTATATACGTATACGGTACTATGTATGAATACGGAGTACTATTCCAGAGTTACTATTCATGAGTTACTATTCATGAGAAAAATTAGTTTCTTTTTCTGACCAAATTATCGTTGATTTATGATTGTTGCTCTTGAAAATAAATGCAGTTGTTGATCATATTGTTTTTATTATCATATATAACATTTTTATAACCTTAATGTTGAATTTCTTTCTCACTTGAGTGTAAAGATGGGTAAATTAATTGTATGATCGTGACTGATGAATATCTTTGGTCTGTAGTGCAATGATGAATTGTTATCTTGTATGATCATGACCATTGAATTTATAATTGAATATCTTTAGCTTAAACGTAAAGATGAATTGATTAACATGGTTATAATTATTGTTTATATAAATTCTGAAATGATTATATATTTCTTTGATATATGAATATATTTGGCCTGTAGTGCAAATATGAACTGTTGAGGAATATCTTTGGCCTGTAGTGCAAAGATGAATTATTGATGAATATCTTTGGTCTGTGGTGCAAAGATGACTTATTGTTGAATATCTTTGGCCTGTAGTGCAAAAATGATTTGTTGATGAATATCTTTGGCTCGTAATGCAAAGATGACCTGTTGTTGAATATCTTTAGCCTGTAGTGCAAAGATGACTTGTTGATGAATATCTTTGGCCCGTAATGCAAAGATAAATTTATTAATATGATTATTAACATGAACTGTGATTTGGTATAATCATGATCTTTGATGTTTCAGGTGATTAAAATTATCTTTGTCCTAGATGAGAAAATGAATTTAGAACTACAATTACGATTATGAGTTATATATGTGATTGTGGACATGAATTGTTGATTGATGTTACAGGGATAAAATATTGTTGATGGATTTTTAACATGGAGAATATAATAGACTTTATGATCTATTTGACTTTTTTAATGGATTACTCGTTCCGCTACAACTATGGTTGAAAAGTTTTATCATCTACCGTTTGTTCTAAATCTCTAATTTATTACTGATGGAGGCTATTGATAATTTAATTATCTTTAGTTATGATATTCTTTACTAGGCTAGTTGTGTTCACCCTTCTGTTTCACAATTCCTTTTAGGTGATAAGAGTGTAGCTGGCTCGAGCAGGGATAACAGGGGAATAGAACGGTGGTCATCATTTAGTAGTTATATTTGGTGAATCAAATAGGGTGAGGCGAACCCAACGATGGAAGGGTGTTTTGCCACTATCATACAAGATGTCTAATGACATACAACCTCATGTCATCATAAGACAGGGTTGTGCTCATCCACTTGCTGAGTATATCTACGAGCACTACCTATATAATCTTGGTGTTTGGTTGAAGTATAACTCTTAATTAGAGACAGTGGAGGTATTGTCATGTCAAGAGAAGACTCACTATTGGAAAGAATATGATAGTAATCTTCTTATTTTTTTAGGGTCTATTAGGCCAACCAAGAATAATTCTGTGGACATATGATATCTATCATAACCTAGAAGCATGACCTCCCATGTATGAAGGTTTCCTTGAGCACTTCCCAAAGATTTTAATTTTTAAAATAGTTTTTGACTATACCTTTATGTAAGGTGTCATTGTGACGTGCTATCCAAGGTTGGGATGAGAGTCATAGTTGGTATATATTTGTATCCAAACTCACAGCATATGTGTTTTTGTATTTTGCACGACAATTGTTGTAATAAAGTTGTAGTTGTTTTCTGTACCATATATTTGGCGACTCAGAATGGGTTGGATGGATTGGACCTGTTTTGGGGCTGTCACATTTCTTATAAGAGCTTAGGGATATGATCTCTGGCGTAGATCGGGGAATAGAACTAAGAGTGGAGAGATGAGTAAATCCTTCGCTAGTGTATCCTACCTAAGCTTATTTGTTGGTCTATCATAATATCGGGATATTATGTGATATGTTAATTTGTTCAATTAACCCTTGTTTTGAAGCTGTATTCTTGAATGATATCTAAAATACAAGAGATGAGCAATGGAGAAGTCATGAGTACAGAGAAGATGGAAGCAAGGTATTCTCAACTCTTTGAAATACCAGGTACGTACATCAATTTCGAGGACAAAATTTCATAAGGAGGGGAGGTTGTAAGACCCTAACTTATTATAAATAAAATCGAATTTCCTCTAATTATTATTATGAATAATAATGTGTTAAATTGATATAATATTTTGGTTATGGGTGAAATGTGAAAATTTTGCAAAATAAACAAGTGGTTATAAAATAATCATTGTTGTCGGAGAATATTCATTTGGTCGTGGAATTTTCTTGTTGTCGGGGAATATTCGTACGACGGCGTTGTCATTAGTGGGCCCCATAACAGAATAACTGTCGGATAAAGAAAACGACAAGTTTGAATTTTTATAAATAAAGTCGTAGTTGTTATCGTTAACACTGTTGGAATACCCGGTGGTTGAAATACAGTAATATGCGTCGATGCACAGTATTTTTGAATTATTGATTCTTATGTAAGAAGGCACTACTTATTACAGTAATTACTGTTCAATATTTTATTTAATTAGTTCAATAATTGCTGCGTTAATATTTTATATTATTGTTATTTTAATAATTGTCACTGCATAGTATTTCCCAATATCAGATCAATAATTCATATTAGTTGAATAATATTATTAGATAGCATTATTGGCAATGTTTAGAAAGTTCTGTCAAGGAGAGGTTTGGTCACCTAATTGCGCGTCAGTAAGGAGAAATCGTTATTGGAAAGCCCCCTCTTTCCTGGGAACTGACTGGTTGTCATAATTGTGATTCTGTAATATTATTTGAGAATAATTAATTATTTATTTATATGATAAGGAAATATTTATTTGATGCAGATATAAATAATGAATTTATTTATGTGGTTATAAATGAAGAAATTAATGTTGAGGTGTTTTATCAGTATTTTGTCGAATTGGAGGTATTAAAAGATCAAATCGGTGTTCTTACAGCTTTATTATGTGAGTTATAATATTTAATATGACCGTTGGATCATTGTGATTTTTGGATATGTTATACATTTATAAGTTGAGTATATGTTCACAAATTTTGAACCGTTAAAAATGAACGAATGATTTGTTATGAATTTTAAGAGGTGACTTATTCAAAAATTAGGTTTATAAATGATTTTGGTGGAAAATTCTAGAAATGGGTGGGCCCCACTTTTGATTGTTGGGGAAGATGGATGATTTTTGGTGGGTGGAATAGTAGCAGGTAAAGCCATCAGGTAGCAGGTCAAGTCTGCTTCGATGTGCTAACATTTTCCTATAAATAGAGGGCTAAGTTAAAATTGAAA
Source organism: Panax japonicus (assembly GCA_020205505.1). Lineage (NCBI taxonomy): Eukaryota > Viridiplantae > Streptophyta > Magnoliopsida > Apiales > Araliaceae > Panax > Panax japonicus. The sequence goes on along the minus strand of CM035101.1, from coordinate 17,657,542 downwards.
ATCACACCAAAATTCATAAGTTTTCTCTCTTTTTCTCTCTAGATTATCGAGTGTATTTTGTGAGTATTTAGATAGTTGGTGAGTTGCTATTCATCAGTGCAAGTTTCCTTCAGCGTCATATCCGATATCTAGTCAGAAGTGCTTCTCTTTTGAGGTAAGGGATATTAAGGGATGTAATATTCTTCAAAATGATGTTATTCTTTCAATATCATTATACTGACATGTTGGTATGGATCTTATTGTGGAATTTCTACCTTTTTGAGTCAGGGTTACTATTCACGTATACGGCACTATTCATGTATATGGCACTATTCATGTATATGACACTATTTACGTATATGACATTATTTACGTTTATGGTACTGTGTATGAATACGGAGTACTATTCACGAGTTACTATTCATGACAAAAATTAGTTTCTTTTTCTGACAAAATTATCATTGATTTATGATTGTTGCTCTTGAAAATAAATGCAGTTGTTGATCATATTGTTTTTATTATCATATATAACATTTTATAACCCTGATGTTGAATTTCTCTTTCTCTTGAGTGTAAAGATGGGTAAAATATTGGTATGATCGTGACTGATGAATATCTTTTGCCTGTAGTGCAAAGATGAATTGTTAACTGGTATGATCATGACCATTGAATTTATAATTGAATATCTTTAGCTTAAGTGTAAAGATGAATTGATTAACATGGTTATAATTATTATTTATATACATTCTGAAATGATTATATATTTCTTTGAGATATGAATATATTTGGCCTGTAGTGCAAATATGAACTGTTGAGGAATATCTTTGGCCTGTAGTGCAAAGATGGATTATTGATGAATATCTTTGGCCCGTAGTGCAAAGATGACTTGTTGTTGAATATCTTTGGCCTATAGTGCAATGATGATTTGTTGATGAATATCTTTGGCTCGTAATGCAAAGATGACCTGTTGTTGAATATCTTTGGCCTGTAGTGCAAAGATGACTTGTTGATGAATATCTTTGGCCTGTAGTGCAAAGATAAATTTATTAGTATGATTATGAACATGAACTGTGATTTGGTATAACCATGATCTTTGATGTTTCAGGTGATGAAAATTATCTTTTTCCTAGATGTGAAAAAGAATTTAGAACTACAATTATGATTATGAGTTATACATGTGATTTTGGACAGGAATTGTTGATTGATGTTACAGGGATAAAACATTGTTGATGGATTTTTCACATGGATAAGATAATAGACTTTATGGTCTATTTGACTCTTCTAATGGATTGCTCGTTCTGCTGCAACTATGGTTGAAAAGTTTTATCAACTACCATATGTTCTAAATCTCTGATTTATTACTAATGAAGGCTATTGATAATTTAATTATCTTTAGTCATTATATTCTTTATTGGGCTAGTTGTGCTCACCCTTCTGTTTCACAATTCCTTTCAGGTGATAAGAGTGTAGCTGGGTCGAGCGGGGGTAACAGAGGAATAGAACGGTGGTCATCATTTAGTAGTTATATTTGGTGAATCAAATAGGGTGAGGCGAACCCAATGTTGGAAGGGTGTTTTGCCACTATCATACAAGATGTCTAATGACATACAACCTCGTGTAATCATAAGACAGGGTTGTGCTCATCCACTTGCTGAGTATATCTACGAGCACTACCTATATAATCTTGGTGTTTGGTTGAAGTATAACTCTCAATTAGAGACAGTGGAGATAATGATATGTCAAGAGAAGACTCACCATTAGAAAGAATATAATAGTAATCTTCTTGTTTTTCTTAGGGGTCTATTAGGTCAACCAAGGATAATTTTGTGGACATATGATATCTATCACAACCTAGAAGTATGGCCTCCCATGTATAAAGGTTTCCTTGAGCACTTCCTAAAGATTTTAATTTCTAAAACAGTTTTTGACTATACCTTTATGTAAGGTGTCATTGTGACGTGCTATCCAAGGTTGGGATGAGAGTTACTGTTGGTATATATTTGTATCCAAACTCACAGCATATGTGTTGTTGTATTTTACACGATAATTGTTGTAATAAAGTTGTAGTTGTTTTCTGTACCATGTATTTGGCGACTCAGAATGGGTTGGATGGATTGGACCTGTTTTGGGGCTGTTACAATTATACTCAGTTGGTTAAAGTTTTGACTTCTATACTCTATGAAATTAGTGGAATATCCTTGATATTTGAGCTTCATCTAGTATCTTTTCATGGAAATATTCTTATGAGCATTCTTGAATTTTACTCTATAAAAAAGTATCGTGTTGACAATTTGGACGTTATTAGTTCCTGGATAACTTAATTTTTGAACTTGTTTTTATTGAATTCTTATATCATTGTCATCATCCTCATGTTTATATTATGTTGAAAGTCATATGTTTCCTGTAGTGCATAAATGGACTTGGTATGATTCTGACCAGGGATTATTCGGTGTAATCATGACCATAATGTTACAAATGATATGGGAAAAGTCCTCATTCGCCCGTAGTGCATTGATGGACAGTTGTTGGCAAGATCATGACCATTAATGAATACACAAATATTCTTGGCCCGTAGTGCATAGATAATTGTGGTCGTGATACTAAAGAATATCCTTGGCCGTAATGCAGGGGTGATACGATGATGTGGATTATTTATTATGCTGAGTCCCAGCGATAAAAGTGATGAAAAACCTTTTAAATCTTAAAAGATAGTAGATTTTATTCTCTACTTGACTCTTTTAATGGATTGTTTGTTCCGCTACAGTTAAACTTGATGTTTGTTATATTTTATCAGTTTAACACTGTTGAAGGTTTACGATAATTTATTATGTATTAGCTTAGTCATAATATTTCTTACTGACTAGTTGAGCTCATCCCTTTTGCTTTCATTGTTCTCTTTAGGAAATGAGAACGTAGCGGGACTAGTCGGGGAACGGAGTGACGGTCCAGAGGATAGCATTAGTAGTCCTCACTATTCTATTAAATTGCGTGTTAATAAATGTAATGAGGACTTATTTTGAGTTTGAATACTGTCTAGAAGACAATATTTGTATTAAAACTCTTAGCTCATGTTGTATATTTAAGGTTGTATTTGTACTCTGTACCATGTATTTGGCGACTCAAAATAGGTGATGTATACCTATTTTTGAGGCGTCATAGTTGGTGTCAAAGCTTAGGGATATGATCTTTGGCTAAGATGTGAGACTAAAACTAGAAGGGGAGAGACGGGGAATTCCTTCGCTAGTATGACCTACATAAGTTTATTTGGGATTTAATTGGTCGGTTAGAGTATAGGGATAATATGTTACTTGTTAATTAACCCTTGTTTTGTGGCAGTATCTGAAAATGACATCCGAGAATGTTGAGAATAGGAATGGAGCACAGGAGACTATTGAGTCTCCACAGATCAATAATCAGGATAATGTGCATTAGGAAGGCGACAATCCTCAGGCAAAAAACAACACTGACTAGATGACGAACGATGGAATGTTCAGAGGCTTTATATAATTCATGCAACATCAGGAAAGAGCGGTTCCTGTCCAAAATGCAAGTGGAAACACTGAAAACTCTTGGACGGTTACCGCTAAACAGTTCAAGAAGCCACTACAAGAAAATCCTCTAACAGCGACCAAAACCATCAGCGACCGCACCTTTTGGTCGCATAAAGTATTATTAGCGACCGACATTAACTACCACCCTTGAATTTGGTCACTAGAGTATGTTAGCGATCGAACCCGATAGCTATATGGTCGCAGGTTCATTTTTACCTCCTAAAAAATTGGCACGAAATGTTGGCGCGTTAGTTGTTTGTGACCACTCACCATCAGCGACCGCAGGCGGTCGCAGATAGCGGTCGCGGATCTATTACAATTAACCAGTTCCAGTTCATCACTCTCGATCGACAGAAGAAAAAAAAGAGGGAGAAAAGAATAAGGAGAAGATGGAGAAGGGGGAGAAGAGAAGAGGGAGAAGAGGGGAAAACCGCCGCCGCCTCCATCACCACCACCACAGCCACCGTCGCCACCATCACCACCAACCCAGCAGCCACCGATGCCACCGCTACCTGCACAGGTAAGAAAATCAATGACATTTTCTGTGGAGAACTGCACAAATTTTCTCCTTCTCGTATATCTAATTTAATTAGGCACAATTTTTTATTTTATCTTTTTGTATTTTATTGCACTCCCCACATCTCTTGCGACCTAATTCTATCAGCCTGACCTAGCATTATATGAAAGTTGCTGATTTTACAATTTTTCATGTGTTTATGATGTATGTATTTCAGTATTTGTATGTAGTAATTATGTTTATGTATAAGAGTTTCTAAAATATTTGTAGGTTTTTGGAGGTTATTGAGATGTTTATTTTTTAAATGTTATTCATATGATGCCACTGGATGTCTTGAGAATAAATCTGCTGCCAAGTTAAGATTATGATTTGAAGGGAGTTGACTGTAAGTTAAAATATTTTACGTAAACAAATTTAAGTCACATTCATAAAACACTAACACTTACGTATGCTTGACATCTATTTGACTTGCTTGTCTTGAATTTGCTTATTTTATATATAGTTCTTCCACAACTTCTTTCTTGAATTCCATTGAGGGGGCATTAATGTATATTGATGTGTGACATAACCAATTTTTTGGGGAAATTCCTGATAATTGGTTGCATTTAACAAATTGTCATTTCCTTCCGAGAATAGAATATAAAACTATAATGTAACTATTTAATTATGGAGTTAAATGAGCTTGCTTACCATTTGGTTCCTTTACGTCTGTTTAGTGACTTAGTGGTGTCATTAATATATAATAAATAATTAAATATATTAATTATTATTATTTATTATATATGATATTTAGTAAATATAGAAAATTAATCAATTTATCTATTAAAAAAAATTAAACTTATTTGTATAATATTTACTTTATACAATTCAAATAAATACAAAATCTATTTATATAAAAAAGATATTAAATCATGATTATAATTCAAAAATGAATACTCAAGAGTAATGAAATCAAACACAAATAATAAACATCTCTAGCATAAATCGACGCCTGACTTTGAATGAAACATAAGTCCAACTCACAGTCTAATCAAAGGTTATGGAGATAATTAAGAGAGTACTAGTTTCTAACATGAATGACACACTTCTTCTTTCCCAAATGTCCTATGTAGAAGAATTTTTGTTGTGTTCAGATATGGACCAAGAGCATATCTGAACTCTAAAAGTTATATGCTTACAAGTATGCTCAAGTTATATGCTTACAAGTATGCTTAAGTCATATGTTAACATTTATAAAGTTGTCTATAGTAGGTACCGTGGAATCATGGACCTCTATTCAGACCGTAGTTGGATGGAACGACGAAAATCAAGTGCCCAGATAGGTGCTACAGCTGAATTTAGAGCTGGTTGCCAAGTGTTTTTGGAGTATGTGTATAGTCACCCGGAATGTATGAATGGTAAGTTGCAGATACGATGTCCATGTTTGAAGTGTAAGAATGTAAATTATATGGACAGAGACATGGTAAACTATCATTTACTTGTTTCTGGGTTCATGAGAAATTACGAAGAATGCTGGTGGGCACATGGGCATAGAAGAGGTGCTGACATCACACAAGTACACAATTCGGGCAGTAGTACTCATTGTATGAATGAAATGGTTCATGATATTGCAGGGCAAGATTTTTTTTGGGAGCAAGGTAGAGAACAACCTATGAATTCTGTTGCCAAAGACATCTTTAAGTTGTTAGACGAGGGTAGCGAGCCATTATGGCATGGTTGCACCAAACACACTACATTGTCTGCAGTGGCGACATTACTTAACATCAAGGTTGATCATAACATGAGCCATGAGTGTTTTGAGTCGCTCTTGAAGGCCATTAAGAGTATGTTGCCTGAAGGTGAGAAATTACCTGGTAACTATTACTTTTGAAAGAAAATGGTGAAGAAGTTGGGTCTTGGATACCAAAAGATCGATGCATGTCCCAATGATTGCATGTTGTTTTATAAGGAAAATGAACAGATGACAAAATGCACGTTTTGAAGTCATGATCGGTTTAGGCCTAATAAAGAGGGTGTCACTACAAAAAAATCAAGTATACCATTTAAGATTCTAAGGTATTTTCCAATAACACATCGGCTAAAAACATTGTACATGTCTTCAAGAACAGCTGAACATATGAGTTGGCATGCGAAATCTCCAGCTAAAGATGGAGAACTAAATCATCCCACATATGAGTTGGCATGCGGTCGTTGATAAGCCTTTTTGTTATAGTGAGCTGGGACCACCGGAGTTTATTGGAGAGCCAAAACCACTTAAGGTGGAAGCATGGATAAAGCAGATCACCAAGATATTTGATGTCTTGGGATGCTCCGAGGAGCAAAAGGTGCCATTTTCCACCTTTATGTTACGAGGAGAGGCAAATAACTGGTGGGAAGCGGTAAAACGTACTCAACCTGCCGCACTAAAGATGTCTTGGAAGAAGTTCCAAGAACTATTCAACGACAAGTACTTTCCTGAAAGTATTCGTCACATGAAAGAGGTAGACTTCATCAAGCTGGAGTAGAATAACATGACCGTGTCGCAGTACGAAGACAAGTTTACCGAGTAGTCCCGATTTGCGTCCCACTTAGTTGATAATGAAGAGAGAATGACACAAATTTTTGTAAGAGGTTTGAAGCCGGAGATACGTCAATATCTTATTTCTCATAAACTGTGTATGTATTCAGATGTTGTAAATAGGGCTCAGTTAGTGGAGCGCGATAATGAGTCAATACAACCAAAAGAGAGCAGCCGGCAAAATGATTATACCAGTGAGAGCAGTCATCGAAGCGGTGACAACAAGCGTAGAAGGAATCAACATGCCAGAAATGGTAACCACTTTGGTGGTAATCAGGGCCAAAACAATAAGAATGGACATTTAAAGAAGAGGAGATTCAACAATGATGGAAAGACGTCAGCACTAGCACCCGTTGTTAAGGAAGGAGAACGACCACCTATCATATGATTCAAATGCTGGAGGGGAAGGACACATCAATCCAAACTGCGCGATGCCATCCAAAGCATGTTATAATTATGGAAGAGAAAGTAACTTAGCTCGATTTTGTCATTCATCGAAGACAAGTTCAACTAGGATGGATGCACCAAATGCCGTCCTAGAAAAGTCAAAACCGGTAGTGCAAGGGAGAGCGTTTGTTGTGACTTCCCAAAAAGTAAGGAACCCGAACGAGGTCATCACGAGTAAGCTTATCATAAACTCTAGCGAAGTCTATACCTTATTTGATACCGGTTTTACCCATTCTTTTATTTCTCCTACTTGCGCTCAACGATTAAACTTGACTCCAGAGAAATTAGACTTTGACTTATCTGTGGAAACTCCATTGGGAGAAACCTTCATTACATCCACTGTTTATAAGTCTTGTTTGGTTCAAATCTGTACCCTCACATTACCTGTTGATCTTATTTCATTGAAAATACTTGCATTTGATGTGATTCTAGGGATTGATTGGTTAACTACTCATCATGCTAAAATTGATTATTTTCGTAAGGTTGTTAGCTTTCATATTCCTAATCAACCTATTATGCAAATTCAAGTGACCAAACCATTAAAATAAATCATGGTCATCTCAAGCCATAAAGCTAGTCGTTTATTGAAAAACGGATGTCAAGCTTTCCTAGCTCATGTCACGGATCTAAACAAAAATACGTCAGTTTTGAATGATATTTCTATTGTTAATAAATTACATGACGTATTCCCTGAAGAACTTCGTGGCCTACCCCCAGAGCGTGAAATTGAATTTTGTATCGTCCTTGAACCCGGTATAAAACCCATTTCCAAAGCCCCATATCGAATGGCTCCTGTTGAACTTTAGGAGTTAAAGACCCAATTGCAGGAATTGTTAGACATCGGTTTTATTCGTTCTAGTACGTCTCCTTGGGGTGCTCATGTTCTATTCGTGAAGAAAAAAGATGGGAGTATGCGACTTTGTATTGATTATCGGGAGTTGAATCATGTCACCATCAAAAATAGGTACCCATTTCCATGTATCGATGACCTGTTTGCCTAGTTGGAGGGAGCCAAATTCTTTTCAAAGATTGATCTTCGTTCTGGATATCACCAATTGAAGATTAGAACTGATTACATTCCAAAGAAGGCTTTCAGAACTCGGTATCGGGCATTATAAATTCCTAGTCATGTCCTTTGGATTGACTAATGCTCCTGCTGCTTTAATGGATATGATGAACCGAGTATTGGAGGAATATTTGGATCACTTTGTGGTCGTCTTTATTGATGACATCCTTATTTATTCCAAAAGCCATGAAGATCATGAGCAACACTTGAGGCTGATACTCCAAAAGTTTCGTGAATACAAGCTTTATACCAAGTTGAAGAAATGTGAGTTCTGGCTTGAGGAAGTAGAATTCCTTGGGCACGTAGTATGAAGTCATGGAATATCAGTTGACCCAACAAAGATTGAAGCTATTCAAAGCTGGGAGAAACCCAAATCAGTGACCGAAGTACGTAGCTTTCTCGGCTTAGCTGGTTATTATCGGAGATTCATGGAAGGATTTTCTCGAATCGCTACTCTATTAACTCAGCTAACTCGAAAAGATATAAAATTCGGTTGGAGCGAGGAATGTGAGAAGAGTCTTCAAGAACTCAAGAGGAGACTCATTTCAGCACCTGTTCGGACAATACCATCTGGCTCGTAGGGATTTGTCATCTATAGTGATGCTTCAGGTAAAGGGTTAGGATATGTTCTCATGCAACATGGGAAAGTCATAGCCTATGCCTCAAGACAACTCAAAGAATATGAGAGAAATTATCCTACTCATGATCTAGAGTTGGCAGCTGTTGTCTTCGCACTTAAAATTTGGAGGAATTACTTGTATGGAGAGAAAGTGGATATCTTTACGGATCATAAAAGCCTCAAATATTTCTTCACTCAAAAGGAACTCAACATGCGACAATGACGTTGGCTTGAACTGTTGAAAGATTATGATCATACCGTCCAATATCATCATAGAAAAGCGAACGTGGTAGATGACGCATTGAGTAGAAGTTCATATTCAAGTACGAGTGCGATATTGTCAACGTAAAGGCCCATTTTGTGTGACTTCCAAAGGATGGAGATAGAGTTAAAGACTCCAGGGACCCATGTGATGATGGCGAATATACGAGTAGAACCGACTTTAATTGATAAAGTTAAAGCTACTCAAGCTACAGACCTGTAGCTGATGCGTATGAGGAAGAAAGTGCAGGAAGGTGCTATGCCGGAAGCAAAAATCGATGAAGAATGAATACTTCGAGTCAACTCCAGAATTTGTGTTCCTAACGACCCTAATTTAAAGTATAAATCATGATGGAAGCGCACAACACACCGTTTGCAATCCATCCTGGGAGTACCAAAATGTATCGAGATCTTCGTCATACATTTTGGTGGAGCAATAAGAAGAGAGAGATAGCGATGTTTATCTCGAGGTGTTTAACTTATCAACGAGTCAAGGCAGAGCATCAAGTACCAAAAGGTTAATTGCAACCACTTGAAATTCCAGAATGGAAGTGGGAGCACATTACCATGGATTTCGTTACTGGTCTTCCCAAGGTTTTTCAAGGCATAGATGCGATTTGGGTCATTGTTGATAGATTGACCAAGTCTGCTCATTTCTTACCTATACGTCTTGCTCGTATGTACATAAACGAGATTGTAAGACTGCATGGTATGCCAGTATCCATCGTTTCTGATCTAGACCCAAGGTTCACTTCACGATTTTGGGTTAGTTTGCAAAAAGCTATGGGCATAGATTTATGATTTAGCTCTGAATATCATCCTCAAACGGACAGGCAATCAGAAAGGACTATTCAAACTCTGAAATATTTATTAAGACTCTGTGTAGATTTATTAAGACTCTGTGTCCTTGACTTCAAGGGAAGTTGGGACAAGTTCTTACCATTGGTGGAGTTTTACTACAACAACAGTTATCAAGCAAGCATTGGCATGGCTCCATTTGAAGCATTGTATGGAAGAAAGTGTTGTTCTCCAGTATTCTGGGATGAGGTGGGTGAAGCAACGTTGTTGGGACCGGAGTTGGTACATATGACTACTGAAAAGATTCAAATGATCCGACAACGTATAAAAACCTCACAAAATCGACAAAAGAGTTATGCTGATCTTCATCGAAAGGACGTGGAATTCGATATTGGAGATCATGTGTTGTTACATGTTGCTCCATGGAAAGGAGTTACGAGATTTGGAAAGAGAGGAAATCTCAATCCTCGATTCATTGGCCCATTTTTAATCCTTGATCGAGTAGGAACTGTGGCCTATAGACTCGCTTTACCGCCAAGTATGTCTCGTGTTCATAACGTTTTTCATGTATCCATGTTATGTAAATATGTGAAAGACCCGAACCTCATTATTGAGTTAGAACCGGATGAAATAGCGGAAGATTTAACATATGAAGAGGTTCCTGTTCAAATTTTGGATAAGAAGGAACACATTCTACGCTCCAAGGTTATATCTCAAGTCAAAGTTTTGTGGAGAAACCACGATGTTGAGGAAATGACTTGGGAGTTAGAATCTGAAATGAAATCAAGGTATCCTTACCTCTTCGACATACTAGGTACGTACCTTAATTTAAAAGGCAAAATTTCGTAAGAAGGGGAGGTTGTAAGACCCCAACTTTTATAAATAAATATGAATTTTCTATAAATATCATTTTTGAATATTATGGAGTAAATTTGATATAATGTTATAGTTGTAGGTAATATTTATAAATTTTGTAAAGTACGCAAGTTGTTATATAATATTCAATTGGTCGGGGAATATTCGTTTTAACAGAGAATATTCGTATAACAGCACAATCATTGGTGGACCACACAACGGAATTATTGTCGGATTGAGAAAAAGACAAAAATACTTTATAAATATAACGGCAGAAGTTTTACTGTTAACTGTTGAAACACCCGGTGTTAAAAATACAGTAATACGCATAGTTGGATAGTGGCACACGTTATTGATTATTGATGCTTACGTGAGAAGTCACTCAGTTTTGTTCAATTATTGTTACAGTAATTGCTGTATAGTATCTCATGTTATTTGATTCAATTAATGTCGATATTTTATATATTATTAAATTAATAATTGAGACGACAAAGTTATTAAAATTATTATTTGTAATATTAACGATGTCTAGAAGTTCTATCAAGGAGAGGTTTGGTTACCTAATTATGCGCCAATAGGGATAAATCATTATTGGAAATCCCCCTCTTTCCTGGGAACGACCTGGTCGATAAATATTGTGAATTATAATAATAATGATGATAAATGTTGTTAAAAATATTGAAGGAATTTTTATAAAGCATTTGATATAAATTTTGCTTATTTTATGGACCCCCCATTTATCCATTTTCAAAATAACCGATATAAAGTTATTCATTATATATATACGGATGACTTGAATGTTTAAGGGGGGGGGGGACTTTTATAATAATGGTATATATATATATATATATATATATATATATATATATATATATATATATATATATATATATATATAGAATCACGAGACTTCTGTTGAATCACAAGGGGGTGGAAATACCAAGCTATGTATATATATATATATATATATATATATATATATATATATATACATATTAATGATATATATATATATATTATATAAAGTTTTGTTTTATTAGAATATTTTATGGACCGTCCGATTAAAAGTAAATCAATCTGGACCGTTCATGGATTAGTTACTATTCAGTCCATTCTTTCATAAATAGAAGCTCATTCCTTCATTATTTCGTACGAATTCACTGAAACTCTAGAGAGAGAAAACTATAGAGAGAAAGAAGAAAAGTGTTCTGCTACTTCACTACTTCTATATCCAGTACTCTTCTTTCTAAGGTAAGGGATATTATTTATTGTACTCGTAAGGGGTATTATTTCTTTTTTTCGTCTTCATGAAGAGAGCTTCTATTATTCCATTCTTTATTATTCCGTTGGAACATCCTGTTTATGCTTTACGCATGACCTGGTTCCGTTATTTACTATTCTGTTGGAATATCATGTCTGTACTTTACTCATAACCTGGTTCCGTTATTTATTATTCTTTTGGAATATCTTGTCTGTGCGTTTACGCATGACCTGATTCCATTATTTATTATTCTGTTGGAATAACCTATTTGTGCGGTCTATCGCATGCATGGTGATTTCTTTTGTTATTCCATTCTTTATTATACTCAGTTGGTTAAAGTTTTGACTTCTATACTCCAGGAAATTAGTGGAATATCCTTGATATTTGCGCTTCATCTAGTATCTTTTCATGGAAATATTTATTTGAGTATTATTGAATTTTACTCAACAAAGAAGTAGCATGTTGACAATTTGGATGTTATTAGTTCCTGGATAAATTAATTCTTGAACTTGTTTTTATTGAATTCTTATATCATTGTCATCATCCTCATGTTTATATTATATTGAAAGTCATATGTGGCATGTAGTGTATAGATGGACTTGGTATGATTCTGACTAGGGATTGTTCGATGTAATCATGACCGTAATGTTACAAATGATGTGGAAAAAGTCCTCATTGGCCCGTAGTGCATTGATGGACAGTTGTTGGAATGATCATGACCATTAATGAATACACAAATATTATTGGCCCGTAGTGCATGGATAATTATGGTCGTGATACTAATGAATATCATTGACCGTAGTGCAGGGGTGATTCGATGATGTGGATTATTTATTAAGCTGAGTCCCAGCGATAAAAGTGATGAAAACCCTTTTAAATCATAAATGATAGTAGATTTTATTCTCTACTTGACTCTTTTAATGGATTGCTTGTTCCGCTGCAGTTAAACTTGATGTTTGTTATATTTTATCAGTTTAACACTGTTGAAGGCTAACGATAATTTATTCTGCATTATCTTAGTCATAATATTTCTTACTGGGCTAGTTGAGCTCACCCCTTTTGCTTTCATTGTTCTCTTCAGGAAATGAGAACGTAGCAGGGACTAGTCAGGGAACGGAGTGACGGTCCAGAGGATAGCATTAGTAGTCCTCACTATTTTGTAAAATAGTGTGTTAATAAATGTAATGAGGACTTATTTTGAGTTTGAATACTGTCTAGAAGATAATATTTGTATTAAAACTCACAGCTCATGTTGTATATTTAAGGTTGTATTTATACTATGTACCATGTATTTGGCGACTCAAAAAATGTGATGTATACCTATTTTGGGGGCGTCACACCTTGACCCTTAACCACATACTGAACACGTATAATAACATTTACACAGAACATATTCACTTATTCCCTTAATCCTGAATAATTCACCTAAATCCTTCACAGAATTTTGAAATCCTCAAAATTCCTTCTCAAAAATATCAAACTCATACACTTATTTTCTTTCTAGGTTCTAATATTGAACCTTAAATCAATTTATTAATTTTTAAAAATAATATTCAAATTTTCAGTTTATCATACTTATGTTTTGCCTCTTTGATTATTTTGATCAAGTGATGGCACATCCGAATCAAAATTATCAAAGTTAAGTCCAACCTAGCACTTCCATATATTCAAAAGAGAAAAAATATTGTCCTTGTGGTGACACAACAAAACAATATTGTTCAATTTTCTTTTATAAGCATCAAATGTGATAAATTAACATCTTAAATACTTAATACTTGCCTTTTGGTGACACAAAAAACTCATATTAAATATTTAATACTCTATTAATTTTATCATGCTAGAAGGCAACGTTCGATATTCTAAATATCTTTGAATGCTTAAGACTTAATATATAAAAACTTTTAGTGGTTTGTTAGCATTTGTTTCATCTTGTTTAGCGCGTATGCACCCATATATATATATATATATATATATATATGTTTGCATAATATATATATATATATATAATATTAGCATGCAAATATAGAATACAATATTCTTTCCGGATTGATTATGGACTTTTATTGTAGTTTGGTTCACTAGAGCCACAAAGTGAACCAAAAAGTCAAACCCTAGGGTGCAAGAATTAACATTTAAATATAACTATTACATTTAAACCCGAGCTCCATTACAAACGGGTCTTCAAGCGCTTCTTGCACATTGACCTCCGGTTCTCTAAGAAATTCTAACTAATCCTATTACATAAACTATTTAATTTAAAAAGAAACATTGATCAACAGTCAAGGGGAAGTATATAGGAGAGAGATATAATTTACATCAAGAAGAAAATCAGAAAAGATGAGGAACGCATACCCCCATTTAATAAAACCCATTCATTCAAGCATCTAACCAAAATAAATCCAATCACATTGGTCAATATCAACCCCATTTATTATCATACATATCACCATATGCATCAATAAATAAAACATTCAACTTTTGAATGATAATCATTTAATATATATATTGATATCGATTTAATAGGCAAATTTAATTAGCATCAATTTAATTTTTGATTTAAAATAAACACTTTTATTTAATCAATATGAAATTATATTCTAAATACAAAATAAACAACTTTATTTTAATTTAGAATTTATGGAAAAACATGAAATCTAATTTTTAATTTAAATAAACTTTTTATTTTAATTAGAAATCAAATTTTATGAATAAAATAATTTTTATTCCTTTCTGGGTACTGGCGCTGCAGAGCCCTAAATGAACTGGGTTTGGGCACTGCAGCCCTGTATCAGCCCATTTTCAAAAAACCAGTCCTTTCACCTTGACCCGTATTGAAAACCTACCCGGCACTGCAGCGCGCCGTTTTCTAAGTAAATCGACGCTGTAGCGCCAGTTCGTAGACACTGTTTTCCAGTTGGCAAATTCTATAGTTTTTTTTTCCAAAAACTCAATTCTTTGCTAACAATTGTGCTCAGAAAATTTTTATAAAACACATATTATATATATATATATATATATATATATATATCAAATCTAAGCAATTAATAACAACATAAAGGTTTGGCTCTAATACCACTGTTAGGTTTTATGAAAATCATAGACGCAATCAAATTGCATAATATAGCGGAAGCAAGGCAAAATCAAATTTTAAAATTTTTATTAAACCAAATACCCGGATCATACTTTATGCATATTATTAATCAGAACAAAGAACAAGGTGTTATAGAATCATACCCTTGTTGGTACGAGCTTCCACATGTACGAGTTCAACTCTTACTTCTCCGCGATCTCCTTGAATCTCCGGATTTATTCTTTCTTTTGATCAACATTAGCCACCCAAGCATTTTGCCTCTAGAGGTGATCCACCAAGTAAGAACAAAAATCAAGAAGAAGGGTGTTTTAGCTACAACCCTAGTTTTCTATCTTTGTAGAAAAGGGGGCGTACTCTCCAACTATTGGAATCACGTATATATAATATATGATATAAGACTTCTCTTATAAAGATATAAGGTAACCCTATTTAATTAAAATAAGGTATTATTTATTTAATTAAATTCCTTTAATTAATTAGGCTCCCTAATCTTATTAAGGATAATTAATTAAACTCATTTAATTAATTTTGCCTTCTAATCCTATTAAGAATAAATGAGAGTACTTATATTAAAATTAATTCCTAAACTCTTTTGGAAATTAAAATAATAATAATTATAATAATATTAATAAGACTCATCTTATTAATTTATATTTAATATTTTGAAAATATTAAATAATAAATATTAAGCTATTTAATTTACTCTATTACCATAGATTAAATTAAATACAATTAACATATAATTATGATTATGATATTAACTTCTTAAATAATTATTCTTCCTTTTATGGTGTGATCCTTTAGATTCTCCAAATTAAACCAGTTGTGAATAATCAATTAGAACAATTCTAATCTTATTATAATAAATAAATTAAACTATTAATTTATTTAAATAAATAATATTTATTCTACAATAGGGATAAGTCTCCCTAGTGATCAACGACTTTCCAGATAATATAGATTTCAACATTAATCATAAAAGAACCTTTGAGTAAATAGTTATCGTACAATTCAATCCTTCCACCATACAATGTCCCAATTAAATATAAGACATGAAATTTTTGTCAAATCTTATTTTATTTAATTATATGTATTTTGATTCCCAAATGCACAACTCTGAATGAATGCAAATTAGAAACTACTTTCTGATTTCATTCCACCTTGGCCAATGATTCTTGGGTTGTCATTTATCAAATCACATAAGACATTTCTCATCTTTTACTAGAAGTGGTAGATTCTTTATTGGTCATTCATTATCTCCTTATATAACTTATTACATCCAGAAGAAAGAGAGAAAGAAGGGAAGAGAGAGAAGATGAGAGAAGGAATGAACGGGAGAAAAGAAAAATTCAAATTTTTCTTCAATAACTCCCACCCCTCACCTACACTTAAAAACTAAAAGAAAAGATGGAGCAAGAAGATAGAGCATGGAAGAGAGCTTCAATGATTGATGGAAGGATGTGTATAAAGATTCATATGTAAAATTAGGCAAAGAAGAAGATGAACTAAGAAGGTAATCCTACAACCATTTCAATATTTTTTAGTTTTGTTTGGTTGTATAAATGATGTTGGATGATTGAATTAGAGACATGGAGATTAGTTTTGGTTGTGCAGAGTTTTAAGGAGTGATTTCTATGTAGAAATCTGGGTTGATCCATGTCTAAAAAGCTATGAAATTCGTGTTTTAAGTTATGCCCACTACATATTTAATAAAATGCTTGAATGGGAAAATTTGTTAAAAACCTAATAAATAGCTAAAATAGTGAGCTAAGGAACATTTAAACATGTATTAGGATATAACCCAAATGGATTGGGTGAGTCAAAGTGAGTTCAAAAGTTATTTTGAATAAGATGAACAAACTAAGCTTAGTTGAAAAATTAGGTGACATACAACTTTTGAGCCAATTTTCTGACTAATTAATGAATACGAAAAACTATTAATTTGTGGGGCTTTTGTAGAGGATGTTACAAGCTTTGTATATCATCAAGAATGACCTAATTCGGATAACGGATGACCAACTTATGAAGACTTGAAATAGGTGCGTCAAAATGGATAAAATTTGGAAAAGTTGGAAAATTGGCAAAATGACTGACCAATTCCATTCCTCCTAGCTCCTAGTGCATTGGCCTAGGCTAATTTGGGGTGCCTAGTGCGTTTGCCATGTGTTGGGCCAAAAGGCAGCTCAAACATCCTTTAGTAAAACAGACATAACATTTTTATATGAACTCCCGATTGACATGATTCAGGATGATTCAGAAAGATAACAAGTAGAACTACAACTTTTATTCTTAAGTTTTAAGATTTGAGTTTGGGATAAAGGCCTAAAATGGCCATTATTTGGACTGATGTGCATTTAGAGGCAATCAGAGGGCGTTGGGCATACACGTATGCAACGTGTGATGCTTTCGACGATAAAGGATATTATTTTAAGTTGTAAAACATGAACATTATAAAATATAATGATATTTAAAATTAATCAATGATAAATTAGATAAGTATATGACCATTTTGAGTATGCCAATCATTTGCAAAAGAGGCTTTTTGAGAGTGTGAGGAATGAACATCGAAATGTCGTGCGAAATGTTAATGAAATTAAAAAAACATTTCAATTCAAATGAAATGAACTTATAATATGTGGTATGGGGTTAATATAATCCAATAAGGATTGATGATTATGAGGGTCGTAACATTTTCGAACAACGTGACGCAGAGAGATGTTTTGGAGTTAATCTAGTTAATTAAACTATAATGCACAAACAAAATGAAATAAGAATTAATATATGTAAAACAATTTGAGCATCATTAAGTGACTAATTGGTATGTTTTAAATTAATTATGTATATAGGTTATTCGATGAGCTATGTAGCGTAAGCGGTAAAGGAGCATATAAGGAAAGTTCCCAAATTACTCAATCTTATATTTGAGCAAGATCTCCCACTTCGTATGATAATGTTCTTATAAAGGTTATATAATGTATTGATGTTCAAATTTATGCAATGCTTATATATATATATTATCTGAATTCTAATCGTATGCAAATCTTGTCATATGTTTTGATGTTTGAATTTCATTAGTTCATGAAATTCATTAGATGAAATCAAATGAATTATTCTATAAGAAATTCTTATTGATGTAGATGTGAATTATAATAATATTGAATTTTGATATATTGATGATGCCAAATCAAATTATTTGGGCTGTGACTATGACGCCCCCAAATCTGGGTAATTTCAACCCACATATATGGTGATACACGGTACTACTAACTATACATTCATTCTATTGAAAATACTATCAAAATGAGTGTATTTACTACAATATTATTACAATAATAATAAATCTTTCCCCAGGTTCTATTAACCAAAATGTGACGCCCACGAATTCGGACCGCCACTTGGTCACTCGAATACGGTTCGTCACGTGCTCATTGTAATACAATAATAACTAAAATCACGCATTCATAGCGGAAGATCTAATCTTGAATAATATACAATGATTTATTATAATTATTCCCTCAAATCTCGCAACCTGCAGTACTTAATAGATTACATAATAATATCGAATAAAGACTTATTACATAATCCTACTTAAGCTTAAACATATTCTGAAGACAGTCTTAATACAACATAACAATTTTTTTAACATAAAGGAACAAGCTAGTCTGTAGCCTTGTCTGTTCCGCCTTAATTGAAAGGTTTTAAATAAGCAAGAATGAGAACAAATTGCCCAGCAAGTAATATATAACAAGGGTGATGAGTATTATATCACGAGTTTGAAATATCAAAGTATAGTCTCCAAGATAGTTCAGAGCCTTAGAATAATATCATGAACAATGAGTATCAACAATTCTCGAATCAAATCTTTGGAATATGAAATGATAGTTCAGTATAGATCAACATATATATATATATATATATATATATGTATATATATATATGAATTCAAAGGCTATCAACGTATCGAACTGGATAAAACAATTTATACTTAGTAGTCACTAAGGACTATTGAACATCTACAAGAATTACCAATATAAAACTGATAACCAAAAAGAATTAAGTACGATGGATGATCAATCTACAATACTCTATGTTATACATAACACCACAATAATATTCACGCGTGTGTTTGGGCTTCCAACAATATACACTCCCCTTACCATAAGGGTTGTTCAACTTATTTTTCAAGATTTTCGCACCAGTTAATTGGTTTGGACTATTTTATAAACATGCATATAGTCTAGCCAAACCAAATGGCATAAAATATTTCACAATATTCAAGAACGATACCAAGTTTAACATGAATAATAGTTTTCACAAGAGTTTAAACATACCAGCTCAATTGAACGAGTAAGTAAGATAACTTGCATTCAAACAGATAAGGTTTAGATACTTGTTTACGATATATGTTGAATAAAGTAATGCAAGGGTTTAGGATACTTGTCCTAAGCGTAGTTTATCCACGTTAAGAAATCAACACTTTCGAATCCTATTTATAGTGTATTACAAGTATAGGATGCCCATTAGCTAAAACATTCATTACTTAAGCTTTATATGATTCAAGTATACACCTACAGTAGAAAATCAACTTATAGGTTTATAACGAAATCAAGTACCTAGTTATTTCATAAGCAAATTTAAAATGCCTAAGATTAAGACCTTTTTATCCACGAACTTTCATTATATAAGGAAAACACTATCTTATTACTTAATCATCACATATATACACGTATCAGTAGGGTGTAAACCATTTCTAGCAATGTAGGCATCATAAAAGCTAACTGTTCAAAATTAGATTGTCAAATTGCATGACTTTTGATTCCAGGACGGCGCAGCTGCGCCTTGGCTAAGCCAAGGGCCGGCGTAGCTGCGCAGCCCTCTGGCCAAGCCATGGCACTGTTTCCTTGTGGTTTCTGTTCCGCATGAACAAAATATTCACATATAACATATATTATCATGTTAAAGGTCCTTTCGTGTCTCTCAAGTCAAACTAGGTCCCTTCTTTCATAATATGGTTCTAAGTTGAACATTTCAACAAGCTAAGGACATTCAAGGTCATGAAACCATAAAATCTTACATGCTTAATTTTTAAACATATAAGGTAGTCATATAACTCATATTAGGCATGCTTATGAGTGTTCATATTGCATACATATAACTATTTTAGTTATTACTTTAAAAACATGCTTTATTTAGTCTTAACTTGATTTCACAACTCTTAACATAGTAGGCATATATATATATATATATATATATATATATATATATAATACATTAGTAAGTCTAAAAGTATCATCAAACATGTTCATAAATGTTAGATTCTAACTCTCAAAGTAGCATGTTAACATTCACGTTCAAGTTCGTATTTTCGTCAGTAAAGATTACTAATAAGTCCAACATGTTCATGCTTTCTTACTAATCATATAAACACATGTTAACGAGTTATTCATGCATTTCTAAACCATACCAACACGCTTTCAAAGTCAGTATATAAACATGACATGTATATATATCAAGTTCATTTCTAAAGTTCTAAATTCATTTTAAACTATACGTTTTTGTTCATCATGTATACTAATCTAGTAAAACATGCTCACATTGTGTTACTATACTTATATATTTGAAATCAATCATGTGTATGAATCACTAAGTCCCGAACTTGTAGAATATGAATTACTTCAAAGTTAGTTTTCAAAACCATAAGTTTTTATTACAAATCTCTCACTAAGATATGTTGATTACTTCATACTACATAAGAAAGCTCTATATCTTAGCTATACCCTTTTTTAGGTGTATATCAAAGTCTTGATATCAAGTTCACAACACATAGTCTAACAAAAATCAGTAACTGATTATGAGGTACGGCGCAGCTGCACTGCACCCTAGTATAACCAAGGCGCAGCTGCGCCATGCGGGGATCAGAAGCAGTAACATACTATATTTTGCAAAGTATCAACCAAATTGATTTCTATCGATTTAAACTTGTTCCAAACCATCATTAAAGAGTTCATACGTGTAAGCCTACTTCATAAACACATTATAGCATGTTAATTCATCTTGATTGACATAGAAATTCAAGTAATTTCAAGAACTAAACAAGACCATTTTAAGAATATAACAAGAGTTTATACCTCTTTAAGCTTGAATTGGACGCCTTACACACTGAGTATGCTTCTACAAATGCTCAGCAAGTTAGAACTCTCAAACTTAGACAATTAAAAGCAAAAGAAACTAAAATTGGAGCTTGTATTTATAAAGGAAACTTGGACTAGACATTGGCATTACACTAGGGTTGGAGTTCATGGTGTAATGGAAGAAAACATTGGTTAATTGAGAATTGTTTAACAACCCACCACCAGCAATTGGCTTTGCAATCATCACCTATGCTTAGCCATTTAGAAGTTACGTAAATTAGTCTTAGGTCAATGTTCATTAAACTTTTGTGCCACTCAATTTGGGACAAGAGAAAAATCTCAGCAACTTGTTATCTAAGGCTTGGTTTGGTTTCTTTAATTCACATAATGTAATCTTAATGTATAATTGTTACCATATTAGGAAATTAAGGATTTGTTATATACTCATATCATATAATCCATGTACATTAAATACATATAATAAAATAACGTAGTTAAGTATTATTGTCCGGGTATCCCCCATAATTATTTTTACTACTCACATAACCACATTATAACATTATATAATATTTATTTAAACATCTAATTTCGTTCCCAGTTTCTAGAGTACACATATATTTTAATTATTTCTATATTACAATGACATGAGATTTCATTGTACTACCTGGTACCTCATGTCATTAAAATATACTCATATCATATGATTTTATTAATGTCACACATAAAACAAAAGTGTTCCATTTCATTTCTACAGAAAAAATCTAACTATCTCAGACTGATCACTGGCGCAGCTGTGCCAGTTTGTACTATTGGGAGGGCGTAGCTATGTCGGACCCTGGCATTGTCAAACTGGTTTAGCTTCAAGCCAGTTTCAACTTCCATCGCCACACTAGTTTTACACGACATGAATTAACAACCACATGAGTGATATTGCTAATCTAAGAGTGTATTCATTCCTTATATGGAATCACATAATCATACACAATTAATCTTCTTAGTTCTCTTTTAACTCACTTAGTGAATTTCCTTATTTCACATTATGCCACACAAGGCACTTCACAATTTCTCATCATAATTCCACACTTCTTAATTTGTATTAATCCAATGCGAATCAATTTAATTACTCAACTTACAAAACATTAACATTTCTATTCAAATAAATATTCAATCTCTTATATTAAAATAATTATTAAATCATGAATTTTCTGTTCTTATATCCTCCCCCTTAAAAAAATTCCGTCCTCGAAATTGGTACAAGGTTACAGAAATAAATGGGGATAATCCCCTCGCATCTTCTCTTCTAATTCCCACGTGGCTTTCTCGGGGTCGTGGTTTCGTCAAAGTATTTTTTTACAGAAGATATACTTTTATTCCATAATGTTTGTTATATCCTATGTAATATCTAGACATGAACTTCTTCATATGCTAAATTTTTCTCTACTTGAATGGACTCATAAGAAATCACGTGTTTATAGTCAGGCTTGTACGGACGTAACACGGATATGTGAAACACGTTATGGATGTGCTCCAACTCGGGTGGTAATGAAACTTTGTACACCACTTTGCCCACTCGCTTCAGTATCTCGAATGTTACTATGAATCTCGGACTCAATTTTCTTTTTTTGCCGAAATGGATCTTTCCTTTCCATTGAGATACCTTCAAGAATACGAAACTACCGACTTTAAAATCTCGGTCTTGCCTATTCAAATCTGCATACTTTTTCTGGCGATCTTAAGCTGCTACTAGTCTGGCTCTTATCACTATCACCACATCTGCGGTTTGTTGTACTAACTCTGGTCCGAGTATTCGAGGCTCTCCGACTTTATCCCAATATAATGGCATTATGCACTTTATTCTGTAAAGATCTTCGTACGGTGGCATGCCGATACTCATATGGTAACTATTATTATACGTAAATTCGACTAAGGGTAGGTGGTCGTCCCAATTTCCATGAAGTCCATCACGCAATTCCTAAGTATGTCCTCCAACATTTGTATTGTTCGCTCACACTTTCCGTCTGTCTGAGGATGATAAGCGATACTCAACCTTAACTGTGTTCCCATTCTCTCGTGCAAGTTTTTCCAAAAATTTGATGTGAAGCGCGGGTCTCGATCAGAGACAATTAACACTGACACTCCATGTCGTGAAACAATATCCTTTACGTATAGACTTGCTAAATGATTTAAACTGTAGCGGATCTTGATCGGTAGAAAATATGCTGTCTTTGTAAGTCGATCCACGATAACCCAAATGGCATCATAACTTTTATATATAACTGTAAGTCCTACCACGAAATTCATTGTAATATGCTCCCATTCCACTCTGGTATTTCCAATGGTTGTAGTAAACCACTCGGCCGTTAATGCTCTGCCTTTTCACGTTGGCAAGTCAAACATCTACTAATGCACTCTACGACTTCTTGTTTCAAATTGGGCCACCAAAACTGTTACCTCAAGTCTCGGTACATTGTGCCTCCCGGATGAATGGAATACGTCATATTGTGTGCCTCCTGTAAAATCTCTTCTCTTAACTCGGTTTCTGTTGGTACCCACACTCTTCCTTCGAATCTTAAGATACCGTCTTTATCCATTCGAAAATTTCTCTTCCTCATTTTCTATAATACTTTTCTTGATCTTCTCAGATTCTTCATCTTTCTCTTGTGCTTCTTTTACTCTATCCAACAATGTTGGACAAGCTTCCATTACAAATAACTTCTCTTCAGACCTCTCTGGTCCCTTTAACTCTATTTCCAATTTCTCTATTTCTCTTATTAACTCTTCCTGAGTCGTTAATTGAAACAATTTCTCCCTTCCTTTCCCGCTTAGAGCGTCGGCAACCACGTTTTCCTTCCCCGGGTGATAAAGAATATCACAGTTATAATCTTTGATTAATTCCAACCACCTTATCTGGCACATATTCAACTCATTCTGTGTGAAGATATATTTCAAACTTTTGTGGTCCATATATATCTCATATTTTTCTCCATACAAATAATGCATCCATAGCTTTAACGTAAAAACTACTGTCGCTAACTCTAAGTCGTGAGTAGGGTATAATTTTTCATAATCCTTTAGTTGTCATGATGCATACGTAATGACTTTATCGTGTTTCATAAGCACACAACCAAGTCCCTTATGCGATGCGTCACTATACACCACAAAAATTTCCGCATCATCTGGTAGTGATAACACAGGCGCTTCGCTAAATCTCTTCTTCAACTCTTGAAAAAACTCTCCCCATTTGTCGATCCATACAAATTTCACCATCTTCCTTGTCAGGTATCTTAGAAAAATCTTGGATGAATCTTCGATAGTACCCAGCTAACCCTAAGAAACTTCCCACCTCCGTCGGTGTTCTTTGTTGTTCCCAATTACATACTACTTCGACCTTTGCGGGGTCTACTGAGATTCAATTCTTATCCACCAGGTGGCCTAAGAATTGAACCTTCTTCATCCAAAATTTTGCATACATCGTCTCCTTCCGTAGTGCCTCCAAAATAATCTTCAGATGTTCGACGTGTTCTTCATCTGTTTTTGAGTAGATCAAAATGTCGTCGATGAAAACCACCACAAATTTATCCAAGTATAGGTTGAAAACTCGATTCATCAAGCCCATGAATGCTGCTGGAGCATTAGTCAAACCAAATGACATTACTAAAACCTCGTAATGTCTATAACGGGTTCAAAACGCAGTCTTTGGTATGTTCTCATCACGTACTTTCAGTTGTTGATATCCTGTCCATAGGTCGATCTTCGAGAAACATTTTTCTCCCTTCAGTTGATCAAATAAGTCATCTATCCTCGGTAGTGGATATCTGTTCTTGATCGTTACTTTGTTTTAATTCTCGATAATCGATATAGAGCCTCATCAATCCATTCTTTTTCTTAACGAATAACATGGGTGCCCCCCAAGGAGGCACACTCGGTCGAGTATAACCCTTATCCAATAACTCTTGAATTTTTACCATCGATTCCTTCATTTCTATCGGAGCCATACGACATGGAGCTTTAGAAATCATTGTCGTTCCTGGTGCTAAGTCTATTACGAATTTGATTTCTCTGTTTGGTGGAAGACCAGGCAGATCGTCTGGAAACACATCTTGAAATTCATTTACTACAGATATATCTTTAATTTCTACTCCCTTTTTCCGAGTATCTACGATGTAATCTAAATAACCTACACATCCTTTCCTTAACAATTTCTGGGCCTGCATCATCGTAACGCAACACGATTGCTTAAGCGATGAGCTACCATAAAACACTACCTTAGACTTACTCGGAGTCTGAAAGTTCACACACTTGTTTTGATAGTCAATTACCACAACATGGTTATATAACCAATCCATTCCCAGTATTACGTCAAATTCTCCTAGTCTAATAGAAATCAAGTCTACGCTCAGTTCATGTTCTGTAATGTTTGTGCAACAATTTTGATAAACGTATTCTACATAGATTATTTCCTTATTCGCAACTTCTATATTCGAAGGATCTTCTAAACGTTCTCGGGGTGTACTAAGTTTACTAGCAAATTCTTCAGATATAAAAGAACTGGTGGCACCCGAGTCAAATAATACATTAGCATTTATATCATTGATTGGGATAAAACCTGACACAATGTCTTTTGTAGCTGGTGCATCCTGGTCGGTCATGTTAAAGGTTTGGGCAGTCGATCGGTTCGGTTGCGTGGGTCTACCAATCATTGACTTGCTTCCTCCTCCCTGGTCTCAGCCAGTTCCACCAATTCCTTTCTTTGGGCAATCCTTTATCTGCTGCTCTGTTGATCCACAAGCAAAACATCCCCTGACCTTCTTTTATTTTGGGCAATTTAGCGATATGTGCCCCTCTTTGCCGCAATTATAACACGTGCTCTTTCCTTTCCAGCACTACCCCTGATGATTCCTCCCACACTTGTTACACGCTTCAGTCCTTTTCTTAAAGTTTCCTTGGTGACTCCCACCTTGATTATTATTTCTGTTGTTGTTGTTTTCCCATTTTCTCTTTCTGGAGTTACTCCCTCCGCTGTTGCTTCCTCCACGATACTCACTACCAATGTTCATGCTTTTTTTCTCCTTATGATATAGACTTAAGGCCTCACTGCCACCTTCCGCTATGATTTCCTTCTCTAAAAATGTCGCAAAGGAATTAATCTGGAAAACTGATACCTTATTATACAACCATGACTTCAGGCCTTGCTCGAAGAGTCTCGCCTTCCTCTATTCATCTACCACCGGGTGTTCAGCAAACTTGGCTAGTTCATTGAACTTAGCCGCATATTGAGCCACTGTCATGTCTCCTTGCTTAAGTTCTAAGAACTTTACCTCCGTCTTATTCTTCATGCTCTTTGGGAAATAATTCTCAACGAATATAGTCTTAAATCTCTCCCAAGGTACTACTCATTCTCCTGCTCTCTTCCAATTCACCTCCCACCAGTAGTTCGCTTCGTCTCTCATCATGTTGGTAGCAAAAGCCATCTTCTGGTCTTCACCCACATGTACGATGGTGAATGCCTTCTCCATCTCCTTGATCCATGTTTGATCCACGATCGGATCGGTAGTTCTTACAAATTTCGAAGGTCCTACACTCCTAAAATCCTTAAAGTTTGTTACTAGAGCTTCTTGGGAATGGGTAGTACTAGCTCATTTCTTCCCCTAAGAGTTTCTCCTAACAAATCTATAAGCCTTTGTATCAGATCTACTGGTCCTCTCTACTCATTAATCGACTCTTTCAGTGTGGTTATTCTACGTCTGGGCGACATGTTTCTGCATCATAAAATTTTCATTTTATTATCTATATATATTACTTATACATTTCTCAAATAAAAGAAAAAAAAATTTATAACACGTTTATGAAGTAAGATCATTTATATTCATATGCTAAATCGTTACAATTACATGATTCTCTCTAGCATACTGCTATATATGATAACATATATCCCCTATTATCACAAAAGACGGGGAAAACAATAGCTTACTGCCCCTCTAACATTTTTCAAAAGTTGGGGTTTACGATTATCTCACATCTTACACAAAAGATTGAGATTTCAATAACAGATTAAACAACACATAAATAAATATAATACAACTAATAAGCTTCTTTCTCTAGACTAAATCTAACATTACACACTCCACGATGCTCTAGTATTCCTTCTGAGTAATGTGCACCACCATATCTCGGCTTATGGTATGTCGGGTCTGTCCTTGTTCAGCAGGGTAGTGATTTACCCCATCACTCAATCTCTCCATGGCCGTGCTCAGATAATTGCCCATCTTGTTCATCTTCCTTCACCTGCACCTCACCTCATCCTCTAAGTCATTCGCCTGATCATTAGTTTCTTCCCACTACAACTCGAATTGAATCCTATCCATAACCTCCATCTCTAGCTGAGTACGAAGTGCTTCCTTCTCTGTCCTCTCGCTTAATTCTCTCTGCTCCATTTCTTCCAATTTCCCTGCCAACTTTACATTCCTAGCCACCGATCGGTGAAACAAGCAAGAATGAGCACAAATTGCCCAGCAAGTAATGTACAACAAGGGAGATGAGTATTATATCTCGAGTTTGAAATATCAAAGTATAGTCTCAAAGATAGTTCAGAGCCTTAAAATAATATCATGAACAATGAGTATCAACAATTCTCGAATCAAATCTTTATAATATGAAATGATAATTCAGTATAGATCAACATATATATATATATATATATATATATATATATATATATATATATATATATATATGAATTCAAAGGCTATCAACGTATCGAACTGGATAAAACAATTTATACTGAGCAGTCACTAAGACTATTGAACATCTACTAGAATTACAAATATTAAACTGATAACCCAAAAGAATTAAGTACGATAGATGATCAATCTACAATACTCTATGTTATGCATAACACAACATTAATATTAACGCATGCGTTGGGGCTTCCAACAATATACACTCCCCTTACCATAAGGGTTGTTCAACTCAATTTTCAAGGTTTCTGCACCAGTCAATTTGTTTGGACAGTTTTATAAACATGCATATAGTCTAGCCAAATCAAATGGCATAAACACTTTCACAATATTCAAGAACAATACCATGTTCAACATGAATAATAGTTTTCACAAGAGTTTAAACATACTAGCTCAATTGAACGAGTAAGTAAGATAACTTGTATTCAAAGAGATAAGGTTTAGATACTTGCTTATGATATCCGTTGAATAAAGTAATGCAAGGGTTTAGGATACTTTCCTTAAGCGTAGTTTATCAACGTGAAGAAATCAACACTTTCGAATCCTATTTATAGTGTATTATAATTATACGATGCCCATTAGCTAACACATTCGTTACTTAAGCTTGAAATGATTCAAGTATACACCTATGGTACAAAATCAGCTTATAGGTTTATCACGAAATTAAGTACCTAGTTATTTCATAAGCAAATTTAAAATGCTCAAGATTAAGACCTTTTTATCCATGGACTTTCATTATATAAGGCAAACACTATCTTATTACTTAATCATCAAATATATACACGTATCAGTATGGTGTAACCATTTTTAGCAATGTAGGCTTCATATAAGCTAACTGTTCAAAATCAGATTTTCAAATTGCATGACTTCTGATTCAAGGCCGGCGCAGCTGCGCCATGGCTAAGCCTAGGGCCGACACAGCTGCGTAGCCCTCTGGCCAAGCCAAGGCTAAGTTGCTGCCTTGTGGTTTCTGTCTGGCATGAACACAACATTAACACATAATATATATTATCATGTTAAAGGTCCGTTCGTGTCTCTCACGTCAATCTAGGTCCCTTCTTTCATTATATGGTTTAAAGTTGAACATTTCAACAAGTTAAGGCCATTCAAGGTCATGAAACCACAAAGTCTAACATGGTTGCTTTTTAAACATATAAGGTAGTCATATAACTCATATTAGTCATTCTTATGAGTATTCATATTGCATACATGAAACTATTTTAGGTATTACTCTAAAAGCATGCTTTATTTAGTCTTAACTTGATTTCAAAACTCCTAACATAGTAGGCATATATATATTTATATATATATATATATATATATGTAATATCCGAGTTTTATTTTTAATTTTTTTTATTATGTAATTTAAGAATTGTTAATAAACGAATTTATATGAAACTTTTGGGTGATTTCATTTATTAGATGTATGTGTGTGGTACATATATGTGTTATTTCAAGATATGTGATGAGATGTATTTAAATGGTTGGTTTAGTTTTATTTAACTATTTAAATAAAATTAAGTAGGGAATTATTCTATTTTATTACGTGGGATGGTATTAAATCATGAGCTGGAGTTAGGAGCAGAATTTAGAGATGCGGACTGTGTATTCGAGTTCAGAACGTTGACTTTAGTAGGAATCGATATATGGTTCGTAAAGTTTGGTTCCGAAGGGTAAAATAGTCAAATAGCTTATTAATTGATTAAAATAATATATGTATTTTTTTAATAGAATTCAGCTGAACTGATGGACCCATGAGACTATTAAATTGGGACAAGGGAGGGAGTATACATATATTACATAATAGCTAAGGTGGAAGTAATTTATTTTATTCCTTAAAATCAAAATTCTTTTTATTTTTCTAACTCCCACATTCATTTTCTCTAACTCCCACATTCTTCCTATTAATTAACAATATTATTATAGTATTAAGTATTGTGAGTAACTAATCATTAGAGTTGGGGGTTATGGGAGTTGAGGGTTATGGGAATAAAAAGACTCTAACAAAGCTATACATATATACAAACACACTTTTCTTTTAAGAAAATTCCACCAAGTGAGTAAACATGGAGAGAAATTGAGAGCCTAAAAGATTTAGAACTAATTTTGGAGGATTATTGAGGATTTGACAAGCAAGGAGAAGGAGCATCATATTAAACCAAGAAGAAATTCATCAAAAGGTAATTCATGAACCCATTTTATTTTTATAACAAAAATGAGAAGAAAATGCATATAAAATTGGTAAATGATTTGTTGTGGCTTTGTGTTGCCATGTTACTGTTGTTTGATGATTATAGATCATTAATAACAAAAGATATGGTTTAATCATGCATCAAATTCATAGAAAATCAAAGAATTAAGCAATGCATGCTCTACCTTTGATAAAATGTATCTAAGGTGCTAAATTAATCAAATGTGAAAACATGTAAGAGTAGATGATCTGGACATCAGGAATAATTTAATTGCATGCTAGAAGCAAAATCCCGGATTTTTGTGAAATTGGGTTTAACTAGTAATCTGTGATTTTTGGGGTTTTTCGGAACCTCGGGATCATGGTGTATATGACTCGATTAACGTATGTAATCTATCTATACAAAATAGAACTGTTTTTGAACAAATTTAATTTCCCGCTCAAAGTCATTAAAAGATCTAGACCGTTAAATCTTTGGGATAAATTTAACCATTGACTGAAATCAAATAGCTTCACTAACCGCAGCATACAAACGAAGGAATAGAGAGAAAAATCGCTGGAAAGAAAGGAAAAAGAGAGACAAGCGGATCAACAGATCCTAGATCAATGTTAACCCTAGATCAACGGATTTACTCTACCGCCAAGCGGCAGAGGTTATGGAGGTGGAGGCGGCGGTGGAGGTAGTACCGGTGGTGGATATGGCGACAGTGGAGTAGGCGGATGGTGCCAGCGGTGGAGTCTACGAAGGAAGTGACGATGGATACTGTAATAACCCATATTTTTTTTAAAATTAAATATTAATTAATTTTTTTTATTTTATACAATTGTGTTTAAATTGGAAAATGGTAAATGATTTTGTTTCCCTCTTTTCTTCCTTGTTTTGTTTGGAAAACTAAATTCTTTTAGTAGAAAATTAAATAACTGGTTAAATTAAAATTGAGGAAGATAATTCCTTTTGGTTAAAGTCTTGTGCTAAAATTATTCGGAGCGGGAATCTACTTGGAAAATAGAGGAGTCTATTCGAGCGGAGTATTCGCATCTTTTGATAATTAGGTACATTCATTCTTTTGATTCCGGGGACGGAATCCTTTTAAGGGGTAAGTGATGTAATACCTGGAAAAAAAAATATTAAATAATAAAAATTATTTAATTTTAAACCATAATAATTGGACTTTATTTTTTATTTGGGCTATTATTTTGTTTGGGTCAAATTAATCAGTAAAATTTGTGGACTATAATAAGTAAATGAATTATATTAATTTGGGCCATTATATTAATTGGGCTAATTTATATTTGTGGAATTTTTTTTATTTAAATCCAACTAATTAAGAGGATTAGTATAATGTATAATTAATAAATAGGTAAACCCTAACTACTTCTTTTATCTGATATGAACTACTTAAAAGAAGAAAAAAAAAAGTTGCGGCTACTCTCCTTCATTTATACGAACTGGGCAAAAGTGAAAGCAATTTTTGGGAGTAAAGAAAGCATAACCAAGGTTAGTCTGCAATTTGAATTATATATTTTCTTCATGAAATTGTTATATCTAAGGTTGCTAATAATAATAATAATAATAATAATAATGATTTGATCGGTGAAAAGGTTGCAGAATAGATATTTGTGTATCTATAAGAATTAGAGAATTATCACTTATCAATTGTGACTACTATACTTTTGATTTTTTTTTTAGTTATTGAACCTGCTGCTGTAAAAAAAAAAAAAAAAAAAAAAAAAAAAAAAAAAAAAAAAAAAAAAAACGAACGAAAAGATAACGGGAAGGTAATCAAGTTGCTGCTGTATAGTATATATATATATATATAGTTAGTACGGTGTGTGTGTATATATATATATATATATTGTGATTTGTCAAATTCGTGAGTTGTTAAGCAGTATATGTAGATGTGGTATGTTGGTATGTTATTAATAGTATATATTATATTATTTATATTATTTTACCAACCTATATTTTTTTTTTATATAAATTAAATTGAAAATTTGGTATATAAATTAGTAATTCTAATGATAGATTATAAATTTACTTAATAATAAATTAAATAATATTATGTTAGTAATGGTTAAATTTGAAATAAATTTTATTTTATTTTATTAGATCGACTTGAAGGAGACTAACATAATCTTATTTAAATTTGAGTATATGAGCTAATATTAAAATGATTAAATTTATAAAAAAAAAAAAGAAGAAGAAAATGCATAAATTTTGTAAGTTAGTAATTTAATTAATGGTCTTGTGTTATTTTGATAATTATATAGATCGAATTGAGGGAGTCTAACGGGTGATATGTAGCTTCAGTGAATTATTTTGGTACTGTATTAAGGTACGGATTCCGTACTCTTTCAGCGATACCTTTGTTAAATTTGATTTGTTCGTTCTGTTCCTCGTTTCGAATTTCTGTTATGCTTTCACATAATTGTTTCTTGTGAAATTGATATATTTATTTCATTTTGGAGTTGACACATTGGACTCGTATTTGTACTCTTTGAATGAGGTTATCATGTCTAATATTTATTTTGATAATTGTAGAGCGGTACATGTTGCTACCTTCCTTTTGAAACCTTGTGACTATAATTTGATTTGGTTCAACATGTACATATAGAACCCTTTTGTTGGTATTATGTCGCATGTGTTGTGACATGATATTTTTGTTAGAATATATCGTAGGGTATACCTGAGCTATAACCACCTGTGGGGGTACCACAGGCACGTCGTCTTGGCACGAGAGACGTGACACTTTCCGTGGCGGTGTGATTAGTCCACGGCGTCTCCATTTTGGGCTCCGGAGTAAATGGGCCATTTGGTGTTTTGTTGTGGGAGGCGTATGGGTTAACCCTAGTTTTCTGTTCTGCGGATTGGTGATGTTGTGCCAAACACACCTATCCGATTTGCATACATTTGGATTCGCGGTCCAATGTGTGATTGCCTGTGTGGCATTGTTTCGATGTGCCTGTGTGGCATTATTTTGGTTGCCTGTGTGGCATCATTTGAATTGCCTGTGTGGCATTATTTTGACTTGCCTGTGTGGCAATATTTTGACTTGCCTGTGTGGCATTATTTTTACTTGTCTGTGTGACAAGATATATTTCTGAGCTCATTCGGTATGACATAACTCCAGCCATTTGTTTCAGCCTATCATTTTATTGGATTAGTTTTGTTGGTTTTTGTTCAGTTCAAGTCATTGAGTTAGTTGCTTCAGTTCGTTATTTCTTTATTCTCTTATTGGTTTCGTCAATTATGTTGATTCATATATATTCCATTCAGATCCTTGGATATTACATTTTCGTTCGTACGTATTTGCACTTGAGGCTTGTTCAGTATTTGTCTCAACTGTTTTCGTATATCAGTTGTATATCTTTTGTATATCTGTATCCGTACTGGGCAATTGGCTCATGCTGTGTTTTTCTTCCGGCAGGTTTGCAGGGGTGATTCAGGGCTAGTGTGATGAGAGTTTTGCCTTTGACCAGTTAGGTTGATTTAAATTTTAAGTTTTGATTATTTTGACAAAGTTTAGAGAATTGTACTTATTACTTTATTGATGGATCACCACTATTAATATTTTGAGGTTGTTAGTGCTCTGTTTATTTATTTTGAGGTTTGTTGTGCTTTGCACGTGACCTCCCTTTCCTTTTCGGGAAGGGGGTGTTACAGAGATGGTATCAGAGCTTAGGTTCTTTCTTGTAGAAAACCTATTTAGGTTTGACCTGTGAGTTGTGGGTAAACCATTGGGTAGACGTAGGAGTTTGGTTCAATTTTGTTCTTTGTTTGGTTGATCTCTATTTTGACTAACTGTCAATTCCTTTTCGATTTGTAGTTGATTTGAGGAAAGTGGAATAATTTATTTAGGTGATTGAGCAATGATATTAGTTAAGAATTGTGATTTAATCAGTCAGGTGAATAAAGTTATATTTTGTACAAATAAGAAGTGATCTTATTCGGGATGCGATTGTGATGTGAGTATTTGTATCAACGAGCATATGATTTTGGAAAATTATTTTTAGAGTTGTATTTTTTTTATGACAATTATTATGATTGTTGATTTGAGGATTTGATTTGAGTTAGGTTTTGGTTTTGTTAAGCTTGGGGATAATTTGAGGTTTGTGTTGATGTCATAAAATGATAATGAGATGAATTATTAAGTATAGAGGATTTCTTGTAATTTGAGTTGTTGATATTCGAGGTAATTAGATTAATCATTTGGAGTTAATGATCAATTTTGTGTCTATTTCTAATAAGATATTAGAGTTATGTTCTATGAAATTTATTTGTGATAGTATGGAGAGACATTGAAATTTATTAGATTAAGGTTTGCAATAAGGGATGATTGATTTATTAAATGATTAGATATTAAGTGATGAATCTTTAAGAGATTTTGAAAGCTATCGTTTGTTTATCCAGATGGTAGGATATATGATTTGGAATTTGGTATGGTGATGGAGAGATCTTAGTAGTAGTATATTTTTGTGTAATAATATTTGAGAACTAATTTGATTGGAGGTTATGATATTTTGAAACTCTTAAGGACTTAGGAGAGTTGATGATAAAGAGATATTAGTAGTATATTCTTTGGTGTAATATTATTTGGTGAATAGTTCAAATTAAGGATGAGATATTTTGAAGCTCTTGAGGACTTGGGGAGAGTTGGTAAAATGGTTTGCATAGTTATTTTGGTTATCTGGTGTCTTTAGAGTTTTGCGTGAATTTATGTAAAATTAAATAAAAATAATTTGTTATATCTTTGTCATGTGTGGAATATAAACATTTTAACGAGTTAAAAATAATTTTAAATATTTTGGTTATTTGAATCGTATTTAGATGAAGAAAATGTTTGTGATTTCGAATTATGTTCCGAAGAGTACGTACGCTTGCAAGAATGAAACTCAAAGATATTAACGGGGGGACCGCACCAACAGTGGATCATGTGATTTAACGCAAAGAACCTTACCAAGGCTTAACACGGTAGCCGACGAATCTTTTACGAGTACATGGATAATTGTGTGGACCTATGGACTTACCAGGCTTGATCGTTACAAATGGAGACGCTACGTCGTAACTAATTTTTTTTTGTGTGGCTTATTTGAATTCCGAGGACGGAATTATTTTTAAGGGGTGAAAAATGTAATAACCCATATTTTTTTTAAAATTAAATATTAATTAATTTTTTTTATTTTATACAATTGTGTTTAAATTGGAAAATGGTAAATGATTTTGTTTCCCTCTTTTCTTCCTTATTTTGTTTGGAAAACTAAATTCTTTTAGTAGAAAATTAAATAACTGGTTAAATTAAAATTGAGGAAGATAATTCCTTTTGGTTAAAGTCTTGTGCTAAAATTATTCGGAGCGGGAATCTACTTGGAAAATAGAGGAGTCTATTCGAGCGGAGTATTCGCATCTTTTGATAATTAGGTACATTCATTCTTTTGATCCCGGGGACGGAATCCTTTTAAGGGGTAAGTGATGTAATACTTGGAAAAAAAAATATTAAATAATAAAAATTATTTAATTTTAAACCATAATAATTGGACTTTATTTTTTATTTGGGCTATTATTTTGTTTGGGTCAAATTAATCAGTAAAATTTGTGGACTATAATAAGTAAATGAATTATATTAATTTGGGCCATTATATTAATTGGGCTAATTTATATTTGTGGAATTTTTTATTTATTTAAATCCAACTAATTAAGAGGATTAGTATAATGTATAATTAATAAATAGGTAAACCCTAACTACTTCTTTTATCTGATATGAACTACTTAAAAGAAGAAAAAAAAAAGTTGCGGCTACTATCCTTCATTTATACGAACTGGGCAAAAGTGAAAGCAATTTTTGGGAGTAAAGAAAGCATAACCAAGGTTAGTCTGCAATTTGAATTATATATTTTCTTCATGAAATTGTTATATCTAAGGTTGCTAATAATAATAATAATAATAATAATAATAATGATTTGATCGGTGAAAAGGTTGCAGAATAGATATTTGTGTATCTATAAGAATTAGAGAATTATCACTTATCAATTGTGACTACTATACTTTTGATTTTTTTTTTAGTTATTGAACCTGCTGCTGTAAAAAAAAAAAAAAAAAAAAAAAAAAAAAAAAAAAAAAAAAAAAAAAAAAAAAACGAACGAAAAGATAACAGGAAGGTAATCAAGTTGCTGCTGTATAGTATATATATATATATATAGTTAGTACGGTGTGTGTGTGTGTATATATATATATATATATATATATATATATATATATATATATATATATATATATATATATTGTGATTTGTCAAATTCGTGAGTTGTTAAGCAGTATATGTAGATGTGGTATGTTGGTATGTTATTAATAGTATATATTATATTATTTATATTATTTTACCAACCTATATTTTTTTTTATATAAATTAAATTGAAAATTTGGTATATAAATTAGTAATTCTAATGATAGATTATAAATTTACTTAATAATAAATTAAATAATATTATGTTAGTAATGGTTAAATTTGAAATAAATTTTATTTTATTTTATTAGATCGACTTGAAGGAGACTAACATAATCTTATTTAAATTTGAGTATATGAGCTAATATTAAAATGATTAAATTTATAAAAAAAAAGAAGAAGAAGAAAATGCATAAATTTTGTAAGTTAGTAATTTAATTAATGGTCTTGTGTTATTTTGATAATTATATAGATCGAATTGAGGGAGTCTAACGGGTGATATGTAGCTTCAGTGAATTATTTTGGTACTGTATTAAGGTACGGATTCCGTACTCTTTCAGCGATACCTTTGTTAAATTTGATTTGTTCGTTCTGTTCCTCGTTTCGAATTTCTGTTATGCTTTCACATAATTGTTTCTTGTGAAATTGATATATTTATTTCATTTTGGAGTTGACACATTGGACTCGTATTTGTACTCTTTGAATGAGGTTATCATGTCTAATATTTATTTTGATAATTGTAGAGCGGTACATGTTGCTACCTTCCTTTTGAAACCTTGTGACTATAATTTGATTTGGTTCAACATGTACATATAGAACCCTTTTGTTGGTATTATGTCGCATGTGTTGTGACATGATATTTTTGTTAGAATATACCGTAGGGTATACCTGAGCTATAACCACCTGTGGGGGTACCACAGGCACGTCGTCTTGGCACGAGAGACGTGACACTTTCCGTGGCGGTGTGATTAGTCCACGGCGTCTCCATTTTGGGCTCCGGAGTAAATGGGCCATTTGGTGTTTTGTTGTGGGAGGCGTATGGGTTAACCCTAGTTTTCTGTTCTGCGGATTGGTGATGTTGTGCCAAACACACCTATCCGATTTGCATACATTTGGATTCGCGGTCCAATGTGTGATTGCCTGTGTGGCATTGTTTCGATGTGCCTGTGTGGCATTATTTTGGTTGCCTGTGTGGCATCATTTGAATTGCCTGTGTGGCATTATTTTGACTTGCCTGTGTGGCAATATTTTGACTTGCCTGTGTGGCATTATTTTTACTTGTCTGTGTGACAAGATATATTTCTGAGCTCATTCGGTATGACATAACTCCAGCCATTTGTTTCAGCCTATCATTTTATTGGATTAGTTTTGTTGGTTTTTGTTCAGTTCAAGTCATTGAGTTAGTTGCTTCAGTTCGTTATTTCTTTATTCTCTTATTGGTTTCGTCAATTATGTTGATTCATATATATTCCATTCAGATCCTTGGATATTACATTTTCGTTCGTACGTATTTTCACTTGAGGCTTGTTCAGTATTTGTCTCAACTGTTTTCGTATATCAGTTGTATATCTTTTGTATATCTGTATCCGTACTGGGCAATTGGCTCATGCTGTGTTTTTCTTCCGGCAGGTTTGCAGGGGTGATTCAGGGCTAGTGTGATGAGAGTTTTGCCTTTGACCAGTTAGGTTGATTTAAATTTTAAGTTTTGATTATTTTGACAAAGTTTAGAGAATTGTACTTATTACTTTATTGATGGATCACCACTATTAATATTTTGAGGTTGTTAGTGCTTTGTTTATTTATTTTGAGGTTTGTTGTGCTTTGCACGTGACCTCCCTTTCCTTTTCGGGAAGGGGGTGTTACAGATACGGTGGAGGTGGCAGTGGGGGAGGGGGTTATGGTGGTAGTGGAGGAGGAGGGGGTTATGGTGGCAGGGTAGGAGGATATAGTGGAAGCGGCGGCCGTGATGATGGTAGTCGTGATGGTGGCAGCAGAGGAGGACGAGATGGGGGAGGATATGGTGTTAATTCACAAAGTTGAGGTAATTAATATTCTACTCCTTTTCTTCTATAAGTTAATTAATAGTGAAATATATGTGTAAGCGAATCTGTATATAATCTATATTTCTCCTACTGAAATTCTCTCTTTTCTAATACAGGTAGGTTTGCCCCTTTCTTGGCTTTCTTTTTCTCTGTATATATTTGTGTTTTTACATATTTGTGATGAAGTTGGTGTTTCTCGCAAAAATCTTTGGCACTCCCTTTTATGATTTATTTTTTCTGTTTGATATGTTTCCCCATTTTGGTTGTTGAATTATAGATTTCTTGGCTTTCTTTTTCTCTCTCTATATTTAATTGTGTTTTTTAAAAAATCATTGGTGCCACCTTTTTTTATTTCTTTTTTCTGTTTGATATGTATCTCTAATTTCTTTTTTCTGTTTGATATGTATCTCTAATTTTTTTGACAACTCAGGGGTTGTTTTTGTTAAGTATATATAAACTTTTTTTGTTTCTTTAGGTCTTGAATAATCGAAATATATTGTATCTGTTATTCTTGATATAAGGGAATTCGTCTGAAGTATTGGGCTCTTGAGGTATAAAGCATAAACTTAAGAAATAAACATATGGCTTATGTATATATGATCTGATGTACCTTATTATTACTTCTGCCATTATTATTTTGTCAATATAAAAATTATTGACTGTATGACATTTGTATGTATCTCTTTCTTTGAGATAATTGAGGGATTAAGGAACGAAACAGAAAGAGTGGGAAAGAGATCGGTTGGCTTTTCCCTTTTCCCCTTTTATTTCATAAGTTGGTTGGTAGATGATTAGTAGATTATAGAGTAAAATAGCTAAATAGGGGTATGAATGTTTCAAACTTTCTCAGTAGAGTTGGATTGAACATCATTAATATATTTATACATGTTTATGCACATATCTATCTATACAAAACATACATACATACATACATACATACATCTATTCGTAGTGCAAAACACAACGGTTTTTGAAAAAACTTAATTTTCCGCTCAAAGCCTATTAAAAGATCCGGACCGTCCAAAGTTGGGATAAATGTAACCCTTCAAAAAAAACAAGTTATCTTCACTAATCCAAGTCTCCCACCTCCCTGTTATTCAAGTTAAGGAAAAGCGAAGGTTCCAAAAAATGGGATCACCGTTTGAAGAGGAAATGCTGTGGTAATTTTGACAAAAACATAAGCAGAAGACACGTAGAAAGGGATCACAGAAAGAAACATATCTAAAGAAAACAACTTAAAATGAATAGACCTCCTAACCCCAACTCGAAAACAAAGCAAGATAAAAATTTATGGTTACCCTGACTTTATATTACTGATCTATTTTGGAATTGAAACTTTTCCTCATGGATCTTTGGGTTCTTGGTAATGGGTATTTCTGCTCTGTTGGGTATAGTGGCAAATTCATTTTTTTTGAACTCCTTAATTTCACTTAAAATACAAACTTGCATGATTCTTAAATTTCCGCTCAAAGCCTATTCAAAGATCCGGAATGTCCAAAGTTGGGATAAATCTAACCCTTTAAAAAAATAAGTTAGCTTCACTTATCTTTCACATAAATAGTGAACGGTAAATACCATTTTAGAAAGCACATTCAAAATCTTATCCTTTTTATCTTTCTTAGATCTTACTCTCAGCTACCACCTTCTCCTTCAGTTTCAATCTCATTCGTTTCAACCCTTATCTCATACGCATACGGTAAATACCATTTTTGATCTTTGTAATGCTATCGCATTAAGATTTCAAAAAGAGGATTCCCTTCCTTGGTTAGAAAAATTCCTTTTCTACCATTCACCCTTATCTCAGAAGCTAAAAACCTTTGTACAAAGGCGTACATTCGAATATGTTGTAATTTTCATTCTCATCAAGAAGCTCACTGTTGTTATTATTGAAACGACTCTTGATGTATAAAATAACTCTGGACATAAGGTTTGGTAAAAGGTAGAGTTTGTCTTTAGATGGTTGTATGTCCTGGAAATGGCACTAAAATTTTACGCATATGGATTTGAGAACTGTTGGAGGGATGGTCAAAATCGTTTTAATTTTGTTATCACCTGGGTTATAGTTATTGGAGAAACAACAACTTTTGTGTCTCCCAAGGGACTGACTTTTCTTTCAAATGGAGAATGGATTCACTATCTTCTTATTGGAAGAATGTTACGATTAATAAGGCTCTTAATGCATGTACGCCATTACCTAGCCTTTGTTGCCACATTTCTAACTCTCATTCCAAGTTTAATGTCATACCTGGGTACCATATTTTGCGTCCTGTGCTTTTATTGCTCTCTAGGTGTGCAGATTTTTGGTGGGATAGTAAATGTTGGAAACATCGATTTGGTTGAAACATATCTTGCAGATAGTGACTATCTACTTTTTATTTTTAATGACTACCCAAGTGGAATGGTGACACTTTATAGAGATGTATGTTACGGTCTGATTAGTTAGTTTAAGTGATGAAATTGTATGATTATGTAGTTTTTAATTTGTAATTTTGGATCTGAATTTGTGTTATACGCTTTTGACATTTTCTTTTCGGCTCGAACGACAAAAAAATTTTGGTGTTAAATTTGGGGTGGTATGACTAGAGTATATATGTTGGGGTGTAAATTTGAAACAAGAGCTAAGTTATTATCTTTGAGCAGGAGGAGGCAGGAAGGTAAGGAGTTAAACCTCCACTAAGGCTGCTGAGTCATTAATAGAATAACAGGATGTGGCATAATACTTATATGTTAAACCTCTACTAAATTTGGCTTAGTAGGTGCTGGAAATTAATAAGAAAATGAAGTGTTAACTAACTGTTAAGTACCATAAACCATAAAGGCTCGCGAAAACTTCTTCAATTTCGGAAAAGAAGAAAAGTAATGGGCTAAATTGGAAATATAGTGGAGGTTTAACTCCTTACCTTCCTGCCTCCTCCTCCTGCTATTTTATTAGGGTTCTTTACACTAATATACAACATTTAGAAAGTAATTACAAAAATAAAATATACACAAAATAATTACAAAAATAAAACATAAGCAATATAACGCGCCTAAAATCACGTGCCATTATCCAGTCAGTTATCCAATTTCCTAATTGAAATTAACCGTCCCTAAAATCATGCAACTTTGAAATCTGAACAACAGATCAACGACAGAGAAGACAAAAAAATGAAACCGAAGCCTCCTGTCGCGACTAAACTCGTAATCGGAGAAGACGAAGCCGGTTGTCGCAACGCATCTCTAAGATCGAAAATAACAATCAAAATCAACGCCTTCAAGATCAGTAACCAAATACTGCAGTGATTGTTGCATACAAGATCGTCGTTTCCATTTCGACTCACCTTTGAGATCGCGACATACAAAATCATCATCAACAACTAAGATCACAGCAATTTCAAGTTCAATTTCGGTAACATCTAAGATCGGAGAAGACGAAATAGAATACAAAATCATCATCAACTTCAAGTTCAGTAACCAAAAACAATATTACAGCAACTTCGATACAAATCTGAACTCTAAGGTATGTGAGTTTAAAGTTCGTATGCATATAGTTACCTATGGTTACTACGGTATTCGTATGTATATTGGTTACCTTTATTAAGTTTTTCACAATTAAAATGGTTACTACAAATTCTTATAGCGTTTGGTTGATTCATTCATATGTTTTAGATTATGGTTACTAAATAAATATAAAATGTTCACTAACTGTTTATTTTATTAATTTATAATTTTCAAACGAGTTCTACTGAATTTTTATATTAATGGTTACTCATCATAAACATTGGTTACTGTCTTATGCAACTGTTGGTTACTGTCTATTGTTGTTTTGGTTACTGTATAACATTATATTGTTCAGTGCTGTCTTGGTTACTGTCTAATGATATCTTGGTTACTGTATGACAATATGTTGGTTACTGTCTAATGCTGTCTTGGTTACTTTGTAACATTATATTGTCTAATGTTGTCTTGGTTACTGTATGAAGCTATGTTGGTTACTGTCTACTGATGTTTTGGTTACTTTGTAACATTATAATATCTAATGATAAGCTAGTTACTGTCTAATGCTTCTTAGGCTACTATGTAACAATATATTGGTTACTGATTCATGATGATTTGATTACTGGGTAACTTTATTGTGGTTACTGCATATTGCTGATCTGGTTGCTGTTTAAAATTATAATGGTTACTGTATAATATTACTAAACAATACTGAATTGGTTAATGAAAAATGATGAATTAGTTAATGACTAATATTGACTTTGATATATTGGTTACTAACTAATTCTGATTTATATTATTATATATTTGAGGTTACTCATTGACTACATTGTATTGGTTACTGTCTAATATTGAGGTGTATCAATATAAAAATTATATGTATATATTTACCTATGGTTACTACAAATTCCTATGGTTATATATGGTTACTGAACAATTAAATGTATATAGTTACCTATGTATGAACAATTATATGTATATGTTTACTGACTAATGCTGAGTTGGTTACTGTTTAACATTATTTTGGTTACTGAATAATACTGATTTGGATACGATGTAAAAATATAATGGATACTCATTAATGCTGAACTGGTTACTGCATTAATCTATTTATACTTATACTTATATTTTTATATTAATGGTTACTTGTTAACTACATTGGCTATATTAATGTTTACTTGTCTAATATGTATTTAGATACTGTAAGGTGTTTATTTGGTTACTGTATAATGTTATTGTAGTTTATAATTATTTTTTTTATATTGGTGGTTACTTATTAACTACATTAGTTACCTTTATACAACTGTTAATCTGATTATATATATTGGTTACCTTTATACAACTGTTAATGCTGACTTGGTTACTGACTAATGCAAACTTAATTACTATAATGATTAATTGGTTACTGTAATATTGGTTGC
The DNA here is from genome assembly GCA_020205505.1 of Panax japonicus. Lineage (NCBI taxonomy): Eukaryota > Viridiplantae > Streptophyta > Magnoliopsida > Apiales > Araliaceae > Panax > Panax japonicus. Next base: position 17,614,320 of record CM035101.1, on the reverse strand, counting down.
TGAAGCATAATAATGTACACTTATACTTATGTTTTTTATATTAATGGTTACTTGTTAGCTACATTGGTTACATTCTTACAAAAGTTTACCTTTAGTTGGTAACAAACAAATTATACTAGTTGTTTTTTACTATAAAAATGCAATGCAGAATGTATTATCTTATGTATACTAAGTAAATATATGTTGGTTACTGTCTAATTTAGATTTGGTTAGTATATAATGCTGACTTGGTTACTGTGTAATATTATCATGGTTAATGCATTATATTACTGTGTTTTATAGTGATTATATGGTTACTGATTAACTACATTGGTAGGTACCTTCATACATCTGTTAGTCTTTAATTTGTAACAAAGTCATTACTGATTATTTTGGTTGTAAAATGAATTTAAAAATATTTTTTATAATCTTGGTTACTAATTACATATATCTTGGTTACTGTATAATATGTATTTAGATACTGTAAGGTATTTATTTGGTTACTCTATACTATTATTCAGTTTTATACTTGTTTCTTTTATATTGGTGGTTACTCATTGAATACATTGGTTACCTTCATACAACTGCTAATCTGATTATATATATTGGTTGTTGTATACTATTTAATTGGTTACAGTATAATGTTTATTTGGTTGCAGTGACAATTTGACAATTTTTGTCAAGTTTGGAGTGTCGGATTTTGGCCTTTTTAGATCCTAATTTCATTTGAAACGGGTCAACGATCAAAAGTCACTAGCTTTGCTGGTGAACTGCATGGTTTTTTGGTCGAATTCCATCATTTAGGCCTTCAAAAATGCATGTAAAATTTGGTTTATTTTCTGGTTACTAAAATTATGTAATTTGGTTACTGTCTAATATTGATTTGGTTACTTTACAATGTTTATTCAGTTGTTAGACAATGGCTATTGACAGTAACCAATACAACAAATTTAATTGTTTACAAGAATATATAATTGTTTACTGCTAGTAACTATTAACCACATGGTTGGTAACATTTTTGATGGTGTACAGTAACCAAAATCGATGTTGATTAATATTTTAATTTTTGATTCCATCATGAGTTATCAATATAAAGTAAACATATACATTGAACAATTTGTAACTGTTCTGAAATATTTTTATATAAATTTGGTTATCCATCTAAAATAAAATGGTTACCTCTATATTTATATTTAGTTACCAACTAGCATAGACCATTTCCAAATAACTTTTATAACTATGTAATTTAAAAGTATCCATCAGCTAGATAAATGGGAACCCTCACATGTATATTAAGCACTTGATAACTATTCTGATATAAGTTTTTAATTTGTTGGTTACTAACAAAAACTAAAATGGTTACCCTTATAATAACTAAAATCCCTCACTAATTGTGCAATAATAGTGTCAAACACAATTAAATAACAGTAAAACAAATATAATAAATAAGTAACCAAATAGTTACATAACAGTAACCATAATATGTTTTAATGGTAACTAAAACATAAAACAACCTGTGTATCCAGCATCCTGTAATGAATATAATATTATTTGTTTAGGAAACCCAATTATACTATGACATGTACATTTCACAATTGATATATGTCCTGAAACAAGATTGTAACTCTCTGGTTACTATCAAAACAATAGTTGGTTACCTTTATATACATATTTGGTTACCAATTGTACATCTCAAACAATGTATCCAACACAACTTAAAAGATACAATAAATAATAACTAAAATACCTCATTGATTGTACAACAATAGTAGTCAAAAACCATTAAATAACAGTAAAACAAATATAATAAATAAGTAACCAAATAGTTACACAACAGTAACCATAATATGTTTTAATGGTAACCAAAACATAAAACAACCTGTGTATTCAGCATCTTGTAATGAATGTGATATTGTTTGTTTAGGCAACCCAATTATACTAAGACATGTACATTTCACAATTGATATATGTCCTGAAACAAGATTGTAACTCTCTGGTTACTATCAAAACAATAGTTGGTTACCTTTATATACATATTTGGTTACCAACTGTACATCTCAAACAATGTAGCAAACAAAACTTAAAAGAAACAATAAATAATAACTAAAATACCTCATTGATTGTACAATAATAGTAGTCAAAAATAATTAAATAACAGTAAAACAAATATAATAAATAAGTAACTAAATAGTTACATAACAGTAACCATAATATGTTTTAATGGTAACCAAAACATAAAATAACATGTGTATCCAGTATCATGTAATGAAGGTGATATTGTTTGTTTAGGCAACACAATTATACTATGACATGTACACTTCACATTTGATATATGTCCTGAAACAAGCTTGTAACTCTTTGGTTACTATCAAAAATAATAGTTGGTTACCTTTATATACATATTTGGTTACTAACTGTACATCTCAAACAATTTAGCAAACACAACTTAAAAGAAACAATAAATAATAACTAAAATATCTCATTGATTGTACAATAATAGTAGTCAAAAACCATTAAATAACAGTAATCATAATGTAACATAATAAAACAGTAACCACATAATTATATGATATTAACCAGAACAAGTTTTAATGGTAACCAAAAAAGAAATATCATGTAATAAAACTCAGTTCGGGCAATTCATATATACTAAACAATTATATATTAACCAAAATAAAAAATAAAAGTAACCAAAATCCCACATCGAGGGCACAATAATAGTAGCCAAACCATAAGATAACAGTAACCAAAACATAATAAAGAAGTAACCAAATAGTTGTATAAAAGTAACCAGAACAAGTTTTAATAATGATAACCAAAACAGAAACAACTTGTATATCCAACCCAGTTTACATAAACTCCAATAAACATTACAGACTCACAAACATTACAGACTCACAAATCATAACAAATTGTTATGAATATCCAACAAAATCAAAGTACAAAATAGGGAAAATTTAGAGCAACTCCCAAAATTATATTTGTACAAATTCAGATGGGGAAGAGTTGCCCAGATGTGCTGCCATCTCTTTGACAATATGCAAGTTTAAAATGCCAATTTGGTATCGAACGAATGTCGCCAGAGAAGTAAAAACTCATAGTATGACAACATCACTTCAACCATGTACATGTCGCATGGTAGGTTCTAAAAGGAGGCGGTTCCATCGTCTGAAGAAGTAGATTCAGTCCGTTGATGACGAGTGGCTTCAAGAGGAGTGAGAGAAATAGTAACGGCAGAGAGAATAAGAAGAAGAAGAATAAGAAGAAGAAGAAGATTTTAGAGAGAGAAATACCAGAACAAAGGATATGGGAGTTGGGAGAAAAAGAAGGAAGAAGAAGAATATTTAACGCGTTTAAAAAAAACCATCAGATTTGCCATATCAACCCATTAATACTAATCCCTTAAATTAAGGAATCCTAATTGCACTATTATTGTAAATAAATATGGAAAAGTGTAATATTTTTGTAATTATTTTATAGGTGTATGATTTTTGTAATTACTTTCATAAATGTATTATAATATGTAATTGTTCCATTTTATTATGAGCTTCGGTTTGGACTAGGATAGCTTTTGTGGGTTTTGTACATGTTTGAAGCAAAACCCATTATTTTCACTTTTAGCTCGACTGAGTTTTATAGATTTTTGAAGCAAGCCCATTATGTTTTGACTTTGATCTTTTTCGGGTATTGTAGATTTTTGTACAACAATGTGTAAGATTTCTTGATACATTGTATTGATTGCTTGAATCAGTCATTGGCAACACTTAATAGATACAATGTCTACATTGTTTGCCCATTTTATGTGCAAGATTTAGCTCTTTGTTCAATGATTGGGCAAACAGTTGGATCTTGACTTTAACAACGATGATAAATTAAGAATGTCAAGTTATTTTAAAATATATATATATATATATATATATATATATATATATTGAGATATCTCTTATAAATGCATTTTTTGAAACAGAGGAGTAATTGTTACTACTAATTTTTTTGACCGGAGCATTATACCACAATAATGACGAAATGGAAATGGATTCTTTACTACTAAGGTGGTGTTTGGTCACGTGCCTTTTTCTCTTTACTTGATATGACAATCCAGATGAATAATTTTAAAATTGTTTTTAAATTTAGTTTGGCCTACCAACCTTACTTTCTTTCACTGAATAATTTTCACTTTTAATGTTGATGTAGTTTAGATGTGCTATTTTTAAAAAAATTACTTGGAAGTTGATACAGAGTAGTTCACTTCAGTTTGTTTATTTATTTTGTGTGCACTCCTACAAATTACACTTCTTTTGTTTCATTTATTCCCGAGTTGGTGGACTACAGAGTTTAGCACATATGAAATTAGAAAGGAAAAAATTAAGAAAAATAATAATGTTCTTCTGGCCCCCAAAGTGCACACATGTACAAAAAAGAGCCATGAACTTATCAAGAACTCCACTTATCACTGATTCACTGGAGTTAACTTTCAACATGTGAATAGAACCAAATGGAATGAACCAAAAAAATAGCCGATAATTTATTCTTATGGAATTATGAGCCTTGAAATAAGTATTGAAGCCATGAACTTGATCACATTACAAGTGTTTATAACCCATAAAAAATTGCAAATTTGGAGTTTGGACTAGGATAGTATTTCCATGGTTAAGAAGCTCCGGTCTGCAAGGAGCAAAACTCAGGAGCACAACTGAAAATTATGAGCTTTGGTTTGGACTAGGATAGCTTTTGTGGGTTTTGTACATGTTTGACACAAAATCCATTATTTTCACTTTTAACTCGACTGAGTTTTGTAGATTTTTGAAGCAAGCCCATTATGTTTTGACTTTTACCTTTTGCGGGTTTTGTAGATTTTTGTACAACAATGTGTAAGATTGCTTGAATCAGTCATTGGCATCATCCTACTGGAGGTTGGCCTATAATTTACATGTTAGTTTTGAAATTGCGTAAGACTACACAATCACACACAAAGAGGAAAAAATAATCTTTAATTGCGTAACACTACAAAATCACACATAGGAAAAAATAACATTATATTTGAAACACATTTTTTTTAATTTTCCATGTCTTAGGGTATAGAAGACTTGATTCTCAAAACTCAAAAGTAAGAATAGTTAGACTAAGAAGAATTAGACAAGGAAAAGGAAAACCATAACTTACGAGAGATGGAATTGCTTCATAGGTATTTCAATGCGATAGATGCAATTTATGTCCTCTCTATGGTTTGTAGCTCACCAAAGAATGGTTTAAACTTTGAAGAGATTCGGTTAAGCACTTGAAAATTATAGAGACAAAGAAATGCTTTTATAGATTAACTATGTACCATTATCTCACCTATTATTAGACAACATAAAAAAAACTAAAATTTAAAACTTTCTACAGTATATAACCCCCCCATAGGCCATAGTAGTTGTGTACAAATAGTCTTTAAGATTGTTCATAACAAAATATAATAGATTAGAAAAAAAACATTCTTTGATGCCCTTCCGCAAAAATGCATCATACCTTCACCAGGCTCTTACATTGCAGCTGCAAATGCAAAAGCCAAAAAGCAACATATACGACAATAAAAACAAATAATACATGGAGAGTGAGTCCGTGAGAGACCATAATCACATTTCAAATACTATCATAAATCAGAATTTTACCCATCTTATTACTTTGTAGCTACAAGAGGAAAGAGTGCATTTATAACTATAATAATATCCGTACATAGCTTACTAATAAAAATTTAAGAATGGGCTGCCTAAATTAGCAGTCCGATAGATAAGACTACAACTAATCAATAAATAAAACTAACATGTACAACAAGATGGATAAGAAGTCGTTAAGCTTTAAAATATTAGATTAATATGATGCACAATTTTCTGTTACAGTTCAACAGAATATTCAAGATCGAAATGTCCTCACAGGCAAAAATAGCAATCACTAAGAAGAAATTGTCATTGGGAAAATTCTTTACATGTATATGACACTCATAATTGCATCATCCTACTGGAGGTTGGCCTATAATTTACATGTTAGTTTTGAAATTGCGTAACACTACACAATCGCACACAAAGAGGAAAAAATAATCTTTAATTGTGTAACACTACACAATCACACAGAGGACAAAAATAACATTATATCTGAACCACATTTTTTTTTAACTTTCAATGTCTTAGGGTATAGAAGACTTGATTCTCAAAACTCAAAAGTAAGAATATGTAGACTAAGAAGAATTAGAAAAGGAAAAGGAAAACCATAATTTACGAGAGATGGAGCTCCTTCATAGGTATTTCGATGCGATAGATGCAATTTATGTCTTCTCTGTGGTTTGTAGCTCACCAAAGAATGGTTTGTACTTTGAACTTTGCAGAGATTCGGTTAAGCACTTGAGAAATATCGAGATGGAGAAATGCTTTTATAGATTAATAATGTATTGAAGAGTTTTTAGTTTAAATACCTAGAGCATAAGGGTTATGTGGCTACAACAGAGAATGAAACCTGTATTTAATGTCTATCCGGTGTTTGTTTTTTCTACACTTTTTGATGCATGGAACCAACCACTACCTACAAGGCCACGAGGTAAACATAATTTCCAAAGCCATAGCCAACCAGCCAAACTAAAAACCATGGACTTTTGGCCAATCTGATTCGGATAATAGTACTTCATATGTCCCTCTCATGTAAGAGTTTAGGAAATAGTTGAAGGGAAGGAACTAAAAGAATAAGTAGACCTTCTGGCTTCTACAAATAGCAATTACAATTTCTTAAAAATTGAACAACGTTATTGGTTTTTCTTGGATTAGATGTACCTTTAGCAGTCTAAAGATCAAATTTAATTCTAGCAATAGAATTTAAAACTTTTGGTTATCAGACAATCAGAGCTTTAAAAAAATGGAAATATACTAATATTGCTCTTTTCATCCTCAATTATAAGTTCATCCTTCCTTCTCAAGACCTTAGAGAAAAGGGTATACTCTAAAGCTCTCATACTATAAGTTTAGAACCGTAAAATTGATTTGGGTGAAGCCTTCGGATTTTGGACATGGTGTCCTGCAAAGATCAGTTATGAAAAAATGTAAATAGGATAAATTGCGATGGAATTTCCATGTTACAAAAAATCAAGTAGTTTGTTGTTCTTTCATACAAGCTTACCCTTCCATGTCCTGCAAAGATAATTTATTTACCTGATCTATTCATAATTCATGTTAATCTGCTCACTTTACTTCTTTCTGTTATATTTGGTCAACAGAATCATTTTATTGTGGATTAATTGATAGTAAATGTTTTTATCCCTAATTTGGTCTGTGTAGTTATTTTTCTGGCGACATAGTTAGCATTGGGTTTCTTTTCTTCGTCTATTTTGGCTCTGTAGTCATTAATCTCTTGCCCTGTGTGGATTATTGATAATTTACATATCTTACTTTTAATAAACAGAATGAATCTAACTCTCTTTTAAACATATATTCACAGGATAAGATAAAAACTAGAAGGGAGACTCAAATTGCCTCACGCTAATAAAGTTAATTAATATCTATCAAATGCAAACAAGGAAAGAAAAAGGAATTTGTCATGCATCTACAATCATTTGTCTCATTTCACTGAAGTTTCTGCTATGATTTATTTGGATTCTAATTCTGCGATTAAGCAATTTGTGAACTAAAAAGGTACTTCAAAATTTCAAAGTTCCAACACTATATTTGATTTATGTGGCTTACTCTATTTCTTTCTTAAACTTCATTATATAATAGATACAGTGTCTACATTGATTTAAGCTCTTTTTGTTGTGTGGGTTTCTGATTATTAGTGATTGTGAATATCTTCTAAATATTAGGTTTTATTTTGTTGGGCTTTTTGGTTGTGTCTATGGGTTGTCATCTGGGTTCAGTCACACTTAATATTTTTTGGGTTATTTTAATGTGCATTTATGGTTGTTAATTTAGTATGATTTTTATTGGGTTATATATCTTAAAGACTATTTTTAATCTTTTTTATGTGACTTATAAGTAGGTCAGAAAAGTTTGGTTCTTTCTTCATTCATCAGTTTTCTCTTAGCTTAAAACTCAACTACTTGGAACCATACATTTTTCCAACACTCTACATTTTCACCTATTCTGGACAGAAAATTTACTAGCACTAACAAGTATATACAAAAGAGATGATGAGAATGATTGGAATTTTCTTTCCGGCAAAGAGGAGAACGACGAAAGGATGCGACGGGCCGGAGTGAGATGCAGCTTGGGAAATGAGGCCAGTGGGAATGGTGGAACAGGAGGAATTCTGATTTAGAACAAAGATCAGTTCCAATTCCAAGTAATAAAGTCAAAGCAAACTATGGGTCGTCATCATATCTTGAATTCACTATTAGTTCCCAAACAAGTTTCAGTATATTTTAATATCCTTTTAATTGTTCTCATCAATTATGTTAAAATGTGTGAAATTTATACATGTATTTTTATTTTTATTTATTTTGTATGTCCTGTATATCCATAATCAGGTTAAATTATTTTTCAATTGTCAGGATTTGTTCAGGAAGGCTATATTGCAACCTAGTCCACCGGTAGATTTTGCACTTCAGATTGTTCATAAAACCTCAGGTTGTTGCTCATTCATATATCTTTGTATGTGTATTGTGTATATACACAAGGACCATATTTTTAGTTTGTTTTCTGTTGTGATTTTTGCTATAATTGACTCATGACTCAAACTGTCTCACGCTAATAAAGTTAATTAATATCTTATTATTTACTGTATGTATACAAATGGTAAAGTGATAAATAAGACAGTCAAGTAGTTTGCATAAATTATCTAAAGAAAAAAGGCAAACATTTCTATACCTCAGAACCTGAATCCTACTTACAACCCATACTTAACAACAGAAAATGCATTATATAGTACACACTTTAGCCAACCCACTTCCACTCACCTAACTATACTAAGATGTAGCAGCTACTTTCCTAAATTTTTATGGCACAATCAACTATTCAACCAACTTTGTTAAATACATGAAACGGAAATACATCAGACACTTCAGTGTTGGACTTTGGATACTGACTCTTTAATTAAGTTTTATGACAAGTTTTTATCACATAATTCCTTGATATAAAAACAGGGAGACTTGCAAATAAAAAAATGGACAGGTAGGCGTAAGTTTCAGATGTGGAGTATATTGATTTGTAGGCTAATTTAGGTTGTCTTTTTCCTTAATTTTGGTTCTGGGAATTTTATGTGTATATATCATGTTTGATTAAATGCATGTTAATTATATGAAATTTCATTATAATTGATGTTAATTATATATGGCTTATGAAATTTATTGTGTAGTTACAACCGTTTCAACTGCACAATCATCGACAAATGGATGATGTTGTTATATTTGGTAGTGTAAGTTTATCATCTGATTAACTCTCTCTAAATATATCTTATTTATTTTTTAATAACTTATTTGTTTTAATTTATTTTCATTAATGTCGTGAAACATGGATGAAGACTTAGAAAATACCGTATGATAAGTTTTTTTAATCATCATTTTCTTACCTTTTAAATAATCTTTTTACCCGCTTATGTAATATTCATTATTTTTTTGTCTATAAGTTCGAAGATTTCGTCATAATAATGTAGGAGTGATAATTCGCAATGAGTATGAACTAAATTGTCTCCGTACACACAACACACATAATATATGCACAAACACACACACATAACTGTAACCAATCAAACACTCACAAATCAAATTCACACACCATTATACTGCCACCAATTCAGATTTATGATTTAAATCATTAAACAAATGAACCGTTTGTTGAAATGGTACTAAGAAAATTCTATTTGATCGTAAGTCCATATCTTTTTCTAAATAAATTGATTATTTATTATAATCTTTCTAAATTCTTACTTATATCAATCTAAATCATTCCCCCCCATTACATACAAATATGTGTGCTCATTTGTTTTTTAGATAATTCAGGATAAAGTAAGTGGTCTTATGTTTCGAATTTACAATTGTTTTATTTTTACTCATATATTTCGATAATTTTGGAATTCTTTATATTTTCAGGTATATATTGAAGGATACTTGGTGTAAGCTGTAAAGAATATATTTGGTATAAGCTGAAAAGTAAAGGGTTATGCTCAACATGTTGTTTCTATATTTTCTGCATATATGTATTTTTGTTTTCCGTCTTTTGTAAAGTTGGATAATTATACATGGTTATGATGATTTTGAGTATGGAATGATGTTTTTTTTTGTGGTTTGAATATGTATGGATGATAGTAAGATTTTTAAACAGGTTTAAATTTTTCTGGATATCTATTTTTAAAGGAAACTCTGCCGAAATTTCTTGAAATTAGTAGCTATCTAGCTTGATGTTTTGGTGGTTGGATGTGTTGATGATTGAATATGTATTAATTTCTACATGGTATGATGATTTCGGGTATGAAATGATGGTTTTTTTTGGTGGTTAGGGTATGTATGGATGATTGTAAGTTTTATAGACAGGTTTAGATTTTTCTGAATATCTATTTTTAAACGAAATTTTGCCAAATTTTTTTAAAATCAGTAGCGACTAGCTTGCTATTTTGGTGGTTAGATATGTGTTGATGATTAAGTATGTATTAATTTCTGCATGTGTGTATTTTTTGTATTCCGTATTTTGTAAAGTTAACTAATTATACATGGTTATGATGATTTTGGGTATGGAATGATGGTTGTTTTAGTAGTTTAACTAATTATCCATGTTCCATCTAAAATTGCAAATTAAAATAAGGGAATCAATATCATATAGGTGTAGAGGAGTACTTTTAAATGTGCTTAAAGAAAATATGAAGGTCATTGGCATTGGGATTGTTTCGAATTTAATAAATGTAGTTAACTGGCCTAGGTCAATTTTGTACTTTAGTGAATGTGGATGTTGGCTTTAGTTGTTTCCTTAACAAATTTATTTTTTCTCGCCAGTCTCTATTTGTAAATAATGAACATGTAGATACAATTTGTGGCAAAATTCTTGACTTCTTTACTTTTTGGGTGGGATGTCTATCTTGATTAGAAATTTTCTTATTTATAACAAATATTTATGAAATTTTCTAATTTTTATCAAATATATACTCTTTAAACATTTTAACTCATATTTTTCATTTAGATTTATCTTTAGGTATTAAATAATTACATGAGTATTCGTAGTGCCGGAGGCACGAGTTAACCCTAGTAATTTTATAAAATAGTATGTAACATGAGGTACAACCTGTCCAAATTTCATAGGAAAGGGAGTTAAATTGAGCAAGTTATGAAAATCGTAAGCATGCATTTTAGTAATAAAATCTGCAGAATTTTGGAAATTCCAGAATTTTTTTTCTAAGTATAAAACTAGTGCTTGCACGCTTTTCTATGCAGTTGATTTGTGGTCTTAGCATGCTAGTTTTATGAATGTTATATTTTTGTAAAATACCTTGATGTATGAAGGTTATTGTGTCCAAGTATCATGGTCATATCATCTTTAGATTAGCGGGAATAAAATCGTAGAGTCAGTAAAAATCGTAGAGTGAACTCTGAAAATCGTAGAGTCAATGAAAATCGTAGAGTTAACTCTGAAAATTATAGAGTCAGTGAAAATCGTAGAGTAAACTCTGAAAATTGTAGAGTCAATGAAAATCGTATAGTTAACTCTGAAATCGTAGAGTCAATGAAAATCGTAGAGTTAACTCTGAAAATCGTAGACTCAGTGAAAATCGTAGAGTAAACTCTGAAAATCGTAGAGTCAATGAAAATCGTAGAGTTAATTCTGAAAGTAGTAGAGTCAGTGAAAATCGTAGAGTAAACTCTGAAAATCTTAGAGTCGATGAAAATCGTACAGTCAGTGAAAATCGTAGAGTAAACTCTGAAAATCGTAGAGTCAATGAAAATCGTAGAGTAAACTCTGAAAATCGTAGAGTAAACTCTGAAAATCGTAGAGTCAGTTAAAATCGTAGAGTAAACTCTAAAAATCGTAGAGTCAATGAAAGTTGTAGAGTAAACTTTGAAAATCATAGAGTGCAGGTAGTAGAGTGAAAATCGTAGAGTCAACACTGAAAATCGTAGAGTTAGTGAAAATCGTAGAGTGAACTCTGAAAATCGTAGAGTGCAGATAGTAGAGTGAGAATCATAGAGTGAACTCTGAAAATTATAGAGTAAAGTTTATATTACAACTACTATGCGTTGCTAATAGTTGATGTGCATGATTATACAATTGTGTAGGGCACGTGAAGTGCAGATAGCTGTAAGCTGTTAATCTGTTATTGGTAAACAACGATAAAGGCAAGTTTCTTACCCTATTTTTCATTATGAATTTATTCAACTCTTATTCAGTTAATTGCAGCGAGGGTATGTTTGGGCTTGTGATTAATTAATCATTCGTGCATGTGGCAGTCCCGAATCCGGGTCCCAAATCACCGCAGATCCGGTATACTATTTCTATAACTAATTGCGGAAGATATAAACATAAATTGTTTATACATTAAACTTTACACAAATTTCCCCAAGGTCGAGTAACCTTAACTTAAATACAATTCATAAACTTTCTATCACATAACAATATTTATCAAAATATACTATTACAAAATAGCCGCACATTTTATCCCAAGCTGAACTTGGCATTAACCTTTTTCCCGTATTGAACGCATTCGCCTTATCTGCAATGTTTTATCATGATATAGCAAGGGTGAGCATGAAAGTTGCCCAACAAGTTTATATACAACAATATAACGATATATCATGATTGAAGAGTATGAATAATGAGCTTACTATAATTCATCAATATAATTGAGAACTAACACGAACAAATTTTTGACTGACAAGTTTTAAACATGAACAAACATTTCTGAACCAACTGGTAATGAAGGTGATCAGCCTTTCATACCTGACTTATACATGCAAGATGTACAGAGTACAATTTTTATGGCAATCAGCAATGATTAACCATAAGCTTGAATAAAACACTCTTATTAGAGTTAAGTACAACGAAACTTGCCTGAACCGTTGATTACAGCAACGCAATTTATAACGCTTTATCCGAAGACCTAATATTAGTAATATAGATCTCCAATATTAGAATAATATCATCACAGTATAATAGTGTTATATATATACAGGATAACCTAAACACATAACACATAATCTTATCAGTCTATACAACACATAAGACTTAGCATCAAGTTAGACTATTAAGTTTGAGTTGAAACCGACACAATTTTAACATCCCGACGGTCTAGTCGAAATAAATATCGAGTTTAAGTTCAATTAAACTCTGCCTAAGCACTTAACCATGCCATATAATCACATTTATATGATTTAACACTCACTTTTTTATTTCATAAGTTATTCGTTAACATCTAATAAGTCAAATACTAATCCAGCAACCTGGATTCTAAATCTAGCAACTAAATTACCAACTCAGCAACCTGGATTCCAAATCCAGCAATCTAAACTACAATCCAGCAAACTGGATTTAACATATTTTCAATTTCAGTAAACTATTTCTCAATGCAGCAAACTGGAATCACAAATTACACAATCCAGCAAGCTGAATTCTATATCCGTTTTACAAAAATACCAAATCAGTTTATTATTTTCCAATCCTTTGGCCAAACATATATACATGTATTTCATCCACAAAAATTATTTTTCCATAATTTTCCAACTTCCTTTGATATTTTTCAAAATTTAATTCTAGTGCGTAGCTTAAGAAATTAGCTACCTCGTGCTTAACTCCAAACATTCCCATCTCTTGGGATAACCTTATATATGTTAACGTGATGCTCCATTTTAAATTTCGTGGCAATCGGAGTTGTAGAACTCCGTTTATAGCGATATCCGTCGGAAAATCACAAAAATTGTAATGGTCATAACTTGGTCGTTCTAACTCGGAATTAGCTCATTTTTGTACACGAGCTACATAATAATATATATTTTCATTTCCCAAAAGCTTGGATTTTATTTCACAATTTAAGTTGCCAAAACAGCCCCTACCATTTCTTGGACAGCAACTTTTTGCCATAAACAAGTTTTAGAGTCCTTTGCTAAAACTTATATAAAACGAGATCTGTAACTCCGATTAACGATCCGTCAATTTTGTTGGGTTCGTATCTTTCCGAAATACAGTTTTCATCTATCACAATCCATATTTGGACATATTAAGCTCCCGGAAATTAGCCCGGAAGTGGCTGGTAAAAACTGTCCTTCTAACAGTTTTTCTTATCTTTGAGTAGTTTGATAGAAATCCCATAACTCTCTCCTCCGATGTCGGATTTAGTCCGTTTTGGAGTCTATGGAAAGATTATTGAGTGTACTATAAAATATCACAAGTCCAGAATTTTTAGAGTACCCTAACAAATACGAAATTTTCTGTTTAGGGCAGCAGTCCACTAATTCATTTAAAACAAATAAAACTGTTTTGGTTCCTCTTCTTGGTTCAAGCTTATCAACCCTAAAAAATGGCAAGATCTAATCACAAAATATCATATATCATGTAGATCTTCCCTCATATGGTTCAAAATCATAAGTTCAACACTTGATCTAAAACATCATATCAAAACACTTTTTAAAAGTTTAACTTTTCCAGAAAATTTCCATTCTTCAATTCCTTTTGATTTCCACCAAATTAACACCCATTATGGGTAGATCCAAACAATAGACACTTATTAACATGTATATACATGGTTTTTGAGTTGAGAACTATGGATTCAAGTTTTGATTTACAACCATCAAAAATTAAGTAAACAAAAAGGTTTATACATTTTCTTACTTGCTCTCCTTCTTCTTCTTCATAGCTTCTTCCATGGATGAATCTTTGGTGTATGAAGATCAAAAACTCCTCTTCTTCTCATCTTGGAGCTGCCGAAGCCTCCTTTCTCTCACTCTCTCCCTTTTTAGTTTATTTTGTTAGCTAAAAAGAAGTAATAGGATGAGAGAGAAATGGATTTTGTGGTTTAGTAAAAATTGTATAGATATAATTGTATATCTATCATTCATTCCCCCCACTCACCCTCTCTTTTTTCTCCCATGCATGATCCGGCCATGTGCCTTAATTCTCCACTCATTATCTTTTTCTTTCCTTAGCAATCATTACCTAAGCATTGCTTGCAAGAATAAACAAAGATGTGGGCAAATAAATAAATAACACATGTGAGGAGTTGTTCACCAACTAAAGTGAACAATTAATACATTCATCTCCCCTTATTTCCTTGCTCTCTATAACCGGTCATGTAGCATTACTAGATCCCACTAATTCTTGCTCTTTCTCCCTTAAACCACCAAGCTTTTACTTGGAATAAATGCCAAAGTGTTGGCTTAATCAAAATTGGACACATAGGGGGAGTTAGTAGGAAAGTTGGTCACCAACTAAAGTGAGCAATTAATACATTCATCTTCCCTTTCTTCCTTCTCTAATAACCGGCCACTTGGCCTTTGATTGCTCCAAGTTTGGCTTATTTACTAAATGCTTATTTGATCTAACAAATGTCCAAAAAGTCCTCTCCCACTTGGGCTAAAAGTTGGTTCATTCTTTTAATGTTTTGGGCTTTCCAAAATTAACCCATTGAACATAAAAATTTAATTCTTTGGTCCATGAAAATCAATCATAGTCCAACACTATAAATATAACCAAATGTCCACTATGCCCTTCCTTCAATTGGGCTCCAAATTTGGGCCACTCTTAAATCTTTTGGGCTTAACAATAAAAATATTTGGGCCACTCAATTAATGTATTGCTTGGGCCTCTAACTAATTTCATTCGCCAACACTTGGACTATAAAATATACATAATCCAATACATTAAATTCTCATCCAACCCAATTCATTTACTTAGGGTTTCAATTTTCTCAATTATAACATAAATCCTTACTCACAAGCCCATACATTTCCTTAACCCAATTTAGACTTGTTATAATTAGGTTATAAAATTAATCAACCGAGATGTATAAAATAAATCTCTTAGAATTAGTATATAATTTAATACTATTATTCTCCCACATATTTACACTTAAGCTTTTAACACTTAGCTTTTAAATTCCCAAATTAGGGTTTAAATATCTGAATTAGGGTTTCGGATTCTCGAAACTAAAATTAAAGTTTCTGAGCGTATTGTTAGGGTTTTCTAACTTAATCACCATATTCATATCATGAATTTAGGGTTTCGGTTTCCCGGAACTGAAACTAGGGTTTCAGAACCGATTTCTACGATTTCTTATCCATTGCTAGGGTTTTCTAACAGAACGTTGACGTTCTTAATATATACTTAGGGTTTGACACATATATAATTAATCTGGTCAACTCTTGACCCTTAACCACATTTAGTACACATACATATTCACATAAATCCTTAATCCTGAATAATTCACCTATATCCTTCACCGAATTTTGAAATCCTCAAAATTCAATTCCAATAACACCAAACACATACACTTATCTTCTTTCTAGGTCTATTATTTGACCTTAAATCAATCATTTAAGAATTTCATAAATTGTCCAAATTCTTGGGTTGTCACATTCACCCCTCCTTATAAGAATTTCGTCCCTGAAATTCACCTTACACCTTACACCATACAGCTTACATCATTCACACATATCATCACATGCTACCCAATACACCACTCACAAGGGTAAAAATTTTAAAACTGTGCTGAGGAATCGTATAGACTGTTTGTTTGTCATTTTCGCAAAGGTTTTATGGAAATTCATCCGCAAACCGTCATAACTTACGGACAAAAAGGGTGATTAGCCCGTTATGCCCTGTACTGGCCAAGTACTGCTGGTCGTAACAATTTGTTCCTCTTATCCGCCTTAGGCGCACAAAATTTCTTACCTCAGTCTTATATGATTCCGCAGCAAAACAATTTGGTTCAGGAAATTTCTTTCAATAAACACTTGGAGTTTTTTGAAAACATTTTTTTTAGAATGACGTCATGATGCCGCACTGTATTTAACAGTCCGTTGAGGATTTCGTCATTTTGTGACTTTGTTATACTACATCATACTGTAGTGGGCTGACGATCCTTAGATCACATCCAGCACCAAGTAATTCTGCATTGATAACTCCATCATTTTTATCATCTTTGCACCAGGTTACATGGTACATAAGTGATAAATAAAAATAATTTTTTTTAAAAGGTACATAGTGCGTATTTAGTTTGATGTCAAAATTTTGAAGTTTAGCATAGCTAGGGTTTAGGAAAACCTAAGTCTCCACTAATGATCATTTGCTTAAACAATCTATCTATTCCTATAATCCTTAAAACTCCATTCACACACAACTATACTCAGTTCATAAAAGCCACACTTATGAGTTCATAACCTGGTCACAATTATATGAGTTTAAGAACTTTCCTAGACAGACCTTTGGCGTCCATTCGCTGAGGGGTTCATAAACATTTCATATAACTATGAGTCAAGAATGTCACATAAGTATTAGTTTTAAGAACTCGTACTTAACTTTATATCCTCTACCTATGACCTATCTATTTGTTATATACATGAGAAAGGAATCACCCTCTTAACACGCATATTGCAAATAGCGCGACACAAACATTTCAATGATTATCAATGCCAGAAACTAAGTGGTTGTGAAACCAAACTTGGCCACTAATCAATATAGGAAGCTAAGTGAACAATTCCCCGCTCATACAAAGAATTGGTCAACCTAACCACTACATTGACCAGGAAGCTAAGTGATTCTAAAATCAAGTACAAATTCCCCGCCCATACAAGGAATCATACAACTTAGCTGCCGACATAAGTCCTCAATTGAAATCCCCACCTAATACTTAACCCCCTTCTCAATACGAATTTCATTTAATCCGTATTCATAATCTATAACTCTTTCATGAGTTTTCATAGTAACATTTCATAGTACAACTGATACACAACATCTTGCTGTAAACTTTTCAATCATCAGATTGATTCTTTTCCCATATCATAACCTTATTAGATCACGGGGTGATCTTATCGTATATATTACGATTTATTTCTATGCCTTGATCGTTTTGTTTTACGATCTTCTATCCCTGCACTTTCAGTCCTTTAGACTCGATCTATTCATCATTACTGTTCAACTTTATTATCAGAGTTAGGGAACTCTGTGTCTTTACACTCGCCGAGATTCATCTTTGAATCTTACCGACACACTAACTCGACTTGAGTTAGTACTTAATCCTAATCACTGCGGTTATTTGTCTCAGGTATTACTACCTAAGTTTCATAACCAACAGCTCTGATACCAACTGTGGCAGCCCCGAATCCGGGTCCCAAATCACCGCAGATCCGGTATACTATTTCTATAACTAATTATGGAAGATATAAACATAAATTGTTTATACATTAAACTTTACACAAATTTTCCCAAGGTCGAGTAACCTTAACTTAAATACAATTCATAAACTTTCTATCACATAACAATATTTATCAAAATATACTATTACAAAATAGCCGCACATTTTATCCCAAGCTGAACTTGGCATTAACCTTTTTCCTGTATTGAACGCATTCGCCTTATCTGCAATGTTTTATCATGATATAGCAAGGGTGAGCATGAAAGTTTAACCAGCAAGTTTATATACAACAATATAACGATATATCATGATTGAAGAGTATGAATAATGAGCTTGCTATAATTCATCAATATAATTGAGAACTAGTACGAACAAATTTTTGATTGAACAAGTTTTAAACATGAACAAACATTTCTGAACCAACTGGTAATGAAGGTGATCAGCCTTTCATACCTGACTTATACATGCAAGATGTACATAGTACAATTTTCATGGCAATCAGCAATGATTAACCATAAGCTTGAATAAAACACTCTTATTAGAGTTAAGTACAAAGAAACTTGCCTGACCCGTTGATTACCGCAACACAATTTATAACGCTTTATCGAAGACCTAATATTAGTAATATAGATCTCCAATATTAGAATAATATCATCACAGTATAATACTGTTATATAAATATATATATATATATATATATATATATATACAGGATAACCTAAACATATAACACATAATCTTATCAGTCTATACAACACATAAGACTTAGCATCAAGTTAGACTATTAAGTTTGAGTTGAAACCGACACAATTTTAACATCCCGACGGTCTAGTCGGAATAAATATCGAGTTTAAGTTCAATTAAACTCTGCCTAAGCACTTAACCATGCCATAGAATCACATTTATATGATTTAACACTCGCTTTTTCATTTCATAAGTTATTCGTTAACATCTAATAAGTCAAATACTAATCCAACAACCTGGATTCTAAATTTAGCAACTAAATTACCAACTCAGCAACCTGGATTCCAAATCCAGTAATCTAAACTACAATCCAGCAAACTGGATTTAACATATTTTCAATTTCAGTAAACTATTTCTCAATGCAGCAAACTGGAATCACAAATTACACAATCCAGCAAGCTGAATTCTATATCCGTTTTACAAAAATACCAAATCAGTTTATTATTTTCCAATCCTTTGGCCAAACATATATACATGTATTTCATCCACAAAAATTATTTTTCCATAATTTTCCAACTTCCTTTGATATTTTTCAAAATTTAATTCTAGTGCGTAGCTTAAGAAATTAGCTACCTCATACTTAACTCCAAACATTCCCATCTCTTGGGATAAACTTATATATGTTAACGTGATGCTCCATTTTAAATTTCGTGGCAATCGGAGTTGTAGAACCCCGTTTATAGCGATTTCCGTCGAAAAATCACAAAAATTGTAATGGTCATAACTTGGTCGTTCTAACTCAGAATTAGCTCATTTTTGGACACAAGCTACATAATATTATATATTTTCATTTCCCAAAAGGTTGGATTTTATTTCACAATTTAATTTGCCAAAACAGCCCCTACCATTTCTTGGACAGCAACTTTTTGCCATAAAACAGTTTTAGAGTCCTTTGCTAACACTTATATAAAACGAGATCTGTAACTCCGATTAACGATCCGTCAATTTTGTTGGGTTCATATCTTTTCGAACTACAGTTTTCATCTATCACAATCCATATTTGGATATGTTAAGCTCTCGGAAATTAGCCCGGAAGTGGCTGGTAAAAACTGTCCTTCTAACAGTTTTTCTTATCTTTGAGTAGTTTGATAGAAATCCCATAACTCTCTCCTCCGATGTCGGATTTAGTCCGTTTTGGAGTCTATGGAAAGATTATTGAGTGTACTATAAAATATCACAAGTACAGAATTTTTAGAGTACCCTAACAAATCCGAAATTTTATGTTTAGGGCAGCAGTCCACTAATTCATTTAAAACAAATAAAACTGTTTTGGTTCCTCTTCTTGGTTCAAGCTTATCAACCCTAAAAAATGGCAAGATCTACTCACAAAATATCATATATCATGTAGATCTTCCCTCATATGGTTCAAAATTATAAGTTCAACACTTGATCTAAAACACCATATCAAAACACTTTTTAAAAGTTTAACTTTTCCAGAAAATTTCCATTCTTCAATTCCTTTTGATTTCCACCAAATTAACACCCATTATGGGTAGATCCAAACAATAAACACTTATTAACATGTATATACATGGTTTTTGAGATGAGAACTATGGATTCAAGTTTTGATTTACAACCATCAAAAATTAACTAAACAAAAAGGTTTATACCTTTTCTTACTTGCTCTCCTTCTTCTTCATAGCTTCTTCCATGGATGAATCTTTGGTGTATGAAGATCAAAAACTCCTCTTCTTCTCATCTTGGAGCTGCCGAAGCCTCCCTTCTCTCTCTCTCTCTCCCTTTTTAATTTATTTGCTAGCTAAAAAGAAGTAATAGGATGAGAGAGAATGGATTTTGTGGTTTAGTAAAAATTGTATAGATATAATTGTATATCTATCATTCATTCCCCCCACTCACACTCTCTTTTTCTCCCATGCATGATCCGGCCATGTGCCTTAATTCTCCACTCATTATCTTTTTCTTTCCTTAGCAATCATTACCTAAGCATTGCTTGCAAGAATAAACAAAGATGTGGGCAAATAAATAAATAACACATGTGAGGAGTTGTTCACCAACTAAAGTGAACAATTAATACATTCATCTCCCCTTATTTCCTTGCTCTCTATAATCGGCCATGTAGCATTACTAGATCCCACTAATTCTTGCTCTTTCTCCCTTAAACCACCAAGCTTTTACTTGGAATAAATGCCAAAGTGTTGGCTTAATCAAAATTGGACACATAGGGGGAGTTAGTAGGAAAGTTGGTCACCAACTAAAGTGAGCAATTAATACATTCATCTCCCCTTTCTTCCTTCTCTAATAACCGGCCACTTGGCCTTTGATTGCTCCAAGTTTGGCTTATTTACTAAATGCTTATTTGATTTAACAAATGTCCAAAAAGTCCTCTCCCACTTGGGCTAAAAGTTGGGTCATTCCTTTAATGTTTTGCGCTTTCCAAAATTAACCCATTGAACATAAAAATTTAATTCTTTGAGCCATGAAAATCAATCATAGTCCAACACTATTAATATAACCAAATATCCATTATGTCCTTCTTTCAATTGGGCTCCAAATTTGGGCCACTCTTAAATATTTTGGGCTTAACAATAAAAATATTTGGGCCACTCAATTAATTTATTGCTTGGGCCTCTAACTAATTTCATTCGCCAACACTTGGACTATAAAATATACATAGTCCAATACCTTAAATTCTCATCCAACCCAATTCATTTACTTAGGGTTTCAATTTTCTCAATTATAACATAAATCCTTACTCACAAACCCATACATTTCCTTAACCCAATTTAGACTTGCTATAATTAGGTTATAAAATTAATCAACCGAGATGTATAAAATAAATCTCTTAGAATTAGTATATAATTTAATACTATTATTCTCCCACATATTTACACTTAAGCTTTTAACACTTAGCTTTTAAATTCCCAAATTAGGGTTTAAATATCCGAATTAGGGTTTCGGATTCTCGAAACTAAAATTAAAGTTTCTGAGCGTATTGTTAGGGTTTTCTAACTTAATCACCATATTCATATCATGAATTTAGGGTTTCGGATTCCCGGAACTGAAATTAGGGTTTCAGAACCGATTTCTACGATTTCTTATCCATTGCTAGGGTTTTCTAACAGAACGTTGACGTTCTTAATATATACTTAGGGTTTGACACATATATAATTAATCTGGTTACCCTTGACCCTTAACCACATTTAGTACACATACATATTCACATAAATCCTTAATCCTGAATAATTCACCTATATCCTTCACCGAATTTTGAAATCCTCAAAATTCAATTCCAATAACACCAAACGCATACACTTATCTTCTATTTAGGTCTATTATTTGACCTTAAATCAATCATTTAAGATTTTTATAAATTGTCCAAATTCTTGGGTTGTCACAGTGCAAGCTTCTTTATTGTAATGTTTTATAACTTCAATTGTGATGCGAAACGTTATTGATGATTATTCAGTTCCTATTGCAACTGCTATACTTTAAAGTTTGTATTCCCTTAATGAACTATATTCAAGCATGCTTTCTAGCTTTCGTCCCAGCTAGATGTTATTGATGCAAACATAGTATATTGTTTAAACAATTCAAATCCTTTGAAGCTATTTGATGTTTACCAATACAAATTGCTTTGGTGAGGTCCCGTATGAATACTAAGATGAACAACCCGGATAACGGGGTAACTGATAATGGGCATATAGTCCCATTTACGCTTATGCGTTTAAACTTTATACTTGTGCATAATTTAGGGTACGATAGGCTGATCACCTGGAGTACTTACAGAGACTATTTACAATCTATTTGATTGTTAAATTGTCTGATGGTTTTTGATGAAACAAAGTAATGTTCAGGGTATCTAACACCCCTTAGTATGCTATTGAGAATTCCAGAACTCTTATCTTGATATTTAAGTTTATCTCTTGATATTTATTTCAACTGTTGAGAAATATTCATACTAATGCTTTTACTTCTGATGTATGTTCTCAAACTACTTTATATACTTGTTGGGCAATTTGTGCTCATTCTTGCTTAAACCTTTCAGTTAAGGATGATAACGCTGAGGGCCCGGGCAAGGACAAAGGAAAGTCTAAGATGAAATAATGAGAGTTATTTATGTAATAATTATATTTTCGCATATGAAGTGATGTAGCGATAAACGCTATGTTTAAGTTTTAGTTTATTAAAGGTTGTAAAGACTTGGGACTTTATTTTGAATAAGTATGTAATAGTTTATATTATTATTATTATTATTATTAGAGTTACTTAGATAAATGATGATGTATGTTGTATCGTGAGCACCATGTCCTGTAATCGATGTTACACGGATTTGAGGGCGTCACAATATATATATATATATATATATATATATATATATATTTATATATATATGATACATTAGTAAGTCTAAAAGTATCATCAAACATGTTCATAAATTTCAGATTCTAACTCTCAAAGTAGCATGTTAACATTCACGTGAAGTTAACGAGTTAACGAGTTCATGCTTCAGATCCAACATGTTCATGCTTCCTTACTAATCATATAAACACAAGTTAATGAGTTATTCATGCATTTCTAAACCATACCAACACGCTTGCAAAGTCAGTATATAAACATGGTATACATACATATCAAGTTCATTTCTAAAGTTCTACATTCATTTTAAACTATACGCTTTCGTTCATCATGTATGCTAATCTAGTAAAACATGATCACATTGGGTTATTATACTTATATATTTGAAATCAATCATGCGTATGAATCACTAAGTCCTGAACTTGTAGAACATGAATTACTTCAAAGTTTGTTTTCAAAACCTTAAGTTTTTATTACAAATCTCTCACTAAGACATGTTGATTACTTCATACTACATAAGAAAGCTTTATATCTTAGCTATACCCATTTTTAGGTGTATATCTAAGTTATGATTTCAAGTTCACACAACATAGTCTAACAAAAATCAGTAACTGATTCTGAGGTACAGCACAGCTGCGCTGCACCCTAGTATAACCAGGGCGCAGCTGCGCCATGCCGGGATCAAAAGCAATAACAGACTCTATTTTGCAGAGTATCAACCAACTTGATTTCTATCGATTTAAACTTGTTCCAAACCACCATTAAAGAGTTCATACATGTAATTAAACTTCATAAACACATTATAACATGTTAATTCATCTTGATTGATATAGAAATTCAAGTAATTTTAAGAACTAAACAAGACCCATTTCAAGAACATAACTAGAGTTTATACCTCCTTAAGCTTGAATTGGACTCCTTACACACTGAGTGTGCTTCTACAAATGCTCAGCAACTTAGAACTCTCAAACTTAGACAAGTACAAGAAACAAAAACTAAAATTGGAGCTTGTATTTATACAAGAAAACTTGGACTAGACATTGGCATTACAATCATCACCTATGCTTAGCCATTTAGAAGTTACGTAAATTAGTCTTAGGTCACTATTCATTAAACTTTTGTGCCACTCAATTTGGGAGAAGAGAAAAATCTCAGCAACTTATTATCTAAGGCTTGGTTTGGTTTCTTTAATTCCCATAATGTAATCTTAATGTTCAATTGTTACCATAGTAGGAAATTAAGGATTAGTTATATACTCACATCATATAATCCATGTACATT
Source organism: Panax japonicus (assembly GCA_020205505.1). Taxonomy (NCBI): domain Eukaryota; kingdom Viridiplantae; phylum Streptophyta; class Magnoliopsida; order Apiales; family Araliaceae; genus Panax; species Panax japonicus. The sequence continues at coordinate 17,589,717 of CM035101.1, read as the reverse complement.
AAATATATGTAATAAAATAACGCAGTTAGGTATTATTGTCCGAGTATCCCCCATAATTATTTTTACTACTCACATAACCACATTATAACATTATTTAATGTTTATTTAAACATCTAATTTCTTTCCCAGTGTCTAGAGAACACAAATATTTTAATTATTTCTATATTACCATGACATGGGATTTCACTGTACTACTTGGTACCTCATGTCATTAAAATATACTCCTATCATATGATTTTATTAATGTCACATATATAACAAAAGTGTTCCATTTCATTTCTACAGAAGAAATCTAACTATATCAGACTGATCACTGGCGTAGCTGCGCCAGTTTGTACTTCTGGGAGGGCGCATCTACGTCGGACCTTGGCAGTGTCAAACTGATTTAGCTTCAACCCAGTTTCAACTTCCATCGCCACACTAGTTTTACACGACATGAATTAACGTCCACATGAGTGATATTGCTAATCTAAGAGTGTATACATTCCTTATATGGAATCAAATAATCATACACAATTAATCTTCCTAGTTCTCTTTTAACTCACTTAGTGAATTTCCTCATTTCACATTATGCCACACAAGGTACTTCACAATTGGTCATCATAATTAAACGCTTCTTAATTCGTATTAATCCAATGCTAATCAATTTAATTACTCAACTTACAAAACATTAACATTTATATTCAAATAAATATTCAATCGCTTATATTAAAATAATTATTAAATCATGAATTTCTCCATTCTTACAAATACAATCTTCATTTGTCATAGTATAACTCATACAAATATACTAGTCTATTACATGATAAACTACTTATCCATCTTAGCTTTACCTCTATCCTTACCGGAACCCTTGGTTCACTCGGCCTTAGTTGCAATCATATAATTCAAGCAAGAAGTTAGCTTAACTAGCTCAGCAAGTCTTGCAATATGTAATATATCCACCACATCGAGAATTATATGATTATTCTTAAAGAATTATATGATTATTCTTCATTAACTGAATAAATAGTTATGAAGTACTATGAAACATTGGAATAACACTTTTCATTCTCTTATAATAATTCCAGAGTACATACAGTAACTTCGGAATTCTGAGCACGTCAAAAGAAATCATAGTATTTCTTTGAAAGCAATCCAAACCATATTGTTGTGTTACGGACTCGTGATGTAAGATTGAGAAGAACAACACTTATAAATGGGGGAACTTTATTGTCGTAAAACGACCCTTGCACGCTATGTTGAGTATTATGCATAATATAGGGAACAATGGAGATGATCACTTCATTTACTTGCAGAAGTGTATAATTAGTTTTTATAACTAACTTATATTCTGGAGGTAATTCAGCTTTAATAACTGATGATTCCTTGAGTAGTTCTTGATCCATTTGTGATCAGCCTTTCATACCTGATGAATACATGCAATGTGCACATAGTTCTAATCAATAATTCATAGACATGGTATAATCAGTAGAGATTAAACACAAGCATATTTCAAAAATATATGTGACACCCCCAAATCTGGGTACTTCATTCCCTCAGGATTTGGTGTTCACTTTATAAAAACATTCACATCTAACTACATAATGTAAATTAATTTAATTTGAATACATATTGAATAAAATTATATTATATGTTATTTATAACGAGTAAGGGAGATGAAGATTATTCTTCAACCTAAAAGAGAGGTATGATAGTAGTATTCTAGCTAAGTGCTAGAAATAAGGTGTTTGAATCTCCAAGACGAAAATAAAATCTTTCCGAGAAATTCTCTGAAAAACACTATTCATCCATTTTTGCTCAAGAATTATTTTTGAACTTCCGGGAATTATGTAATAATAGAATTTTAAGAAAATTTGGATGATATAATAAAAAATTAGTTATGGAAAACACATTTTTTGCATGCGTACTGAAATTCGAGAATGTTAGAGAAAGTGAAGATTTGAATACTTAAGGGTTATGTATACTAAGGAAATTATTATACGGAAAAGGGAAAGAATATAATACAAGGTATTGTACAAGTATATACAAAAGATAATATAACATATAAGAAAAATGTTATACGAACTAGCGTACGAGAATTTTACAGTAAGACCACAAACCATTATTGTTGGAGTAGTGAAACTTAAATGTGAACTTTGGCAAGCCTAAGTGAGAGATGTTTTAGGCCCAATGAAAAAACTAATCAAGGCCCAAAGATAATTTAATTCAAGCCCAATGTTAGGCCTGGATTAAATTAAATCTAAGTCTGAACCAAGAACCGAACTCGTGGATCGAACTATTGGGTCACCGGATGAGTAAAACCCATGGGGAAACCCATGTGGGCCCCTAATCGTGAGTCATGGTCGGCCACTTGGTGGCCAAGCAAGAGGACTGGCTTCCTTTGCAAGCTTGGAATAATAAGGAGGTTGGGTGCCCTTTTGACCATTTTACCCCCACTTTGCAAATTCTATAAATAGAAAGCTTAAGTTGTCATTTGTTGATTGTTTGATTTATCAACACCTAAAGCATTATATTGAGAGAGAAGAAAGAGCTATTTCAAGTAATTAAAGAAGAAGAACAAAGCTAGAACTTTAAACAATTGTCACATGTTGATAGAGAAATGATTATTGGTGGAGCATGTATCTTAAGAAGAAATAAGGATGGCTATTAGTGGACTTTGAACATTAATAACCATGATACAAGTAGAATTATAATCACATAAGTAAGAAATAATGAAGAAAATATGAAAATTTATCACATGTTGATGGACAAGTTTAAAACCTTCGTATATAGGATTAGATGTTTTATGCTTAGTTAGGATGATAGATGTATGAATGATGGAATGAATCCATTTTGAACCGACTAAAATATCAAGTAACGAAGTTATGACGAAATTTACGAGACTAGACGATAATCGTCGAAATCGTAAAATACCCAGAATGATAGTCAAAAGTCGTTGTTTAACTAAGAAACCTTAGTTTTTGATGGCATGTCACAGAACTTTGTATTTAAGAGTTGTAGACTCAAGAATGGTCGAACTCCAACTTAAAACGAAGAAACAAGCTATGAACGTTCACGAACGTTTAATGAACACATAATAGAAAATTTAAATAGTAAATTTAGTGTTAACGAATTCAGAAACTTATTATGTCCAAATGAAATCAAAGTATATGAGATATGTGAGATAATGGCTTTTGAACGATCTAATTCTGAGTTATAACGAATAAGTTGCGAGCTCAAAAAATAACTGGCTCGAGAAATTGAAAAAAAATTCAAAGCTTTAAGGGAGGTACCGCAGCGCCGCCCAGTGAAGGAATTGGGGGCACTGTAGCGTCGGAACCCAGTACTGGACACTAGAAATATGCACTGCAGCACATCAAATAACAAAGGACACGGCGGCACAGCGCCAGTCCTAGACCAAAGGCAGAGAAGAATAAATATGAACATAAAAGAAATGTAAGTTGATTGAAGGTGAATTATGACCTTAATTAAACTTAAAGTAACATCTTAAAGGATGATTAAAACCTTAAGTTTAATAATTAAAAGTTAACAAAAGGTTACAAAAATGTAAACACAAAGTAAGTTTAATAATACGATAAATCGTACGCATTTTGAATGGATGTTTGATATTGCTTGGAATTTAATTACTTAAACATTGAATAAGTAAGGTCAATTATAAAAATAAAATGTTATAAAGAAGTAATGAACCTTAACTAAACTAACGAATGTTAATAACTTAAATAAGCGGATAATTAGAAGGAGAGGATACGTTAATGACAATACTTATTGATTGTTTATGACCTAACATGGTATACTATGTGATTATGTTATGTAGAATCTTTAAAGACTCACTAGTAAAGTGAATTAATAATAGAAGACGTTAAAGGCAATTGTTCTAATCCCTTGTTTATATTTATTTTGGACAAGCTTTATGTGTAACGACCCCAAAATTTATAGAATAATATTCTCCTTCTCGATCATTAACAATACAACTTTACTCTATTTTTACATCATTGTTCGATATTAAAATCACTAAATATGCAAAATATTTAAAACTTTTATACATTTTCTTATGTATTTCCCTAAATCGCAACCTTTACATTACATCTCTTCGATTCAAATTTATATCATGAATCGTTACAACAAAATGACTATACAAAGTCTTACATCATAAATGGATATCCATATACACCGGATAACTCGACTTACAATTCAGCAACATATTACATTCAAAATTTTAAATACATTTCTCATAAAACATAAGTAATCTTCGTGAATATGGATCTCTATGATTCACTTAGCACATATCCTTACCTTAAAATCTTGACCTACAAAAATTATTATTTGAAAGGTTGAGCTCAACAGCTGAACAAGTTCTAACAGTTTTCATGCATCACATATCACATAATAATATGCTTTACATACATATCATAATAATTAAAGTAACATGGCATACATGCTTTAATTCACATAACAAATATAAAGACTGAGTTTCTTACTGAATCATCATTATTTAACCAAAACATTGTAGTCATAAATTAACTTTAACATTTTATGATTACAACATGTATAACATATCATGTTTGTTTACAACACCTATCACATATCATGCAATTTAAAACAGTTCATCAAGTCCACGTAGAAAATAGGAACCGAAAAACTTGCCTTGATCGTTGTTTACCAATAATAGTTTAACAACTTACAATTATATGCACTTCACGTGCCCTACACAATTATATAATCATACACCTCAGTTATTAGTCACATAACAACACATAGTATTTGTAATGTAAACTCTACTCCACATCTCATAATCCTTCCTGTTAATTATCACACAATGTTCACATAGATTGTGTTAACTTTTCGACTTATGTAATATTTGAAATTTATTCAAGTGTTTAAGTCCTGCTAGGAATACTTATAGGTTTTATATTAAACCCATTCCATATCTTATAATGTTCATTAACACTAGTCATAGCGTTTCGACGTTCATTCGTCATACGCCCGAATCGTCTCTTTTGTGTATGCTTACATAACTTATCTAATACATCAATAAAATAATAATAAAACTAGTTAAGTGTTAATTATATGCACATTGCTAGCACTATAATAACAAATTTATATTTTTAACAATCATAGTATTGTATTACATCAACAGTTACAGACTTTTGTTCAAAACAAAAGTCATTCTTGGAACTACTGCTAACCGGCGCCACAGTTTGCACTGTGGGCCGCACTATGGCGCGGTGATAGCGTTGTACCGCAAATCCCATGCCATTGGCCGGTGCTGCGCGTGAAAGTCGAGCTTCGACTCTGACTTTGGCGCTGAGGCGCAAAATTTTGAGCTGGGGCGCGGATTTTAGCGCTGAGGCTCCGAGCTTACAAAACACAACATGAAGAACATAACAAAGCTACTGTGTCTTAATTTCTAACACCAATTAACATGTATAACTCATTTAAATTACACATACACATTACCCATAATACATATACTAATTTAGCACAACTTAATCAACAATTTAAGAAAACTTAAAATCCTTGAAACCATAGTTTAAAACCCATAACTCCATGTCTAATATTTCTTGACACAGTGACACTGTAAATCCTAATAATAAACCAATTTGATTCCTTTAAACTATGTTCTTTGTATTTTTTACTCAATTAACGAATTCAAAGTTCAATTTTACAATTAGCATACACTTAAACCATCAAATTTGTTACTATTATAAGCTATGTATAAGAACATACACTGAAAAATAGTTTCTCTTTCTTTTAAACGAAATTAACATAATAATTCTTGTTTAAACACTACTTCTAACATCACGAACCCATATAATCACCATAGTTCAGTTATATAACAACAATTACATAAATTTTGTAAAAATTTATACTACCGTCAAGAACACAAAGAATTTACATTATGTCGTAAAACATATTAACACATATATCTAAATATAACATTAAGGTTATGGGAAAAATACCTTTTCTTGCTTTGAAAATCCTTTCACTTTACTGAGAATCGCTTGCAATGGAATCGCAGCGTTTTCTCTCTCAAACTCTCTTAACTTTCTGAGAACTCTTTTCTTCTTTTCTTTTCTTAGTTATCAGTATAAGCCAAATACTCTATACGTAAAAACAAAATAAAACCAACGCACTCCCATTTTAAAAAAAAATCGACATCTACTAATTACCCCTATTCAATTTACCAGTTACCAAATTAATATATATATATATATATTATTTATATTTTATTTATTTAATTCATAATATTATAATTTAAAATTCAAAAATCCAAAATTCATAAGGCTCCGTTTGGCAAAACTCTTTAAAATTAAAGACTTAATATATTTAAGTCTTGTTTGACAAAACTAAATTAAACTCCATTAATTTATTTTAATAACACATTTATAGTATAGTTATTTGTCATACATTATTTAATTAAGTTTTTACACTTAATTTAATTAATTCTAATAACAATTTATTGAATAATATAATAATTCATTTAATCATTATAAACTCTCAAACTTTATTATTAAATTAAATTAGAATACTATCTCATAATAATTAATTTCTTTAACTCATTAATTATTTGTTAAACAAATAATTAACCAAATCAAATCAAATCAAATCAATTAAATAAATATTTATTCAACGATAAACATATCTATTAAATATTTATATAATTCATTAAATATTTAAAAAAATTATACTTAAAATTCTTGATTGTTACATTAATCACATAATCTCAATAAATAATTCTCTTCATGCCAAATCACATAATTCAAAATATATACACATCATAATAAGAATTTCAATTATTAAATTCCTATTTTAATAACTTATAAAAATTCGGGTTGTCAAATCCTTCATTCTTTATAAGGATTCCGTCCTCGAAATCAAAGAAACCTCCTTTACTCGGTTTTCGCAAAAATCTCTTTCACAATTATCGTTGAATAGCTTCAACACTTTACCTTAATATATATTTTATATTTCCTACTACATTCATTACTTCAACAATTCTAGGTTAATATTTCATAACTTTCACTTTAACTCAATTATATTTTGAGTATTATATATTCTTTAACCCATTCATTTTCTTTTTTAAGGATCGTTATCATAAACACTCGGGATATTACATTCACCCTTTCTTATAAGAATTTCATCCTTGAAATCCTATCTATTAATCTTTATTCATTCAATCTATCAAAATAGATTTTTATGTTAATACTTTAATTTTATTGGTTTCTATAACCACTTTCGTTCCACAAAAGATCTTTCTATACTTATTAACTTTTCTATTAAAAGTTTTACATTATTCTTTTATAACTCATCTCCTTCTCATTTCAAAATTTCTTTTCTCACTTATTTAATATATTCATCATTTAGTGTGGCATTCTACGACTTACTTCTTTCTAAGGAATATCATCCTTACCACATTCACTTTTTAGAATAACAAGAATCTTCCATAATTGCTCAATAATTGGGAAGTAGTATGAATAACTCGAGAATTTAAAGGATTCCAAATCATGCTGAGGGGTCATAAGACCTTGAACTGCATCCACAGTTATAAGTACTCTTTCAACTGAAACCTTAACAATCGTTAGAATATAGTAACTCCCGTACTTAGGGTGTTAAGCCCTTTCGTACGATGTATTGTGCACAAACATCTAAACGCTATGCATATATCTCCAAAGTTATAAGTATTCTTTCAACTTAAACTTTAACAGTCATAAGACTATAGGGACTCCTCGTACTTAGGGGAATCTGCCCTTCGTATAATGTATTATGCACAAACATCTAAACGCATTGCGTAAAATAACTCCCCCATAATAGGGTTGTTCATCTCAGCTTTTCAACATCTGAATCCGCACCAAAACAAATTGGTTTGGCATAACTTCTCAAGAAACGCTTGAATTTTATGAACATTTTTCAATATTCGTATTGCTGAATCAAATATCATAGAGTTCTACAATAATTTAGACATCAATCAAAATATACATATATATATATATATTCTCATGTCTTAAAAAAATCTCAAAAATCTTTTTATGACGTCATGATACCGCACTGTAATTACAGTATGTTTGAGGATTCCGTCATTTGGTGATTTTATCATACTACATCATACCATAGTGGGCTGACGATCCTTAGATCACATCCAACACTAAGTAATATTGCATTGATGACTCCATCATTTTTATCATCTCTGCACCAGGTTCCATGACGCATTAATGATATAAAAATACATTTTGATATATTTAAAATCATTTTTGTGTAGCCAAAACAATTATCATAGACATACGAATAACGATGTTGTTTTTAAAACTCATTGGTTTCATCATTTGAATGTTTTTCAAGAAAATAGAAGTACACACATCAGCATGAAGTCAATAAATTTTGAAAGTCTAGCATAGCTAGTAGATTTAGAATATCCAGGTATCCATCCACTTTAATCTTTACTCCATTACTTCATTACTTAACCAATTCTTTTTGTTTCTAGCACCACCAATACTCTTATACTAAATATTCTTGTATTTCACCTTACAATCTTCCTATACCCCTAATATAATTCATCAAACTTACTACACATTGGAAGTTCAGGAACTTACCACAATAATATGATTTTAAGAACTTATCCTAGTCAGACCATAGGCGTCCATTCGCTGAGGGGTTCAAAACATACCATATTATTATGAGTCATGAACTTACCATTGCATTAGTTTTAACAACTCGCACCTAACCCTAATAATATCTTACTAATCTTAATAGTTTCTAACTATAAAATATACACTTGAGAAAAGAATCACATTTTCACCACATATACATTGATGGCGCGACACCGACATTTCAATGATTATCAATATGATAAACTGAGTGCAAATACAAAACCCTCGCCCATACAAAGGTTTGTACAACTCAGCCACCTTATGAGTCCTCAATTTAAATCCCACCTAACTCTATCTTGTTTATAACTTGCTCTTTGTTCGAAACGAATTCTTCGTATCACATTATCTATAACTCCTCATGAGTTTATCTTGTACTATTTCATAGTACATTATCTTCATATCATCAATCTATAATTATTCAAACATTACAAACCTCCTATCTTTTATAACTTAAACAGATCACGTCATGATCTTATTCTATAATCATCTCCCTTAAAAGTCTTTTCTTAACTCGTGATCATTTTGTTTTACTATCCTCTTTCTTTCCTTTTTCATCATTTACGATTTCATTTATGCTTTTAATCTTACTGGCTTTGTCTATTCTTCATTATTCGTTATCATGGCTATTGGAGTTAGGTAACTCCCATTTCATATCTTTATATCTCTTCAAGATTCTTCTTTAATTTTTCTTGTTTATATAACAATTCTTACTTTAAGAATTTTTAACTTCATTTAGATTGCTCAACATTTCATTCAAGTTCTACATTTTCATCATACGTATCCATTTTCTATACTTGGTACACATCGAGTCTCTAATAGTTTCAATATGGTATGCTGACTGGTTTCCCACAAACAACCAACAAACTAGGTTCTGAGTTACTTGTTCGTATATACCTCCGCTCTATAAAGGAATCATTTAGCCCATATACCATACATCAACTATTAAAGAGTACGAAAGTACTATACTTAAATCATTCTCTTTTTATAAACAATGTCTATTTATTATCACCTTACATTCTTATTATTTGGAGTTGGGCAACCCCACATTCATATTCCTTATAACTATGCGAGATTCTTCTTTGAATCCTCTTACGCTTGTTTTAATCCCTTCTTTATAAATTTCTTAAATTATTTCTTATTGTTCAAACTCTGTTTGAGATTATTCGTTCATTATATTCACATTTTTTCTCTAAGGTTATAGCCTAAGGTACTCTTACCTAAGGTTTCTAACCTATCAACTTTGATACCAACTGTAACAACCCCAAAATTCATACAATAATATTCTCCTTCTCGATCGTTAACAATACAACTTTAATCTATCTTTACATCATTGTTCGATATTGAAATCACTAAATATGCAGAATATTTAAAACTTTTATACATTTTGTTATGTATTGCCCTAAATCACAACCTTTACATTACATCTCTTCGATTCAAATTTATATCATGAATCTTTACAACAAAATGAATATACAAAGTCTTACATCATAAATGGATATTCATATACACCGGATAGCTCAACTTACAATTCCGCAACATGTTACATTCAAAATTTTAAATACATTTCTCATAAAACATAAGTAATCTTCGTGAATATGGATCTCTATGATTCATTTAGCACATATCCTTACCTTGAAATCTTGACCTGCAAAAATTATTAATTGCAAGATTGAGCTCGACAGCTCAACAAGTTCTAACAGTTTTCATGTATCACATAGAACATAATAATATGCTAACATACATATCATAATAATTAAAGTAACACGACATACATGCTTTAATTCAGATAACAAATATAAAGATTGAGTTCCTTACTCAATCATCATTATTTAACCAAAACATTGTAGTCATAAATTGACTTTAACATTTCATGATTACAACAGGTATAACATATCATGTTTGCTTATAACACCTATCACATATCATGCAATTTAAAATAGTTCATCAAGTCCACGTAGAAAATAGGAACCGAAAGACTTGCCTTGATCGTTGTTTACCAATAATAGTTTAACAACTTACAGTTATCTGCACTTCACGTGCCCTACACAATTATATATTTATACACCTCAGTTATTAGTCACATAACAACACATAGTATTTGTAATGTAAACTCTACTCCACATCTCATAATCATTCCTGTTAATTATCACACAATGTTCAATTAGATTTTGTTAACTTTTCGACCTATGTAATATTCGAAATTTATTAGAGTGATTAAGTCTTGCTAGGAATACTTATAAGTTTATATTAAACCCATTCCATATCTTATAATGTTCATTAACACTTGTCACAGCATTTCGACGTTCATTCGTCATACGCCCAAATCATCTCTCTTATGTATGCTTACATAACTTATCTAATACATCATTAAAATAATAATAAAACTCATGAAGTGTTGATAATATGCTCATTCTTAGCACTATAATAATAAATTTATATTTTTAACAATCATAGTATTGCATTACATCAACAATTACAGACTTTTGTGCAAAACAAAAGTCATTCCTGGACCTACTATTAACTGGCGCTGCGGCACTATAGTTTGCACTGTGGACCGCGCTACGCCGCGGTGATGGCGCTGCGGCGCGAATCCAAGGCCATTGGCCGGCGCTGCAGTGCGAAAGTCGAGCTTCGGCTCTGACTTTGGGGTCGAGGCGCAAAATTTTGAGCTGGGGCACGGATTTTGGCGCTGAGGCTGCGAGCTTACAGAACACAACATGAAGAACATAACAAAGCTATTGGGTCTTAATGTCTAACACCAATTAACATGTATAACTCATGTAAATTACACATACACGTTACCCATCATATATATACTAATTTAGCACAACTTAAACAACAATTTAAGAAAACTTAAATCCTTGAAACCATAGTTTAAAACCTAAAACCCCATGTCTGATATTTCTTGACACAGTGACACTGTAAATCCTAATAATAAACCAATTTGATTCCTTTAAACTATGTTCTCTGTATTTCTTACTCAATTAATGAATTCAAAGTTTAATTTTACAATTAGTATACACTTAAACCATCAAATTTGTTACTGTCACAAGCCATTTATAAGAACACACACTGAAAAATAGTTTCTCATTCTTTTAAACAAAATTAACATAATAATTCTTGTTTAAACACTAGTTCTAACATCATGAACCTATATAATCACCTAAGTTCATTTATATAACAACAATTATAGAAATTTTGTAAAAACTTTATATTACCGTCACGAATACAAAGAATTTACACTAAGTCGTAAAACATATTAACACATATATCTAAATATAACAAATATATCAAAATATAACATTAAGGTTATGGGAAAAATACCTTTTGTTGCTTTGAATATCCTTTCACTTTACTGAGAATCGCTTGCAATGGAATCCCAGCCTTTTCTCTCTCAAACTCTCTCAACTTTCTGAGAACTCTTTTCTTCTTTTCTTTTCTTAGTTATCAGTATAAGCCAAATACTCTATACGTAAAAACAAAATAAAACCGATGCACACCCGTTTTAAAAAAAACCGACGTTTACTAATTACCCTTATTCAATTTATCAGTTACCAAATTAATATATATATTATTTATATAATTTATATTATTATAATTCAAAAATCCAAAAGCCATAAGGCTCCGTTTGGCAAAACTCTTTAAAATTAGAGACTTAATATATTTAAGCCTTGTTTGGCAAAACTAAATTAAACTCCTTTAATTTATTTTAATAATTAACTCATTTATAGTATAGTTATTTGCCATACTTTATTTTATTAAGTTTTCACAATTAATTTAATTAATTCCAATAACAATTTATTGAATAATATAATAATTCATTTAATCATTATAAACTCTCTAACTTAATTATTAAATTAAATTAGAATACTATCTCATAATAATTAATTTCATTAACTCATTAATTATTTATTAAACAAATAATTAACCAAATCAAATCAAATCAGTTAAACAAATATCTATTCAACGATAAACACATCCATTAAATATTTATATAATTCAATAAATATTTAAAAAAATTATAATTAAAATTCTGGATTGTTACATTAATCACACAATCTCAATAAATAATTCTCTTCATACCAAATCACATAATTCAAAATATATACATATCATAATAAGAATTTCAATTATAAAATTCTTTCAATTATTAAATTCTTATTTTAATAACTTGTGAAAATTCGGGTTGCACATTATGATTCATGTTTCAAACACATAAATTGATGTAACAAAGAAGTTGAAGCCATTTCCTTCAGTAGACCAGACTTATATTATTTTGTGGATTTTGTTATAATCTATTAAAATATTATTGATATTGTTGTCTTGTGCCAACTGTTTTGGTATGGATTCTAAGAAAGACTGAGTATGAATAAACAAATGTTTTGTCTTAAAGCGACTGACACATGAGTTTGCCAAAACTTAAACGTAGATACGTTTAATGTAGTAGTGTTGTACAACATAGAGTACTATAGGCTGATCACCTAGACGTGCTCATAAGAAATGTCAGACTTACGGACTTTGTGTCGGGTTGTCCTTTTCAAAAAAAAGAATGAAATTCTCAAGGTCTTTGACCAAAGTCAAGGTTTAAGTGATGACGTACATCATTAAACATTTTAGTGAAAATAGAAGTACTATTTTGATTTATTTATAGTACTTCATAACTATTGATTCAGTTATAGAAGATATATTCATATGATTCATGCATGTTGTTCGATTATAACTGTTATACTTGTTGAGCTAGTTTTGCTCACCCTTGCTTGAACCATATGATTGTAGCTAAAAATTAACGGATTGAAGGATCCGATAAGGACAAAGGGAAGGCTAAGGCGGACACGTAGTTATCCTTGTAATAGAATATTATTACTTTTGTATTAATTTGATACTATAACGAAGAACATATGTAATAGTTACACAGAACCTAGGAAGGGAATTATTATTATGTAATATATAGAATACATATTCACTCTATTGATGTATTTCAATTGCATGTATGTGTGCAAAGTAGCACCATGTAGCACTATCTATCGGGTTGAAAGATACCCGAATTTTGGGCATCACAGGTTGGTATCAAAGCTGTAGGTTATAAAATTTAAGGGGGGAGAGAACCTTACGCCATAACTATGACACCCCAAAATTCGGGTACTTCAATTCCCACATTATTTAGTGTTCAATATACAAACATCATATGTCTATCTACCCATAACAAATGAAAACATAAATAGATAGAAATAAATCATCTCCCAGGTGATCATACCTTCTCCTCCCCGGACTTTATTTGCTTGCCACCAATAACTGGCTTCAGATTTCAGCATGAACGTAGCGTAGGAGATTTTTTGGTCCTCTCTTACTTTGGCGACATCAAAATCTTTTTCCATCTCCATAACTTAAGTCTGAGCTTCTATCGGGTTCATGGAGCATTTAAACTTTGGCGGACCCACAACCTTGAAATCTTTGAACGTTGTATTCGGTGGAGCTCGAGGTTTATTATGAATCGCTCCAGCTAATAAGTTCACCAATTGCTGAACGGGGTTAACATTGGCGTTGTTGTTGTTATTCGTTGATTCTTCTTGAGCTGTTTGACGGGTTTGTCTTCTTCTTGGCGGCATATTTCTGTTAAATATATGTTTATTAGTTCTTTATCCAATTCTCTAAATAGTTAAGACTTTACTCAACAATTTAACATAATCACTTAACACATTATCTCAAATAACTTGATATATTTATTTAATCAAAAGTTTTAACAAACTACGATAGCATCACTGCTATTTCCATCAACTATCCCGAGATAAAAAATCTACAGGATTTAAAATATTAAAATATTTCTTTGTTTATAAACACATCGAAATTTACATCTTTAACTACTAGATAGATTTTCACATAATTAAAATAATCCTATCAATGCCTGTTAAGGCACTGAATAACCTTACTACATTCCTCTTCCATGATGTGGGACATCGTCCTGCGATTTAGCATATACGATGGTAGTCCTTTGAACTGAATTGGGTATCTCATAACTCGATCCTGGACCTCATTCGTTGCATTTTGAAGTGTAGAGTACGTCTCCCCAAGCTTCACCTTCTTCGAACGACAATCCTCTTCTGCAAGATTAGCACGACGTAATTCTCTTACCCAGGCTTAGGAAACTTGCCTCGTGCGTAGATTACACGTTAATTATACATGTTCTTCAATTTAATCCTACATACCATTTATATTCACAATACCAGTCAAACGTAACTAGTCATCACAAGTTCATTATTTTTGTCTAATTCTGATTATGACTTTACTTAGTCAAAGTACCACACTTATTTTCACATAATATTACACTACACGAACAACAAGCTAACTACGTGTTCAAAAATTCAATCAACATGTAGATGCCTTATTGACATGTAAAGAACCTATTTTAACATCTCATTATATGACTAATACATTTTTATGTTCATTAGATTAGGTTACTATTATAGTCCCTAAAATAAAACCACTAAAATTCTCATTCTTGGACAAACTACATAGTGGCGCTGCGGTGCCACCATCAAGCCTATTATCGGCAGTGCAGCGCAGCCAGCGCTGCGGCCTGGTCAATGACGCTGCAGCGTGGCTCGTGTTGCAGCACGGGTCTTGTGCGTGACGCGGCGAACCAGAACTGCAATTCAAGAAAAATTGCAGAACATGGCCAAAACACTCAATTAATTCATTCACAAGCATACTTAGACATTGTAATACACATATAACTACTACCCAACCCTTCTAGCATGATTTTAACAAGTTAAAACATAAAATTTCTAGAATCAAATCTTGTAATTTCACTGTTCTTGATGTTCTTGAAAGTTTTAAAATAAAACATGAAGATTGACACTACGGGTTCGTTATAACGCTAAATCTGTCCATTCGAAGTTTGTTTCCTTCATTTTAATATACCTAATTATATACAAGTGTAAAATTTATGAGACAACATATGATTGACGTATTAAATTTGCGTGTAAGGGCCATATGGCCATATTTATATACTCTGTAACTTCTTGAATCTAATTACAACATATTTATTATGAATTTGATGTTATGAACACATACATATAAGAAAACAACATGTTATGATGGCACATTATCATAAATATATATATATATATATATATATATATATATATATATATATATATATAGACAATTATTACTCTTTTTCAATCACAGAGACTTGAAAGTCATTTTTATAAAAATGTAAACAACGTGAATTGAAATTGGGTTAAAGAGATTACCCAAAGTGTAAAGTGTAGATTAATAGAAATGAAACCTTTGTCAATTACTTCATCAATCACACAACTCACAATTTTCTCAACAAATTCTCAATTTCTATTTGTGATTTGCTTTGCCAGACTTAGAAAAATAAAAGAAGAAGACGTATATAATTTATAAAGTTTGATGCAGTTGTGGTCAGTTAACCCAATCATGGGTTAATTGCTCCCAACTTCCCAAAGGGCTCCGTTTGGCTATTCTTAAAAACTCAATCCCATTTAATTTGATAATTCTCTTATACTATAATTTAATAATGTCAAGCCCATTTACACAATAAATCAAATATTTTATTTAATTTATATTAAATAAAATATAATAATTTCTCATTAATTCAATAGTCACATAATTAAATTTCTCATTTATTTATTATGTCAAATTATTAAATCTCAAATTAATTTTTACATTAATTAATATAACATTATGCATATTAAATATTTCACTTAATTCAATAAGTTCACATAAATATATACTTTGAATAATAAAAATTCTCCATATTAATTTAATAAATATAACATATATAATTAAATTAATCTACCATAATTTCATCAATTAATTATTTAATCCCATAATTAAATCATCGAATTTTTTTTATTTAATTCAATAAATATTCAAATTAAATTACAAAATTTCGTTTGTCACATCCTGTACAGGGATTACTTATGCGTTAGTGTTAAGATATTGTGCACAATATGATACTACGGGCTGATCCCCTTAAATACGAGTAGAAGAGTCCATTATCTTATGACTGTTAAAGGTTTCAAGTATAACCCTTGATAACCTAGGACATAGTTCAAGGTCTTATGTCCCTTAGAAGTTCTT
Organism: Panax japonicus; assembly: GCA_020205505.1. Classification (NCBI taxonomy): domain Eukaryota; kingdom Viridiplantae; phylum Streptophyta; class Magnoliopsida; order Apiales; family Araliaceae; genus Panax; species Panax japonicus. Next base: position 17,572,960 of record CM035101.1, on the reverse strand, counting down.
TTGATTCTTGTTATTCATTTTTAATTCAAAAGTTAAGTTTCTTATTCCAAAAGTCTTTGATTCACTCGAATGTTATTATGTTGTTGTTTCATTATTGTACTTGTGGGTAATCATGCTCACTCTTGCGTAATAATAACATTGCAGTTAAGAACGAAAGGTCTGACGAGCCTTCTACTAGCAAAGGCAAGGGCAAGATTAACATGTGATTGTGTATTTATGTTTCAGACTTATGTTAATGTTGTGAAAGACTATTATTTGTTTTTATTTCCGCATTTGATATTTAAGGTTAGTATGACCTGGGATTTATATATTTATTTCAGATGATGTAAATCCTTAAGGAGATGATTTATTTCTATCTATTTATGCTTTCATTTATTATGGGTAAATAGACATATGATGTTTGTATAGTGAACACTAAATCATGTGGGAATTGAAGTACCCGGATTTGGGGGTGTCAAGGAAATGTTTTTTGAGATGTATTTTTCGACCAGCTCGTAGAACCAAATGGAGGTTCAGTTTCTGGAGTAGAAATAGAGGAATATGCCCGTACCAGACTATGCGGCATGATTCAATGAGTTGGCTAGGTTCACTACATATTAAGTGCACACGGATGAGAGAAAAGCAATAAGGTTTGAACAAGGACCGAAGCCCTGTTGTATACTAAAGTGTTGATGTTTCAGTTGAAGACATTCGCTGGGGTACTAGAGAAAGCCATACTCACTGAAGGTGAAAGCGATGCGGTAACCAAGTATAATCAGGATAGAAAGAAGAAGAATAGTGAAAATGAAGGAATTAACAAGGCTAGTGGAAGTAACACGGGAGCTGGTAATAATTAGAAGAGAAGGTGGTCTGATAACTCGTTAACCCAAAATCAGTAAGGAGGTCAGAAGAAGAGGATCGAAGCATGCCCGACCTGCGGGAAAGCTCATTTGGGAGTGTGTATTAAGGGTAAACGATTGTGCTACAATTGTCGTCAGGAAGGCCACATAGCACCTAACTGTACTAACCCAAATAAGGGTGCCTGCTTCACTTGTGGCTCAAATGATCATCTTTCAAGAGACTGTCCTAAGAAAGGATCTGGAGGGAAAGGATCAGGAGGGAATAGAGGAAATAGCAGTGGAAGCGCTCTGACTATCACGAGACCAACTGCAACAAACAGACCATCCGCTAGGAAATTCAACATGACAGTACATGATGCAGTGCAATCTCGCGATGTTGTGTCAGGTATCATTCCGATCAATAAAGTTAATGCTTAAGTATTATTTGATTCGAGTGCTACTTGATCATTTATATCCGATGACTTTGTTAAGAACTTAGAATTGCCTAAGGATGAGTTAGAATACCCCATGAATATTAAAATTTTCAATAGAGAAATAATCCTTGTTAAGTACGTACATAAGAACTGTAGAGTGGATATTAAGGGTAATATTATAAATGTAGATCTTATCCCTATTCGACTTGGAGAATTTGACGTTGTCTTGGGAATGGATTGGTTATTCAATTACAGGGCTGTAAATTATTGTCAGAAGAAGCGTATTAACCTTATGACTCCATCAAAGGTTGTGTTTTATGATAGCAAATCGCCTAGACAAACGAGTAGTCTAACGATGTTGCAGGGCAGGAAGTTGTTAAGAAAAGGTTATGTAGGATATCTAGCTTACATAGTCGACAGTCGTAAAGAGAATTCGAAAGTAGAGGAGTTGTGATAACCCAAAATTTCATAAAATCTGGAATGATTAGAATAAAGGTTAAAGAATAAAACCTAGATGAGAATTTGAGGATTTATATAAACTTTTTAAGTAAAACCTATATTGTTTGCTAGTCGAATGAGAATATACAAAATATGGGTTACAAAATTTCAAAACCCTAGAAATGAATTAATATATACTTGAAGGAATATCAAGAATAAGGTATTACGATACCTGTAAATTCGATGTGAACTAAATAGTCTAAGAAATGTTATATAAGCACATATGGAAATTTTATTAAGGAAATAAGATTTCACATGATGAGATGCTATGAGGTTAAATGAAGATGAGTATATGTATAAAAATATATATACTTAGTAAGGTGCTATATATATTTTAGCAAAAAGGAATGATGAATTAAGTTAATGATATAAGGATCAAGATAAAACTATGTTAGTAATTAATATAGCTTGAACGTTGGCCTTAACTGGCAAATAAGAATTTGAATAAGTATAAAGTTGTTAGTTAATACGATTAGAAATAAGAAGGGAGTAATTTAAAACTCAAAATTTGAGTTAGAGATAGAATTTTGAAGCACAGACTACTCGGTTGCGTCCGGAACGTCAAGTTTAGCCAGAAAAGACGATTAACCCAAAATGCGTAAGAGTTGACATTTGGTCAAAGTCAATAGTTGACTTTTATAGAAAAAGGTCAAAATTGGAGTTAGAAGTGAAATATGTTATTATTATGTGAATTACGAATATGATTAAATAAATATACATTATATAATATGAATACATTTATTTTGTATATAAAAGCAAGTTAAGAATTAAGTTATGTAACCTTATATATATATATATATATATATATATATATATATATACATATAATAGGTGTGATAATTAAATAACCTAAGAGGTTATAATATGGTAGAATATTAGTATATAAATATATATATATACTAACATTAAGAGATTTATTTTATACATCTCAATTAATTTTATAACTTAATTATAACAAGTCTAATTCGGTTAAGGAAATAATTGTGCATGAGTAAGGATTTATGTTGAAATTGATGAAATGAAAATCCTAATTACATAATTAGGGAATGGTAATATTAAGAAAATTGGAATATATTATTTGTTATAGTCTAAACATTTTTAATTTAGAAGCCCAAAAGAATTAATGATTTTTCCAACTTTAGCCCAATTGGGAGGGGGCATTTTAGACATTAAGTATGCTAAATAAAAGATAAAAAGAAAAGCAAAGATTTGGAGAATTATCCGGCCAAGTGGCCGGATATGGGAGAAGGAGAAAAAGGGAGATGAATGTGATGATAGTTTGCTTTAGTTGGTGAACTACTCTTCCATGTGTCATTTTGTTATTTAGCCAACACTTTGGCAATACTTCCAAGTAATCTTTTGGTAATAAAGAAAGAGAGAGAATAGGTGGGAGCAAGGCCACATGGCCGGATGACTTATGGAAGAGAAAATGAGAAAGAATGAGATAGTGTAATATATATATATCTAATCTATCTTATTTTGTTTCTCTTTCATCTCTTTTATTTTATTTTTAATCAAATGAACTAAATGTAGAGAGAGGGAGAGAGAGAGGAGAGAGCAGAGAGGCAAATTTCAACAGCCATGGAGGAGAGAAAGGGGAGTCTTTGGTAAGACATCAAATCTCCATAATTAAACAGTGAAGAAGAAGACGAAGAAGGAGAACATGGTAATCAAATGTATAAATACCTTTTGTTATGTAAATTTTGATTATTGTAAATCAAATCTTGAAGTTATGTTGCTAAACTTAAAAACCATGAATATACTTTTTATTGAGTGTTTCATGTTTAGATATACCCATATTGAGTGTTGTTTTAGTTGGAAATCAAAAATAAAGAAAAGTGATTTTTCTAGTTTATATAAGCCCTAAATTTCTATGTACTTTGGAATTCCACCATTTTTGATCTACACCTTTTTGCGATCCGTCAAAAAGAGGTGCTAGATATGTAAGTTAACTACTAAACCCAAGTAGTAGCACTCAAAAATGTTGAGTACACAGTCCATAGTGACTGATTTAGCAAAAATAGTTGTGTCTTTTAAGGAAAAATAGACTGTTTTGGACAGTCAAGGGTAGGGACAGTTTTGTCATTTTTATGACATTCAAAAATTCAGGAAACATTTGGGAGGATAATATGATAAGTTTTCTAACATCTCCAAGTGGAATCACTGAAAAAGGAGTTGTATATTTCCGTATGGATCATTTTTAACAAAGTAGGAAAAGTGAAAAATTTTCAAAAGTATACTGCCAAAGATTTTGCAAGGGTTGTTTCGGAAACTTAATTCATGAGAAAACTTCTGGCCTTTAGGGACATGAAAACATATGGTATAAAGTACCTCCTGTCCAAAAATGAGATCATTCCGACTTAAAATGACCAAGTTATGACCATTTCAATTTTTGTAATGTTTCGACGAAAACGGCTATAGCCGGAGTTCTATAACTCTGATGGCCACGAAATTTAAATTGGAGTGCTGCATTAACACATGTAAGATTGTGTCAAGAGATGGGAATTTCTGGAGTTGAGCATGATATGGTTAATTTCTTAAGCTACACACTAAAAATGATTTTTGGAAAATACTAACGGACGTGGGAAAATTATGGAAAAATACTTTTTGTGTATGATTTATATGTATATGTGTTGGGAAAAAGGATAAAAAAAAATAATAAGATGATTTGGTGTTTTCGTGAAAAGGATATGGAATCCAGCTTGCTGGATTAAAAAATCTGATGAATCCAGCTTGCTAGATTGAAAAACAGTTTACTGAATTGAAGTATTTAGAATCTAGCTTGCTGGAATGACAGATTGGTGAATCCAAGCTTTCTGGATTGCAATCTAGTTGCTAGATTTGGAATCTAGTTGGCTGGATTGCAGTTTAAGTTGCTGGATTTGGAATCCAGTCTGCTGGATTATAAATTTGGTTGCTAGATTTGGAATCCAGGTTGTTGGATTAGTTTTAGACTTATTAGATGTTAAAGAGTAACTTATGAAATGAAAAGGCAAGTGTTAAATCATAATGTATATGATATAGTGATTAAAGAATTGTCAAAGGATGATAATAATACTAATGTTGAAAGGTGTTCTCTAATATTTAATTATGTGATTAAGTGTTAGATTAATGATTGATAAAGTAATTGTATTATGATACAAAGTAGAATATGTTGATTAAAAGACCAATCTAATCAATGATAGGTCTTACAAAAGAAGTTAACTTAAATTGCGTAGCAGTAGTCAACGAATCAGGCAAGTTTCCTAACGCAACCTTGAGTTATATTTTCAAAGCATTTTAGTGAATAATTATTGTTGATTATTCACATTTATACTTATTATTAATTCAGACTTAGTGCATGTTGCATATGTTCATCAGGTATGAAAGGTTGATCACCTTCATTACCATCTGCTCTAGTTGAATTATTCATATTCATTATTGACAATAAATCTTATCGTCATGATCTTTTAGTTATGAAATTTGCTAGTTCTCAATTAGTATATTATTGAACGTAGCCAGCTTTTTGTTCAAATATTTCAATCATTATATATCCTCAAATAAATTTAACTTACTGGGCAAATTTGTTGCTCACCCTTACTATATCATGATAAAAAAAATTTAGATTAAGAGAAAAGTTCGAGTAAAGACAGAAGCAAAGGCAAAGTGAAAGATTAAATTATGGTGCAGTTAGATTTATTAAATTTTCTGATGAAAATAACATTCTAAACGATTAAGATATTTAACATATGTGTTAAGTTAAGGTTGTAGACCCTGGGAATGATGTGTAAAAGTTAAATGTATAAATAATTTATGTTTATATCTTCCGCAATAGTTATAGAAATGATGTACCCGATCTTAGGCAAAAAGTACCCGGATTTGGGGACGTCACAAGAGATACCAGTAATGAGGGACTTCACAGACGTATTTCTGGGCGATCTGCCAGGACTTTCGTCAGACAGAGAAGTTGAGTTCATGATAGATTTGGCACCAGGAATGACTCCAATATCAAAGGCACCATACCGAATGGCACCAGTAGAGATGAAAGAATAGATTGTACAACTATAAGAATTACTGGACAAGAAGTACATTCAAACGAGCGTATCGTCGTGGGGAGCGCCGATGTTATTTGTGAAGAAGAAGGACAGAATGATGCGACTCTACATTGACTATAGAGAACTGAATAAGGTCACAATTAAGAATAGATATTCATTACCGAGGATCGACGACCTATTTGATCAATTGAAGGGAGCGAGATACTTTTCAAAGATAGACTTGAGGAGTGGTTATCATCAGCTGAAGGTGAGGACAGACCATGTACCGAAGATAATGTTTATAACACGATATGGTCACTATGAATTTTTGGTAATGTCATTTGGTCTAACGAATACTCCTACAACATTTATGGGCTTAATGAATGGAGTGTTCAAGCCGTTTTTGGACAAATTCATGTTATTAGGATGGAATTTTGAGGATTTCAAAATTCCGTGAAGGCTTTTAGGTGAATTATTCAGGATTAAGGATTTATGTGATTAAGTTCTGTGAAAATGGTTATATATGTGTTCAGAATGTGTTTAAGGGTCAAGGGTTAACCATATTAATTATATATGTGTCAAACCCTAATCGTATATTAAGAACGCCAACGTTCAGTTAGAAAACCCTAATGTCTGATAAGAAACCCTAGGAATCGGTTCTGGAAACCCTAGTTTCAGTTCCAGGAGTCCGAAACCCTAAACCGAATATTAAAAACCCTAGATTGGGAATGCAATGCTATGCATAATGTTAAACATCATTAATTAGAAATTAATTAGGGAAAACCCTAATGAATTACTGAAACCTTAAATTGATTATTAGAAAACCTTAATACCAGATCTGAAAACCCTAGTTTCAGATTCTGATAAACTGAAGCCCTAATCTGGGAATAGAAAGGATAATTATAATGCTTATGTGGTATTAAGTATAATATTAATTAGGGAAATGCTTAATTATCTAACAAACCTTAAACCCTAAGTGTTTGTAACAAATGACCAAACTAGAATAAATATGGTGGAGAAAATGGCTATTTTGCCTTATGTCACATTTTTTTAATTAGTAGCTTGCAATTTTGGCCAAGAAATTAAGTTGGTGAACAACCCTAGCTCTAACCTAGCCTTAGCATGTGACTAAAAACAACACATCAGCCTATATTGCCAGCCAATTCATCAAATACATTGCACTTGTTGAGTATTTAAAGAATTAGAGAGAGAAAGTTGATTATTTTGTTTATTGTTCACCAAAACTCTCACCAACTCTCCTCTATACAAGACCTCCGAAAATTAGAAGTAGATCAGTCCTTATTCAAGTTCTTAAAACACCAAGAACAAATCTTGTGGATTAGATTGTAGATCAAAGCTCAAAAGAGGTAAAAACCCTAAATTCTAGAAATCCTTTAATCTTATGTTATTTGTTGTAATTGATTGTTTAAAGTTGTGTATTAGGGTGTTAATAAGTGATTTGGGTTGTTAGATCAAGAATATATAACATCAAAGTGCACGAATTTAAAGATTTCTCAAATTTGGAAATCTGGAAAAATGTTGACTGACAAGCGAATGTCAGGTCTTATAGATTTGTCTCTGTTAATATATTTTGGTGTTTTGTGTTATACATCTATAGAATGCCATGTGGTCTTTGATCTCCAACTTGAATCATGTCCAGATCTTGTCTAGATCAAAAGTTCTGAACGGTCAAACCTAGTTGACCGATCATAAATTATGATTTCTGGGCAGCCCAGAAATTTCTATGTTGTCTGACAAGTTTTTCCAAGCTATTAATCTTCCTGTTGTTTGATGTTATGGGTAGATTGTTAATTGATCCTTGTAGTATGACATGTTATGTACATACTAAATTTTTTACATTACTCAGATCTGTAACAGGATAGTATAGAATCATAGTCAAACCACCGTTGACCGACTGGCCGAATGAAGATTCTGGAAAACCAAGATTCTTCCAGAACAAGTTCCGGCTATGTAGTTTGACCGGCCAAAATCTTTGTTTTGTGTTGTTATTAGACTGACATGAACAGGCCCAAGAACACAATTAGCAACATTTTTTTCGCCAGAAAGCCCTTTAGCGACAGATAATTTTGAAAATTAATTAATTAATTCCGAAAATGATTATTTTATTTAAATAAATAGAAATAAATAGTTTTTAATTATTATAAATACATATTAAATTATGAAAAATTATTTTAAAGTCTGAAAAATAGTTTTTAATTATTTTGGGTATATTTCAAAAAATAATTAGTATTTTCAGAATATAAAAGGTATTTATTTATTTATTTAATTATTATATTAAATAAATTATTTAAAAATAGTTTTAATTCATGAAAAATTATGAAAAATTATATTATGATATTAGAAAATATTTTAAGTTATTTTTGATGACTTTTAATATTTTGTGATTAATTTCATTAATAATTTATATTAATGATAATTAGTTTATTTAATAAATATATTAAATAAATTATGGAAAAAATAGAATTAATGTTTTAAAAATCATATAAAAATGATTTAAGTGTTATAAAAATATTTTAAGTTATAAAATATAACTTTTGATATTTTGGCATGAAAATATTAATATTTTAATATTAATAGCAATTATCGGATAATAGATTTAAGTGTTTAAAAATCATATAATTATGATTTTAAGGTATTAAAAATACTTTGGTATATTATAATTATATTATAGTATTATGTTATGATTTTCATTAATATTTTATATTAAATGAATATTAATGATTAAGGAATTATGTGGTATTTAATTCATTTAAATACGGTTTTAATGATTGAAATTGTTGATAAATGATATTAATTATCTGAAAATTTTTATAAGTCTTTAAAAATTATTTTGACTGATATGATAATTATCTGTGATAAGTGTTAAATGTTAAGTCAGAGTTTAATTGAACTTAGACTCGAAATTTTGTCCGACTAGACCGTCGGGATGTATGAATTGTGTCGGGTTCAACTCAGACTGCAATAGTTTGACTTGATGCTATGTCTTATGTGTTATATAGACTGATAGGATTATGTGCTATGTGTTTTGGTTATTCTGTGGATATATATATATATATATATATATATATATATATATATATATATATATATATATATATATATATATATATATATAACAGTATTATACTGTGATGATATTATTCTAATATTAGAGATATATATTAATAATATTAGGTCTTCGGGTAAAGCGTTATAAATTGTGTTGCGGTAATCAACGGTTCAGGCAAGTTTCTTTGTACTTAACTCTAATAAGAGTGTTTTATTCAAGCTTATGGTTAATCATTGTTGATTGCCACGAAAATTGCACTCTGTACATCTTGCATGTATAAGTCAGGTATGAAAGGCTGATCACCTTCATTACCAGTTGGTTCAAAAATGTTTGTTCATGTTTAATATTTGTTCAGTCAAAAGTTTGTTCGTGCTGGTTCTCAATTATATTGATGAATTAAAGCCAGCTTATTATTCATACTCTTCAATCATGATATATCTTTATATTATTGTATTTAAACTTGCTGGGCAACTTTCATGCTCACCCTTGCTATATCATGATAAAATATTACAGATAAGGCGAATGCGTTTGGATACAGGAAAAGGTTAAGGCCAAGTTCAGTTTGTGATAAAATGTGCGGCTATTTTGTAATAGTATAGTTTGATAAAGATGATTATGTGTTAGAAAAGTTATGAAATGTGTATTAAGTTAAGGTTACTCGACCTTGGGGAATAGTGTGTAATGTATTGTATAAACAATTTATGTTTATATCTTCCGCAAATAGTTATAGAAATAGTATACCGGATCCGTGATGATTTGGGGCCTAGATTCGGGGCTATCACAGTCCCTATAGTCTTATGACTGTTAAAGTCAAAGTTGAAAGATTACTTATAACTGTGGACATGATTCGTGGTCATTAGACCCTCAGTAGTAGGTTTCAGAATATTAATAGGACATATCATTCAGTTCTATTGAGCCTATTTCTGGCAGTTGTTGTAATGTTGTAAAGTTATTTATTCTTTTTCAAGTGAGCTTTGTTTGCTCACTCTTGCATATTAATACTCTTATTGTGACGAACGAGATTTTATAATTCAATTTTAATATTTATTGAATTAAATAAATATTTTCAATGATTTAATTATTAGATTAAATAATTAATTGATGCAATTGTGATAGATAAATTTAATTAGATGTATTATATTTATTAAATTAATTTGGAGAATAATTATTATTCAAATATGTATTTGTGTGAGCTTATTGAATTAAATGAAATATTTAATAAGCCTAATGTTATTTTAATTAATGTAATAATTAATTAGAGATTTAATAATTTGATATAATTAATTTATGAGAAATTACTATATTTTATTTAATTTAAATTAAATAAATTAATTGAGTTATTTTATAAAGGGTGTAACATTATTTAAACTATATGATAAAAGAGTTTATTAAATTAATTGAGTATAAGCCTTTTAAGGCTAGCCAAACATGGCACTAGTGGAGGTTGAGAGTAGTTAACCCATGATGGGTAACTGACCTCCACAACGCATCAGTTTATTTGAATACGACGTCTTTTTTTCTTTTCAGTTGATTGCTAAGTTTAGAAAATAAGCAGAGCAAAATTGTGAGTTCACAGAGGGAAAATTGAGAAGTTTGAGAGGAATTATGAGTGTGTAATCATCAATCATTTGTGAATGAATCATCATTGATCATCTCTTCTAAATATATACCCTGGGTAAATTCTACAAACAAAAATTTCTCTTTTTACGTCATTAAGTTTGCATAAAAATGGCTTTCAAAGTTTTTGTTTAAACCTCTGTATTTGGGAAAGGAGTAATGTCTATGAGTTTGTATATGTGTTAAATGTTATCAAATCATATCTAATTATATATTATCTAAGTTATCATGTCATCAGTTTCATGAAAATACGTCGTATATGTTGCTCAAAACTTACGGAGTATGGGTTTTGGCCATATGGCCCTTATACGTAAATTTAATGTGTCAAACATAAATGGTTTTGTAAAAATTATACTCGTATATTATTATGCAAGTTAATACGAAGAGACCAAATTTTGAAATGAACAAATTCGGTGTTATAACGAATCCGTAGTGTTAAATTTTATGTTTTTGTTCAAAACCTTCAAGAACACAAAGAGTAGTGAAAATTTCATGTTTTAATCCTGTTAATTATGTGTTTTAACATGTTAAAATCATGCTAGAAGGGTTAAGTAGTGATTATATGTGTATTATTATGAATGGGTATGATTAAATTCGTGTAGTAATAATTTAATTGGAGTTTTTGGTTGTGTTCTGCAATTTTTCAGGAATTGCAGAACAGTTTCTTGTTCACCGCGCCGTGCCACCAGTCTCGTGCCTTAACATCCGCGCCGTAGTGCCAAGAGTCTGCCCGCAGCGCTGAGTACCAGTACAACAGTGGCGCTGCAACGCCACTCTCTAGAATGTTTAGAAATGAACTATATTTAAATGTCAAGTCTAGCAATGTGTTAGTAACTTAATGTAATGAACATAGAAATATGTTAGAAGTATAATAAGAAGTTAAAATAGATGCTTAACATGTAAATAACATAATTACATGTGGATTGAATTATTGAATACATAATTAGCTTGTTATTCATGAAGTGTAAATTATGTGACAATGAGTGTAATAAATTGACTAAGTATAGTCATAATTCGAGTTAGACAAAAAGAATGAGCGTTTGATGATTAGTTAAGTTATAATTAACTAGTATTGTGAATGTAAATGGTATGTTGGATTAAATTCAAGGAACGTGTTTAATTAACGTGTAATCTACGCACGAGGCAAGTTTCCTAACCCTACTTGTTATCATTATTGAGTTATTCTCATTATTATTAATCAAGTTCAATTGTTACATTAAAGATTGATTATCTTTTCAAAGCATGATTTTGTTATACAATATTTGTCCTATTGTATACCTATTGAGATTATTATTCAATTTAATTATCATTATTGTTGCACCTTATTAGACTAGCGAACCCTTATTGATTCGACTAATCCATAGTTGATGAACGTTCTAAATTTCAGAACCCTTATTGAATTATCCAAACCAAACTTCCTTTTGTGCGGACACGAATGTCAAACTGAGATGAACAACCCTGCGAAGGGATTTACTTATGCGTTAGCGTTAAGATATTGTGCACAGTATGATACTAACGAGTTGATCCCCCTAAGTACGAGAAGAAGAGTCCATAGTCTTATGACTGTTAAAGGTTTCAAGTATCACCCTTGATAACCTAGGACATAGTTCAAGGTTTTATAACCCTCAGAAATCTTTTGATTCTTGTTATTCATTCTTGATTCAAAAGTTGAGCTTTTATTTCAGAAGTCTTTGATTCACTCGCATGTTATTATTCATTATTATTTCATTATTTTACTTGTGGGTAATAGTGCTCACTCTTGCGTAATAATAACATTGCAGTTAAGAATGAAAGGTCCGACGAGCCTTCTACTAACAAATGCAAGAGCAAGATTAACAAGTGATGAAGACTTGTTATTTTATATGATGATGTATTTCTGTTTAAGACTTAAGTTAATGATGTTATTTAAGACTTATTTGTTTATGTTTCTGCACAGATATTTAAGGTTAGTTTAACCTGGGATTGTTTTTACTATTCGGATGTTGTAACCCCATAAGGGAAGGATTTTATTTATATCTATTGCAGGTTTGCATTTATTACGGGTAAATAGATAGATGATATTTGTACAATGAACACCAAATCCCGTGAAATTGAAGTACCCAGATTTGGGGGTGTCACACTTATTGCAACTAAGATTGAGAATATCAATGAACCTACCACTAGCAAAGGAAAGGGAAAAATGTACAAGTGATGAAGACTTGTAATTTTATTTTTATCATTATGATAATAGACTTTTAAATATGATGTGATGTAATAAATTTTAAATTTCGCATTTGAATGATTGTAATTAAAGGTTAGAACACCGGGGAGATTTTATTAAATGTAATCATGTACGGGAAGGTTTTTAATTATTCGATTTTATTATGATTGGGTAGTTAGTAATAAATATTTTGATTAAGTGAAAACCAAATCTTGAGGAAATGAAGTACCAGGATTTGGGGGTGTCACATATCCTATGGAAATTGATGAGAAGTTGTTCCAGATGCAATCTGGTACAACCCTAATATATTAAATTAAGGAGGCTCAACTTCAGGACGAAGAAAGTAAAAAGGTAAAAAAGAAGATATCCAAAGGAACCGAACCGAGATTCAAGATAGACAAGGAAGGAATACTGAGATTTGAGAGCGGAATTTGGGTACCGCCAGTACCAGAGGTTAAGGAAGACATTTTGAGCGAGGCTCATAGTTCACGATATTCGATTCACCTTGGTAGTACCAAGATGTACCAAGATCATTGACAAAATTTTTGGTGGGCAAATTTTAAACGAGATGTTGCAGAGTGTGTTGCCAAGTGTCTGACATGTCAGAAAGTGAAAGCAAAACATCGGAGGCTTAATGGGTTTCTTCAACTATTGGAGATCCCAGAATTAAAGTGTCTGACATGTAGTACTACAACTATCAAGAATAATAACACAAAAACATCACAGCATGAACAAGATATGCTCCGGTCAAAGTTTAGGTCAGACACTGTTCTTCACTATTTTTTGGGTTTTCCAGATTTCGTCAAGAACAGTCGGTCAAAGCTACTTTGACCTTAATTTCCTTCTGTTCCAGTTATGATCAAGGTGTTCTAATTACTTTAACATGTAATCTATATACCAAACTACAATAAACAATCAACAACTTGGCTAAAACACATGTCAGACGCAAGATCAGAGGCCAAAGAAAACTTGTCAGAAATTTTGGAAATTTATGGGTTTGCCCAGAAATCAAATTTCGTGTTCAGTCAACTAGGTTTGACCGATCATAACTTTTGATCTAGACAAGATCTGAACTTGATTCAAGTTTTAGAACAAAGACCACATATAAAACTATATATCCAAACAATAAAACATCAAATATCTATAACATAGACAGATCTAGAGCTACTGACATTCGACTGTCAGACCATAAATTTCCAGATTTCCAGATTCCTTAAAATGTCAAATCCGAGCACTTTGATGTTATGGGTTTGTGTTTTGACAACCCAGATCATCATTTAACACTATATAATACATGTTTAAATACTAAAACATAACATTTATCAAAGGATCAAAGATCGAATTTCTTGGTTAGGGTTTATACCTTTATGCATCAATTCTTGATTCTATGTTTCTGATCTGTTGTGGGTAAACGTGGGGCTTCAATATATGACTGATTTAGCACTAAATTTCGTAGGTGTTTGAAAGAGAAGGTCTTGAATGATGGTTGTGAAAAAAATGAGCAAAACAAGCACATTTTTCTCTCTCTAACTCTTTATATATAATTGCTAGATGCATGAATGGTGTTGAAAAAGGGCTGATTTGCTGGAGTGTTTTTTTTTAGCACATGGCTAGGCTAGGATCGCTCTAGGGTTGTTCATCAACCCATAGATTTTGCAAGATTTGCAAGTTAGCTATATATATATATATAAATAATGTGACAAAAAAATCCAAATGACCTTTAGCATACCATTTTAATTCTAGAATGGTCATTTGATACAAACCCTTAGGGTTTTAGGGTTTGGACAATTTAGGGTTTAAGTTTTAACCCTTAATTATTTAGCAACTTGGATTTCCAAAAATTCTCTAATTAAATTAAAATAGAAAATTTTAAATTTCTAACTTATAATCAGGGCTTCCTAATTATACCATAATCTCCTAATCATAAATCAATCTTGCTAATTAGGACTAATTTATCCTAATTAAATTTTGTTTATTCTAGCACTTAGGGCCACAATTGTACATTAGGTTTCAAAACCACATTTAGGGTTTTAAATAGAAAAATTAATAGTTCAATTTTAGAAATTAGATTTCTTAATCCGATTAGGGTTTCTAATAACTTGACAATTAGGATTTATATCTCCCAATTAACATTGCTAATATAGCAATTAATTCCACCACTGTACAATTAGGGTTCAAGATGGTCATTAGGGTTCAAAATCGCGAATTAGGGTTTATAACCCACAAATTAGGGTTTTCTAATAGAAAATGATTTTCTAAAGTAGAAATTAAATATTCGTAATTAGATTAGAGTTTTCTAATTACTCATAAATTGAAATAATTAGGATTAGAGTTTCCTAAACAACATTGCTAATTTTTAGCAATTAAATTTACAATTGAGCATTAGGGTTCCTGACGGAACAATAAGGGTTCCATAAATTAAAAATTAGGGTTTGTAAATTAATCAACCTTTACCCTAATTAGTACTTAATTCATAGCACTAAAGCATTAAAATTCTCCGTTATATTCCCAGATTAGGGCTTCATTTTATCAGAATATGAAATTAGGGTTTTCAGATCTGGTATTAGGGTTTTCTAATAATCAATTAAGATTTTAAACAATTCATTAGGGTTTTCCCTAATTAATTAATATTAATATCGTTTAACCTTATACTTAGCACTTGCATTCCCAACCTAGGGTTTTCAGATGCCGAATTAAGATTTCGTACTCCCGGAACTGAAACTAGGGTTTCCAGAACCGATTTCTAGGATTTCTTTTTAGACGTTAGGGTTTTCTAACTGAACGCTGACGTTCTTAATATACGATTAGGGTTTGATACATATATAATTCATGTGGTCAACCCTTGACCCTTAACTACATTCTGAACACATCATTAACCATATACACAGAGCATATTTACATAAATTCTTAATCCTGAATAATTCACCTATATCCTTCACCGAATTTTGAAATCCTCAAAATTCAATCCCAATAACATTAAACGCATACACTTATTTTCTGTCTAGATCTATTATTTGACCTTAAATCAATCATTTAAGATTTTCATAAATTGTCTAAATTCTCGGGTTGTCACACTTCTCTTCCTTAACGAGGTTATTAGCCTAAGGTTCTTCCCCCTTAAGTTTTATAACCTAATTCTTTGATACCAGCCTGTGATGCCCCCAAATTCGGGTCTCTTTCAACCCGACATATGGTGCTCCACGGTGCTACAGTTCACACAAACATTCAATTGAAATGCCTCAAAAGAACGAATATGTCTTACATATATTCCAAAACAATACTACCATTTCCCAGGTTCTTTATAACCGTTACATTTGTTCTTGTCATAATATCAAATATTATCATTACAAACCAATAATATTACATAGGTAATTTACAAGTTTGCTTTAGCCTTCTCTTTATCCATGTCGAATCATTCGGTCCATTCAGTCTAAGCTACATTAATATGGTTCAAGCAAGAGTGAGTATAACAAGCTTAGCATGTACAATAATTTCATTTAAAAAGCATGTTTGAAACATAGGAATCGTATATATTCAATAACTGGATAATAGTTACGAAGTACTATTAATAATTAAAAATAACATTTCTTTTCCTTCAAAACATTTTACAAAGACAATATTCAGTAAAACATTAATTCTGGTCCAAGACCATGAGCGTTTCATAATTTCTTTGAAAAGGACAACCCGACACTAAGTCCGTAAGTCCGGCATAGCTTACGAGCACTTCTAGGTGATCAACCTATAGTACTCTATGTTGATCAACACTACATCCATTAAACGTGTGTACGTTTAAGTTGCGGCAACCTCACGTGTCCATCGAATACTCGATGAAAATATATTTGTTTATTCATATTTAGGCTTACCTTGAATCCGTACCAAATAATTGGCATATGATAGCGTTAGCAATTATATATTGAAAGACTTGTAAATAAATCAATCAATCTATCAAGATTAATCTAGCCGAGTTAAAACTGGCATCGACTCTTTCTTTAAAACCATACATGCATCTCATAACTTGAATCATTTTAAAACCGTGACTAACACGAAGGTTAGACAAGCGTTTAAGAAAAACATGCCTTCAGCATCTGCTATAGTATAATTACGTTTCCTTTGAGTCTTTATGGTCTCTACAACACATAATCACATAATATACCACATTAGGTCATGAATGAACATATACTTGGTTCCTAAAGAATCTTACCCTTCTTCTCAATCTAATCATATTAGATTTGTTATTATTGGTTCCGGCTTGCCGTCGTGCTTTTACATCGTTCTTACCAACTTTGTTCTCTTATATAAGTTAACTAAAATTATTTCATTAATACAACTCGTTTCGAGTTAATCACCCTTCCTCACGGCTTACTAACATCCCTACGTTATTAATCGACACTTAATTGTCATTGGTTAAGTACACTTATTATACACCATTCCTGTTCACATTCAATTGACTTATTTTTAACCCTAAGTGATCATACTTGGTTTTTAATTATAGCTTAATAAGGTTTTATTAAGTTCCTTAGTTCATTGATAACAATTTCCTTTCATGCTATACTTGTGCCCATTCTTTACTATCTAGATTTTAAGGCTGGCGCTGCGGCGCCAGTGTTGCTTTGTTATACCGCGCTTCGGCGTCTCCTATTGGGGCTTGGAGACCGGACTCGGCGTTGCGGTGCGAGTCCCTTCGTTATGAGTCGCGTTGTAGCGTGACTCTCCAAGGGATGAGGCTCACTTTGGCACTGGGGCGCAGGCTATTTGTCTTGGAGTCGCGTCGCGGCGTGGACTCTGTGCCCCATATAATTTTGACAGACTTTTTGAATTGTGAGATCCCCGGACTCGTAACTTCTTCGTTATAAATCTGAATTGGTTCGTTCAAGAGCTTACGGTTGTAATTTCTGAGATAAGCAGAAAGTAGAGATAGAGATGGGACAGATACCAGTAGTGAACGAATTTTTGGAGGAATTTCCAGGACTTCTGCCGGATCGGGAGGTCGAATTTGTTATAGATTTAGTACCGGGAACGTTACCGATTTCGAAAGCCCCTTATAGAATGGCACCGGTAGAAATGAAGGAGCTGATGATACAGTTGCAGGAGTTATTGGATAGGAAGTATATTCAACCGAGTGTGTCTCCTTGGGGAGCACCAGTTTTATTTGTGAAAAAATAAGGATGGATAAATGAGACTATGTATCGACTATCGAGAGTTGAATAAGGTGACGATTAAGAACAAGTATCCATTACCTATGATAGATGATTTGTTCGATCAACTGAAGGGAGCGAAATATTTTTCCAAGATCGACTTGAGGACGAGATATCACCAGTTAAAGGTAAGGAAGGAGGATGTACCTAAGATAGCGTTCAAGACACGTTACGGTCACTACGAGATCCTGGTGATTGTGATAACCCAGGATTTCGAATAATCCCAAAATTTGCGAATAATTTTTTTTTATTAATATTAATATTAATTATCAATTTTGTGACAAGCTTCTATGATATGTGTATCGAGAAGGTCAATCTATGTAATTAGAGTAGAGTTGTGCTTAACGGAGAATAGAAACCCTAACCCTAATTATTGGAACGGGATTCAATAGAAAATGTAATTAAAATAATTATATTAATATGTATGTGTTTTAACTGTATAGAATTTTTGATCAATAATTGATCGGATAAGGTTTAATATTAATAAACCCTAATAAGGATTGGAAACCCTAATCTCAGATTTAGAAAATTAATTGTGCAGTTAGAAACCCTAATTGTACGCCGAGAAACCCTAATTTCAAAACCGAGAATTATAAACCCTAAATTAGGAAGCACTGATCCTAATTGAAGATCATATGGGTTCATTAAACCTAAATATGATTAGAAAGCTTTAATTATATTTTTGTATATTAAATTTCTATTTTTGAAACCCTAATTTTATTTTAGAAAATTTATTTTTTTCTAATTAAACCCTAAATTTGAAAATTATGGAAACTAGAAATTTTTAAAAACCTAAAAGGGTTCAAGCCCTAAACCTTAATGTCCAAACCCTAAACCCTAAGGGTTTCATCAAAATCCAAGTTCTAGAAAAAAATTAGAAATGACCATAATGCCCTTTTAGGAGATTTTATTGATTTCTTGCAAATCTTTCCAAATCAAGAGTTGGTGAACAACTCATTTGACTTTGTGACACTAGAATCTCAGCAAATCAAGCCAACTCAGCCGAAAATTAAGCCACATGCATGAATCAAAGTAATATATAAGGATTTAAGAGAGAGAAAATCACAAAAAATTAGCCATTTTGTACACAAGGTCTCACCAACTCTCTCTCTACCTAAAAGCTCCGAAATTTGATTGTAAATCAGTCCTAGAATCATTCCTTGATCAACCAATATCAATTTAGGAGAATCAAGATCAAAGATTGGACAAGAGAGGTATAATCCTATTTTTATTTTTGATCTTGTATGCTTAGGAAATAATTATGTTTATGTGTTTAGATTCATGCTAGGATATGTTTTTAGTTGATCTATGATGATCTATCATAGATCCATAGCATCAAAGTGTGAAAAAAATCGAGTTTTCAAAATCTGTTCTTGAGCAAAATCTGTGGTTTGACAAGCTAATGTCAGGGGCCACAGATTCTAGTTCGTTTGTTGTTTTTGTTGTTTAATCGTTGTAACAGGTAGCCTTGTATGTGATCTGTACTCTGTAAGTTGAATCAGTGTCATTGGATGTCTAGATCGGGAGTTATAAACGGTCAAAGCCCGTTGACCGGCCATGACCGGGTCGAATTCTGGGTAACCCAGAAATAGAAAAAACGAGTCTGACAGTGAGTTCTAATGATCAGATCTGTCAGTATGTTTATTGTTTGATGTTGTTAATTGGTAGATATTGTAGCTAGTAGTATGTGCTATAGATCTGGGTTCATAGAACTCTTATAACTGCTTTGGATTGCTCAAAAAATTTGGTCAAAGTAGGTCGCTTGGCCATGGTTTGGAATTTCTGGAATTTCCAGAAAAATGATGAACTTGTTTTCTGACAGATATTGACCGAAGCATAGGTCGTGATTCTGTTGTTGTTTAACTGAAATGTTGTCATGAAAATGTACCTTGACATTAGAACTACAAGTTTGAACCATCAAACCACTTAAAACATAACCAGAACATAGATTTGATTAAGCTTAAAAGTGATCACTTGAAACTGTTTAAACCCAGAAAATTCCAGAAACGGTCTGACAGTAGGTTTAGCCGCTCAGATCTTCATATTATGTAATGTTATGACTGAAGTAATGATTGATTATTGTAGTATTACAGTTTTTCTACATGATCAGTGTCTAAGTTAGCTTAAGAACATAATTGTACAGAAAGTTACAAGCGGTCAAACGTGGACACTTAATCTGCCGGCTGTCAGTGTTCTTGAGCTCAAGAACACCAACAGCTACGCTTTCTGTCGCTAAAGGCCTATAGCGACGGTTTTAATTATTTATTTTCTGAAAATTCCGGTAATTATTTAAAAAATGAAAATAAATTCTAAAAATTACCAAAAATAGTTTTAAAAATTATTTTAAATTATAAAAAATAATTTTTGACCAATTGGAATATTTTTCTTTAATATTTATAATTATTTATAATATTAAAGGTATTTAATTTATTTAATTAGTTTATTAAATAAATTAGAGAAAAATGATTTAATATTATGAAAAATCATTTTAAATAAGAAAAATGTATTTAAAAATATTTTGAGTTATAAAATGTAACTTTTAATATTTTTGGAGAATTTTCATTAATAATTTAATATTAATGATATTAGATTTATTTAATTATTAAATTAAATAAATAATGTAAAAATGATTTAAATGATTTAAAAATCATTTTAATTTAGAATAAAGTGTTCAAAAAAATATTTTAAATTATAAAATATAATTTTCAATATTTTGGAGAATTTTCATTAATAAATTAATATTAATGATGTTGGATTTATTTAATTATTATATTAAATAAAGGAATTAAAAATGATTTTATTGATTTAAAAATTATTTAAAAATGAGAAAAATGATTTAAAAATATTTTAAGTTATAAATTATGACTTTTAATATTTAGATAATAATTTCATTAATATTTATATATTAATGGTGATGATTTAAAAATGATTTTAATTATTTTAAAAATCATTTAAGTAGAATATTGATGATTTAAAAATATTTTAATTTATTAATAATAACTTTAATATTTTAACAAGTATGTTATTAATATTTTTATATTATTAAATATTAATAATGATAAGATTATTTAATAATTAAATCATTTAAAAATGATTTAAGTGTTTGAAAAATTATTATAAATTATAATAATTGTTTATAAATTATTAAAAGCT
Source organism: Panax japonicus (assembly GCA_020205505.1). Lineage (NCBI taxonomy): Eukaryota > Viridiplantae > Streptophyta > Magnoliopsida > Apiales > Araliaceae > Panax > Panax japonicus. The sequence continues at coordinate 17,551,962 of CM035101.1, read as the reverse complement.
TCCGAAAAATATTATAAACGATATTTGACTTATCTAAAATAATATTAAAGCTTAGAGACCTAGTTTAATTGACAATCAATGTGTTAATTGTCGGATAGGGTGACCAGAACACCGAAAATGGACCGAAGTCCAACCAGACTGATATAGTTAGACTTGATAAGTGTTTATAGAGGTTATAAACACTAATGTGGTTATGTTGTAATGTGCCTAGGAGAAGTTTGACTGTAAAATACAGTGTTATGTGTTATAAATGTTTGTACTAATTGTGAGACCGACATTGTTGAATATAGGTCTTACGAACGCAGTTAATTATATTGTGTAGCTGTAATCCACGTGGAAGGCAAGTTTCCTAACTCAACCTTGAGTTATATTTCCTTCAATTATTATAGTGGTTAATTATTGCTAATTACACCACATCCAGGGAAGTTATTGTTGATTATTCGCAGTTAGTGCATGCTTAATAATTCAAATTGAATTACTGATTCAGAAATATACATTCGTAGAATTACTGTTGTTGAATATTCAAATTTGTAGAAGTTAGAATTGACATTACAGATAATTCCTGTTTTATTGTCAAATTGTGTTGAGAAATGTCTTAGCTAATTATTCTGGCTAGACAAACATTTGTTAGAACTTGATAAATTCAAGAAAATAATTCAGTTGTTATTGGTAGAATCGATGCCAATTATTTCGGCAAGATCGATAAGTAAATAGAATTTGAAATCATAGTATTTCGTTGTAAAATCAAAATATTGATTCTAAAACTGAGGAGAACAACCTTTTATATAAAGGGAACATTTTGGGTCGTAAATTCGACCTTTGCGCGCGTTTTGAGTATTATGCATAATATAGGGTACAAGGAGTTGGCCGGCTCCAAGTACTTGCAGAGGGGTATGATTTAATCTTTATGGTTATTTGATACTCCTGGTATATATCAAAGTAAATCTTTGGTAGATGCCCGAGAAAATAAGTTCAAAGATCTTGTGTGATCACTCAGTATAAATCTGGAAATTATTCCACTTTGTTATTGTGTAGAATTGATTCTAGTAGAATTCTGAAAGCGTTGTACTCTTTCATTATCCAATCATGTTGTTGCATAGAAAAAGAGAAGCCTTAATATTGAATAACAATTTATTCAGCTATTTCAAAGTTCCCCGAACTTTGGTTTCATTCTATCAAAATAGATAGGATATTATTGTTGATTCATATACATTTATTGTATAATCTTAACTTGCGGGGCAAATTTGTTGCTCACCCTTGCTATAAATAAAATTTTTCAGCTAGGGGCGAAGTGGCAGGAGGTGCTGCAAAGGACAAAGGCAAAGGCGTAGTTATAAACTAGTATATTAAACTGTATTATTTATATTATTGTATTGTAAACCTTTTTGTATATCTAAAGGGTATGTTTGTAATGTTAAGGTTAGAGAACCTGGGGAATGTATTATTAAACTCTGATAAAGACTTATGTAAGATACTATTTATATATTTTATGGGTAGTTAAATGTTATTTATATTGTGGATCATGAACACCAAACTCGGGAGTCAGGTAACCCTGATTTGGGGGTGTCACAGTGATGGCGTTCGGGTTAACAAATGTGCCAGCAACATTTATGGACATGATGAATTGAGTATTCAAGCAATATTTAGATAAATTTGTAGTTGTGTTCATAGATGATATCTTGATCTATTCTAAGACTCAGGAAGATCATGCTGAATATTTAAGGTTAGTGTTGGAGGCATTGAGGAAGGATAAGTTATACGCAAAATTCTTAAAGTGTGAATTCTGGTTGGAGAAAGTTCAATTTCTGGGTCACGTGATCTACAAGGACGAAATTTATGTGGATCCAGCAAAGGTGGAAATGGTTCAGAAATTGGAACAACCAAAGTCACCGACTGAAGTAAGAAGTTTCTTAGGACTGACAAGCTATTACAGACGGTTTATCCAATATTTTTCAAAGATAGCGGGAACGTTGACGAATTTAACGAAGAAGTTGGTAAAATTTATCTGGACGGAGAAATGTGAAGAGAGTTTTAAGGAACTTAAGAAAAGACTGAGTGAAGCACCAGTGTTGTCTTTACCTGACGATACAGGTGACTTTGTGATTTTCAGTGATGCGTCACACAAAGGACTTGGCTGTGTGCTTATGCAACATGGTAAAGTTATTGCGTATGCATCACGTTAATTTAAGGATTAAGAGAAGGGATATCCTACCCATGATCTGGAATAGGCGGCGGTAGTATTTGCCTTAAAGATATGGAGGCACTATTTATATGGTGTAAGGTGTGAAATATACACGGACCATAAAAGTCTGAAGTATATTTTCATGCAGAATGAGTTGAACATGAGACAAAGAAGATGGTTAGAACTTATAAAGGATTACGATTGCGACATCTTATATCATCTGGGGTATATCTAAAGGGTATGTTTGTAATGTTAAGGTTAGAGAACCTGGGGAATGTATTATTAAACTCTGATAAAAACTTATGTAAGATACTATTTATATATTTTATGGGTAGTTAAATGTTATTTATATTGTGGATCGTGAAGACCAAACTCGGGAGTCAGGTAACCCAGATTTGGGGGTGTCACAGTGATGGCGTTCGGGTTAACAAATGTGCCAGCAACATTTATGGACATGATGAATCGAGTATTCAAGCAATATTTAGATAAATTTGTAGTTGTGTTCATAGATGATATCAGAAAGGGCAGTGCTAGATTGGCAATGCTAACAGCTCAAGAGGAGTTAATGAAGGAGATGGCTAGATTGGAACTCGAGATAAAAAGTTCAAGAGAGCCAGAAGGGAAATTGTTCACAGTAGAGGCTCATCCAACTCTATTGGACAAAATCAAGGAAGTACATGGCAGCGATAAGGAATGTGTGAAGGTGAGGACAAGAATTTCAGATAGAGAAGAGCTTAAATTTAGTATTGGGGGTGATGGACTATTAAGATTTGAGAATAGAATTTGGGTGCCAGCGGTGTCTGAATTAAAGGAAGAAATCTTGCAGGAAGCTCATAGCTCAAGTCACTCAATTCACCCGGGAAGCACAAGGATGTATCAGGATCTCCGCCAACATTATTGGTGGCCCAATATGAAAAGAGAAGTCGTAGAGTACTTCAACAAGTGTTTAACATGCCAACGAGTTAAGGCGGAACATCAGAAACCGAGTAGGTTATTTCAACCTTTAGCAATTCCAGAATAGAAGTGGGAGCATATCACGATGGACTTCGTGGTAGGACTTCCAACTACGCAGAAGGGTTACAATTCAGTTTGGGTGATCGTTGATCGATTGACCAAGTTAGCGCATTTCTTGCCAATCAAGATCAGATATACCTTGGATCAGTTGGTAAAGCTTTACATCAAAGAGATTGTTTCTAGGCACAGGGTACCTTTATCAATTGTGTCAAATCGTGATCCGCGGTTCACAATAAATTTTTGGAAAAGTTTTCAAGAACGCAACTGAGGTTGAGCACGACGTATCATCCTCAAACAGATGGGCAGAGCGAGAGAACTATTCAAACGTTAGAGGACATGATGAGAGCATGTGTTATGGATTTCAAAGGGAGCTGGGATGACCACCTACCGTTGGTCGAATTTGCGTACAATAACAGTTATCACGCGAGCATCGCTTTATATGGAAGGAAATGCAAAACGCCATTGTGCTGGGTTGAAGTTGGAGTACGACAATTGCTAGGGCCAGAATTGGTGTAACAAACTGCAGATGTGATCAAAATAAAATGAGCGAAGCTAGTGACGGCTCAGGATAGACATAACAAATATGCAGATCAACATCGGCAACAATGAGATTTCGATGTCGGCACTTATGTGTTTTTGAAAGTGTTACCTTGGAAAGGGAAAATGAGATTTGGGAAGAAGGGAAAACTTAGTCCCAGATTCAAAGGACCCTTCAAAGTGTTGAGGCGAGTGGGTGATGTAACTTATGAAATAGCCTTACCTCCGGAGTTAGAACATATACACAACGTGTTCCATGTTCCTGTCCTAAGACCCTATAAGCAGGATTACAAGCATGTCATAGAGTATGAACCTATTCAGTTTGAAAAGGACTCAACCTATGAAGAGGTCCCATTGCAGATAATCGATAGAAAAGAACAAGTGTTAAGAAATAAGATAATACATTCTGTTAAGGTATTGTGGAGGAACCACAACGCCGATGAGGCTACGTGGGAACTTGAGGAGAAAATGATGAAAAATTACCCTAATCTTTTTTATTAATGTGTAATGATTACGGGGACGGAATCCTTTTAAGGGAGGGTGAATGTAATATCAGAGATTTTTTAATATAATTTAACAATTATTAATAAACGAATTTATATGAAACTTTTGGGTGATTTCATTTATTAGATGTATATGTGTTGTACATATATGTGTTATTTCAAGATATGTGATGAGATATATTTAAATGGTTGGTTTAGTTTTATTTAACTATTTAAATTGATTAAGTAGGGAGTTATTCTATTTATTACGTGGGATTGTATTAAACCATGAGCTGGAGCTCGGAGTAGAATTTAGAGACGCGGACTGCGTATTCGAGTCTAGAACGTCGAAATTAGTCAGGATAGACTATATTCACGAACAAGTGTCACGGTTGACTTTTTGGTCAAAGTCAACTAGTTGACTTTTTTTGAGGAAAAAGTCAAATGCGAATTTCAGGGGTGAATTTGACTAAACGGATAGTCCCATGGCGTCCGGAACGTCGACTTTAGTAAGAATCGATATAAGGTTCGCAACGTTCGGCTACGAAGGGCCAAATGGTCAAAATAATTTATTAATTGATTATTTTAATATTTTATTTAAACAAGTCTGCAGCTGGTGGAACCCTTGTGACTCATGATTTGGGACAAGGGAGGGAGTATACGTATATTACATAATATCTAAGGTGGGAGTACTTTATTTTATTTCTTAAAACCAAAATCCTTTTATTTTTCTAACTCGCGCATTCATTTTCTCTAACTCCCACTTTCATCCTATTAATTAACAAAATTATTGTATTATTAAGTATTATGTGTAACTAATAATTAGAGTTGGGGGTTATGGGCGTTGGGGATTATGGGAATCAAAAGACTCAAGCATATATCCATCAAGTTATACATATATACATATCACTCAAACATTTTTTTCTCTTAAGAAAATTCCACCAAGTGAGTAAGCATGGAGAGAAGTTGAGAGTGATAGATAGTGTGGTAGTATTCTGGAGATTACATAGCAACTAACAAGCAAGGAAGAGGGATAATCAAATTAACACAAGGAAAATTCATCCAAAAAGGTAAGCCATGAAACTCTATTTTTCATGTTCTTGAAGAAAAATAATGAAAAAACATGTATAGCCATGGTAAATGGTTTATATTGATTTCGTAAGGCTATGCTAATGTTGGTTTCTGTTATGAGAATGATAAGATATGAAAATTATGGTTTAAACATGTTGTAATTACATAGGGAATCAAAGATTTCAAGTATGTATGCGATATGTTTGTTAACATGACTTTTAGTAGTCAATTTGTTCAAAGCATGATGATTTAGTGAGTTGGTTTGTTGTAGCATGTTCATATATGTTGGTAGAAGTGATCTGGACAGTAGGAGTCAAGCCCATGCATGCTAGAATCAAAATCACAAAATTATTCAAAGTTGGTAGAATGTGAAATCTGTGATTTTTGGGTTTTTCTGAGCCTCAGAATCATGGTTTATATGACTCGATTAGCGTATGTAATAATTTTATAAAATAGTATGTAGTATGAATTCTAATATGGCCTAAATTTTGTTTGAATCGAAGTTGTAATCATCAAGTTATAAAAATTGTAAGCAAGCATGTTCATAATATAAACTGCAGAAAATCTGAAATTTCCCGATTTTTTTCAAGTATAAAACTAGTGCTGGCACGCTTTTCTATGTAGTTGGTTTATGGTCTTAGCATGCTAGTTTTATGAATGTTATATTTTTGTAAAATACCTTGCTGTATGAAGTTTATTGTGCCCAAGTATCATGGTCATATCATCTTTAGATTAGCGGGAATAAAATCGTAAAAGTGGCTGCAAGAAACGAAAATTTGATGTCTTTCTTAGAACTGTTTGGATCAGTCTGTTTCGGGGGCATTTTTTTCCACTGTTTTGTACTTTTAAAATTCTTGAAACATTTGTAGTATTAATATAAGAAGATATGAAGGTCCTGTAAAAATTTGAGAATTTTTGGCCATACGGTTTGAGAGTTATGAATTATACGGTTAGGGACACTTGTTGAGAAGATACCTGAAGAACTCTTTGTGTGTAAGTCAAAAAATTACGAAAGTTTTATTGGAAGTACATGTGTATAACAGGAGTTAACCCTGAAAATTTCAGAAGTTTTGGAGCTAATCTCGATTTATGAAAGATCTGAGAATATTTGGCAATTATGAACTATTTAAAAATAGTAGATGAATTTTAAAAATTCTGGGAAAATTATATGTTCAATGTGGGACTATATTCTACAAAATCTCATAAAAGAAATATTTTTGGGACTGATTTGGTATTTTTTATATAAATGATGCTATATGGATAAATGAATTTAATTATATATGTGATGTCATGATTATGGAAAATGAGATTTTCCGACTTGAGACCCTTAAGAATATTTTATGCAGATTTTTGGTCCGAAAATGTCACAAATGTATGTTTCCTAGTTTCTTTTATTTAACCACGTGGCCTATTTATAGTAACATGTTAGGTAATTAAATTATATTTAAATACGTGTGAGTTTAATCTTTTTATTAAAATAAAAGGGAACCATTACACATCAAAGTGGTGTTCGAGAACTAAATTACTTAACGTGACACATTTGAATAGGTTATGTGAAGGGCTAGTAGATAGAAGTAATTGTAGACAACGTAACATGCAGGTTTCTTACCCTATTTTTTATTATGAATTTATTCAACTCTTATTCAGTTGATTGCAGCGAGGGTAAGTTTGGGCTTGTGATTAATTAATCATTCGTGCAAGCTCCTTTATTGTAAAGTTCTATAACTTCAATTGTGATGCGAAACGTTATTGATGATTATTAAGTTCCTATTGCAACTGCTATACTTTAAGTTCGTATTCCCTTAATGAACTATATTCAAGCATGCTTTCTAGCTTTTGTTCCAGCTAGATGTTATTGATGCAAACATAGTATATTGTTTAAACAATTCAAATTCTTTGAAGCTATTTGATGTTTACCAATCCAAATTGCTTTGGGGAGGTCCCGTATGAATACTAAGATGAACAACCCAGATAACGGGGTAACTGATGACGGGTATATAGTCCCATTTACGCTTATGCGTTTAAACTTTATACTTGTGCATAATGTAGGGTACGATAGGCTGATCACCTGGAGTACTTGCAGAGACCGTTTATAATCTATTTGATTGTTAAACCGTCTGATGGTTTTTGATGAAACAAAGTAATGTTCAGGGTATCTAACACCCCTTAGTATGCTATTGAGAATTCCAGAACTCTTATCTTGATATTCCAGTTTATCTCTTGATATTTATTTCAACTGTTGAGAAATATTCATACTAATGCTTTTACTTCTGATGTATGTTCTCAAACTACTTTATATACTTGCTGGGCAATTTGTACTCATTCTTGCTTAAACATTTCAGTTAAGGCTGATAACGCTGAGGGCTCGGGTAAGGACAAAGGAAAGTCTAAGATGAAATGATGAGAGTTATTTATGTAATAATAATATTTTCGCATATGATGTGATGTAGCGATAAACACTAAGTTTAAGTTTCAGTTTATTAAAGGTTGTAAAGACTTGGGACTTTATTTTGAATAAGTATGTACTAGTTATTATTATTATTATTATTATTATTAATATTATTATTATTATTATAGTTACTTAGATAGATGATGATGTATGTTATATTCGTGAACACCATGTCCTGTAATCAATGTTACACGGATTTGGGGGTGTCACAACGGTTCAAAAATTACATACTCTACATAGTTATGCAAGAATTTTATCTATTCAACTTCGTTTGCTAAAAATTCACCTATTAGTCCATTTTTAACGACACTGATAAACGTTCATGAACGTTCAACGCTCGTTTCTTCGTTCTAAGTCGGAATCCGGCCATTTTCGAGTCTGCAACTCTATAATGCCAATTACGACTTGTCTCCATCGAAAACCAACATTTCCGACTTCAATATCAAAATTCGACTTCCATTCCGAGAATTTCACGAATTCGACGATTATCGTCTAATCGTGTAAATTTAACAAAAAGTTCGTTACTTGAGATTTTTAAACCGTTTCAAATGGATTCATTCTATCATACTAACTTCTTAATATACATACTTCATTAACTTATATCATAATAAGTTATTACTTGCTCTTTGTGAGTTTGTAATTTATGAAAGTATAAACTACTTACATTTTCATTATTCATGACTTATGATAGTTCATGACTTCTAACCATTATTCTGACTTCATCTTATCATACCAATTCCATTAATGTAAACATGTTACAAGTTCTTACAAGTTCCTCTTAGTTCATAACTTATATTAGTATAAATGACTTATTCATGACTTATTACGGCTTAATTCCATTTATTAATCATTCTTAGCATGCCTTAGCATACAAGTTCTACCACTACCCACTTCTTTAATAATGTAAGAGAAAGAGAATCATGGTTCAAGATTGCTTACCCTTGATGTCCTCTTACTAATCATTCTTATTCCTTCTTTTGCTTATTTGAATAATGAAAGACTAACGTATTCTCACTTATTCTCTCTATCAAATAAGTTGTAAAGAGTTGGATGAAAAGAAAACAACCAACAAATGAGCTAGCTTTTCTTCTATTTACAGGATTTCTAAGGTTAGGGTAGTTTAGTCTTTTAGGTCGTTCCACCTCCTTACTATTCCTTACTTAGGCATTAAGTTAACTTGCTCCCAACCTTATTTACTTGGCCATCACAACACTTAAGCATTAAGTTTACTTTGTCATTAAGTTTTCTTGGTTACCACACTTACTTAGCCTTTAAGTTTGCTTGCTCCCTACTTTAGATCATCCATGAGTTGCCCCATGGGTTTAAACCATCCCATAACCCATTGGTTACTTACTTTGGGCCTTTAGCTTAATTCATCTTAACGTATTCATTGGGCTTGCAATAAAACAATACTTGGGCTTGTTCATTAATTCATTTTGGACTTTACAATAACCAATATTTGGTTTTAACATTAGTTCACATTGGCCTTAACCCAATCCCAATTAAACTATACACTTCCTACATAATCCTACAATTATAATTACATATGGCTTAAAGCCTTAAAACGTATTATATACGTATTATTCCCATATTCTAATTCGTATACTTAGTAAACAAATACGACATACCATCATCCATACATACTCGTATAATATTTCGTATCATACTCGTATTCTCTACCTCGTACAATACCTACGTATTATACAATCATTACACTAACTTCTTAACACTTGATTTTCCTAACTTTCTCAAATTAAGTCCACATTTGAAATATTATGTTTTCCCTAACAGAAATATTATTGGATATTCCATCTCACCTTGATATTCTATCATTACGTATTTCGCAGAAGTTCAAAAATAATTCCCGAGCAGAAATAAGTGAATAGTGTTTTTCGAAAAATTTCTTGGAAAGCTTTTATTTTCGTCTTAGAAATTCAAACACTTTAATTCTACCACGTAGGCAAAATACTACGAAGTTCCAATATATCTAGGTCATAGAACGACCTCTAATTAGCTTACTCCATAAATAATCAATTAAATTCATTTAATCCACATAATTAAATAAAATTTTAATTCCTAAAAATCCAATTTTCTGGGGCGTTACAGTAGAACCTTCTTTTGTACAATCGAATGGTAGTCTTTTGCAAATCTAAATTTTTAGAAAGTAATTGCGGGAAAGTAATGAAATTAGCTAAAGCTATGCATTGCTGAATGATGTAGTATTATACTACAAAGAAGGAAGCATATCAATATAATTATTTTATTAAACTTGATTTGTAATGAGTTTGGGTTATTGTTAAAAAATAATAATGACTATTAGTAAGAAGAAAGTAATAATGAACTGTTATTCATTTTAACATAAAGATGCCGCCAAGAAGAAGGCAACGAAATCTGGAAGCCAATGTGAATCAACCAGAAGGAGAACCGATTAACCTGATGCAGGAGTTTGTTAACTTATTAACAGCTGCCTTTAATATAAATGGTGCAAATATATATTTGTCAATCCTGCGGTAGTACGTGCTTCTACATTTAAGGATTTTAACAGTGTAGGTTCGCCAGAGTTCAAAGAAACTACGGATCCTATATAAGCCCAAACTTGGGTGAAGGAGATTGAGAAGGCATTCGTTATTGCAAATGTCGAAGAGGGGCAGAAGACTACTTTCGCCACCTATATAATGAAAGGAGAAGCTAACTTCTGGTGGGAGGCAAACTAGGTTAGGGTTGGAGTTGAGGTGGTTACGTGGACACAATTAAAGGAGATATTCTTCGAGAACTATTTCCCCACGAGTATGTAGGGTAGGATGGAGATGAAATTCTTAGAACTGAAACAATGGGATATGATTGTTCCCTAATATACAGCCAAGTTCAATGAATTGGCGAGATTTGCTCCATATCCAATGGATACAAAGGTGAGAAAGGTGTAGAGATTCGAGTAGGGCTTAAAACCCTGACTCTATAGTCGGATATCAGTATTTCAAAGTAATTCCTTTGGAACCATTCCGGAGATGGAAATAATCGCAGAGGGTGGTAGAGAGGCTTTAAGTCAATACCATAGAGAGAATAAGAATAAGATGAAAGTGGACGGGGGACTAAAAAATGAGGGAGCCAACGGGAGTGGCAATGGACAAAAGAGGAAGGTTTTTAACTCTGGGAATATCAGAGTAAAATAGGGAGTTCCAAAGAAGAGGATAGAGGCATGTAAGAACTGTAGAAAGACCCATTTAGGAGTCTGTCTCAAGGGTAAAGCTGTGTGTTACAACTATGGACAAGAAGGGCACATATCGCCTAACTTTCCAAGTCCGAAGAAGAACCATGGATGCTTTGTATGTGGATCAACTGATCACATGGTGAAGAATTACTCGAAGAAGGGGATGGATGGTAATAAGTGCACTAATAGTGGTAATTTAGCTATCAGTGGTCCAGCTCAGACGAGTAGACTGATGGCCCACACCTTTAATATGAAGGTCCAAGATGTAGTTGCATCGGGAGATGTAGTTGCATGTATTATCCCAATCAACGATATAAATGCTTTTATGTTGTCTGATTTGGGTGGTACTTGTTCTTTTATAGCATGTGATTTTGCTAGACGATTAGGATTACTTCATGAGAGATTGCATATACCTTTAAATATTAAGGTAGCAAATGAAGAAATATTCCTTGTTGAACATATTCATAGATGTTGTGTAGATATAAGAGGTTATAAATTTTCGGTAGATTTAATACCGATAAAGTTGGGAGAATTCGATGTAATTCTCGAGATGTATTGGTTGTTTAACCATGGAGAAATTATAGATTATCAAAAGAAATGTATAAACCTTCGAACGTTGAAACAACCTAAGGTAGTGTTTTACGATAGTAAGTCACCGGGATGTTCGTGTTGTCTTACCATGACACAAACTAGGAAATTACTGAAGAAGGGATGTGTGGGTTATTTGTGTCATTTTGTTAATACCCATAAATTGGGAGCAACAATGGAACAAATACCTATATTAAAAGAATTTGTGGATGTATTTCCAAGCGAATTACTAGGTCTTCCACTGGATAGGGAGATCAAATTCATAATAGATATTGTGCCAGGAGCAACACCAGTTTCAAGGGCACCATATTGTATGGCGCCAGTAGAAATGAAGGAGCTGATGGTTCAAGTACAAGAACTGTTGGATAGGAAATACATTCAACCAAGTGTTTCGTCGTGGGGATCACCTGTACTATTTGTAAAGAAGAAGGATAGATCGTTGAGACTTTGTATCAACTATCGAGAGTTAAATAAGCTAATGATATAGAATAAATATCCATTGCCTAGGATCGATGATCTTTTTGATCATTTGAAAGAGGAAAAGTATTTTTCTAAGATACATTTGTGATTGAGGTATCATCAGTTAAAAGTCAGGAAGGAGGATGTACCTAAGACGACTTTCATAACTCGTTACGGCCATTATTAGTTTCTAGTAATGTCATTTGGGTTGACGAATGCACCAGCTACATTCATGGATATGATGCACATAGTGTTCAAATAATGTTTGGATAAGTTCGTTGAAGTGTTTATCGATGATATTCTAGTCTATTCTAAGACACCAGAAGATCATGATGAAAACCTAAGATTAGTATTGGAGAAACTAAGGAAGGAGAAGTTATATGAAAAATTCACTAAGTGCGAATTTTAGCTAGAAAGCGTGAAGTTTTTTGGTCACCTTATTGATAGAGATGGAATTTTAGTGGATTCAGCAAAGGTGGAAGCAATGATTAATTGGGAACAACCAAAAACACTGATAGAGGTTCGGAGTTTCCTAGTGTTAGCGGGATAGTATCAAAGATTTATCCAGGATTTTTCTAAGATAGCTACTACGTTGACTAATTTGACAAGAAAGACCGTGAAGTACGTGTGGATTAAGAAGTGTGAAAACAATTTTCAGGAACTGAAGAAAAAGTTGAGTGAAGCACCTGTATTATCTCTGCCGGATGATACAGGGAATTTTATAGTTTATAGCGATATTTCGCATAGAGGACTAAGTTGTGTGCTCATGCAGCATGTCAAGGTCATTTCTTATGCATCACGACAGTTAAAAGATTATGAGAAAGTTTATCCCACTCATGACCTGGAACTAGCATCAATTGTATTCGCCTTAAAGATTTGGAGGCATTACCTATATGGAGAAAATGTGAGATATATACAGACCATAAAATTCTAAAATATATCTTCACACAAAAATATTTAAATTTGATATAAAGAAGATGGCTGGAGTTGATAAAGGATTACGACTGTAATATCCTTTATCATCCAGGAAAAGCAAATGTGGTGGCCGACGCCTTAAGTAGAAAGGGTCGGGATAAATTGTTTATATTAACGGCTCAGGTTGAGTTTATAACATAGATGGCTAGAATAGAGTTAGAGGTAAGATTACCGAGTCAATAAGTTTAAAAACTATTTATAATGGAGACTAGACCTACCATTGTACAGAGAGTCAAGGAGGTAGAAATCAGAAATGATGAGTGTGACTAGATGAAAAAATAACTTGCAGATGGAAAAAAAAAGGTATAGTCTTCATAATGAGGAGTTATTAAGATTTGAAGGAATAATTTGGGTTCCGAGTGAAATAGAATTAAAGGGGGAAACATTTCAAGAGGCTCAAAGTTCAAGGTACTCGATTCAACCTGGTAGTACTAAGATGTATTAAGACCTTCAACAGAATTTTTGGTGGCTAAACATGAAGAGAGAGATAGCAAAATATGTAAGTAGGTGCTTAACTGGTCAAAACGTTAAGGTCGAACATCAACAAACAAGTGGCTTGTTACAGTCATTGGAAATTTTGGAATGGAAGTGGGAGCACATCACAATGGACTTTGTGGTAGGACTTCCGACTATACAGAAAGAATACGACGCTATTTGGGTAATAGTGGATCGTTTGAAGAAGTCGGTTCACTTTTTGCCAATAAGAATCAAATTTGATTTATATCAGTTAGCTAAACTCTATGTTAAGGAAATCATTTCAAGACATGGGGTACCAGTTTCCATAGTGTGAAATCGTGATCCACGATTCACATAAAACTTTTGGAGAAGTCTTCAAGAATAGATGGGAACGCAGTTGAAGTTAAGTACAATTTATCATCCATAGACAGATGGGCAAAGCGAAAGAACAATTCAGACGTTAGAAGATATGCTAAGATCTTGGTTCATGGATTTCAAAGGTAGTTGGGATGATCATCTACTGTTAGTATAGTTTGCTTATAACAACAGTTATCATGCAAGCATAGGCATGCCGCCTTACGAAGCATTATATGGGAGAAAGTGAAGACACCACTGTATTGGGATGAGATAAGAGAACGTCGTATGCTAGGACCTGAAATGGTATAACAAACAACAGATATAGTTAAGTTGATACGAATACGACTGGTAGCAACTCAAGACAGACAAAAAAAGTATGCAGATCCTTATTGTGACACCCCCAAATTCGGGTACTTCATTCCCACGTGATTTGGTGCTTACTTTCCAAAATATTTACATCTAACTACCAATAAACAAGGATAAAGACATAACTTAAATAACTTAAATAAAAAATCTTCCCCATTAAAGGGTTACATCATCTTAAAACTTTCCTTGGTGATCTAACCTTTAATTATTACATAAGTATGCGAAATACATAACAAAATAACATAAGTCTTATAACATAATTTCAGTTAAGTAAATGAGTCTTCATCACTTGAACATCTTGCCCTTTCCTTTGCTAGAAGGTAGTTAATCAACTTTCTCAACTTTAGCTGCAATGTTAATTGCAAGAGTGAACAAATAATTGCCCACTATTATAAAGAATAATAATAGCAATAACATGAGATTAAACAATGGTTACTGGATGATAGGGAACTCGTTCTACGAATAAAGAATAGAGGACAAATTCAAGATTTATATCTTAGGGTCTTAAGACCATGAACTATGTCCCTGATAATTAGGTGTTTTACCTGAACCTTTACAGTCATTTAGGCTATACAGACCATTCCTTACATACTTAGGGGGATATGCCCTTTGTACCATGTATTGTGAACAAATATCTAAACGTTAATGCATACAAAATCCCATATACTAGTGTTGTTTATCTCAGTTTAACTTTAGAATTTTTGTATTAGAGAAAATTTAGTTTGGAACTAGCTTATCAGTGGTTTAAGAATTTTAGAACAGTATTCAATTATAGATTAGTCCAATCAATAAGAGATTGCTTTCTATTCGAACGTTCAACACAATAATATAGAATTGAACAATGATACTTAAGTCAAAGATCGAATAATGACAATATACAATTGAATAGACATGGTATATATGCAAAGTACTACATCCAAAAGAGTTAGGAAATCTCATTTGGAACAATGAAGTTAAACAATGTATGCTTTGAATAGTAAGAACAAGAGTTAGGATTATGAAACTCGTTCAATATAAAGAATTAGAATACAAGAGCTTGTATCATCATAAACAATATGGAATTAATAAGCTTTCTCAGCTTTAATATAAGAATTAGGAACTTGCATATTGATAAATTAGGGTTAGAAAGCTTGCTTGCCAATTAAAGGTAAACATAGTTATAAAGCTTGCATTCATTATAAAGAGAATGAAGTTAGGAAACTTGCATCATGTGTAAGCTACAAAAGTATAATAAATGTTCGCCAATTACCCTACATATACCATTAAAATCGCAGCACCGATTAGTTAAACTATTGTTAGCTTTATAAGTTCAATCCACCATCTAAGTCATAACCTTTAACTTAATGTCTAACCATGTTGGTTAACCACTCACACGAATCTGAAAACTCACTATCGTGTAACATAAAGCTTTATCCTTCACCTCTAATTTTAGCAAACATCAAATTTCATTCATTACATAACTTGTTAAGTGATTATTTAAAATTTTCACTTTTTGGTATTACCATACCATACAATCTGTTATTGTATCTTACGATATGGTTTAACATCTTTGTCATGTATACTAAATTAGATTAGGTCTACATACAATGGTCTGCAATTAAACAGAACTCACTGCCTCTGCTCAGGGTACGATGTAGTTGCGTTGTCCCAAGCTTTGGCACCGGCGCAGCTGCGCTGGTGCTTAACTTCAGAAACCCAACAGGCGCAGCTGCGCCAGTACACAGACAAAAACTGAAGCAGTTTCCCCTATTATGATACCAAACCCCAATTTTTCCTAATTACTACAAAAATTCATAAACCTCAACAACTAGAATTTGGTAACAACATCACCAAGCATGCACTTCATAATTCTACAAACATAAACATTACATATAATTAACTTTTATGGATCAAAAATCATATTTTACCAATTTCTTCATATTTTAACACTTTAGCGAATTCGATTGCCGAATCTTTGTTTCTTAACCAAATTACACCATTCCAACTACGTTGTTTTCATTTCTTGATACACTAACACAATCTATATTCAATTTACAGATTCTATAAGGATTGAACATCAAATTTTGGACTCAATTAAGCCATTTTATATATACAAAACACTGTTATCTTTATTTTGTTCTACAAACCATTTTTCCATGAATTTGATTACTCAATACAACTTCTATATAACAATTATCATATTACACATGCATATGATTAACACTTTAACCATAATACAACATAATTTCAATCACAGAGAATAGAAATTAAAAAATAAAAAAGTAGGTTATACTTTAATCCTTTGCTTTGCAAGATGATATTAATAAAGTTTAGCAATTCTTCCTTTGATTCCCTCTTGTCCTTCATCTCTCTCAATTTCTCAGTTTTTCTCTAACCTCTATTCTTACTTTTTAGGAAAATACGTAATAACAAACTGATATAGCCTCTTGACTTAACTCATTAGGTTAAAAACCAACGAGTTACGTCAGTTGCAAAATGCCAAAGGCCATGTTTGGCTACTCCTTGAATTAGATTTTAGTTTATTTTTATATTACTTATATTATATAGTTCCTTGTGTCACACTTTTATTTAATTCATTTTATGTTCTTACTATTATAATTATAATTCCATTATAATTATTTTTATACTTAACAAATTACTACATATCTAATTTAATTATTAAATTGAACTAGAACATCACTTTATTTATTTTAATTGTTTTCTTAAATATCAAACAATTGATTTAAATATTAAACAGTTCATTTAATTTAATTATTTCATTAAATTAAATCTTCAAATAATGAAATTATCGTTAATTAATTTAGTTAAAATATACACTCAACTAAATTATTACATCATAATTTCATCAATTATTTATTTATCTCCATAAATAAATAAATTAAAATATTTATTTAATTTAATAAATATTAAAAATAAATTACAAAATTATCAATCGTTACACTTATCAAATATGAAGAGAGTTTGAAGTCGGCTCGTATGTGTTTCTGAAAGTATCTCCCTAGAAAGGAATGATACACCTTGTGAAGAAGGGAAAATTATGTCCAAGGTTTATAGGACCTTTTGAGATATTAAAAAGGGTAGGAGAGGTAGCTTATGTGGTAGCATTAACTCCAGAGTTAGAACACATACACAATATGTTTCATGTATCTGTGTTACATCCTTATAAGCCAGATTATAAGCACGTAATAGAATATGAGCTTATTCATGTTGAAAAGGACTTGACGTACGAAGAAATGCCTATTCAAATTTTTGATAGAAAAGAGCAAGTTCTAAGGAATAAAGTAATACCTTCGGTGAAGGTAGTATGGAGAAATCACGATGTCGAAGAAGCAACGTGGGAACATGAAGAAAAGATGAAGAAGAATTACCCTCAGTTGTTTTAACTTATAGAGAGATATTAAGGACAGAATCCTTATAAGGGAGGAGAATGTAACAATCGAGAAAAATCGGATTATAATGTAAATTAATTTTATTTGAATACATATTGAATAAAATAATATTTTATGTTATTTATAACGAGTAAACGAGATGAATGTTATTCTAGAACCATAAAGAGAGGTATGATAGTAGTATTCTGGCCAAGTGCAAGAAATAATGTGTTTGAATTTCCAAAAAAAAATAAAATCTTTACGAGAAATTCTCCGAAAAACACTATTCATCCATTTCTATTTGGGAACTATTTTTGAACTTCCGGGAATTATGTAATGATAGAATTTTAAGAAAAGATGGATTATCTAATAATAATTAAATATGGCAAACACAATTTTTTGCTTGAATACTCAATTCGATAATGTTAGGTGAAGTAAAGATTTGAATACTTAATGGTTATGTATACTACGTAAATTATTAAATGGGAAATGATACGAGTATAATACAAGGTATTATACAAGTATATACGAAATATAATATAGCATGTAAGAAAAATGTTATACGAACTAGCATACGAGAAGAATACGAGAATTTTACGGTAAGAGCACAACCCATTATTGTTGGAGTGGTGAAACTTGAATGTGGACTTTGGCAAGCCTAAGTGAGAGATGTTTTAGACCTAATGACAAAAGTAATCAAAGCCCAAAGATAATCTAATTCAAGCCCAAGGTTAGGCCCGAATTAAATTATACTTAAGCCCAAACCAAGAACCTAACCCGTGGATCAAACCGTTGGATCACCGGTTGAGTAAAACACATGGGGCAACCCATGTGGGACCCCCATGGTGAGTCATGGCGATCCACTTAGTGGCCAAGTAAGAGTTGTTGCTTCCTTTACAAGCTTGGAAGAGTAAGGAGGTGGAATAGTAAGGAGGTTGGGTGACCTTTTGACCATTTTACCACCACTTTACAAATTCTATAAATAGAAAGCTTAAGTTGTCATTTTTTGATTGTTTGATTCACCAACACCTAAACTATTATATTGAGAGAGAAGAGAGAGCTATTTCAAGTAATCAAAGAATAAGAAGAAAGCTAAAACATCAAAAGGAAATAAACTTGAACCTTTAATCTTAATCTCTTCAATTTTAATCTTGATAGAAAGTGATTATTGGTGAAGCATGTATCTTAAGAAGTAAAAAGGATGGCTATTAGTGGACTTTAAACATTAATAACCATGTTACAAGTGGAATTATAATTAAATAAGTAAGAAATAATGAAGAAAATATGAAAATTTATCACATGTTGGTGATGGAGAAGTTTAAAATCATCATATATAGGATTAGATTCTATATGCTTGGTTAGGATGATAGATGTATGAATGATGGAATGAATCCATTTTGAACGGAGTAAAAATCTCAAGTAACGAAGTTATGACGAAATTTACGAGATTAGACGTTAATCGTCGAAATCGTAAAATTCTCAGAATTATAGTCTAAAGTCGTCGTTTAACTCGGAAACCTTAGTTTTTGTTGGCGTATCATAGAACTTTTCATTTAATAGTTGTGGACTCAAGAATGGTCGAACTCCGACTTAAAATGAAGACACAAGCTATGAACGTTCACGAACGTTTAATAAACGCGTAATAGAAAATTTAAACTATAAATTTAATGTTAACAGATTCTGAAACTTATTATGTCAAAATGAAATCAAAAGTATATGAGATATATGAGATTATTCAGTTCTTATTTGCTAACTTGGAGAGCAAAACTTAGAGGAAAAAAAAGTGAGAAAATAGAGAGATTTGAGAGATTTTGTGTGAATTGAAGAAGGAATTCGAGAATGAAGAGGTTTTCTTCCACTCTCTAACAATCTTAACAGAGAAATTACGGGTAATTCCTTAATCTAAACTTTCAATTTACGTTCTTAAAGTTTTTCATGAAAATTTACTTTTAACTTTCTGTAATTGAATTTTCATGGCTAATTGTTAAATCTATGATGTTGTATATATTAATTAACATATTTAGCTCAATTATAAATGATTTATATGTGTTTTAGAGTAATTAATCTATGAAATTATGTTTAAATTGGAGTTTTATAGTTTTATGGAGAAAATTATATGAATATGACTTATAAGTACAAAACTTTATGTTTAAATTGCATATTAATCGGTAAATTGATGGATGATTACGTTTATACATGTAATAATAAAAAGAATGAAACTTAAATGGACTGATTTGGTTGAAAAACGAGTTAGCAGTAGTAGATTCTGTTAAGAATTTGAAAAATGGAGTTTTCATAAGACCATCAAAATTTTGGCATGTTGTTTATGTGACTTGAGGTGTTAAAAACATGATAGAAGTGTCATTAAATATTTATGTTAAGTTTAAAACTTTTGGGTGAAATTGTATTAATTGTTTGTTTGAGTTTTTGTGTGATGGCCCTAAATCTGGGTCCCTTCGAACCTCAGATTCGGTCCTCCACGATACTACTTATCGTCAAACTATTTATATTTTTTATTCATTACTTAATAAATATAACTTTGCTTATTACAATTTACAATATAAATTCTTTATATTTCAAGGATCTTTATAATGACCCCAAACTTTTATAAGTTTCAAATATTGGTCATTTACCATTCCTGTCTTACACCATATTCGATATTATAAAAATATGCAGAATAATTTAAACTTTTCAATCTCCTTTACAAAAAATCTTTTATTGATTTCTTAACTTGAATCATTTACATATCCTTGAATCAAATTATGTTATGATTCATTCTATTCGAATTACTGTATAAATTTTTACATCTCGATTAGAATTCCTTTATGCATCACATAGTACCACTTTACAACCCAACATGTATTACACATCGTAAACTACTATCATGTACATCTCCTAGAACCTAAACATGGTTGAAGAGCATATATTTAAATAAATCAATATCATTCGATACTATTGAACTCTATCAATCAAGTAGCACATAATCTTTATCATGAGTCCATAACATGCAAAAGTGGTTATTTGCAAGGGTGAGCTAGACAGCCCAACAATTCTAACAGTTTTCATGCATCACATAACATATAATAACATACTTTATTCATGCATTCATAATCAATTAATATTTATTACGCATGTTACTTCTCACATAACATGCATGGAGATTTACTTCACAAGCATATCATCAAAGTTCAACTTTCACATTCCATACATATCTCGTATACATTTCATATATATATATATATATATATATATATATATATATATATCAACATTCTCATAGCGTAATATAGCTTAACTAACAGTTATCGAATTCATATATCAAATATGATTTGATAGACTTGTCTGGCTTGTAGATTATCAACTACGACTTAACCGGTTATAGTTATATGCACTTTGTGTATTATTACATAGTTATATAATCATGGATTCATATCCATCAATCATACATTTCATACTCTCTTATTATAATAATAAATACTACATCATATTCTAACTAGGTTTGTAAAACCTTCATTATACTTTCTCATCATACTCTTAGAATAGCTAGGTATGTATAGGTATACCTTAACCATCTGTACATGACATTAACATTCATATACATTTATCACACACTTGATTCGTTATGTGTTTGACACATATTTAAAGTTTATAGATGTGTGATATACATCGTTCTTACATTTTGCAAATTTTAATAATATTTAACAAATTTGGGTTTTATATAACCATTATTTGCTCATATACTTAAAACATCACTTAAGTCAAGCATTGAAGCTTAAGACATTAATACACATATGCTTTAAGGTTCAGATTACCATTAAAATAGTTTGGCAACACTGCCCTGCAGCGCAGCTGCGCTACAGTTTGGCCTAGGGTGGGCGCTGTGACGCCCCCAAATATGGGTATCTTCCAACCCGATAGATGGTTCTCCACAATACTACAATCCATACAATCATTCCATTTAGATAACAACAAAATGAGTGTAATTATTATCTTTGTATTACATTTGTAATAAATCCTTTCCCAGGTTCATAACCGAATACATTCGTTGTTCTTCATAAGTATATTACATACAAATATACTAGTCTATTACAGGACGATTAATGTACATCTTAGCCTGGCCTTTATCTCTCTTAGAACTCTCAGTTCATTTGGCTTTAGCTGCAAACATGGTTCAAGCAAGAATGAACATAACTAGCTCAGCAAGTCTTAACACTGAATCATATGAATAATACATCAACAAATACATGCGTTATTTCCATATCTGAATAATTATCTACAAATCATTATGAAACATTTGACTAATACTTCTCATACATCCATTCTAGAGCATAAATAATAGCTTAGGAATGATGAACCAGTCAATAGACCAGGAACATACTCTTTTCATTTTCATACATGAAAAGGATATCCGGCAGTAAGGCCATCCACCCGTCTTTACTTACTAGCACTTCTAGGTGATCAGCCTATTGTACTCTATGTTTATCAACACTCTTACGTTAAACGTATTTATGTTCAACATTTGGCAACCTCGCGTGCCCATCCAATAATCGATGAAAATACTTTTATTTGTACATAGACAAACTTACCTTCTCATCCGTACCAAATACTTGGCATAGGATAATGTTAACAGTTCTATATCAACAAACTTGTAAACAAATCAATCAATTTTCCAATACTTGTCTAGACAGAATAAAACATGCATCGACTCTTTTCTTTTTACCATTCATTCATTGTATAACATGCATCACGTAAAAACTTGGCTAACACGAAGGTAAGGCAAGCGTTAAGAAAGACTTGCCTTCAAGCATCTTCGAATATACAATTCAACTATTCTCAGTCTTTACAGGATCTACATGATACATTCACATAGCATACTGTAATTAGTTTTCAAACAAACAAACTTTATGGTTCTAACCGACTTCTTTCTCTTCTACGTTTTATATGAATTAACTTCGTTAATAAAGTCGATTTAACTTTCTATATTTTGTTACGTTTCATTAACATTCTTACGTCATTACTAAACCGACATTCGATCATTATTGGTGAACTACCAAAGTTGAACATTATTCTAGGTGCACGTATACCGTTCTCACGTTCTTCGTTTAATTTCCATTAAACCTTACTAGATCTTCTTACCTTATCAACTTATAAGTGATCTAAGGTTAAGTCTTATCATGTACATTAAGTACCTCCTATATCTTACTATAGTTCTACATCCAAATTGGAATAAAACTAAACTTTTTCAACATTTTTCTACTACCGGCGCTGCGACGCGACATCCTATGTATTCTAGTGGCGCTGCGGCGCCATTCTCTAGAGGTTTTGCCCGGACTTGGCGATGTGCCACGAGTCCATGTACAAATTCTCGTGCTGCAGTACGAGTCTCTAGACCTTTTTATTTTCTCCCGGCCATAACTGGCGCTGCGGCTTGGAAGAAAACACTGGGTTTGGCGCTGCAGCGCCGAACCTGTGCACCAGTTGGCCAAAATTGTTTGGTTTCCTAACGAAACTCACGGCTTCCTAATTTGTTTATTTTTCATCCAAATTGACTCATTCGAATTCCTACAAGTCACAAATTACATCCTTTACGTGTTCGTATAAGAATTTTACCTTTTCGAATCCGTTAACTCAGAATTCACTTTTAAGTTCATTTTTAAGCGTTCGTTTAACGTTTTCGTCCGTTCAATACTCGTTTTCTTCGTTATAAGTCGGAATGCGATGATTCTTTCGCCAACGACTCTTAATTACCTCATCTCACGTGTTGACATTGGAAACTAACGTTTTCAAGTCACATGGAAACTTTTGGCCTTTAATCTGGACTTTATACGTTTTCGACGTTTAACGTCTATTTCAGTAAAATCTGCCATAACTTTGTTACTAATGTTCTCTAAGCCAAATCACATGGAATACTCCATGGACTTCATACCTACATCCTAACCAAGCAATAGGCACATTCCTTAGCTATATCGATTCTTAAACGTTCATTCAAAACTAAGTTTACGTTCAAGACTTTTTATGGTTTTAACTCACATAAACACCTACGATTTCCATTAGGTCATGACCTATCAATGATTGGATCATTAATAGAACTCCTTATATCTCCTTAATAAACACGCTCCACTCATCTACGATTCTTCTACGAGAAAGAAATCGAAAAAGACGAAGACTGCAGTTTGTAGGAATTTACCTTTGAAGTAATTCACGTTCTTGATAAACGCCTAATGGTTTGCTTGGAAGTAGAAGGATTATAAGTTTCTAGCTCTTTTCTCTCTCTCAAATATGTTGGACAAGCTTTGTAAAACTTAAAATAACTAACCAAGCTTTATATATATAGAAAACCAAATGAGGGGCAAAATGGTCAAATTCTACACCTCCTTACTTATTTACCACTTTGTCACCAAGTAAAATACTTGGAGACCAAGTGATGTGCTTGCCTTGCACACCAAGTGGCCAACCCACCTTGCCCATGGGTTGCCCCATGGGTTTTACCCATTCGGTGACCCACCAGTTCAATCCACGGTTCGGTTTTGTTGCAGTGGGCTTAACAAATCTAATATTGGGCCTTGACTTGGGCTTACCACTTAATCCCTTGGGCTTGCTCATTCAATTGATTGGGCTAAACATAATCCACCCAAATGAATTAACATTAAGTCTTAACTTATTTCTAGAATACAACTCATATACCCTACGTATACTTTACGTATTCTTTCCATATAATACTAGTATGATTATCGTATTGTTGTAACACCCCCTTCCCAAAAAGGAAAGGGAGGTCACGTGCAAATCACAACAAACCTAAAAAAATAAATAAACAAAGCACTAACAACCTCAAAATATTAATAGTGGTGATTCATTAATAAAGTAATAAGTACAATTCTCCAAACTGAGTCAAAATAATCAAAACATAAAATTCGAATCAACCTAAATGGTCAAAGGCAAAAATCTCATCACACTAGCCCTGAATCACCCCTGCAAACCTGCCGGAAGAAAAATACAGCATGAGCCAATTGCCCAGTACGGATACAGATATACAAAAGATATACAACTGATATACAAAAACAGTTGAGACAAATTGTTGAACAAGCCTCAAGTGCAAGTACGAACGAAAATATAATATCCAAGGATCTGAATGGAATATATATGAATCAACATAATTGACGAAACCAATAAAAGAATAAAGAAATAGCGAACTGAAGTAACTAACTCAATGACTTGAACTGAACAAAAACCAACAAAACTAATCCAATAAAATAATAGGCTGAAACAAACGGCTAGAGTTATTTCATACCGAATGAGCTCATAAATATACCTTACCACACAGGCAAGTCAAAATATTGCCACACAGGCAAATCAAATGATGCCACATAGGCAACCAAAATAATGCCACACAGGTACATCAAAACAATGCCACATAAGCAAATCAAAATAATGCCACACCGGCACATCAAAATAATGCCACACAGGCAAATCACACATTGGACCGCAAATCCGAATTTATGCAAATTGGATAGGTGTGTTTGGCACAACATCACCAATCCACAAAACAAAAAACTAGGGTTAATCCCATACGCCTCCCATAACAAAACATCAAATGGCCCACTTGCAAGACCCCAAATAAATAATAAATGAAATTTAATTTCCTTTAATTATTATTTTGAATAGTAAGGGTTGATTTGATTAATGTGGATAGTTATGGGTAAAATACGCAAATGTTTCAAAATAAGTAAGTGGTTATAAAATATTCATTGTTGTCGGGGAATATTCGTTTGGTTGTGGAATATTCGTACTGTCGGGGAATATTCGTACGACGGCGCAGCCATGTGTGGGCCCCATAACGAAAAGCGATTGGAGGAAGAAAATGACAAATATAAATTGTTTAAAAATAACGGCGTAGTTGTTACCGTTTACACTGTTGGAATAACCGGTGGTTAAAATACAGTAATACGCGTTGTTGCACAGTAGCACACGGTATTGCACAGTATTTTGAATTATTGATCCTTACGTAAGAAGGCACTACTCAATAATTTCTACAGGAGTTACTGTTCATTACTTTATTGATTCAATAATTGCTGCGTTGATATTTATATTATTATTGTTTCAATAATTGTCATTTCACATTATTTTCCATTATCAGATCAATAATTCATATTATTTGAATAATATAATCAGATAACATTATTGGCAATGTCTAGAAAGTTCTGTCAAGGAGAGGTTTGGTAATCTAATTGCGCGCCAGTAAGGAGAAATCCTTATTGGAAAGCCCCCTCTATTCTGGGAACGGCCTGGTTGTCAGTACTGTGATTCTGTAATATTATTTTTGAATAATTAATTATTGATTATTATGATAAAGAAAATATTCATTTTATGTGGATATAGATGGAGAAAATTTTTAAAAGTGACAATTGTTGAAAATTAATATTTTATCTTTTTCTGATAAAATAATTTATTTAAATATATTATTTTAATAATATATTAACGGTGATATTTTACAATGAATGTGGGACATATGAGTATATGAGGAGGAAGAGTATTTTTGTGGCATTAAATGTTTAACATATGTTTTGTGTGTCGGAGGACACAATTCTTGACCGAAAATTGATTATAGACCGTAAAATCACTCGTTTGTGGATTTCGGATAATTTCTGTTTAGAATTTGGAAAAACTTCCTTCTGCAAAGTTGTAGAGAATTGAATTTTCTATAAAAAGCCGAGAGATTCGAATTTTCGGACAAAGGGCTATTTATCATGAATTATTGAAGTTTCGGAGTTCCGAAATAATTGATTTTTGGAAGTTTTAATTATTTTATATAAGAAAAACGTTTTTGTGGTTGTTGGCACATGGGTGGCTGATGTTTTTGACCAAAGAAGGCATGCTAGAGTTTTCAAAACATGTGGGTAAGAATTTTGAATAAATAATAATATATTTTATTAATTTAGTCTCCTTTGGCGTTCTAACATTTTCCTATAAATAGAGGGCTAAGTTAGAATTGAAAATCACACCAGAAACAAAGTTTTCTCTCTTTCTCTCTCTATATTATCGAGCGTATCCTTGTGAGTATACTTTGAGTGTTGCTATACGGTGCGAGTTTCTTTCAGCACTATACCGAAATTCAGTCAGAAGTACGGCTATTTTGAGGTAAGGGGTGTTATTTTCTTCTCAAATGATATTATTTCTTCAATATCATTATGCTGAAATATTGGTTGGAACTTTTTATCAAATTTGGAACTTTTTCTTTTCGGGGTTACTATTCATGAGTTACTATTCACGAGTTACTATTCATGACTTACTATTCACGAGTTACTATTCACGAGTACTATTCACGAAGCGTGAAGATGTTTTTTTTGTGAAATTTCTATCTTTTGGTGTCGGAGTTACTATTCACATATATGGCACTATTCACGTATACGGCACTATTCACGAATACGACACTATTCACCGAAAAATAAAATTTCTTCTTTTTGTCCAAAATATTTATTCTAGATACTAGCCTTGATTGTATTCATGTTTTGATCATTCTTGAATTTTACTTCAGTATGATTATTTATGAAGTATTTTTGAACTCGGATTGTTTAAAGTACGAATCCTTAATACTTGTTATTTTGTTTCACTGGATTCGTTTTCTTTAAAATATTTTTCATCATCCTCAGTCCTAAATGATGGTGTTACTGAATATCTTTGGCCTGTAGTGCAAAGATGGTTGATTTTGTTATGAATATCTTTGGCCCGTAGTGCAAAGATGTACAGGTGTTGAGATGAACATGAACAATTGATGAATATCTTTGGCCCGTAGTGCAAAGATGAACAGGTGTTGAGATGAACATGACCGACTGATGAATATCTTTGTCCTGTAGTGCAAAGATGAATATTTGATTTGATTTGAGATATATATTGATTGATGTTACAGGGATAAAATATTGATGATGGACTTTTAAATTCATTGATGTTAGTAGATTTCATTCTCTACTTAACTCCTCTAATGAATTATTGTTTCCGCTGCAGTTGTTGATCTAAAACTTGTGGTTTATTGTATTCTATCAGATTTTTCCCTGTTGAAGACTAAGGATAATTTGTTGTATATTATCTTAGTCATAATATTCTTTACTGGGCTAGTTGAGCTCACCCTTTTTCTTGTTGTTCTATTTTTCTTCTCAGGAGACGAGAATGTAGCGAGTACGAGTCGGGGGATGTAATGATGGTTCTAGAGATAGTTGTTTAGTAGTCCTCACCATTTTTATAAAATAATGAATCAATAATTATGATGGGGATTTATTTGTATGTGTATATTGTCTAGACGACAATAGTTTATATGTTGTAATAATAAAGTTGTAGTTATTTCTGTACCATGTATTTGGCGACTCAGAATGGGTTGGATGGAATGGACCTATTTTGGGGGCGTCACAGGTGGTATCAGAGCTTAGGGATATGTTCTCTGGCGGAGATCGGGGAATAGAACTAGGAGGGGAGAGACGAGTAAATCCTTCGCTAGTGTGTCCTACCTAAGCTTATTTGTTAGTTGGTCAGTATATAGGGATATTATGTGATATATTGATTTCCTTAATTAAACCTTGTTTTATGACAGTATTTGAGAATGTCGACTGAGAATATTAACAGTGGAAATGAGATCGTGGAGACGCATGTACTCACCAACGAGGAGAACGTGCAACAGGCTGACAATGTTCCTCCTGTGAACAACACCACTGATCAGACGATGAACGACGCAATGTTTAAAAGCTTTTTGCAGTTCATGCAAAATCAGACGAGGGAGACTCGTGTTCAAAATACAGGAGGAAATGATAACAATTCACGGGTTGTCACAGCTAAGCAGTTCAAAGAGTTGGGACCACCAGAATTTAAGGGAAAGCCAGATCCGATCATGGCGGAGACATGGGTCAAAAAAATTACCAAGATATTCGATGTATTGGGATGCACGGAGGAACAGAAGGTTCCATTCGCCACCTTTATGTTCCGTGGCGAGGCAGACTACTGGTGGGAGTCTGTGAAGCGTACCCATCCAGCCGCACTCAGCATGTCTTGGGAGACGTTTCAGAAACTATTTAATGACAAATACTTTCCTGAAAGTGTTCGTCATATGAAGGAAGCGGAGTTTATTAGACTAGAGCAGAATAACATGACGGTGTCCCAGTACGAGGCGAAGTTCGCGTAGTTATCCAGGTTTGCATCTCATTTGGTGGAGAATGAGGAACGTATGACGCGGATGTTTCTGAGAGGTTTGAAACCCGGCATACGTCAGTATCTCATTTCTCATAAATTTTCTATCTATTCAGATGTTGTCAACAGGGCTCAGTTGTTAGAGCGAGATAACGAGTACGTTCAACCGAGGGACCATAACCAGTATCATACCGAAGATAGTAGTCATCAGAATAACGATAACCAGCGGAGAAAGAAGAATATGGACAAAGGCGATAACCACTCTGATGGTAATCGTGGCCATGAAAATAGAAGAAGCGAGTCGGGAGGAGATTTTAAAAAGAGGAGATTTAACAACGACCATGTGAAGACGTCAGCACCAGCAGCAACTGGTTCCAAGGGAGGAGAAAGACCACCGGTCGTATGTTACAAATGCGGGAAAGAGGGACATATCAGCCCAAACTTCCCACAACAGTTCAAGGTATGCTATAATTGTGGAAAGGAAGGACATATCGCTCGAGATTGTACGGTAGCGAAACCAATTCCAGCGGGGACGGTGATTCAAAAGGCTGTCCCAGAAAAGTCAAAGTCAACGGTTCCTTGAAGAGCGTTTGTCGTGACCGGTCAAAATGTGAGGAACCTGAACGAAGTTAGCACGGGTTAGTTAATTATAATTCTTGCAAAGTTTATACCTTACTAGATACCGGTTCTACCCATTCTTTTATCTATCTTGCTTGCGTTCAATGTTTGAACTTGACTCCAGAGAAATTAGACTTTGACCTATCTATGGAGACTTCATTAGGAGAAACATTTATTACATCCGTTGTTTAGAAATCTTGCTTGATTCAAGTTGGCACTATCACATTACCTGTTAACCTTATTTCTATAGAGATATTTACTTTTGATGTGATTTTAAGGTTAACTACTCATCATGCCAAAATTAATTGCTTTTGTAAGGTTGTTAGTTTTCATATTCCTAAGCAACTTGATATTCGAACTCAAGCAATCAAACCATTGAAGTCAAACATTTTTATATCAAGCCATGAAGTCATTCGTTTATTGAAAAATGGATATCATGTTTTCTTAGCCCATGTCATGGACTTGAACAAAAGTACATCAGATTTGAATGATATTTCTGTTGTTGGTAAAATCCCTGATGTATTTCCTGAAGAATTTCTTGGCTTACTCCCAGAGCGTGATATTAAATTTTGTATCGACTTTGAATTCGGTACAAAACCCATTTCTAAAATTTCATATCGAATGGCTCCTATTGAACTTCAGGAGTTAAAAATTTAACTATAGAATTTGGTACCCGAGCCTTTATCTGGTGACTTCCTTTGTGGAATGTATCGAAGCCAGACTCTTCATAGGGGATACAATATTCGTGCCATAGTAAACTGATAGGTGTCATGGTAACGTGATATCCAAGGTTGAGATATGAGTCACAGTTGAGAACAACCTAAGTCGGTAATCGAAATACGTAGCTTTCTAGGCTTAGTTGGTTATTATCGGAGATTCGTTGAAGGATATTCTCGAATTGCTATTCCATTAACACAGCTGACTCGTAGAGATACAAAGTTCGAATGGAGCAAGGAATGTGGGAAGATCTTCGAAGAACTCAAGAGGAGACTCATTTTAGCACATGTTCTAACCATGTCATCCTGGAAAAACGAACGTGGTAGCTGACGTGTTGAGTAGAAGATCGTATACAAGTACAAGTACGATATTGTCAAAGACTCATTTCGTATAATTTACAAATAATAGAGATGGAAATGAAAACTCAAAGTACCCACGTGATGATATACGAGTATAATCGACTTTAATCGATAAAGTTAAATCTGTTCAAGCTACACACTGGAGCTGATGAATTTGAAGAAGGAGGTGCAAGAAGTTGTTATTTCAAAAGCGAGAATTGGCGATGTGAGTAAAGCTCGAACCTTCGATTTATTAGTACATTTGAAATCCTCGATCGAATAGGAACTGTGGCCTATAGACTCGTTTTATCGCCAAGTATATCGCGTGTTTATAACATTTTTTTTATGTACCGATGTGGACGACTCGAACCATGTTATTGAGTTAGAACCGGACGAAATAGCCGAAGACTTAACGTACGAGGAGGTACGTGTCAAGATTTTTGATAGGAAGGAGCATGTCCTACGTATGAAGGTCATACCACAAGTTAAAGTTTTATGGAGGAATCATGCTATAGAGGAAATGACCTTGGAGTTGGAAACGGAAATTAAAGCGAGGTATCTTTACCTTTTCGAAACACCAGTACGTATGTCAATTTCGAGGACGAAATTTCATAAGGAGGGGAGGTTGTAAGACCCCAAATAATTAATAAATGAAATTTAATTTCCTTTAATTATTATTTTGAATAGTAAGGGTTGATTTGATTAATGTGGATAGTTATGGGTAAAATACGCAAATGTTTCAAAATAAGCAAGTGGTTATAAAATATTCATTGTTGTCGGGGAATATTCGTTTGGTTGTGGAATATTCGTAATGTCGGGGAATATTCGTACGACGGCGCAGCCATGTGTGGGACCCATAACGGAAAGCGATTGGAGGAAGAAAACGACAAATATAAGTTGTTTAAAAATAACGGCGTAGTTGTTACCGTTTACACTGTTGGAATACCCGGTGGTTAAAATACAGTAATACGCGTTGTTGCACAGTAGCACACGGTATTGCGCAGTATTTTGAATTATTGATCCTTACGTAAGAAGGCACTACTCAATAATTGCTACAGGAGTTACTATTCATTACTTTATTGATTCAATAATTGCTGCGTTGATATTTATATTATTATTGTTTCAATAATTGTCATTTCACATTATTTTCCATTATCAGATCAATAATTCATATTATTTGAATAATATTATCAGATAACATTATTGGCAATGTCTAGAAAGTTCTGTCAAGGAGAGGTTTGGTCATCTAATTGCGCGCCAGTAAAGAGAAATCCTTATTGGAAAGCCCCCTCTATCCTGGGAACGGCCTGGTTGTCAGTACTGTGATTCTGTAATATTATTTTTGAATAATTAATTATTGATTATTATGATAAAGAAAATATTCATTTTATGTGGATATAGATGGAGAAAATTTTTAAAAGTGACAATTGTTGAAAATTAATATTTTATCTTTTTCTGATAAAATAATTTATTTAAATATATTATTTTAATAATATATTAACGGTGATATTTTACAATGAATGTGGGACATATGAGTATATGATGAGGAAGAGTATTTTTGTGGCATTAAATGTTTAACATATGTTTTGTGTGTCGGTGGACACAATTCTTGACCGAAAATTGATTATAGACCGTAAAATCACTCGTTTGTGGATTTCGGATAATTTCTGTTTGGAATTTGGAAAAACTTCCTTCTGCAAAGTTGTAGAGAATTGAATTTTCTATAAAAAGTAGCGAGATTCGAATTTTCTGACAAAAGGGCTATTTATCATGAATTATTGAAGTTTCGGAGTTCTGAAATAATTGATTTTTGGAAGTTTTAATTATTTTATATAAGAAAAAAGTTTTTGTGGTTGTTGGCACATGGGTGGCTGATATTTTTGACCAAAGAAGGCATGCTAGAGTTTTCAAAACATGTGGGTAAGAATTTTGAATAAATAATAATATATTTTATTAATTTAGTCTCCTTTGGCGTTCTAACATTTTTCTATAAAATAGAGGGCTAAGTTAGAATTGAAAATCACACCAGAAACAAAGTTTTCTCTCTTTCTCTCTCTATATTATCGAGCGTATCCTTGTGAGTATACTTTGAGTGTTGCTATACGGTGCGAGTTTCTGTCAGCACTATACCGAAATTCAGTCAGAAGTACGGCTATTTTGAGGTAAGGGGTGTTATTTTCTTCTCAAATGATATTATTTCTTCAATATCATTATGCTGAAATATTGGTTGGAACTTTTTATTAAATTTGGAATTTTTCATTTAGGGGTTACTATTCACGAGTTACTATTCACGAGTTACTATTCATGAGTTACTATTCACGAGTTACTATTCACGAGTACTATTCACGAAGCGTGAAGATGTTTTTTTGTAAAATTTCTATCTTTTGGTGTCGGAGTTACTATTCACGTATACGGCACTATTCACGTATACGACACTATTCACGAATACGGCACTATTCACCGAAAAATAAAATTTCTTCTTTTTGTCCAAAATATTTATTCTGGATACTAGCTTTGATTGTATCCATGTTTTGATCATTCTTGAATTTTACTTCAGTATGATTATTTATGAAGTATTTTTGAACTCGGATTGTTTAAAGTACGAATCCTTAATACTTGTTATTTTGTTTCACTGGATTCGTTTTCTTTAAAATATTTTTCATCATCCTCAGTCCTAAATGATGGTGTTACTGAATATCTTTGGCCTGTAGTGCAAAGATGGTTAATTTTTTTATGAATATCTTTGGCCCGTAGTGCAAAGATGTACAGGTGTTGAGATGAACATGAACAATTGATGAATATCTTTGGCCCGTAGTGCAAAGATGAACAGGTGTTGAGATGAACATGACCGACTGATGAATATCTTTGTCTTGTAGTTCAAAGATGAATATTTAATTTGATTTGAGATATATATTGATTGATGTTACAGGGATAAAATATTGATGATGGACTTTTAAATTCATAGATGTTAGTAGATTTCATTCTCTACTTAACTCCTCTAATGAATTATTGTTTCCGCTGCAGTTGTTGATCTAAAACTTGTGGTCTATTGTATTCTATCAGATTTTTCCCTGTTGAAGACTAAAGATAATTTGTTTTACATTATCTTAGTCATAATATTCTTTACTGGGCTAGTTGAGCTCACCCTTTTTCTTGTTGTTCTATTTTTCTTCTAAGGAGACGAGAATGTAGCGAGTATGAGTCGGGGGATGTAATGATGGTTCTAGAGAGAGTTGTTTAGTAGTCCTCACCATTTTTATAAAATAATGAATCAATAATTATGATGGGGATTTATTTGTATGTGGATATTGTCTAGACGACAATAGTTTATATGTTGTAATAATAAAGTTATAGTTATTTCTGTACCATGTATTTGGCGACTCAGAATGGGTTGGATGGAATGGACCTATTTTGGGGGCGTCACACCACTTCCTCTGGAGCCTAATTGGAGACGCCGTGGACTAACCACACCGCCACGGAAAGTGTCATGCCTCTCGTGCCAAGACGACATGCCTGTGGTACCCCCACAGGTGGTTATAGTTCAGGTATACCCTACGGTATATTCTAACAAGGATACCATGTCACAACACATGCAATGTAATACTAACAAAAGGGTTCTATATGTACATGTTGAACCAAATCAAATTATAGTCACAAGGTCTCAAAAAGAAGGTAGCAACATGTACCGCTCTACAATTATCAAAATTAAATAGTACTAAATATGATAACCTAATTCAAAGAGTACAAATACGAGTCATATGTATCAACTCCAAAATGAAACTAATATATTTATTTCACAGGAAACAATTATGTGAAATAATAACAAAATTCGAACAAGCGACAAAACGAACAAATCAAATTTAATAAGAATATTGCTGAAAGAGTACGAAATCCGTACCTGATACTTCCAAACCCTTTATAGCACACTCTCCAAAATCTTACCCTCAAATGCCTACGATATCAAATACGAAATGTTATTCGCAACCTAAACATATTCACCTCAAATTAAAAACAATCCAAACTAATAATTCTAAAATAATTCATAATATATCTAATATGTCTTTAATCATCGCCTTTTATCAATTATTAATACTCCAAAATTTATATTACAAAAATAACTCTTTAAATTCCCTCCGTCCGATCTAATAAAAAGTAATAATAATACAATTATAAGTTACCTAATGATTATAATTTATATTCTAATCATTTTATATATATATATATATATATATATATATATATTTATTTTTATTTTTAAAACTTAAACAAATCAAAAAACCTTAAGATATTATATATATAACAAATATCACTCTCTCAATAAAATCATATTGTCATATACATATTAATACCGACCAAAACATAAGAATATAAATATATGCAAACAAATTAGTGTTGACCTGCTGATTTTTAAAACATGATTTGAACTCCCCACCTTTTTTTTGCAGGATTCGTATATATATATATATATATATATATATATATATATATATATATATATATATAGAGTCCGGATCAGGTCCGGACTCCCGGATTTTATAAAATCCGGACCTTTTTTTTTTTTTTTTTGCTTTTTTTTTTTGAAACAACTAAAAAAAAAAAAAAATTATGGAACTGAAATTTTTCCATAATACAGTGTTTTGGGCGTGATTTGGATGCCTATAACGAAATATGTCTGTACAGTCTGGGCAGACTGTACATACATTGGTTGGTATAGGTATTAAAAACACACCCAAAACATTGTATTATGGAAAAATTTCAGTTCCATAAATTTATTTTTTTTTTAGTTGTTTCAAAAAAAAAAGCAAAAAAAAAAAAAAAAATTTGGGTCCGTATTTTAGGACCAGTTCGGGCGTCCGGACTGGATCCTCATTCTATATATATATATATATATATATATATATATATATATATATATATATATATATATATATATATAGAATCAGGATCCTGTCCGGGAGTCCAGACAGGTCATAAAATGCGGACCAAATTTTTTTTTTTTTTGCTTTTTTTTTTAAACAACTAAAAAAAAAATTTATGGAACTGAAATTTTTCCATAATACAGTGTTTTGGGTGTGTTTTTAATACCTATACCAACCAATGTATGTACAGTCTGCCCTGACTGTATAGAAATGTTTTGGTATAGGCAATCCAAATCACGCCCAAAACACTGTATTATGGAAAAATTTTAGTTCTATAATTTTTTTTTTTTAGTTGTTCCAAAAAAAAGGCAAAAAAAAAGGTCCGAATTTTGTTAAAATCCGGGAGTCCGGACCTGATCCGGACTATATATATATATATATATATATATATATATATATATATATATATATATATATATATATATATATATATATATATATATATATATAACCACTCACATCAATCAAGTATACTGAAGTTAGGAACATAATAAATTAATAACCATGGATATACATAAAGTACCCACCGAAAAACAAACAGCAAACCTGATTCTTTTTTTTTCTGATTAATTCGTACGCAACTTCTCTCACAATACAATAAGTAGCGGCTTGTTCTTCTTTCTCTTTCTTTTTAGTAGAGACTGCATTTTTTTTTCTTCTTCTCCCGTTCGCATAAGACGAGGGTTTGGTTTTATTTATTGTCTTATTATTACTCCTATTTATAATAGGATTTATTATTACCCACATAATTTAAACTAAATTAGTTTTTAAAGCCCAATTTTAAAATATTAATTTATCCACACTTACTAATATTTATTAGCCCACATAAATTAAATCACTAGTTTGACCCAATAAATGACAAAGTCCAATTAATATATTTTAAAATAAAATATTTTTTTATATTTTTATTTAATATATTTTTTTCGGGTATTACATCACGTACCCCTTAAAAAGGATTCCGTCCCCGGAATCAAAAGAATGAACGTACCTAATTATCAAAAGATGTGGATACTCCGCTCGAATAGACTCCTCTATCTCCCAAGTAGCTTCCCGCTCCGAATAATTTTACCACAAGACTTTAACAAAAGGAAATATCTTTCTCAATTTTAATTTAATCAGTTATTTAATTATCTACTAAACGAATTTAATCTTCCAAACAAAATAAGGAAGAAAAGAGGGAAACAAAATCATTTACCTTTTTCAATTTAAACACAATTGTATAAGATAAAATCAATTAATATTTAATTATATAAAAAAATAGTTTATTACATTTTTCACCCCTTAAAAATAATTCCGTCCTCGAAATTCAAATAAGATACAAAAAAAATAATAATTTAGTTACGACGTAGCGCCGCCCTCTGTAACAATCAACGCGGATAAGTTATCGGTCCACGTAATTATTCATTTACTCGTTAAAGATTCGTCAGCTATCGTGTCAAGCCTTGGCCGGTAAGGTTCATCGCGTTAAATCACATGATCCACTGTTGTTGCCCCCCCCCCCCCCCCCCCGTTAATATCTTTAAGTTTTAGCTTTGTAAACGTACTCTTCGGAACATAATTTGAAATCACAAAAAAAAAATTCTACATCTAAATACGATTCGAATACCCAAAATATTTAAAATTATCTTCAGTTCATAAAATGTTTATGTTCCACACATGACAATGATTTAGCAATTTATTTTCATTTAATTTTACATAAATTCACACAAAACTCTGAAGGCATCAGATAAACAAAACAACTTAAATCATATCACCAACTCTCACTAAGTCCTCAAGAGTTTCAAAATATCATAACCTCAAATCAAATTAGCTCTCAAATAATATTACACCAAAAATATATTACTACTAAGATCTCTTAATTAATCACCATACCAAACTACAAATCATATATTCTACTATCTGAATAAGCAAACTATAACTTTCAAAATCTTTTAAAGATTCATCACTAATCATTCAATAAATCAATCATTCTCTTAGTGCAAACTTTAACCCAACCAATTCCAAGATCTCCTTATACTATCACTAAGAAAGTTCATAGAATATAACTCCAACATCCTACTAGAAAATAGCCACAAATTTGATCAGTAATTCCAAATGATTAATCTAATTACCTCAAATATCAACGACTCAAATTTATAAAAGATCCTCTATACTTAATAATTTTCATTTTATCATAGTATGCCATCAATACACAAACCTCAAATTATCCACAAGCTTAACGTAAATCAATTAAAACTTAACTCTAATTAAATCCTCAAATCCAAAATTATAATAATTGTCACAAAAAAAATAACTCAAACAAATAATTTTCTAAAATCAAATACTCGCCGATACAAATATTCACATCATAATCGCATCCAATATAAGATCATTTCTTATCTGTATAAAGTATAACTTTATTCACCTCAATGATTAAATCACCATTCTTAACTAATATCATTACTCAATCACCTTAACAAATTATTGCACTTTGCTCAAATCAACTACAAATCGAAAAGAAATCGACAGTTAGTCAAAATAGAGACCAACCACAAAAAGAACCAAAATCAAACCAAACTCATACGTCTACCCAATGGTTTACCCACAACTCACAGGTCAAACCTAAATAAGTTTTCTACAAGAAAGAACCTAAGCTTTGATACCATATCTGTAACACCCCCTTCCCGAAAAGGAAAGGGAGGTCACGTGCAAAGCACAACAAACCTCAAAATAAATAAACAAAGCACTAACAACCTCAAAATATTAATAGTGGTGATTCATTAATAAAGTAATAAGTACAATTCTCCAAAATGAGTCAAACTAATCAAAACATAAAATTCGAATCAACCTAAATGGTCTAAGGCAAAAATCTCATCACACTAGCCCTGAATCACCCCTGCAAACCTGTCGGAAGAAAAATACAGCATGAGCCAATTGCCCAGTACGGATACAAATATACAAAAGATATACAACTGATATACAAAAACAGTTGAGACAAATAACTGAACAAGCCTCAAGTGCAAGTTCGAACGAAAATATAATATACAAGGATCAGAATGGAATATATATGAATCAACATAATTGACGAAACAAATAAAAGAATAAAGAAATAGCGAACTGAAGTAACTAACTCAATGACTTGAACTGAACAAAAACCAACAAAACTAATCCAATAAAATATTAGGTTGAAACAAACGGCTAGAGTTATTTCATACCGAATGAGCTCAGAAATATACCTTGCCACACATGCAAGTCAAAATAATGCCACACAGGCAAATCAAATGATGCCACATAGGCAACCAACATAATGCCACACAGGTACATCAAAACAATGCCACACAGGCAAATCAAAATAATGTCACACCGGCACATCAAAATAATGCCACACATGCAAATCACACATTGGACCGCGAATCCGAATGTGTACAAATCGGATAGGTGTGTTTGGCACAACACCACCAATCCACAGAACATAAAACTAGGGTTGACCCATACGCCTCCCACAAAAAAACACCAAATGGTCCACTTCCTCTGGAGCCCAAAACGGAGACGTCGTGGACTAATCACACCGCCACGGAAAGTGTCATGCCTCTCATGCCAAGACGACATGCCTGTGGTACCCCCACAGGTGGTTATAGCTCAGTTATACCCTACGGTATATTCTAACAAGGATACCATGTCACAACACATGCAATATAATACTAACAAAAGGGTTCTATATATAAATGTTGAACCAAATCAAATTATAGTCACAAGGTCTCAAAAAGAAGGTAGCAACATGTACCGCTCTACAATTATCAAAAATAAACAGTACTAAACATGATAACCTAATTCAAAGAGTACAAATACGAGTCATATGTATCAACTCCAAAATGAAACTAATATATTTATTTCACGGGAAACAATTATGTGAAATAATAACAAAATTCGAACAAGCGACAAAACGAACAAATCAAATTTAATAAGAATATTGCTGAAAGAGTACGAAATCCGTACCTGATACTTCCAAACCCTTTATAGCACACTCTCCAAAATCTTACCCTCAAATGCCTACGATATCAAATACGAAATGTTATTCGCAACCTAAACATATTCACCTCAAATTAAAAACAATCCAAACTAATAATTCTAAAATAATTCATAATATATCTAATATGACTTTAATCATCACCTTTTATCAATTATTAATACTCAAAAATTTATATTACAAAAATAACTCTTTAAATTCCCTCCGTCCGATCTAATAAAAAGTAATA
This sequence comes from Panax japonicus, assembly GCA_020205505.1. Lineage (NCBI taxonomy): Eukaryota > Viridiplantae > Streptophyta > Magnoliopsida > Apiales > Araliaceae > Panax > Panax japonicus. The sequence goes on along the minus strand of CM035101.1, from coordinate 17,512,454 downwards.
ATAATAAAATTATAAGTTACCTAATGATTATAATTTATATTCTAATCATTATATATATATATATATATATATATTTATTTATTTATTTTTTTAAAAACTTAAACAAATCAAAAAACCTTAAGATATTATATATATAACAAATCTCACTCGCTCAATAAAATCATATTGTCATATATATATTAATACCGACCAAAACATAAGAATATAAATATATGCAAACAAATTAGTGTTGACCTGCTGATTTTTAAAACATGATTTGAACTCCCCACCTTTTTTTTGCAGGATTCGTATATATATATATATATATATATATATATATATATATATATATATATATATATATATATATATATATATATATATATATAACCACTCACATCAATCAAGTATACTGAAGTTAGGAACATAATAAATTAATAACCATGGATATACATAAAGTACCCACCGAAAAACAAAAAGCAAACCTGATTCTTTTTTTTTCTGATTAATTCGTACGCAACTTCTCTCACAATATAATAAGTAGTGGCTTGTTCTTCTTTCTCTTTCTTTTTAGTAGAGACTGCATTTTTTTTCTTCTTCTCTCGTTCGCATACGACGAGGGTTTGGTTTTATTTATTGTCTTATTATTTCTCCTATTTAAAATAGGATTTATTATTACCCACATAATTTAAACTAAATTAGTTTTTAAAGCCCAATTTTAAAATATTAATTTATCCACACTTACTAATATTTATTAGCCCACATAAATTAAATCACTAGTTTGACCCAATAAATGATAAAGTCCAATTAATATATTTTAAAATAAAATAATTTTTTTATTATTATTTAATATTTTTTTTCGGGTATTACAATTGTACTCCGTATTAACTCATCATATTATACATAGATACTAAATAATATCTTAATTGTATAAAACATGCCTTAACCCTAACGCAATTTCTTCCACGCGTTTCATTTCCTTTTCGAAAATCAATATACTCAACCCTTAGGTTTTAAGTCTGCAGGCGAAAACATCATTTGCCATAACAGAATTATTATTGGATATCCCATATTATCATAGTATTCTAATATTACGCGTTTCTCAGAATCTCAAATCCTAGCTCCGAACGAAATCGGATGAATAGTTCTTTTACGCAAACATTCTCGGAAAACCTTCGTTCTCATCTTGATAATTCACAACAATTAATTCTAGCACAAAGCCAGAATACTAATCACATCCACACAATCTAGGTCATAGAACGACCTTCGGGTACCTTATTTACATAATAACTCAATTAAATTCATTTAATCCACATAATCAAATAAAAATTTAATTCATTGAAAAATCCGAAATTCTCGGGCGTTACATTCTTCCCTCCTTATAAGGATTCTGTCCCTAGAATCTCGTTATTCTTACATAAACAAATGAGGAAACTTTTCCTTCATGTTACTTTCGAGCTCCCACGTTGCTTCTTCAGCATCGTGGTTACTCCAAATTACCTTTACAGAAGGTTTTACTTTATTTCTCAAGACTTCTTCCTTCCTATAAATAATCTGAATCGGAATTTCTTCATACGTTAAGTCCTTTTCTACCTAAATAGATTCATACTCTATTATGTGCTTGTAATCCGGTTTATAAGGACACAACACAGACACGTGAAACACATTGTGTATTCTTTCCATCTCTGGAGGTAACTCTACTTCATAAGCTACCTCTCCTATTTTTTTTAAGATCTCAAAAGGTCCTACAAACCTTGGACTTAACTTTCCTTTCTTCCCAAAACGTATCTTCCTTTTCCAAGGTGGTACTTTTAGAAAGACGTAAGACCCATACTTCAAACTCCCTCTTCTCTTGATGAGGATATGCATACTTCCGTTGTCTATCTTGAGCCTCTACTAATCGAGTTGTTATCAGCTTCACCATGTCTGCCGTTTGTTGTACCATTTCAGGTCCTAACATTCGACGTTCACCTACTTCATCCCAACAGAGTGGTGTTCTGCACTTCCTTCCATACAATGCTTCATAAGGCGGCATGCCTATACTAGCGTGAAAACTATTATTGTAAGCGAACTCTACCAGAGGTAGATGTTCGTCCCAACTCCCCATGAAATCCATAACGCAAGATCTTAACATATCCTTTAGCATTTGAATTGTATGTTCGCTTTGTCCATCCGTCTGTGGATGATATGTCGTACTCAATCTCAATTGTGTTCCCATTTCCTCTTGGAAACTCCTCCAAATATTCGACGTGAATCGTGGATCACGATCGGACACAATCGAAATAGGTACTCCATGTCTGGAAATGATTTCCTTAACATAAAGCTTAGCTAACTGCTCTAGGTTATACCTAACTCCTATTGGTAGAAAATGAGCCGATTTAGTTAACCGATCCACCACTACCCAAATAGCGTCGTACCCCTTTCTTATTGTTGGAAGTCCTACAACAAAATCCATGGTGATATGCTCCCATTTCCACTCCGGAATCTGCAGTGGTTGTATCAATCCACTCGGTCTTCGGTGTTCAGCCTTAACTTTTTGACAAGTTAAGCACTTACTAACGTATTCTGAAATCTCCCTTTTCATGTTCGGCCACCAAAAGTTCTGACGAAGGTCTTGATACATCTTAGTACTACCAGTATGAATCGAGTACCTCGAACTATGGGCCTCACACATAATCTCTTCTTTCAGCTCAGAATTATTTGGAACCCAAATTCTTCCTTCAAAACAAAGTAAACCTTCTTTATCAAGGTTATACTTAGTCTTCACGTCATCCTTCCTTATCTCTTTCATCCGTTCGCATTCTTCAGTACTTCTCTGTACCTCTTTAACCCGTTCCACTATCGTTGGTCGAGTCTCTATTGATAATAACATCTCTGCTATTTCACTTGGCAACTTAACTTCTAATTCCATCCTGGCCATCTCTGTTATTAACTCATTCTATGTCGTTAACATTGACAGCTTTTCTCTACCCTTCCGACTTAACGCGTCGGCTACTACATTCGCCTTCTCCGGATGATATAAGATATCAAAATCATAATCTTTTATCAATTCTAACCACCTTCTCTGCCTCATGTTCAACTCCTTCTGTGTGAAGATATATTTCAAACTTTTGTGGTCCGTGTATATCTCACATTTTTCCCCATACAAATAATGTCTCCATATTTTTAATGCAAACACTACAGCTGCCAGTTCTAGGTTATAAGTAGGATAGACCTTCTCATAATCTTTTAACTAACGTGATGCATACGCAATGACTTTGCCATGCTGCATAAGCACGCAACCTAGTCCTCCATGCGAAGCATCGCTATAAACTAAAAAATTCCCCGTATCATCTGGTAAAGATAATATAGGTGCCTCACTCAACCTCCTTTTTAGTTCTTGAAAACTACGCTCATACTTTTCTGTCCACTCGTACTTCACCTACTTCCTTGTCAGATTTGTCAATGGAGTAGCTAATTTAGAAAAGTCCTGAATGAAACTTATATAGTATCCCACTAACCCTAGAAAACGCCTAACGTCGGTTGGCGTTTTCGGTTGCTCCCACTCATTCATCGCTCCCACTTTCACTGGATCTACGAATATGCCATCTTTGTCTATAACATTTCCTAGAAACTGCACTCGTTCGAGCCAAAATTCACACTTAGTGAATTTTGTATACAACTTCTCCCTCCGTAGTGTTTCCAACACCATTCTTAGATGTTCAGCATGATCAGCTGGCGTCTTGGAATAGACTAGAATATCATCAATGAACACTACAACGAACTTGTCTAAATACGGTTTGAACACTCTGTTCATCATATCCATGAATGTGGCTGGCGTATTCGTCAACCCAAATGACATAACCAAAAACTCGTAATGCCCATAACGAGTTCTAAACGCCGTCTTAGGTATATCTTCCTTCCTCACTTTCAGTTGATGATAACCCGTGCGCAAATCTATTTTAGAAAAATACTTTGCCCCTTTTAACTGATCAAATAGATCATCGATCCTGGGCAATGGGTATTTATTCTTAATCGTTAACTTGTTCAACTCTCGATAGTTGATACAAAGTCGTAACGATCCGTCCTTTTTCTTTACAAACAATACCGGCGCTCCCCACTAAGACACACTCGGTTGAATGTATTTCCTATCTAACAATTCCTGTAACTGAACCATTAACTCCTTCATCTCAACTGGCGCCATCCTATTTGGTGCCTTTGAAACTGGTGTCGTACCCGGCAACAAATCAATCACAAATTCTACATCCCTATCCGACGGAATACCGGATAACTCTTTCAGAAACACATCCGCAAATTTTTGAACCACTGCTATCTGTTCCATTGATGTTCCCACTCTTTGGGTATACACCATATGACACAAATAACCCTTACACCCCCTTCTTCAACATCTTCCTAGCTTGTGCCATGGTTAGACAACAAGAACGCCCTGGTGATTTATTTCCAAAAAACATCACCTCAGGTTTCTTAGGAAGCCTCAGGTTTACACTCTTTCTTTGAAAATCAATTATCGCTCCATGGTTAATTAACCAATCCATACCGAGAATCACATCCAATTCTCTTAACCTTATCTGTAAAATATCTACCGATAATCTATTACCCCTGATATCTATGAAACAATTCCTATGAATATGTTCAATGGGAATTATCTCCTCGTTTGTTACCTTAACGTCTAAAGGTATTTCTAATTTTTCAGGATTTAATCCCAATTGCTGAGCAAATCCACATGCTATAAATGAACAAGTAGCACCCGAGTCAAATAGCACGGAAGTATTTATTTTGTTGACTGGAATGATACCTGCTACTACATCCGTTAATGCAACTGCATCTTGGACCGTCATATTAAACGTTCGGGCTGAGGGTCTACCCAATGACGGTGTTGGTCCAGTAATGACTAAATTACCACTACCAGAACCCTTACTACCCTCTGCCCCTTTCTTTGGGAAATTTCTTGCCATGTGCTCTACCGACCCACAAACAAAACAACCCCGACCTTTTTTAGGATTAGGAAAATTGGGAGATATATGACCCTCCTGCCCACAATTATAACAACCGGTCTTCCCTTTCAGACAGACTCCCAAATGACTCTTACCGCATGTCTTACATGCCTCCATCCTACGTTTAGGATCCCCTTATTTTGCCCCAGTATTCCCAAGGTTAAAATTCTTCTGTTTAGGCATATTGCCACTACCACTGGCAACCTCTGCCTTATTTCCTCCTTCTCCCTTACTCTTATTCTTTTTATATTTGTGGTATTGGGTCAACGCCTCACTACCACCCTCTGCTATTATCGCCTTTTCCAGAATGGTCCCGTAGGAAGTACTCTGAAAAATCGATATCCTACTATAGAGCCAGGGTTTTAGGCCCTGCTCAAACCTACGAGCCTTCCTCTCCTCCGTGTCCACTTGGTGTGGAACAAACCTTGCCAATTAATTGAATTTGGCCGCGTATTGGGGAACAGTCATGTCCCCGTGCTTAAGTTCTAAGAACTTAATCTCCATTCTTCCCTACATGCTAGTAGGGAAATAATTCTCGAAGAATACCTTCTTAAACTGTTCCCATGTAACAGCTTCCGCTCCAGCCCCACCCTGGTGAGCCTCACCAGTAGTTGGCTTCCCCCCTTCATCATATAGGTCACAAAAGAGGTCTTTTGCACCTCAGCTACATTTGTAATAACAAACGCCTTCTCTATTTCCTTGACCCATGTTTGGGCCTCCATTGGGACCGTTGTTCCCTTAAATTCGGGTGGACCTACACTCTAAAATTCCTTAAAGGTAGTCGTTCGGGCTACCCTAGGTCCTGCGGGTGCTCTACCCCCAGCTTGGTTGAATGCAACTGTTAATAAATTAACAAACTCTTGCATTGGGTTATTAGGACCCCCCTCGTTCTCATTATGCGATTCCGCCTCTTGGTTACATTGCCTTCTTCTTAGCGGCATTTTTGATTAGATAAATAAAGTTCTGTTATTACTTATTTACTTACTTCGTTATTAGTCATCAAATAACTGAACAATAACTCATACACATCACAATAATTTAAAATAAAACTTCTTTATATTAAAATGCTTCTTTATAGTTCAAAACTATTTACACTTTTCTTTCCATAGCCAAAATCTATTACATATTCATCCTGCAATTGACTTTCACAAAAATTGGGATTTACAAGAAAACTACCCTTTAATTATACAAAAAAGGGTTTTACGTCAACATACAAAAGTATTTACCATACTACTCCTAATATTGTCTAACAACATTCTCATGCTTCTAGTTCGCCAAAATCGACACAATATCTCGACTTATAGTTTGTCGAGTCTGTTCCGACTCAATATAATAACAAGTTATCTTAAGCTTGAAATCCTCGTGCGCACTATCATTCATTTATGACATTCGTGCTATCTTCTGGTCTTTTTCAACTAGTTTCTTGCGAAGTTCTATGACCTCGTCCTTATAGTCCTGGGCCTTGTCAGTCATGAGCACTTTCTCATCATACTCTATCTCATAGTCTGACTCTGCAGACTCTTTTACCCCAAAGAGATCATTGATCTCTTATTTCTGGTGTTGCACCATATTGTGCAGTTGCATGTTACGGTCAAGCACTGAGAGGTACATTTCCCTCATAGTCTCTGTAGGTGTCGACTCTAGGGCAGACATCAACATATTAATCGATGTCACCTCCATATCATCCTCCACATCAATCATCATATTCAAATATGATGTTATCCCCATGGTCTCCTCAGAATAGTCCTCCTCCGAGTAATATTCCTCGGGCTCTGACTCCTCCAGAATCACTACAGGTATGTCTTCTATAGGCACAGGTACTGTCTCGACTCGTTTCACGGACTCCTCGCTGATCACATGTATATCCCTATACATCAAGCTATCAACCGACATCTAGAATAACTCATTACAAATTGATTAGTACATAATACACAATATTATAAGCACAAATCACATTCAATCCATTTAGGGTTATTTTCCATCTTTTAAATCTTTTGGTACTAAGTTTTCTCAATACTTATTAACTCATTTGACTTAAGTTAACTTTCTTCGGACTCTTCCTTTCCTACGAGGTTATTAGCCTAAGGTTCTTCCCCCTTAAGTTTTATAACCTAATGCTTTGATATCAACCTATAACGCCCCCAAATTCGGGTATCTTCCAACCCGACAGATGGTGCTCCACGATACTACAATCCAAACAATCATTCCATTGAGATAACAACAAAATGAGTGTAATTATTATCTTTGTATTACATTTGTAATAAATCCTTTCCCAGGTTCATAACCTAATACATTCGTTGTTCTTCATAAGTATATTACATACAAATATACTAGTCTATTACAGGACGATTAATTGTCCATCCTAGACTTGCATTTATCTCTCTTAGAACTCTCAGTTCATTCGGCTTTAGCTGCAAATATATGGTTCAAGCAAGAATGAGCATAACTAGCTCAGCAAGTCTTAACACTGAATCATATGAATAATACATCAACAAATACATGCTTTATTTCCATAGCTGAACAATTATCTATGAAGCATTATGAAACATTTGACTAATACTTCTCATACAGCAATTCCAGAGCATAAATAATAGCTTAGGAATGATGAACCGATCAATAGACCAGGAACATACTCTTTTCGTTTTCATACTTGAAAAGGATATCCTGCACTAAGGTCATCCATCCGTCTTTACTTATGAGCACTTCTAGGTGATCAGCCTAATGTACTCTATGTTGATCAATACTCTTACGTTAAACGTATTTACGTTCAACAATTGGAAACCTCGCTTGCCCATCGAATAATCGATGAAAATACTTTTATTTGTACATAGACAAACTTATCTTCTCATCCGTACCAAATACTTGGCATAGGATAGCGTTAACAGTTCAATATCAACAAACTTATAAATAAATCAATCAACTTTCGAATACTTGCCTAGCCAGAATAAAACAGGCATCGACTCTTTCCTTTTTACCATTCATGCATTGTATAACATGCATCACGTAAAAACTTGGTTAACACGAAGGTTAGGCAAGCGTTAAGAAAGACTTGCCTTCAAGCGTCTTCGAATATACAATTCAACTATTCTCAGTCTTTACAGGTTCTACATGATACATTCACATAGCACACTGTAATTAGTTATCAAACAAACTAACTTTATGGTTCTAACCAACTTCTTTCTCTTCTACGTTTTATTTGAATTAACTACGTTAGTAAATTCGATTTAACTTTCTATATTTTGTTACATTTCATTAACGTTCTTACGTCATTATTAAACCGACATTCGATCATTATTGGTGAACTACCAAAGTTGAACATTATTCCCGGTGCACATATACCGTTCTCACGTTCTTCGTTTAATTTCTATTAAACCTTACTAGATCTTCTTACCTTAACAACTTATAAGTGATCTAAGGTAAGTCTTATCATGTACATTAAGTACCTCCCATATCTTACTTTAGGTCTACATCCAAATTGGAATAAAACCAAACTTGGTGAACATTTTTCTACTGTCGGCGCTGCGGCGCGACATCCTATGTATTCTAGTGGCGTTGCGGTGCCACTCTCCAGAGGTTTTGCCCGGACTTGGCGCTGCACTGCGAGTCCATGTAAAAACTCTCGCGCTGCAGCGCGAGTTTCCAGACCTTTTTATTTTCTCCCGATCATAACTGGCGCTGCGGCGTGGCAGAAAACACTGGGTTTGGCACTACGGCACCGAACTTGTGCACCAATTGGCCAAAACAGTTTAGTTTCCTAACGAAACTCACGGCTTCCTAATTTGTTTATTTTTCATCCGAATTGACCCATTCTAATTCCTACAAGTCAAAAATTACATCCTTTACGTGTTCGTATAAGAGTTTTAACTTTTCGAATCCGTTAACTCGGAATTCATCTTTAAGTTCATTTTTAAGCGTTCGCTTAACGTTTTCGTCCGTTCAATACTCGTTTTCTTCGTTATAAGTCAGAATGCGATGATTATTTTGCCAACGACTCTTAATTACTTTATCTCACGTGTTGCCATTGGAAACCAATGTTTTAAAGTCACACGGCAACTTATGACCTTTAATCCGGACTTTATACGTTTTCGACGTTTAACGTCAATTTCTGCAAAATCTGCCATAACTTCGTTACTAATGTTCTCTAAGACAAATCACATGGAATACTCCATGGATTTCATATCTACATCCTAACCAAGCAATAGTGACATTCCTTAGCTATATCGATTCTTAAACGTTCATTCAAAACTAAGTTTACGTTCAAGACTTTTTATGGTTTTAACTCACATAAACACCTACGATTTCCATTAGGTCATGACCTATCAATGATTGGATCATTAATAGAACTCCTTATATCTTCTCTGTAACGACCGAGAAATTCGGATCTTATAGTAAAATAATTTTATTAAATTAAATAATATTAAAATCATATTCCATGTGTTAACAAGATGGTTGTCATTGTATAACCTATTGATGTTAGAATGTCGTAGTATTTGAGCTACGCGGATGAATTAAAATGTTTGAATTTTCAAGACGAAAATAAAAGTTTTCCGAGAATTTTTTTAAAAAACACTATTCATCGGTATTTGCTCGGGATATAATTATGAGTTTTCGAGAAATATGTAATGATGGAAGAACAAGGTAAGATGGATTATGTAATAAAGATCTAGTTATAGAAAATGTAATAATTTGCTTGTGGACTTAATTTATAAATGTTAAGTAAAGCGAAGTGTTAAGGAATAAGTAATAATTGTATGATACTTGGTATTGTACGAAGCAATGAAAATGAGTATAATACGAAGTATTATACGAGTTTGTATGAGGGATGAAATACCGTATATAAATTCTATATGAATTAGAATAAGAAAATAATACATCATCAATTGTATTAAGAAATGTTAATGGACTTGGATGATTGGTTAACAATTATATACAAGTCCAAGTGAATTAAAGAGAGAAGCCCAACTATTAATTAATGAACCAACTAGTGGTTATTAATGCAAAGCCCAAAGAGCAAATTAAAGTAAGCCCAAGCTAGAATCCATGGGTTGTATGACCCATGGGGCAAACCATATTGATATGGTTTTGTGGTGACCAAGTAATGTGGTGATCAAGTAAGTGTAATGACCAAGAATTAGGACTATTGACCAAGACTTTGAAGTAATGGCCAAGTATGAGATAAAAGAGTGGTTAACAAGTAATGAATAGTAAGGAGGTGGCTTAAGGAGGTGGGATGATTTAATGACCAATCTACCCTAACCTTGGAAAGTCTATAAATAGAGGAAGCTTACAAGTTATTTGTTGGTTGATCAAATAATCCAACACATCTAAACTGCTTAATTGTTAGAGAGAATAAGCTACACATAAGTCATTCCATAAGCAAGCAAGAAGAAAAAACTACCTTACCAAGACTTCAAAACAGTAAGACCTCTTCTCAATTATCTTCTATCTTTACCATGATAGGATGATAAGAAAAGATGGATTAAGAAACATGAATGATAAGAAGAAAAAAGAATGTATAAGTCATGAACTTAAGCCACATAAGTTGGCAATAAGTCATTTAAACTTATAAAAGTTATAAACTTATTATAAGTTAACCTTGAATGTTAAGTATGAAAATATGAACTTGTGATGAGTTTAATAAGAAAAGTGAATTAAGAACTTATATGATTATATGAATCATATATATATATATATATATATATATATATATATATATATATATATATATCTAAATTAAGTTATATGTTAAAGAACATATAAGTATGATGATTAAGAAACATTAATTGTCATAAGTCATGAATAATCAAATCATAAGTAGTTTATAAATGACAAGTTATAAGTTCATGAAGAATAAGTCTAAAATACAACAATGAATATAAGTTGTTGTATTACATTTGTTGAGATGTTGACATGATGAATGAAGTTCATTTGTAATGTTCAAAAAATCATAAGAAGGAAGAATTGCCGGAATTTGCACGATTGGACGATAATCGTCGAATTCGTAAAATTCTCAGAATGGAAGTCAAATTTTGTGTTTGAACTCGGAACCATTGTTTTCCAATGGAGACAAGTCATATTTGGCATTTAAGAGTTGCAGACTCAAAAATGACCAGATTCCGACTTAGAACGAAGAAACGAGCGTTGAACGTTCACGAATGTTTATCGTTTTCGTTAAAAATGAACCAATAGGTGAATTTTTATCAAATGAAATCGAATAGATAAAATTCTTGAATTATCATATAGATTATATAATTTTTGAACCGTAGGCTTTTGAATGAGCTAATTCAGACTTATAACGAAGAAGTTATGCGTCCGGGAAATTCAAAAAATTCACAAACTGAATTTGGTATCTGGTGCATAGAGTTGGCGCCGCGGCGCAAACCCTAGGAAAAAAGACCCGAGCCGCGGCGCGCAATAGTAACTGAGCACACTGCAAGAGTTCGCCGTAGCGTGAACTATAATACATATTATGGCGCCGCAGCGCCATGAACAGTACCAACAACCTCTAGAGAGTGGTGCCACAGTGCGGCCCATTAATTAAGGACTCGCGCCGCAGCGCCAAGTCCAGGACAATGATATTAAGAGCTCGCGCCGCAACACGAGATGTAGGTATAAAGATGGCGCCGCAGCGCCAATCTCAGAACAAAAATAGTAATGAATATTTCTAAGTACAAAGAAAAGAAAAGGAAGTAAACACAACTTAAGGAATGTAACGTAACATTGTTTAAACTTTGTTAAACCTTAAGGAATGTAATGTAATGGTTGAGATAACCTAGTCGAATATAAATGGAAGAATAATGAGAAACCGGAACGAATAGTAACTGAATCTAATACACAATTAGATTGAAATGAAGGGTATGATATAGTCATATACATACTTGATTATATGTGACCTAATGTAATGCATTATGTGATCATGTATTGTAGAGACTTGAACGACTTGAACATAAAGTTAAAATACTGTAACAGAAGCTAAAGGCAAGTATTCTAACTCTTGTCTCAGTTAAATCTGAACAAGTTTTTGAGGTTCATGTATTCTTTCGCATGAATTGAGTTAAGATAAAGTTGAAGCCAATTTCTTTGGCTAGACTTGATGTATTGATAATCTATTCAATTATTATCAAATGTTGCTATCTTTTGTCAACTACTTGATATGGTTTTCAAAAGAAGACTGAAATGTTAAACAAATGTTTTGTCGATAAAACGACAGGCACGTGAGGTTGCCAAATGCTTAAACGTGTATACGTTTAATGGATGTAGTGTTGATCAACATAGAGTACAATAGGCTGATCATCTAGAAGTGCTCGTAAGTAATATCGGGTTTGTGGAGTTGCTTTCGGTTTTTCCTTTTCCAATAAAGAATGAATACTCGAGGTGTGACAACCCGATATTTTCTATATAAATAAATAAGAAATTTTGTGTATATTTTTTTTTTATTAAGGATGAGGATTTGTACAAGATATTGTGTATATGTATTTATGTGGTAAATAAAAATATATTTATTACATGAATATTTACAAGTAAATTTATTTTAGAATTATTGATTATTATAAAGTATATTCTTATAATAATTAATTTAAAGATTTAAATATTTTTATTAGTTATTTTCTATGAAAATATAATCTTAGATTATTTAAATAATATATGAAGTGATTTTTAAGAATAATTATAATAATTATTTCAATATATGAATTTTAGTACAGATTATTAAGTTAATTATTTTAACTTAATAAGGTTATTTATGACAGATAAATCAGATATGGAATCAAAACCCTAATTTTGGATTTTGATCAAGGAATGAGAATAATAATATTATTTTATTATTCGTCAGTGTTATAACTATGTATGCTATGTGTGTAAGGTTAATGTGAGTATCAGTTTTGATGAAACAATTTTAATGTTAATGATAAACCCTAATTTTGGTTCTGGAAGAAGGAATGATGATAATAATATAATATTAATTATATTATGATTTTTCAGTGCTATAAATATGTACTGTATGTATGTGAGTTGGTAATGATTGATCAATTGTGGTGCAGTATTTGAAAACCCTAGTTTTAATATGGAAAACCCTAATTTAAACTCTATTATGAGTGCGGGGTTATTATATAACTGTGTTATATGATTTTGTGATTATTTAGGTAAACCCTAATTGATAAATAGAAATATAAATTTCTAAAAATCATAATTTGATATTTATAAAACCCTAATTATTAAAATCTTAAACCCTAATTAAAGTGCTAGAAACCCTAATTTCTATAATTAGTAACCCTAATTAGAAATTATAAAACCTAATTACCAAAAGTATAAACCCTAATCGCTAATTTAGCAAAGTCAATGATAATTATATGATCTAAACCCTAATGTTCATGTATAGTATAATTAGAAAAATAATCATAATTAGAAAACCCTAATTTCAAAATTTTAGAAACTAAAATTTATTTAATTTCATTTTTGAGCAAACCCTAAAAATGGAAATCCTACAAATGCTATGTACTAAACCTTAGGGTTAAACCCTAAGGGTTTGTAAAGTTTACAATTATGCCCTTAAATTATCAAGCAAAAAGACCAAAATGACCCTCTTGTATAATTGAAGCTTACTTGTGTATCTAGCCAAATATGTAGTTGGTGACCAACTTATTTGACAATTGAGACACAAACATGACAACAAATCACCTAAAACATCAGACATACATGCATCATACATTAGTATATATGGATCAAGAGAGAGAAAAAGTCACCATTTAGCTCATTTTTTTCTCCAACTCTCTACCAAGACCTCTCTCTCTCCAATCCCACGAAAAATACTAGTATATCAGTCCCTTAATACAGCCCCACGATCACCAATAACAAATCAGAAACATAGAATCAAGATTTGCTCATGTAAAGGTATAAAACCCTAACCAAAATTTCGACCCTTGATCTTCTGTTAGATGTTGTGTTTTTGTGTTAGAATATGTTGTTTATAGTGTAATTATGTGATCTTGGTTAATAGATGTTGGATCAATAACATCTATAAGATCGGATCAAGTGTTTTTGCAAATCTGGAAATTTTGTTTTTAGTCGTCTGACAATGAATGTCAGTGGCCATAGAACTTTGCATGATATGTGTTTTTTTTGTTTAAGTGTTTAATTTTGTAGCCTTGTATGAGATCTTTCATCTAGTACAAGAATCAAAGTCAGATCTGTTGTGGATATGAAGTTATGATCGGTCAAAACCCGTTGACCGGGCATGACCAGATGAAATCTGGGCAGCCCAGAATTGCCCAGAACGTCTGACAAGGATTTTGCAGGCTTTTGATCTTATTCTTGCTACGTGTTTTGAACATGTTGTTGTTTGGTGTTTGTAGAATGACATGAAGACTACCTTCTAAAGCTTATATACCACTTAGATCCGTAACAGATTTAAACTTAATGATAATCAAACTTAGGTATCCGAAACTTCTCAAGAACATTTCTGTAAAACCCAGAAATGTTCAAGAACAGTTCCGGGAAGGTACTTTGACCAACTTATATCTGGAAATTATGCTGATGTTATATGTGTTTTGTGTATTAGATCTCTTAATTTACATATCCTCTACATACTTAAAGAGTTAGATCACATAAATCAGACCGGTAGTGCATGATATAAAGCATCAAAGTAGGACCCTTGAGTTTCTGGGTAACCCAGACCCTCAAGAACACGTCTGACAATAACTTCTGGAGCTTAGATCTGGCGATTTTGTTATTATTTAGTCATGTTATCGATTTGTAGTTATAGTATTACATGAGTATTAGATTCATAAAACTTTAAGTGACCAGAAAACATTAAGATCAAGAATTGGCGACTAGTCAAAGTTGCTCACTTGGTCACTGACATGAAGGTTCTGGAAATGATGAAGAACACCTATAGCGACGGTTCTGTCGCTATAGGTGGTCTTTAGCGACAGATAATATATTATTTTCCGAAAATTAAAAAATAAATAAAAAAAATAGTTTTTAATTATTAAAAATACAAAATAAATTATTAAAAATTATTTTAAATTTTGAAAATTTATTTTTAATTATTTTAAATATATTTCATAAATATTTAATATTTTTGGAATATTAAAAGTATTTAATTTATTTAATTATAATATTAAATAAATTATTTAAAAATGATTTTAATACATGAAAAATCATTTAAAATTATATTATGATATAAGAAAATATTTTAAGTTATTTTTAATAACTTTTAATATTATTTGATAATTTTCATTAATAAATTAATTTTAATGATAATTAATTTATTTGTTAAATGAATTAAATAATAAAATTAAAAATGATTTTATTATTTTAAAAATTATTTTAAATAGTAATAAGGTATTTAAAAATATTTTAAGTTATAAAATATAAATTTTAATATTTAATGGTTAAATTCATTAATTAATGATTATTAATGATATTAAAGTTATTTAATATTTATATTAAAGTTATTTAATATTTATTGTTATAAAAATCATTTTAAATGAAATTAAAGTGTTTAAAGATATTTTAAGTTATAAACTATAACTTTTAATATTTAAAGGATAATTTCATTAATAATTTAATATTAATGATATATTGATGGTATTAAATAAATAGTTTTAATGATTTTATTTATTTAAAAATCATTTAAAAAGGATATTAATGATTTAAAAATATTTTAAGTTATAATTAATGACTTTTAATATTTGTATAATTAGTTCATTAATATTTAAATATTAATGGTAATTATTTAATAATGATTTTAGATGTTTAAAAATCAATTAAGGGTAATATAAATGTTTTAAAAATATTTTGAGTTATTATACATAACTTTAATATTTTGGAAATGGTTTCATTAAAATTTTAATATTAATTAAATATTAATGATAATTGAATTGTTTGATATTTAAATCATTTAATAATGATTCTGATATTTCAAAAATTATGGTAAATGGTAATAATTATTATAAGGTCATGAAAAATAATACGATTGTTGTTTAAGTTATCTATTTGGATATTGAGATACAGAATAGAGTCTCAGACTCGATAATTATCTGATATGGCTGTCGATACGCTAACATGTTTTAGAAATTAATCTGAACTTAGATATGTTGATTTGTTAACTGTTTATTTGTGATTCAATGGTTGTCAAAGTTGAGTGACAATGATATTTAGGAATGAGTTTATGTTAGTTTGTGAAGCCATGATTGTTGAACATATGTGATAAGGTGATTAGGTTATGTGCTGACTGCGAAATGCAGTACTATGTGTTATATTATATTGTTCTAATCGAACGAATGATTTGATTAATGATAGTTTGTGATAGAAAAGGGTAGAACTAAGTTGAGAATTGTAAGCAGCGCATCAGGCAAGTATCCTAACTTTGTATTTTCTTTATGCAATAGACAGAAGTTAGAAGTTCAGAATAATTATTATTATTAATGTACAGATTGTTAAACCTATATTATATAAGCCCATTGATTATCAACATGTTAGTATATGATAATTCAGATATATATTCTGTTAGTTAATTTCTATAAATGATTATACAAGTGTCCCCACTTGGATAATCATTGTATTTAATCGCATGTTGATACACCTTTGATATACATATATGTTGAATCATATATTATTGTTGAATAAGATAAGACCTTTGTTATGAAAACCCGACAGGTATGAACATCCCGATAATGGGAAAATTTTTATGCGCCCAAGGCGGACAGAGTGAACGATAACTTCGTTCTTGTACATATAGTATTGATCAATACAGGGTACAACGGGCCTGATCACCCTCCGTGCCCGTAAGTTATGACGGTTTACAGATGAATTTCTGTTTAAACCTTTTTGAAAATGAAAACAATGTTCATAATATGTCACAGAAACCCATGTATAGTTAATACGTAGTTTCAAAAATTTGAAAGAGGGTTGTTATGTTATTATTATTGGTACAGATTACTTCACAACTATTGATTGGTTGTAGAAGAATATTATAAAGAAAATATTTAAATTCTTTCAGCTTATATATATATATATATATATATATATATAAATACTTGTTGGGCACTCAAATGCTCATCCTTGTTTAATTTAAATGTTTTCAGCTAAGTGTGAAGGACCAGAAGGCTCATGCCGAAACAAGGGAAAGGGAAAGCTAATCAAATAAGATTTGTGGTACTGTTTGTAATAGTTTTAGATTATGAAGACTATGATATTTAAATATCTAATATCATGTAATGAATGACTGAAGGTTACGTACTTGGGAGAAAGACTCTGATGTATATGTAAATTTAAGTTAAGTTTTATATTATTGTTATTATTATTAGTATTATTCCGCTCATAGAAATGGTATCGTGAAGTACCGAGTTCGGGTTTCAAGTATCCGTATTCGCGGACTTTACACGAGGTCTCTGACCGTAGTGAATGTTTTACTAAATATTGTTGTTATTGTAAAACATTTTGAAAGAAAAGATGAAGTGCTATTTTGAATTATCAATAGTACTTCATAACTATTGTTCAGTTATTGAAGATATATGATTTGTATGTATCAAGCGTGTTGTTATTAAATTGTTATACTTGTTGAGCTTGTTATACTCACTCTTGCTTAAACCATATGAATGCAGCTAAGACTGAACGTCTCGAAGGATCGAAAAAGGATAAGGGAAAAACTAAGACAGATTACTAAGCTGTCTTGTAATAGTATAGGTCTATTGTTGTAATTTAACTGATATTATGACAAAGAACCTTTGTAACGGGTATAGAACTTGGGAAATGTAAATATTACTTTAAATATATAGAAGTTATGTTCGTTTTTTGAGACTTTTCAATTGAATAAATGTATGAATGTTGTACAGTATAACACCATCTGTCGGGTTGGAAGATACTCAGATTGGGGGCGTTACAAGTTGGTATTAGAGCCTATGTTATAAAACTTATGGGGGAAAGTAGAACCTTAAGTCATAACCTTACGAAAGAATAAAGAAGTAAAAGATGGAAAGTAACCTTATAAAAATGTGTTAAATTATGTTATGTATTTTTATAATTTTACTGATGTGTACTAATCAAACTATATTGTTTTATTGTATATGTCAGGAGAAAATGATATGTATAGAGATATACATGTAGTGAGCGAGGATTCAGTTAATCGGGTAGAGATAATACCAAATCCCGTAGCCATAGAACCAAAGTTGGTGACCTTCGAGTCGGGAGACTCAGACGATTTAGACTACATGTCTATATTTGATGGTATGCTAGAAGAGGAGGTGGACGTGATGTCCTTTGACCAGGTTCCACCTACAGAGGAAATGCCTACGGGGGAATCAATGAAAGCATTGTTTGTGACGGTATTGGATAGGAATGTCCATTACTGCCAAGAGGTTAAGGAGTTGAAAGAGGAACTCCAAGATTTCCATGAGGATAAGGCTAGCATGGAGGGAATGTGGGAAGAGGAGCATGATGATAGAATTTTATCTAAGGCAAGGTCCGAGAGCTGAAATGTGAAGTCTTTGAGCTCAAGCAGAAGCTATAGACAAAAAAGAGGAAGTTGGAGAGGATGTATATATACATAGGAGTTCTCACGTAGATTTCCAGCAGCAGGTAGCTGGATATCAGATAAAAGTAGGGCAGACCCGACACACTATCAATAGAGATGTAATTGCTGGTCTGGCCAGCAAGGATTTTGAGAATGCCCTACAGCAGATGTAGTCTAGCAATAGCTAGAGTATAATAGATATTTAAATATTATGTATCTAGTAGAGACGTAAAACCCTCTTTTATATAACAAAGGGTAGTCTTTTGTAAATCCCAATTTTTGGAAAGTAATTGCGGGATGGTAATGTAATCAGCTAAGGCTGAGTAATGTAAAACAATGTAGTGTTATACTACAAATATGAATCAATAGAAGTCTTTTTATGGAATATGTTGAGTAATGAGTATGAGTTGTTGTTTTATTACAAATAATAACAAACCAACAAGAATAAAGTAATAATGATGTGTTGTTTTCTTAACAACAAAATGTCGCCAAGAAGGAGACAACGAAATCAGGGCGCTAATGTTAACCAACCGGAGGGTGGTCCGGTTAATCCAATGTAGTAGTTCGTTAATCTTTTAACGGCTGCTTTTAATAGAACGGGGGCTAATGTACCCGTGATTCATGGAGTAGTACAAGCTACTACTTTTAAGGATTTCAAAAGTGTAGGTCCGCCAAAGTTCAAAGGAACTACGGACCCTTTAGAAGCCCAAACATGGGTAAAAGAAATTGAGAAAGCATTTTTTATAGTAAATGTTGATGAGGGACAAAAGGTTGCCTTTGTAACCTATTTGATGGAGGGAGAGGCCAACTTCTGGTTGGAGGTAAACCAGGCTAGGGCCGATATAGGAAATCTAACGTGGGAGAGGTTCAAGGAGATTTTCTTCGAGAACTATTTTCCCATGAGTTTTCAAGAGAGGATGGAGATGAGGTTTCTGGAATTGAGACAAGGGGATATGACAGTTCCCCAGTATGCTGCCAAGTTTAATGAACTGGCATGATTTGCTCCACATCAAGTGGACATTAAATTGAGAAAGGCTAGAAGGTTTGAGCAGGGCTTCAAACCCTAGCTCTATAGCCGAATCTCTGTGCTCCAAAGTACTTCCTTTGGAACCATACTAGAAAAGGCAATAATTGTCGAAGGTGGGAATGAGGCTCTTAACCAGTACCACAAAGATAAGAAGACCAAAGGCAAGGTTGATGGAGGAACCAAGACTGAGAGAGCCAGTAGAAGTGGCGACGGCCAGAAGAGAAAGGGCTTTAGCTCTGGGAATACCAGAGTAAAACAAGGGGACTCTAAGAGGAGGATGGAGGCCTGTAAAACCTGTGGGACGACTCACTTAGGAGTCTGTCTCAAAGGTAAGGCGGTATGTTATAATTATGGACATGAAGGGCACATTTTGCCTAACTGTCCCAATCCGAAGAAGAAACCCGGATGCTTTGTATGTGGATCAACTGACCACATAGCAAAGAACTGCCTGAAGAAGGGGATAGAAGGAAATAAGGGAACTAATAGCGGGAAGTTAGCTATTAGTGGTCCAACTCAGCCGGGGAAATCAATGGCCCACACTTTTAATATGACGGTCAAAGATGCGGTGGCATCAGGGGATGTAGTTACAGGTATTATTCCGATCAATAATATAAATGCATACGTGATATTTGATTCGGGTGCTACTTGTTCGTTTATAGCATGTGATTTTGCTAGGCGACTAGAATTATTTCCCGAAAAATTGCCTATACCTTTGAACATTAAGGTTGCAAACGAAGAGATAATTCATGTTGAAGATATTCATAGGAGTTGTTGCGTAGATGTATGTGGTTGTAAGTTATCGGTAGATTTAATACAAATAAAGTTAGGAGAATTCGACGTAATTCTCAGAATGGATTGGTTGATTAATCATAGAGCAATTATAGATTGCCAAAAGAAATGTGTGATCATCAGGACGTTGAAGCAACCACCTATAGTATTTTACGGTAGTAAATTGCCGGGACGTCCGTGTTGCCTTACAATGACACAAACGAGAAAACTTTTAAGGAAGGGTTGTGTAGGTTACCTATTCCATGTTGTTGATACCCAAAGATTGGGAGCAACCATGAAACAAATACCTATAATAAACGAATTCAAGGATGTATTTCCAAGTGAGTTATCGGGTTTACCGCCAGATAGGGAGATCGAATTTGTGATAGACACTGTGTCAGGAACGGCACCGGTCTCAAGGGCACCGTACCGTATGGCGCCTGTGGAAATGAAAGAACTAATGGTTCAGCTACAGGAACTATTGGACAAGAAGTATATTCAACCAAATATTTCGCCGTGGGGAGCACCGGTGTTGTTTGTCAAGAAGAAAGACGAATCGTTAAGGCTTTGTATCGACTATCGGGAGTTGAACAAGTTAACGATAAAGAATAAATACCCATTACCCAGGATCGATGATCTCTTTGATCAATTGAAAGGGGCAAAGTATTTTTCTAAAATAGATTTGCGGACGGGGTATCATCAGTTGAAGGTTAGGAAGGAAGATGTACCAAAGAATGCATTCAGGACTCGTTATGGTCATTACGAGTTTCTGGTGATGTCATTTGGATTGACAAATGCACATGCTGCATTTATGGATATGATGAATAGAGTGTTCAAACTATATTTGGACAAGTTCGTCGTGGTATTTATCGATGATATTCTAGTCTATTCTAAGACGCCAGAAGATCATGCCGAACACTTAAGATTAGTGTTGGAGATACTAAGGAAGGAGAAGTTATATGCGAAATTCACCAAATGTGAATTTTGGTTAGAAAAGGTGCAGTTTTTAGGTCATGTCATTGACGAAAAGGAGATTTTAGTGGATCCAGCGAAGGTAGATGAAGTAATGAATCGGGAACAACTGAAAACACCGACTGAGGTGCAAAGTTTCCTAGGGTTAGCAGGGTACTATCAAAGATTTATCCAAGATTTTTCGAAGATAGCTACCTCGTTGACTAATTTAACAAGGAAGACAATGAAATACGTATGGACGGATAAATGTGAAGACAGTTTTCAAGAATTGAAGAAGAGATTAAGTGAAGCTCTTGTTTTGTCATTGCTAGATGACACATGAAATTTTGTAGTGTATAGTGATGCTTCACATAGAGGACTTGGTTGTGTGTTTATGCAGCATGGCAAAGTCATCACGTATGCATCTCGACAATTGAAGGATTATGATTGTGAAATCCTGTATCACCCTAGAACGGCCAATGTAGTTGCCGACGCCTTAAGTAGGAAGGGTCGGGAAAAGTTGTCTATGTTAACGGCTCAAAATGAGTTAATAACAGAGATGGCTAGGATGAAAATAGAAGTGAAGATGCCGAGTGATTCGGGGTAGTTACTCTTTACGACGGAGATGCAATCTACCATCGTAGAAATGGTCAAGGAGGTACAACTCAAGACGAATGAATATAATCAAATGAAGAAGCGGTTATCCGAGAAGGAAGATGGTAAGTATAGTCTTGATAATGAAGGATTATTAAGATTTGAGGGAAGAATTTGGGTTCCGAATGAGACGAAATTAAAGGATCAAGTGTTACAAGAAGCTCATAGTTCGAGGTACTCGATACATCCTGGTAGCACTAAGATGTATCAAGACCTTCGAAAGAGTTTTTGGTGGCCAAACATGAAGAGAGAAATAGCAGAGTATGTGAGTAGGTGCTTAACTTGTCAAAGGGTTAAGGCTGAACATCAATGACCCAGTGGTTTATTACAGTCATTGGAGATTCCAGAATGGAAATGGGAGAACATCACGATGGATTTCGTGGTGGGACTTCCGACGAAACAAAAATGGTACGATTCAATTTGGGTAATAAGGGATCGGTTGACGAAGTCGGCTCACTTTTTGCCAATTAGGGTCAAGTATCACTTAGACCAGTTAACTAAACTTTATGTTAAGGAAATCATTTCCAGACATGGAGTACCGGTATCTATTGTGTCAGATCGTGATCCACGATTCACATCGAACTTTTGAAGGAGTTTGCAAGAGCAGTTGGGAACACATCTGAGGTTAAGCACGACTTATCATCCACAAACTGATGGGCAGAGCGAAAGGAAAATTCAAACGTTAGAAGACATGTTGATGTCTTGCATCATGGATTTCAAAGGTAGTTGGGATGATCACCTATCATTAATAGAGTTTGCATATAACAATAGTTATCATGCAAGCATAGGCATTCCGCCGTACTTAGCTTTGTATGGAAGTAAGTGCAGAACACCTTTTTGTTAGGATGAGGTGGGAGAATGTCGGATGCTAGGACCAGAATTGGTGCAGCAGACAGCGGATGTGGCAAAATTAATTCGGATGCATCTCGTCACAGCTGAGGACAGACAGAAGAAGTATACGGAATCGCGTAGACTAAATTGAGAGTTTGAGGTGGGCTCGTATGTGTTTCTAAAGGTATCTCCCTGGAAAGGAAAGAAACGCTTTGGAAAGAAAGGAAAGTTAAGTCCAAGGTTTATAGGACCTTTTGAAGTATTAAAATGGGTGGGAGAGGTAGCGTAAATGATAACATTACCTCCAGACCTAGAACGAATACATAACGTGTTTCACGTATCTGTATTATGTCCATATAAGCCGGACTATAAGCATGTAATCGAGTATGAGCTGATTCATATCGAGAAAGACTTATCATATTAAGAGTCGCCGATGCAGATCATTGATAGGAAGGATCAAGTTCTGAGGAACAAGGTAATACCATCAGTGATGGTATTATGTAAGAACCACAATGCTGAAGAAGCAACGTGGGAACTAGAAGACAAGATGAAAAAAAAATTCCTCATCTATTTGATTAAAGTAAGACGAGATTTTGTGGACAAAATCTTTATATGGGGGGAAGAATGTAACAACCGAGAAATTCGGATCTTATTATAAAATAATTTTATTAAATTAAATAATAATAAAATCATATTACATGTGTTATCAAGATGGTTGTCATTGTATAACCTATTGATGTTAGAATGTCATAGTATTTGAGCTACGTGGATGAATTAAAGTGTTTGAATTTCCAAGACAAAAATAAAAGTTTTTCGAGAAATTTTCCGAAAACACTATTCATTGTTATTTGCTCGGGATATAATTATGAGTTTTCGAGAAATACGTAATGATGGAATAACAAGGTAAGATGGATTATGTAATAAAAATCTAGTTATGGAAAATGTAATAATTCGCTTGTAAACTTAATTTATAAATGTTAAGTAAAGTGAAGTGTTAAGGAATAAGTAATAATTGTATGATACTTGGTATTGTACGAAGCAATGAAAACGAGTATAATACGAAGTATTATACGATTTTGTATGAGGGATGAAATACCGTATATAAATTCTATATGAATTAGAATACGAAAATAATACATCATCAATATGTATTAAGAAATGTTAATGGACTTGGATGATTGGTTAACAATTATATACAAGTCCAAGTGAATTATAGAGAGAAGCCCCACTATTAATTAATGAACGAACTAGTGGTTATTAATGCAAAGCCCAAAGAGTGAATTAAAGTAAGCCCAAGCTAGAATCCATGGGTTGTATGACCCATGGGGAAAACCATATTGATAAGGTTATTGTAGTGACCAAGTAATGTGGTGATCAAGTAAGGGTAATGACCAAGACTTAGGAGTATTGACCAAGACTTTGAAGTAATGGCCAAGTATGAGATAAGAGAGTGGTTAACAAGTAATGAATAGTAAGGAGGTGGAATGATTTAATGACCAATCTACCCTAACCTTGGAAAGTCTATAAATAAAGGAAGCTTACAAGTCATTTGTTGGTTGATCAAATAATCCAACACATCTAAAGTGCTTAATTATTAGAGAGAATAAGCTACACATAAGTCACTCCATAAGCAAACAAGAAGAAAAAGCTACCTTACCAAGACTTCAAAAGAGTAAGACCTCTTCTCAATTATCTTCTATCTCTACCATGATAGGATGAAAAGAAAAGATGGATTAAGAAACATGAATGATAAGAAGCAAAAAGACTGTATAAGTCATGAACTTAAGCCACATAAGTTGGCAATAAGTCATTTAACTTATAAAAGTTAGAAACTTATTATAAGTTAACCTTGAATGTTAAGTATGAAAATATGAACTTGTGATGAGTTTAATAAAAAAAAGTGAATTAGGAACTTAAATGATTATATGAATCATATATATATGTATATCTAAATTAATTTATATGTTAAAGAACATGTAAGTATGATGATTAAGAAACCTTAATTGTCATAAGTCATGAATAATCAAATCATAAGTAGTTTATAAATGACAAGTTATAAGCTCATGAAGAATAAGTCTAAAATACAACAATGAATATAAGTTGTTGTATTACGTTTGTTGAGATGTTCACATGATGAATAAAGTACATTTGTAATGTTGAACAAATCATAAGAAGGAAGAATTGTCGGAATTTGCACGAATGGACGATAATCGTCGAATTCGTAAAATTCTCGGAATGGAAGTCAAATTTTGTGTTTGAACTCAGAACCATTGTTTTCCAATGGAGACAAGTCATATTTGGCATTTAAGAGTTGTGGACTCAAAATGACTGGATTCCGACTTAGAACGAAGAAACGAGCGTTGAACGTTCACGAACATTTATCGTTTTCGTCAAAAATGAACCAATAGGTGAATTTTTAGCAAACAAAGTTGAATAGATAAAATTCTTGAATGATCATATAGATTATGTAATTTGTGAACCGTACGCTTTTGAATGAGCCAATTCAGACTTATAACGAAGAAGTTATGCATCCAGGAAATTCACAAAATTCACAAACTGAATTTGGTATCTGGTGCACAGAGTTGGCGCCGCGGCGCCAACCCTAGGCAAAAAGACCCGCGCCGTGGCGCGGAACAATAATCGAGCACACTGCAAGAGTTCACCGCAGCGCGAACTATAATACATATTGTGGCGCCGCAACGCCATGAGCAGTACCAACAACCTATGGAGAGTGGCGCCGCAGCGCGACCCATTAATTAAGGACTCGCGCCGCAGCGCCAAGTCCAGGAAAATGATATTAAGAACTCGCGCCGCAGCGCGAGATGTAGGTATAAAGATGGCGCCGCAGCGCCAGTCTCAGAAAAAAAATAGTAATGAATGTTTCTAAGTACAAAGAAAAGAAAAGGAAGTAAACACAATTTAAGGAATGTAACGTAACATTGTTTAAACTTTGTTAAACCTTAAGGAATGTAATGCAAAGGTTGAGATAACATAGTCGAATATAAATGGAAGAGTAATGATAAACCGGAATGAATAGTAACTGAATCTAATACACAATTAGATTGAAATGAAGGGTATGATATAGTCATATACATACTTGATTATATGTGATCTAATGTAAGGCATTATGTGATCATGTATTGTAGAGACTTGAACGACTTGAACATAAAGTTAAAATACAGTAGCAGACGCTAAAGGCAAGTATTCTAACTCTTGTCTCAGTTCAATCCGAACATGTTTTTGAGGTTCATGTATTCTTTCGCATGAATTGAGTTATGATAAAGTTGAAGCCAATTCCTTTGGCTAGACTTGATGTATTGATAATCTATTCATGTATTATCAAATGTTGCTATCTTTTGTCAACTACTTGATATGGTTTTCAAAAGAAGACTGAAATGTTAAACAAATGTTTTGTCGGTAAAACGACAGGCACGTGAGGTTGCCAAATGCTTAAACGTGCATACGTTTAATGGATGTAGTGTTGATCAACATAGAGTACAATAGGTTGATCACCTAGAAGTGCTTGTAAGTAATATCGGGCTTACGAACTTGCTTCCGGGTTGTCCTTTTCCAATAAAGAATGAATACTCGAGGTCTCTGACCAGAGTGAATGTTTTTACTAAATACTGTTGTTATTGTAAAACATTTTGATAGAAAAGATGAAGTGCTATTTTGAATTATCAATAGTACTTCATAACTATTGTTCAGTTATTGAAGATATACGATTTGTATGTATCAAGCGTGTTGTTATTAAATTGTTATACTTGCTGAGCTAGTTATGCTCACTCTTGCTAGAACCATATGAATGCAGCTAAGACTGAACGTCCTGAAGGATCGAAAAAGGATAAGGGAAAAGCTAAGGCAGATTACTAAGCTATCCTGTAATAGTATAGGTCTATTATTGTAATTTAACTGATATTATGACAAAGAACCTTTGTAACGGGTATAGAACTTGGGAAATGTAAATATTACTTTAAATATATAGAAGTTATGTTCGTTCTTTGAGACTTTTCAATTGAATGAATGTATGAATGTTGTACAGTATAACACCATATGTCGAGTTGGAAGATACCCAGATTTGGGGGCGTTACATTCTCAATAAACATGCTCCACTCATCTACGATTCTTGTAAGAGAAAGAAATCGAAAAAGATGAAGATTACAGTTTGTAGGAATTTACCTTTAAAGTAATTCACTTTCTTGATAAACGCCTAATGGTTTGCTTGGAAGTAGAAGGATTATAAGTTTCTAGCTCTTTTCTCTCTCTCAAATATGTTGGACAAGCTTTGTAAAAACTTAAAACGACCAACCTAGCTTTATATATATAGAAAACCAAATGAGGGGCAAAATGGTCCGATTCTCCACCTCCTTACTTATTTACCACTTTGTCACCAAGTAAAATACTTGATGGGTCATCCCCATGGGTTTTACCCATTCGATGACCCACTGGTTCAATCCACGGTTCGGTTTTCTTGCATTGGGCTTAACTAATCTAATATTGGCCCTTGACTTGGGCTTACCACTTAATCCCTTAGGCTTGCTCATTCAATTGATTGGGCTAAACATAATCCAACCAAATGAATTAACATTAAGTCTTAACTTAATTCTAGAATACAACTCGTATTCCCTACGTATACTTTACGTATTCTTTCCATATAATACTAGTATGATTATCGTGTTGTACTCCGTATTGACTCATCATATTATACATAAATACTAAATAATATCTTAATTGTATAACACATGCCTTAACCCTAACGCATTTTTTCCACGCGTTTCATTTTCTTCTCAGAAATCAATATACTCAACCCTTAGATTTTAAGTCCGCAGGCGAAAACTTCGTTTGCCATAACAAAATTATTATTGGATATTCCATACTATCGTAATATTCTAACATTACGCGTTTCACAGAATCTCAAATC
The DNA here is from genome assembly GCA_020205505.1 of Panax japonicus. Lineage (NCBI taxonomy): Eukaryota > Viridiplantae > Streptophyta > Magnoliopsida > Apiales > Araliaceae > Panax > Panax japonicus. Next base: position 17,484,816 of record CM035101.1, on the reverse strand, counting down.
CTAGCTCCGAACGAAATCTGATGAATAGTGTTTTTACGCAAACATTCTCAAAAAATTTTTGTTCTCGTCTTTATAATTCACAACAATTAATTCTAGAACAAAGCCAGAATACTAACTACATCCACGTAATATAGGTCATAGAACGACCTTCGGGTACCTTATTTACATAATAACTGAATTAAATTCATTTAATCAACATAATCAAATAAAAATTTATTTCATTAAAAAATCCAAAATTTTCGGGCATTATAGGTGATTGTAGGATGACTGACATGGGAGGACCTAGCCGAGTAGTAGAGGAGGAGCCGCGTGATATTCACGTGGTATATGAGGCACCATTGATAGCAGAATCCATATCAGTAGTGGTCCCTATTGATGATGATGATGAGGAGGAGGAGATGGACCCTCTACCTGAGGAGACTGATATGGAGGAGGAGCCTATAGAGGAGGAGCCCGAGCCTATGGAGGACTCCAACGAGTCTACTTTTGAGGATCGGATGTTGGGAGATTATGAAGAGTATATTTTGGAACTAGGATATAGAGTCGAGGAGCTAGAGACTGAGACTCTTGAGAGGCAATTAGTGATGCAAGAGATGGAGGTGGAAATTGCTCACCGTAAGGAGGCAGGGATCTAGATGGGGACCTTGTTTCACCGATCGGTGGCGAGGAACGTTGAGTTGGCATGGAATCTAGAAGAAATGGAGCAGAGGGTTTTAAGTGAGAGGACAGAGAAGGAGGCTCTCCGAACTGAGTTAGAGATGAAGGTGATGGATAGGATTCCCTTCGAGGATAAGTGGGAGGAATCTAATGACAGGGTGGATGATATAGAGGGCGAGGTACGATGCAAGAGGATGAAGATGAACAAGATGGACTATGCTCTACACGCGGCATAGTATAAGTCTAGATATGATGGTGCACATTACACAGAAGAAATATCAAAGCGTTGTGGAGGGTGGGATGTTAGATTGAGTCTAGAGGGAAAAGCTCAGTAGTGTAGTATTTTATTTATGTGTTGTTTAAATGTTGTTGTAATCTCAATCTTTGTGTAAGAAGTGAGATGATGGTAACCCCAACTTTTGAAAAGTGATAGAGGGGTAGTAAGCTATTGTTATCTCCGTCTTTTGTGATATTAGGGGATATGTGTTATCATTTATAGCAGTATGCTAGAAAAGAACATGTATTGTAACCATTTGGCATATTAATATTGTGTCGAACGAGATTTTTGTAAATTAATTTTAATATTTATTGAATTAAATAAATATTTTTTGATTATTTAATTATTGGATTAAATAATTATTTGATGCAATTGTGGTAGATTAATTTAATTATATGTGTTATATTTATTAAATTAATGTGGAGAATATTTATTATTCAAAGTATATATTTATGTGAGCTTTTTGAATTAAAAAGGAATATTTAATAAGCCTAATGTTATTTTAATTAATTTAATAATTAATTAAAGATTTAATAATTTAATTTAATTAATTAATGAGAAAAGTAATTATATGATTATGTGAATTTCTGATAAATTATTATATTTAATTTAATTTAGTTTAAATTAAATAAGATATTTGAAATATTGTGTATGAGTGTGACATGATTTAAACTATATAATAAAAGGTTTTATTAAATTAAATGATTATAAGCCTTTAAGGCTAGCCAAATGAGGCCTTAAGAGGAGTTGAGGGCAGTTAAACCACATATGGAGTAACTGACTTCAACTCTGCGCATAAAGACTCAGTTACTTTATTACGTATTCATCTTCATTCATTATTATTTCTAAGTCTGGAAAAACAGAGAGGGAGAGAATTAAAGAGTAGAGAAGTCAGAGAGAAATTGATAATTCTTGAGAAGGAATTCACCTCTTATTAAAATCTACACTACGCTTTGGGTAATCTCTTCAAACCCAATTTCTATTTTACGTTGTTTAAGTTTCATGAATATGGCTTTCAAAGTTTTTGGTTTAAACCTCTATAATTGGGATAGGAGTAATGATTATGGGTTGTGTATGTGTTATGGCACATCACATTGTATTTAATTATATATATATATATTGTAAACCATATCATCAATTTCATAAAATTACTTCATATATGTTGATCAAAACTTACAGAGTATGGGTTATGGCCATAAAGCATTATACGTGATTTTAATATGTCAAACATAAATGTTTTTATAAAATTCCCACTCTCATTTGATTATGCATGTTGATACGAAGAGACCAAGCCTTAAATGAACGGATTCGGTGTTATAACGAATCTGTACTGTTAAATTTTATGTTTTGTTCAAAATCTTCAAGAACACAAAGAACAGTGAAAATTGTCATCTTTTAATTATGTAATTATGTATTTTAATGGGTTAAAATCATTATGTAAATGATGGGTAATGATTATGTATGAATTATATCATGTGGGTATGTCTAACTTCGTGTAGAAATTAAGAAATTAATAGAAATTGGCATGTTTTGCGATTTTTCGCGAACTGCCATTTCTGCAACTGGTACGTCGCGCCGCAGCGCCGGCTTCCTGCCTTTTTCCCGCGCCACCGCATAGCAGCGACATGTCTCAAGTTGTAGCGCCACGGCGCCGCAGCGTGAAGCCTTAGTACAAAAGTGGCGCCGCAGCACCACTCTCCAGAAAGTTCAGAAACGAAAATTTTAAAGTGTTTAAGACCATGAATGTGATGTTAACATAATGTAATGAACATAAAATTATGTTAAAAATATAATGAGATGTTAAAATAGATACTTAACATGTAAATAACATAATTACATGTGAATTGAATTATTGATTACATAATTAGCTTGTTAATTGTAAGGTGTAAATTATGTGACAATGAATGTGATAAATTGACTAAGTATAGTCATAATCAAAGTTAGACAAAGAGAATGAACTTATGATGATTAGTTAAGTTATAATTAACTAGTATTGTGAATGTAAATGGTATGTAGGATTATATTCAAGGAACGTGTTTAATTAAAGTGTAATATACGCACGAGGCAAGTTTCCTAACCCGACTTGTTATCTTTGTTCAAGATTATTAATTACCTCGAGTAAATTCTCATTACTATTATTCAAGTTTGAATTGTTAAATTAAAGATATATTATCTTTTCAAGTATGATTCTTTTATACAATATTTGTTCTATTGTATACTTCTTGAGATTATTATTCAATTTGAATATCATTATTATTGAACCTTATTAGACTAGTGAACCTTATTGATTCAACTAGTCCATGGTTGATGAACGTTCTAAATTTCAGAACTCTTATTGAATTATCCAAACCAAACTTCCTTTGGTGCGGACTCGAATGTCAAACTGACATGAACAACCATGCATATGGATTTTTTATGCGTTAGCGTTAAGATATTGTGCACAGTATGGTACTAAGGGATGATCCCCCTAAGTACGAGTAGAAAGGTCCATAGTCTTATGACTGTTAAAGGTTTCAAGTATAAACCTTGATTACCTAGGACATAGTTCAAGGTCTTATAATCCTCAGAAATCTTTTGATTCTTGTTATTCATTCTTGATTCAAAAGTTGAGCTTTTATTTCAGAAGTCTTTGATTTATTCGCACATTATTATTTCATTATTATATTGTTATACTTGTGGGCAATCCTGCTCACTCTTGCGTAATAATAACATTGTATTTAAGAACCAAAGAACAGACGAACCTTCCACTAGTAAATGCAAGGGCAAGCTTAGCAAGTAATGAAAATTGATTATTTATGTGGTTATGTAATGATAATTAGAATTGATGTTACTTAAGACTTATTTGGTTATGTTTCCGTACAGATGTTTAAGGTTAGCTTAACCTGGATTGTATTATTATTCGGATGTTGTAACCCCTTAAGGGGAAGATTTTATTTCTATCTATTGCATGGTTTGCTTTTATTATGGGTAGATAGATAGATGATATTTGTACAGTGAACACCAAATCCCATGGAAATTGAAATACCCGGATTTGGGGGTGGCACAAGTTGGTATCAAAGCTGCAGGTTATAAACCTTAGGTGGGGGAACAACCTTAGGTAGTAGCCTTATAGAAAGAACATAGTGATGGAAAACTCTTATGGAGTTCTAGGAAATGAATTTTTGTAATTCATTGAAGATAATAAAAGACTTTATGTGTTTATGTGTTAATATATGTGCTCACTAGTATGACTAATTAGTAACTAAAACTCGAAATTTTGTTGTCAGGATGTCTGACGTTGGAGGAACTAGTCGAGCAGGGGAGGAGGAACCCTGAGTACCTACTGTACCGACAAAGGGTGAGCCCAGAGACATTCATGTCATTAGGGAACAGTTGGTACAGAGGGAGTCATCTCCATTGATCACCGTTATTGGTCAAGAGCATGAACCTGAGACTTATCCTGAGGAGGATCCTAAGGAGGAATTTGACGAGGAAGAAGAAGAAGAGGAGTTTCCACAATACTTCATTGATGCTGAGATGTACGACACATTATACGACCGTAAAAGTAGAGTTATGAGATGAGGTGCAGGATCTGACTGACGGGGTTATTATTCAGCAGATTACTCTATAACAGAAGGAGAGGGAGATTTCGACTCTTCACTCATGACTGGGAAATGTGGAATGGAATTTGGTCCACGAGAAAGGTCAAACCGAAGACAAGTCCGCAGAAATAAAAAAGTTGAAGATGGATCTGAAAGAGAGTTCAGAGAGTCTTGCCATAGTAGAGGAGGGCTGGGTAAGAGAGTCACGTCGTGCTGATCTTGCGGAAGAGGATGTTCATGCAAAGAAGGCAAAGCTTGGAGAGACATACTCTACACTTAATCATGCAATGGATGAGGCCCAGGATCGAGTTTTGAGGTACCCCATCTAGTTTGCCGGACTTCCATCGTACATACTGAATCGCAGGATGATGTCTCGTATCATGGAAGAGGAGCGTGGCAAGGCTATTCAGCACCTTGACAGACAGTGATATAATCTGTTTAAATTATGTGAAAGACTTAGTTAGTTTATATGTAAATTCTGATATGTTTATGAACGAAGGAATATTTTAATATTAAATCATGTGGATTCTTTATCTCAGGATGGTGGATGTAAATAGCAGTTATGCTATCGTTTGATGTAAAACTTTTTAGTTTGAATTAAATATATTAAGTTGTTTGAGATGGTGTGTTAAATGATTATATTAAATTGTTGAGTTAAGTGATAACTATTTAGAGAATTAATAGAGATTTAATAAGCATGTATCTTTTTAACAGAAATATGCCTCCACGAAGAAGACAACGACGTCAACCAGCTCAGGAAGAGTCTACCAATAACAACAATAATGCCAATGCTAATCCTATTCAGCAATTGGTTAACTTGCTAGCTGGAGCAATGAATAATCAATCTCAAGCTCCGCCAAATACTATGTTTAAAGATTTCAAGGCGGTGGGACCGCCAGAATTTAAAGTTTCCATGAACCCGATCGAGGCTCAAACATGAGTTATGGAAATGGAGAAGGTTTTTGACGTTGCTAGGGTTAGAGAAGACCAGAAGACCACTTTTGCAACATTTATGCTGAAGTCTGAAGCTAGCTATTGGTGGAAAGCAAACAAAGTTCGTGGAGGTGAAAGTGTAATTACTTTGGAGAGATTTAAAGAAATGTTTTTCGAGATGTACTTCCCAACCAGCTCATAGAACCAGATGGAGGTTCAATTTCTGGAATTGAAGCAGGGAAATATGAGCGTACATGATTATGCAGCTAGATTCAACGAGTTAGCGAGGTTCGCCCCGTATCAAGCACACACGGACGAAAGAAAAGCCAGAAGATTCGAACAAGGACTAAAGCCTTGGGTATATAGTAAAGTATCAATGTTTCAGATAAACACTTTTGTTGGAGTACTGGAAAAAGCCATCCTCGTTGAAGGTGGAAGAGATGCGGTGACCAAGTACAATCAAGATCAGAAAAAGAAGAAGAATGAAGGTGAAGGAAATAACAAGTTTAGTGGAAGTGGCACAGGAGGTGGAAATTTTAATCAGAAGAAAAGATGGAATGGCAACTCATCATCCGGAAATCAACAAGGAAGTTAGAAGAAAATAATCAAAGCATGCCCGACCTGTGGAAAAGCTCATCTGGGAGTTTGTATGAAAGGAAAAAGAGTGTGCTACAATTATAGTCAGGAAGGCCATATAGCACCTAACTGTCCTAACCCAAATAAGGGTGCTTGCTTTACTTGTGGTTCGAAGGACCATCTGGCAAGAGACTGTCCTAAGGAGGGATCGAGAGGGTCAGGATCAGGAGGAAACTGAGGAAACAATAGTGGAAATACCTTAACTATCACCGGACCAACCGCAACAAACTGACCGACCGCCAAGACTTTCAATATGACATTACAGGATACAGTTCAGTCCCATGATGTGGTGTCAGGTATCATTTCGATCAATAAAATTAATGCTTATATTTTATTTGATTCGGGTGCTACTTGTTCCTTTATATCCGATGACTTTGCTAAGAATTTAGATTTGCCTAGGGATGAATTGGATTACCCTGTGAACATAGAAATTATGAATAGAGAAATAATCCATGTTAAATACGCACATAAGAATTGTAGGGTGGATATTAAGGGTAATATCATGAACGTAGATCTTATCCTTATTAGACTTCGAGAATTTGATGTTATATTGGGAATGGACTGGTTATTCAATTACGGGGCTGTAATTGATTGCCAAAAGAAGCGTATTAACCTTATGATTCCGTCAAAGGTTGCGTTTTATGGTGGCAAGTTGCCTAGACAAGCGAGTTATCTAACGATGATGCATGCCAGGAAGTTATTAAGACAAGGCTGTGTAGGATACTTAGCTTGCATAGTCGACAGTCGGAAAGAGAATCCGAAGGTAGAAGAAATACCGATTGTGAGGGACTTCGTCGACGTATTTCCAGACGATTTGCCAAGACTTCCACCAGATAGAGAGGTAGACTTCGTGATCGATTTGGCACCCGAAACTGCTCCAATATCGAAGGCACCATACCGAATGGCACCAGTAGAGATAAAAGAACTAATGGTACAACTACAAGAATTACTGGACAAGAAGTACATTCAACCGAGCGTATCACCGTGGGGAGCGCCGGTGTTGTTTGTGAAAAAGAAGGACGGGTTGATGAGGCTCTGCATTGACTACAGAGAACTGAATAAGGTCATGATTAAGAACCGATATCCATTACCGAGGATCGACGACCTGTTTGATCAATTGAAGGGAGCGAGATACTTTTCCAAGATAGACTTGAGAAACGATTATCATCAACTGAAGGTGAGGCCAGAGGATGTACTGAAGACAGCGTTCAGAACGCGATAACGCGATATGGTCACTACGAATTTTTAGTAATGTCGTTTAGTCTAACGAATTCTTCTGCAGCATTTATGGGACTAATGAATGGTGTGTTCAAACCATTTTTGGACAAATTCGTAGTGGTATTTATACACAACATTTTGGTATATTTGAAAACCAAAGAAGAACACAAAGAGCATTTGAGATTAACGTTGGAGGTATTGAGAAGGGAGTAGTTGTATGCTAAGTTTTTGAAATGTGAATTTGGATCGAGCGAGTACAATTTCTTGGTCACGTGATCGATAAAAATAGAAATTCGGTAGATCCATCAAAAGTCGAAGCCGTGATTAACTGGGATCAGCCGAGGACACCGTCAGAAGTACGAAGTTTTCTTGGATTGGCAGGATATTATAGAAGGTTCATACAAGAATTTTCTAAGATCGCAACTCCGTTAATGAATTTAACTCGAAAAATTATGATATTTGTTTGGACGGATAAGTGTGAGGAATGTTTTCAAGAATTGAAGAAGAGGTTGAGTATGGTACCTGTGTTATCTCTTCTGGATGATACAGGAAATTTTGTTGTTTATAGTGATGCGTCGCATTAAGGACTTGGCTTTGTACTGATGCAAAACGGCAAAGTCATTGCATATTCATCACAACAATTGAAGGATTACGAGAAGGGATATCCGACCCACGACTTGGAGTTAGCTGCAGTTTTTTTTGCTTTAAAAACTTGGAGGCACCATCTCTACGGGAAGAAGTGTGAAATATTTACGGACCATAAGAGTCTGAAATATATTTTCACATAGAAGGATTTGAATATGCGTCAAAGAAGATGGTTGGAATTAATTAAGGATTACGACTGTGAGATTTTATACCATCCGGGTAGAAAGGGTCGTGAGAAATTGATAATATTGACTGCTTAGGAGGAGCTAATTGCAAAAATGGAGAAAGTGGAGTTGGAAGTAAAGTATCCTATGGAGATTGATGAAAAGCTATTTCAGATGCAATCTGGTAAAACATTACTAGATAATGTAAAGGAGGCTCAGCTTAAGGACGAAGAATGCAAAAAGGTGACAAAGAAGTTATCTGAAGGAACTGAACCGAAATTTAAGATGGATAAGGAAGGAATATTGAGATTTGAAAGTAGAATTTGGGTTCCGCCAGTACAAGAGATTAAGGAAGAAATTTTGAGCGAGGCTCATAGTTCAAGATATTTGATTCACCCTGGTAGTACCAAGATGTACCAAGATCTTCGACAACATTTCTGGTGGCCGAATTTGAAACGTGATATTACAGAATGTGTTGCCAAGTGTCTGACCTATCAGAAAGTTAAAGCAGAACATCAGAGACCAAGTGGATTGCTTCAACCTTTGGAAATCCCAGAATGGAAATGGGAAAATATTACAATGGACTTCATCGTTGGCCTTCCAATGACTCAGAAAAGCTATGACGCAGTATGGGTTATCGTTGATCGATTGACAAAATCCGCACACTTTCTTCCGATCAAAATCAGATTCAATTTAGATCAGTTGGCGAGGTTATAAGTAAAAGAGGTTGTTTCGAGACACGGCGTGCCTATGTCAATTATTTTCGATAGGGATCCGCGCTTCACATCGAATTTCTAGAAACGTCTACAAGAATGCATGGGTACGCAATTGCGAATGAGTACAGCTTACCACCCTCAAACAGACGGACAGAGCGAAAGAATGATTCAGACATTGGAAGATTTGTTAAGAGCTTGTATAATAGACTTTAAAGGAAATTGGGATGATCACCTACCGTTAGTAGAGTTCGGCTACAACAACAGTTACCACGCTAGTATACGCATGCCGCCTTATGAAGTGTTATACGGCAGAAAGTGCAGAACTCCACTTTATTGGGATGAAGTTGGAGAAACACAATTGCTAGGGCTAGAACTGGTACAGTAGACAGCTAAAATAGTCAAAGTTATCCGAGCACGACTGGTAGTAGCTCAGGATAGACAGAAGAAATACGCTGATCCACATCGTAAAAATATTAAGTTTGAATCAGGTAGTTACATTTTCTTGAGGGTCTCTCCCTGGAAGGGAAAGATCAGGTTCAGAAAGAAGAGAAAATTAAGTCCAAGATTCATTGGACCATTCGAAGTATTGCGTAAAATCGGAGAATTCGCGTATGAGGTAGCCTTACCTCCAGCACTCGAGAATGTCCACAACGTCTTCTATGTTTCTGTGTTACGACCCTACAGAGCCGATCACAAGCATATAATTGAATACAAACCCCTACATTTTGAAAAAGACTTATCTTACGAGGAAATTCCTGTTCAAATTGTCGACAGAAAAGAACAAGTTCTCAGAAATAAAGTAATACCTTCTGTTAAGGTAATTTGGAGGAACCACAATGCTGAAGAAGCTACATGGGAACTCGAAGAGAATATGATGAAGAATTACCCTCATTTATTTACTTAAATTATATGTAAGCGATTCTGAGGACAAAATCTTTGTAAGGGGGGAGAATGTAACGGGTCGAATTTATTGAGTCGTGATTCTGGGGAAAGAATCCTTTTAAGGGGGGAAAGATGTGACGAACGAGATTTTTGTAAATTAATTTTAATAATTATTGAATTAAATAAATATTTTTCGATGATTTAATTATTGGATTAAATAATTATTTGATGCAATTGTGGTAGATTAATTTAATTATATGTGTTATATTTATTAAATTAATGTGAAGAATATTTATTATTCAAAGTATGTATTTATGTGAGCTTATTGAATTAAAAAGGAATATTTAATAAGCCTAGTGTTATTTTAATTAATTTAATAATTAATTAAAGATTTAATAATTTATTTTAATTAATTAATGAGAAAAGTAATTATATGATTATAAGAATTTATGATAAATTATTATATTTAATTTGATTTAAATTAAATAAGATATTTGAATTATTGTGTATTGGTGTGATATGATTTAAACTATATAATAAAAGGTTTTATTAAATTAAATGGTTATAAGCATTTAAGGCTTTCCAAATGAGGCCTTAAGAGGATTTGATGGCAGTTAAACAACGTATGGAGTAACTGACCTCAACTCTGCGCATAAAGACTCAGTTACTTTATTACGCATTCTTCTTCATTCATTATTATTTCTAAGTCTGGCAAAACAGAGAGGGAGAAAATTAGAGAGTTTAGAAGTCAGAGAGAAATTGATAATTCTTGAGAAGGAATTCGCCTCTTATTAAAATCTACACTACGCTTTGGGTAATCTCTTCAAACCCAATTTCTATTTTACGTTGTTTAAGTTTCATGAATATGGCTTTCAAAGTTTTTGGTTTAAACCTCTGTAATTGGGATAGGAGTAATGATTATGGGTTGTGTATGTGTTATGGCACATCACATCGTATTTAATTATATATATATATTTTGTAAACCATATCATCAATTTCATGAAATTACATCATATATGTTGATCAAAACTTATAGAGTATGGGTTATGGCCATATGGCAGTATACATGATTTTAATATGTCAAATATAAATGGTTTTATAAAATTCCCACTCTCATTTGATTATGCATGTTGATACGAAGAGACCAAGCCTTAAACAAATGGATTCGGTGTTATAACGAATCTGTAGTGTTAAATTTTATGTTTTGTTCAAAATCTTTAAGAACACAAAGAACAGTGAAAATTTGAATGTTTTAATTATGTAATTATGTATTTTAATCGGTTAAAATCATTATGTAAATGATGGGTAATTATTATGTATGAATTATATCATGTGGGTATGTCTAAATTCGTGTAGAAATTAAGAAATTAATTGAAATTGGCATGTTCTGCGATTTTTCGCGAACTGCCATTTTTGCAACTGGTACGCCGCGCTGCAGCACCGGCTGCCTACCTTTTTCCCGCGCCGCAGCACCACCTAGCCGCAGCGACAGGTCTCAATCCACAGCGCCACAGCGCCGCAACGCGAATCCTTAGTACAAAAGTGGCGCCGCAGCGCCACTCTCCAAAAAGTTCAGAAACGAAAATTTTAAAGTGTTTAAGTCCATGAATGTGATGTTAACTTAATGTAATGAACATAAAATTATGTTATAAGTATAATGAGATGTTAAAATAGATACTTAACATGTAAATAACATAATTAATATGGATTGAATTATTGATTACATAATTAGCTTGTTAATTGTGAGGTGTAAATTATGTGACAATGAAAGTGATAAATTGACTAAGTATAGTCATAATCAAAGTTAGACAAAGAGAATGAACTTATGATGATTAGTTAAGTTATAATTAACTGGTATTGTGAATGTAAATGGTATATAGGATTATATTCAAGGAACGTATTTAATTAAAGTGTAATTTACGCACGAGGCAAGTTTCCTAACTCTACTTGTTATCATTGTTCAAGATTATTAATTACCTCGAGTAAATTCTCATTACTATTATTCAAGTTTGAATTGTTATATTAAAGATATATTATCTTTTCAAGTATGATTCTGTTATACAATATTTGTTCTATTGTATACTTCTTGAGATTATTATTCAATTTGAATATCATTATTATTGAAACTTATTAGTGTGACGCCCGAAAAAATCGGATTTTTATGACAATTAAATTTTTATTTGATTATGTGAATTAAATGAATTTAATTGATTTCTTTGTGAGTAAGTTATGTGAAGGTCATTCTATGACCTAGAATGTGTTAACGTGGTTAATATCCTGGCTACGTGTTAGAAATAGTTGTTTGGAATTTCCAAGACGATAATAATTGTTTTCTGAGAAATTTCCGTAAAAACACTATTCATCCGTTTCTTTGCGATGAATTATTTTGAAATTCCTGGAAACACGTAATGATAGAATATCGTGACGAGTTTGAATATCTGATAATATTTCATTTATGGAAAATGCAGTTTTCGCCTACGGACTTTAAACCTAAGGGTTGAGTATATTAATTTCCGAGAAGGAAATAATATGCGTAGAAGGAATGGTGTTAGGTTTAATTCAAGTGTTATACAATTGGTGATGCTAGTTAGTATCTATGTATAATATGTTGAGTAAATACGAGGTACAATACGATTATTGTACGTATGGTATACGAAGGGAATACGTGAATTAAACGTGTAGAATACGATGCGTATTATAGGATTAATCTATGTATCAATGAGTAATTCACTTGTATTGGATTATGATTAGCCCAATCAATTGAATGACTAAGCCCAATGAGATGGATGGGTTAAGTCCAAGTCAAGGCCCAATGTTTACTTAGTTAAGCTTAATTCATTAAAACCAAACCGTGGGTCGAACCGGTGGGTCACTGAATGGGTAAAACCAATGGGGCAACCCATGAGATGTCACAAAAAGGAGGTGGGCTGGCCACCTTGGTGTGGACTTCAAGCATAAGGCTTGGTCACCAAGTATCTTACATGGTGACCACACATGAATTGTAAGGAGGTGGGGTTTAATGTCCAAATTGCCCTCCATTCTCATTTCCTATAAATAAGAAGGCAAGGTTGGCCATTTAAGAGTTTTTCAATTACCAACCTAGATTATTTTGAGAGAGAAAGAGAGCTATACTAAACCAAAACATATATTTTGGAAGATTGGACTTAGAGTTTTCAAGAAATTCGTAAGAGTTCTTAAGGTATATTCCTTACCTTTCATCTCCATCTCTTTTAGATTTTCTTTCATTTTAGAGAATCATGAAGGGGTGGTATATGTCATGAGTGAGGATTTAAAGATGTCTTACCATAGATTCAATCTCTATAAGTCATGAGATTATAAAAATAATAAGGTTTGATATAGTTTTTGAACCATAAAAATATTGATAGTTGAGATCGATTGTTGATTAACGATTGAGCTCCATCAATGCGTTAGTATATGCATCTTGTTTGGTTAGGATGTAGATATTTAATCTATGGAGTATTCCATGTAATTTAGCTTAAAGAACAATAGTACCGAAGTTATAGGGAATTTTGCGGAAATAGACGTTAAACGTCGAAAATGCATAAAGTCCGGATTAAAGGTCAAAAGTTGTCGTATGACTTGAAAACGTTGGTTTCCAATGTCAACGCCTGAGATAGGGTGATTAAGAGTTGTGGGTTCGAGAATCGTCGGATTCCGACTTAGAACGAAGAAAACGAGCATTGAACGCTAATTAACGTTTACGAACGTATATAAAATGAACTCAATAGTGAATTATGAGTTAACAGATTTGAAAGTGTTGAATTCCTATATGAACACCTAAAGGATGTAATTCCTGACTTGTAGGAATTCGAATGGGTCAATTCGGATGTAAAACGAACAAATTAGGAAGCCGGGAGTTTCGTTAGAAAACCAAAACTAGTTTGGCCAATTGCTGCACAGACTCGGCGTTGCAGCGCCAAAACCAGTACAAAGTGGTGGCGCCGCAGCGCCAGACTCGGCTGAGTACCCTGCTAACTTGCGCTGCTGCGCCACTAATATACAAGGGATGTCGCGCTGCAGCGCCGGCAGTAGGAAAAAGTTGACCAAGTTAGGTTTTAAACTTCAGTTGTTTAGAGACCTACCTGAGTTGAGTTTATATACTCAATGAATGTACTAAGACTAATCCTATACTACCTATACTAAGGTATAGAGTATGAAACTTAGGAATGAAATGCATATAAATAAAATATGTAAAGTGAACAAAGTTGGTACTTTATCAACGATGTTTGAGTCCGGTTAACAAACGTCAATAGAGTGATATATCGGGACGAAGGGTAATAAGTCATGTTGACTTTAATAAAGATATTAAGCTAACACGGACATAGAAGAGAAAGAAACTTGTAGGAACAATGTGAATAGTTATTTGATAGCTAATTACAGTGTGCTATGTGAACATATCATGTAGATTCTGTAAAGGCTGTGATCAGTCCAGTAAGTTATTTGAAGACGCTGAAAGGCAAGTTTTCTAAACGCTTGTCTAACTTTAAAAATATCCAAGTTTTATGTGAATCGTTGCACTGAATTGCAAGACTTGTTTTAAAGAAAGGGTCGATGCCAGATTTTAACTCGGCTAGACTATTCATAAGATATAGATTGATTATTATACATATCATTCTATATAGAAATGTTAACGCTATCCTATGCCAAGTAATTGGTACGGACGTGAAGGTAAGGTTTGTCGATGAACAAACAAAAGTATTTTTCATCGATTAAACGATGGGCACGCAAGTTTGCCAAAAATATTAAACGTAAATACGTTAAATGAATGTAGTGTTGATCAACATAGAGTACTATAGGCTGATAACCTAGAAGTGCTCGTAAGTTATACGGATGAATGGCCTTAGTGCTATGGACTCCTTTTCAAGTATGAAAACTAAAATTTACTGTTCATGGTCTATCGACCGGTTCAAAATTCCTAATCTATTCTATACTTTGGGAATTGATGTTATGAACTGTTAAAGTAATATTGATTCAGAATACTTCATAACTATTGTTCAGTTATGTTCGAATTGTTATATAATTCATGAATGTGGTATTCATGTTATCCTTGATTAAACTTGTTGAGCTGTCATGCTCACTTCTTGCTTGAATTATATAACTGCAGTTAAAGATGAACGTACTGTGAATACCAAGAATGATAAGGGCAAAGCTAAGATGGATGCTTAGGCATTATGTAATAGTTTAGTGAGTTTATATGTATTATACATTATGAACAACGAACGATGTAACCGGTTTATGAACCTGGGAAGTATTATACTTTGATTGTAATAAGAAGATAGTAATTACTTTCATTTTGTTGTATTTCAATGGAATAATTATATGGATGTTAGTCAGTGGAGCACCATCTGTCGGGTTGGAAGATACACAATTAGACTAGTGAACCTTATTGATTTAACTAGTCCATAGTTGATGAACATTCTAAATTTCAGAACCCTTATTGAATTATCCAAACCAAACTTCCTTTGGTGCAGACTCGAATGTCAAACTGAGATGAACAACCCTGTATAGGGATTTCTTATATGTTAGCGTTAAGATATTGTGCGCAGTATGGTACTAAGGGCTGATCCCCCTAAGTACGAGTAGAAAGGTCCATGGTCTTATGACTATTAAAGGTTTCAAGTATAACCCTTGATAACCTAGAACATAGTTCAAGGTCTTATGACCCTCATAAATCTTTTGATTCTTGTTATTCATTCTTGATTCAAAAGTTGAGCTTTTATTTCAGAAGTCTTTAATTTATTTGTATGTTATTATTTCACCCCGAGAATTTTCTAGTAAACTTAATACACACCGAGAACGTTTAGAAGATTCTTTGAACGTAGAAGTTGCGAATAAGGAAATAATCCCTGTAGAATACATTTATCAAAATTGGAGCGCAAACATTAGAGAACATGAACTGAGAGTAAACTTGATTCCTATTAGACTGGGAGAATTTGACGTAATACTGGGAATGGATTGATTATATAATCATGCAGAGATAATTGATTGTCAGAACAAGTGTGTTAACCTTCAGACTCTGAGTAAGTCTAAGGTAGTGTTTCATGGTAGCTCATCGCTTAAGCAATCGTGTTGTGTTACGATGATGCATGCCAAAAATTTTTTAAGGAAAGGATGTGTAGGTTATTTAGCTTACATCGTAGATACTCAAAAAAAAGAGTAGAGATTAAATATATACCCGTAGTGAATGAATTTCAAGATGTGTTTCCAGACGATTTGCCAGGACTTACACCTGACACAGAAATTGAATTCGTAATAGACTTAGCACCGATAACGACGCCGATTTCGAAAGCTCCATATCGTATGGTGCCGGTAGAAATCAAGGAAATGATGATACAACTTCAAGAGTTATAAGATAAGGGGTACATTCGACCAAGTGTGTCTCCTTGGGGAGCACCAGTGTTATTCGTGAAGAAAAAAGACGGATAATTGAGGCTCTGTATCGATTATCGAGAATTAAACAGAGTAACGATCAAGAACAGATATCAATTATCGAGGATAGACGACTTGTTTGATTAAATGAAGGGAGCAAAATGTTTCTCGAAGATCGAATTACGGACATGATATCAATAACTGAAAGTGCGAGATGAGGACATACCAAAGGCTGCGTTTCGAACCCGTTATGGACATTATGAGTTTTTGGTAATATCATTTTGTTTGACTAATGCTCTGGCAGCATTCATGGACTTGATGAATCAAGTTTTCAAGCCATACTTGAATAAATTTGTAGTAGTTTTCATTGACGACATTTTGATTTATTCGAAGATAGAGGAAGAACACACCAAACATCTGAAGATTATTTTGGAGGCACTACGAAAGGAGAAGATGTATGAAAACTTTTCAAAGTGTGAATTTTGGATAAAGAAGGTTCAATTCTTAGGCCACGTGGTGGATGAGAATAGAATCTCAGTAGACCCCGTAAAGGTCAAAGTTGTAAGTAATTGAAAACAACCGAAAACACTGATGGAGGTAAGAAGTTTCTTAGGGTTAGCTGGGTACTATCGAAGATTTATCTAGGATTTTTCTAAGATAGTGACCCCATTGACTAATCTAACGAGGAAGACGGTGAAATTTGGATGGACTGACAAATGCGAAGAGAGTTTTCAAGAGTTAAAAAAGAGATTAAGCGAGGCGCCTGTATTAGCATTACCAGATGATACGCGAGGATTTGTGGTGTATAGTGATGCATCGCATAGAGGACTGGGTTGTGTGCTGATTCAGCATGGCAAAGTCATTGTGTATGCATCATGACAATTAAAGGGGTACGAAAAATGATACCATACTCATGACTTAGAGTTAGCGGTAGTAGTTTTTGCGTTAAATATATGGAGGCATTATTTGTACGGAGAGAAATGTGGAATATACACGGACCACAAAAGTCTGAAATATATCTTCACGCAGAAGGAGTTGATTATGCGTCATAGAATGTGGTTAGAATTTATCAAAGATCATGACTACGATATTCTTTATCACCCGGGGAAGGCAAACGTAGTTGTCGACGCTCTAAGCAGGAAAAGAAGGGAGAAATTGTTTCAATTAACAACTCAGAAGGAGTTAATAAGAGATATAGAGAAGTTTGAAATAGAGGGAAAGGGACCCGAGAGGTCGGAAAAGAATTTATTTGTAATGGAAGCTTGTCTGACATTGTTGGATAGAGTAAAGGAAGCACAGGAGAAAGATGGCGAATGTGAGAAAATCGGGAAGAGGATCACTGAAAATTGGGAAGAAAAATTTTGAATAGGTAAAGATGGTATCTTAAGATTTGAAGGGAGAGTGTGGGTACCTGCAGTAACCGAGTTAAGGGAAGAGATTTTGCACGAGGCACACAATACGATGTATTCCGTTCATCTAGGAGGCACTAAGATGTACCGAGAGTTGAGGCAACATTTTGGTGGCCCAATTTCAAACGGGAAGTCGCAGAGTGCGTTAGTAGATGTTTGACTTGTCAATGCATAAAAGTAGAGAATCAGTGGTCGAGTGGATTACTACAACCGTTGGAAATACTAGAGTGGAAATGGGAGCATATTACGATTGATTTCATGGTAGGACTTCCAGTCACACAAAAAGGTTTGGATGAAATTTGGGTTATCGTGGATCGACTTACAAAGACTGCACATTTTCTACCAATCAAGATCCATTATAGTTTAAATCAGTTAGCAAATCTGTACGTAAAGGAAATCGTTTCATGACATGGAGTGTCGGTGTCGATTATTTCTAACCAAAGACCCGCGTTTCACATCAAAATTCTTGAAAAGCTTGCTAGAGTGGATGGGAACACAATTAAGGTTAAGTGCTGCTTATCATCTTCAGATAGACGGACAAAGTGAACGAACAATACAAATTCTAGAGGACATGCTTAGAACTTGCATGATGGACTTCAAGGGAAATAGGGACGACCACCTACCCTTAGTTAATTTTGCATATAATAATAGTTACCATACGAGTATCGAAATGCCACCGTACGAAGCTCTTTACGGAAGGAAGTGCAGAACACCATTATGTTGGGATGAAGTTGGAGAGCGACGAATACTCGGACCAGAGTTAGTACAACAAACCACGAACGTGGTGACAGTAATAAGGGCTAGACTAGTGGAAGCTCAAGATCGCCAGAAAAAGTATGCAGATTTGCATCGGCAAGACCGATATTTTGAAATTGGCTGTTTTGTGTTCCTTAAGGTATCTCCATAGAAGGCTAAGATCCGTTTCAACAAAAAAGGAAAACTTAGTCCAAGATTCATAGGATCGTTCGAGAAGCTAAAGTGAGTGGGCGAAGTAGCATACAAAGTTGCACTACCACCTGAGTTGGAGCACAGCCATAACGTGTTTCACATATCCATGTTGTGTTCGAACAAGCCTGACTACAAGCACGTGATTTCTTATGAACCCATTCAAGTGGAGAAGAACTTAGCGTACGAAGAAATTCCTGTCCAAATTCTAGATAGGAAAGAGCAAACTTTAAAGAACAAAGTCATTTCTTCTGTAAAGTACTTTGGCGTAACCACGATTTCAAGGAGGCTACGTGGGAGATAGAAGATAGGATGATGAGGGATTATCCCCATATATTTGTGTAACCGTGTAGCAATTCTGGGATGAAATTTTTATAAGGTGGGGATGATGTAATACCCGAGAATATTCGCGTGTTATTAAATGAATATATTAATGGAAATAATATTTATGTGAATATGAGTATTAAAGTTTTGTAAGTTAATTAATTTAATTGATTCGTTTTAGATCAATGGGTATTAAGAAGTGTGAATTGACAATGAGAATTGTGCAATGCCTTATGTTGCATAATGTTAAACAAGGAAATTCACTAAGCGAGTTAAAATGGGAATTATGAAGATTAATCGTGTATGATCATGTGATTTTATATAAGTAATCAATATGCTCTTAGACTTGTAATATCACTTTTGTGGACATTAATTCATGTCTTCTAAAATGAGTTTAGCGATGAAAGTTGTCACAGGCTTGAAGCTAAACCAGTATTGGCACTGTCAGGGTACGGCGCAGCTGCGCCGTCTCAGCAGTACAAACTGGCGCAGCTGCGCCAGTATTCAGTTGGAGTTGGTTGCTTTCAACTGTAGCACTGAATTGGGACAATAATGTTATATGTGTGAGACAAATAAAACCATATGATAGGAGTATATTGCAATGAAATGAGGTACCTAGTAGCACCATACATCATATGAGGTTGTAATGCCTAAATGAATTATTTTCTGGGTATTCTAGAATCTGAGAAAGGAGATTAATGTTTTAAATAAACATCAATAATAAATAAGGTTATAATGTAATTATGTGAGTAGTAGAGATAATTGTGGAACTACACGGACAATAATGTCTAACTGTGATATTTTATTGTGTGTAATTAATATACATGGATTATATGATGTCAGTATAAAATTATCTTTAAATTCCTAATATGGTAATAATTATACCTTAATATTACATTATGGGAATTAAAAGGACCAAACCAAGCTTTACATGACCAATTGCTGAGATTTTTCTCTCTTATCCCAAAATGAGTGTCACAAAGTACATGAATAGTAGCTCAAGCTAGAACGAGTATTTTTCCAAAAGGCTAGCCTTAGGTTATGATGGCTGAGTATTTGGGTGGTTGGCCAACCCTTGAGCAACCATTGTTTCATTCCATTACACCATGGATTCCAATCTTGTGTAACACAAATGTCCAGTCCGAACTCCTTCTATAAATAGCAGACAACATTATCAGTTGGTATTGCTTGGAGTTGTCTGATAATTGCTAAGTGTGGAATTGAGGGTATATAAGTGTTCTAAGAACTTCGAAGTTCATTAGGAGTAAGTTCCTTTCACATTTGTAGAGGTATACCCTCTCTTCCTTGCTTCTATTTCATTCTCTGTAAAAATAGAGTCTTGAGTCTTAAATTTCAAGTTCTTGATTTGGTGGAGTTAGATGTTAAAAAGGGTTGGGTAATGTTCATATAGTTGTTATATAATGGTATAAGCATGTTTAAACTGATATATGACTGGTTAGAATCGAATTCGTGAGTACTTTCTGTGTTTGGGCTAGTTTTCTGCCAGCGCAGACTGTTCCTGGCTCGAACCAGACACGGCGCAGCTGCGCCGGATTAATATTGAGGCGCAGCGCACCTGCCCCGGCCTCTGAGTTTAGTTTTGAGTTCTGTTATACAATCTGTCAAGTGTTAGTCAATCATTATAACATATACTAGTATGCAAGCATGTGTAAGGGGTATATATAGATATATTACCCTAATGTGAGCATATTTTTACTATTAGCATGATTAACGAAAGCATAGGGTTTAGATGAAAATTTGGGACTTTGAGTTTTGAAAACAAACCATGTAAAGATCATGTTCTGCAAATTGTGAGCCTAGTAATATATACACATGACGGATTTTACACATAAATGAGTATGTTATGGTGTACATAGTTCCTTTGTTAATGTCCGCCTTATTAGGCTTTGTGTTAGAAATGTTTTCAAGAAAAACCTTAGTGTAGTAAGCTAACATGCATGACTACTACATGATATATATTTTGATTTTACGATCATGTTAACATGACTTGACTATATATGTTTAGAGCTTTGAAGGTGTCTTATTTGTGTTAGATTGCATAGTTCAAATCTAAAATGGTTTCAAAAGCAAACTTGAACATATTTTCGAAATCTAGTTGCATCATATGGATACCTAGATTCTAAAGGGTTAAGATGTCATGTTATGTTTATAATATCCCTATATATGATTTATATGTATTGAACATGATGATTTCGAAACTAAACATGAGTTTAAAGTATGATTCCAAGTTTTAAACAATGATAGCTTTGAACAAGCAATATGAATACTATAAGTATATGTATTAATAGATTTTGAAATATATATGTGGACGTATAGCCAAGTAATGAGGCATGGTAACCATTTGATATTTTTATGCTTTAATACCATGTAAGTTGTAAGTTCAAACTAGTACGAATGAACTCAAGCACGGTCATATGATTATGTGAGCACCTCTAACATGTAGATATGATATAGTAGTAGTACATAGATGTGTAGGAATTGGACAGAAACAGAAAGTGCAAAGCTCAACCTTGGTATGGCCAGGGGACAACGCAGTTGCTCCATCCCTAAGCCTAGACAGAGCGCAGCTACGTCGTTCTGCAATCTTGTATGGGTTCTATTTTTAAATTGATGTTTGAAGCATGCTTATATGATTAATTTAACTTATCATACATGACCAATATGCTATGTAATGTGTGAAGGAGCATGTTAGGTGATAAAGATGAATGTTAATTTTTAAATGTTAAGTCCAAAGAAATGGTTGCATGAAATAAAGCAATAAAGACGTTGTTTCCAATTGTGATTTGTGCTATAAAAATATAGGATAAAGTTATGTGTATGAAGTTATAACTAAGTTAGATGTAACGTCCGGAAAAAATTGGATTTTTAGGAGAATTTAAATTTTATTTAATTATGTGGATTAAATGAATTTAATTGATTATTTTATCGGAGCAAGCTAATTGAAGGTCGTTCTTTGACCTAGACATATCGGAACGTCGTAGTATTTTGGTTACATGATAGAATTAAAGTGTTTGAATTTTCAAGACGAAAATAAAAGTTTTACGAGAAATTTTTTGAAAAAACACTATTCACTCATTTTTGCTCGAGAATTATTTTTGAACTTCCGAGAAATACATAACGATAAAATATCAAGATGAGATGGAATATTCAATAATATTTCAGTTATGGAAAACGTAATATTTCACATGTGGACTTAATTTGAGAACGTTAGGAAAATCAAGTGTTAAGAAGTTAGGGTAATGATTGTATGATACGTAGGTAATGTACGAGGTAGAGAATATGAGTATGATACGAGGTATTATACGAGTATGTATGAATGATGGTATATCGTATATGATGAATAAGTATACGTGTGAGGGCCCCGAAACCGAGGTCTCGAATCACTACGGATCCGGTTCGATCATTCTAACAATATTATTATATTTTCGGAAGATATAAACATAAATTGCTTTATACAATACACTTACCACATTATTTCTCCAAAATCGAGTAACCTTAACTCATACACAATTCATAACTTAACTAACACATAACATTATTATCAAACTATACTATTATAAAATTAATCGCGCACATTAACTTTAAGCTAGAAATGTCTTTAACATTTCCTTGTATACGACGCATTCGTCTTAATCTGCAATGTTTTATCATGATATAACAAGGGTGAGCATAAGGATTGCCCGGCTAGTTTAAGTTCAATTATATAACGATATATCATGATTGAAAGAATCTGAATAATAAGCTGGCTATAATTCAACAATATAATTGTGAACTAGCAGGAATAAACTTTTGACTGAACAAGTATTGAACATGAACAAATATATCTGAACCAACTGGTAATGAAGGTGATCAACCTTTCATACCTAACTTATACATGTAATATGTACAGAGTATAATTCATAGCAACCAGCAATGATTAACTATAAGATTATCCGAATGAAACAACTCTTACTAAAGTTAAGTAAAAACAACTTGCCTTTCCGGTTGATTGCTGCTACGCAATTTATAACGCTTTATCCGAAGACCTAATATTAGTAATATAGATCTCCAATATTAGAATAATATCATCACAATATAATACTATTATATATATATAGATATAAATAGAATAATCTAAACACATAAAACATAACACATAACCCTATCAGTCTACAACACATATAGGACTCGGTATCAAGTCAAACTATTGCAGTCTGAGTTGAACCCGACACAATTCT
Source organism: Panax japonicus (assembly GCA_020205505.1). NCBI lineage: Eukaryota > Viridiplantae > Streptophyta > Magnoliopsida > Apiales > Araliaceae > Panax > Panax japonicus. The sequence continues at coordinate 17,461,801 of CM035101.1, read as the reverse complement.
AACATACCGACGGTCTAGTCGGACTTTTATCGAGTCTAAGTTCAATTAAACTCTGCCTAACAGTTGACAATTATCTCAGATAATTTTAATATTACTCAAAATAATTTTCATAAGCTCGTAATAATTTTTAAATATTTATTACTATTTATCATGATTTTTCAATCATTTATAATCATTTTTAAATGAATTAACTACCACATAATTCTGTTATCATTAATATTTATTTATTATCAAATATTAACGAAATATATACATGTCATAATATTATAATATATTTATAATATTTTAAAGTATTTTTAATACCTTAAAATCATATTTATATGATTTTTAAACAATTAAATTCATTATCTGATAATTGCTTTTAATATTAAAATATTAATTTTTCATGACAAAATATCAAAAGTTGTATTTTATAACTTAAAATATTTTTATAACACTTAAATCATTTTTATATGATTTATAAAATATTAATTCTATTTTTCCATAATTTATTTAATATATTTATTAAATAAACTAATTATCATTAATATTGATTAATTAATGAAATTCATCACAAAATATTAAAAGTCACTGAAAATATCTTTAAATATTCTCTTATACCATAATATTATTTTTCATTATTAAAATAATTTTTAGATCATTTATTTAATATTATAATTAAATAAATTAAATGCCATTTATATTCATAAAATATTAAATATTTATGAAATATACTGAAAATAATTAAAAAACTATTTTTTAGACTTTAAAATAATTTTTCGAAATTTATTTTGCATGTTTAATAATTAAAAAACATTTAATTCGATTTATTTATTAAAATAATTAATTTCCAAAATTAAGTGACGCCCCCAAAATAGGTCCATTCCATCCAACTCATTCTGAGTCGCCAAATACATGGTACAGAAATAACTACAACTTTATTATTACAACATATAAATTGTGAGTTTAAATACAGATATTGCCGTCTAGACAATATCCACACGGAAATAAATCCCCATCAAAATTATTGATACATTATTTTACAAAAATGGTGAGGACTACTAAATAACTCTCTCTAGAATCTTCATTCCATACTCCGACTAGTACTCGCTACATTCTCGCCTCCTGAGAAGAAAAATGGAACAAAAAGGAAAAGGGTGAGCTCAACTAGCCTAGTAAATAATATTACGACTAAGATAATATATAACAAATTATCGTTAGTCTTCAACAGGGAAAAATCTAATATAATACAATAGACAACCAGTTTTAAATCAACAACTGCACCGGAAACAACAATTCATTAGAAAAGTTAAGTAGAGAATGCTAACTACCATCTTCTATATATGAATTTAAAAGTTCATCGTCGATATTTTATCCTGTAACATCAATCAATATATATTTGGAATCAAATATTCATCTTTGTACTACAGGCCAAAGATATTCATCAGTTGGTCATGTTCATCTAAACACCTGTTCATCTTTGCACTACGGGCCAAAGATAATAATCAGCCGGTCATGTTCATCTCAACACCTGTTCATCTTTGCACTACGGGCCAAAGATATTCATCAAGAAATCATTCATCTTTGCACTACAGGCCAAAGATATTCAGTTATATCATCATTTAGGACTGATGATGATGAAAAATATTTTAAAGAAAACGAATACAGTGAAACAAAAAAACAAGTATTATGGATTCGTACTTTAAACAATTCGAGTTCAAAAATAGTTCATAAATAATCATACTGAAGTAAAATTCAAGAATGATCAAAACATGGATACAATCAAAGCTAGTATCCATAATAGATATTTTGGACAAAAAGAAAAAATTTATTTTTTTCTGTGAATAGTGTCGTATTCATGAATAGTGTCGTATACGTGAATAGTGTCGTATACGTGAATAGTAACTCCAACACCAAAAGATAGAAATTTCACAAAAAATATCATCATGCTTCGTGAATAGTACTCGTGAATAGTAACCCGTGAATAGTAACTCATGAATAGTAACTTGTGAATAGTAACTCATAAATAGTAACTCATGAATAGTAACCCCGACATGAAAAAGTTCTAAATTTGATAAAAAGTTCCAACCAATATTTCAGCATAATGATATTGAAGAAATAATATCATTTGAGAAGAAAATAACATCCCTTACATCGAAAGACAGTACTTCTAGTTGAAACACTAGGCTATTACTTGAACTTGCACCGTATAGCAATACTCAAAGTATACTCAAAATACTCAAAAGAATACGCTCGATAATATAGAGAGAGAAAACTTCAGTTTCTGGTGTGATTTTCAATTCTAACCTAAGCACCCTATTTATAGGAAAATGCTTAGAACACCAAAGTATAAAATTTAATAAATTAATATTAATTATTTTCCACATCTTCCTACTCATCCATGAATCTTAACTCAGCCATCCTAACACATATTAAATGAGTCCCAAGTATGTAAAAAACGTTTTTCTTAAAAAAAACATAATTAAAACTTCCAAAAATCAATTATTTCGGAGCTTCAGAACTTCAATAATTCACAATAAATAGCCCTTTTGTCAGAAAATTCGAATCTCGCATATTTTTATAGAAAATTCAATTCTCTACAACTTTGCAAAAGAAAGTTTTTCCAAATTCCAAACAAAAATTGACTGAAATCCACAAACGGGCGATTTTACATGCTATAATCAAATTTCAGTCAAGAAATAAGGTCCACAGACACATAAAACATGTTTTAAATATTTTTGGTAACAACAATACTCCTCCAAATATACTCATATATCCCACATTCATCGTAAAAATATCATCATTATTATATTATTAAAATACAATAATATATTTAAATGAATTATTTTATCAGAAAAAGATAAAATTTTAATTTTCAACAATTATCACATTAAAAAAAATTTCCATCTATATCCACATAAAATCAATATTTTCTTCATCATATGAATTAATAATTAATTATTCACAAATAATATTACAGAATCACAATATTGACAACCAGGCAGTTCCCAGGAAAGAGGGGGCTTTCCAATAAGAATTTCTCCTTACTAGCACGCAATTAAGTGACCAAACCTCTCCTTAGACAGAACTTTCTAGACATTGCCAATAATGTCATCTAATAATATTATTCAGATAATATAAATTATTGTTTCGATGATGAAAAATACTGTGTAATGACAATTATTGAAACAACAGCAATATAAAATATCAACGCAGCAATTACTAAATCAATAAAATACTGAACATCAATTACTGTAACCATTATTGAGTAGTGCCTTCTTACGTAAAAATCAATAATTGGTGCAATACCGTGTGCTACTGTGTTTTAACCACCGAGTATTTTAACTATATTAACGGTAATAACTACGTCCTTATTTTTAAACAACTTTTATTTGTCGTTTTTGTCATCCAATCGCTTTCCGTTATGGGGCCCACACATGGCTGCGCCGTCGTACGAATATTCCCCGACAGTACGAATATTCCACGACCAAACGAATATTCCCCGACAACAATGAATATTTTATAACCACCTGTTTATTTTAAAATATTCGCGCATTTTACTCATAACTAACCACATTAATCAATTCAACCCTTACTATTTCAAAATAATAAATAGAGGAAATTAAATTTCATTAATAATAAGTTGGGTTCTTACAACCTCCCCTCCTTATGAAATTTCGTCCTCGAAATTGACGTATGTACCTGGTGTTTCGAAAAGATGAGGATACCTCGCTTTCATTTCCGTTTCCAACTCCCAGGTCATTTCCTCAATAGCATGGTTTCTCCACAAAACATTAACTTGTAGTATGACCTTCGTGCGTAGGACATGCTCCTTCCTATCCAAAATCTTGACAGGCACCTCTTCATACGTTAAGTCTTCGGCTATCTCGTCCGATTCTAACTCAATGACGTGGTTCGGGTCGTCCATATAATTTTGTAACTTCGATACGTGAAAAACGTTATGAACACGCGTTATACTTGGCGGTAAACGAGTCTTTAAGCCACAGTTCTTATTCGATCTAGGATTTCAAATAGACTAATAAATCGAAGGTTTGAGCTTTCCTCACCTCGCCAATTCTCGCTTTTGGAATAACAACTTCTTGTACCTCCTTCTTCATATTCATCAGCTCCGGTGTGTAGCTTGAACGTTTTTAACTTTATCAATTAAAGTCGGTTCTACTTGTATATCATCACGTGAGTCCCTAGAGTCTTTAACTCTATATCTATCATTTGTAAGTTATATAAAATGGGTCTTTGATAATCTCGCATTCGTACTCCTATACGATCTTTTACTCAACACATCAGCTACCACGTTCGCTTTTCCAAGATGGTATGGTCAGAACATGTGCCGCAATGAGTCTCCCCTTGAGTTCTTTGAACCACTTCCCACATTCCTCGCTCCATTCGAATTTTGTATCTCTAAGAGTCAACAGAGTTAATGGAATAGCGATTCGAGAATATCCTTCAACGAATCTCTGATAATAACCAACTAAGCCTAGAAAGCTACGTATTTCGATTACCGACTTAGGTTGTTCTCAACTGTGTCTCATATCCCAACCTTGGATAGCACGTTACAATAACTACGTTGTTATTTTTAACCAACTTTTATTTGTCGTTTTCTTTATCCAATCGCTTTCCGTTATGGGGCCCACACATGGCTGCACCGTCGTACGAATATTCCCCGACAGTACGAATATTCCACGACCAAACGAATATTCCCCGACAACAATGAATATTTTATAACCACCTGTTTATTTTAAAATATTCGCGCATTTTACTCATAACTAACCACATTAATCAATTCAACCCTTACTATTTCAAAATAATAAATAGAGGAAATTAAATTTCATTAATAATAAGTTGGGGTCTTACAACCTCCCCTCCTTATAAAATTTCGTCCTCGAAATTGACGTATGTACCTGGTGTTTCGAAAAGATGAGGATACCTCGCTTTCATTTCCGTTTCAAACTCCTAGGTCATTTCCTCAATAGCATGGTTTCTCCACAAAACTTTAACTTGTAGTATGACCTTCGTGCGTAGGACATGCTCCTTCCTATCCAAAATCTTGACAGGCACCTCTTCATACGTTAAGTCTTCGGCTATCTCGTCCGATTCTAACTCAATGACGTGGTTCGGGTCGTCCACATAATTTTGTAACTTCGATACGTGAAAAACGTTATGAACACGCGTTATACTTGGCGGTAAACGAGTCTTTAAGCCACAGTTCTTATTCGATCTAGGATTTCAAATAGACTAATAAATCGAAGGTTTGAGCTTTCCTCACCTCGCCAATTCTCGCTTTTGGAATAACAACTTCTTGTACCTCCTTCTTCATATTCATCAGCTCCGGTGTGTAGCTTGAACGTTTTTAACTTTATCAATTAAAGTCGGTTCTACTTGTATATCATCACGTGAGTCCCTAGAGTCTTTAACTCTATATCTATCATTTGTAAGTTATATAAAATGGGTCTTTGATAATCTCGCATTCGTACTCCTATACGATCTTTTACTCAACACATCAGCTACCACGTTCGCTTTTCCAAGATGGTATGGTCAGAACATGTGCCGCAATGAGTCTCCCCTTGAGTTCTTTGAACCACTTCCCACATTCCTCGCTCCATTTAAATTTTGTATCTCTAAGAGTCAACTGAGTTAATGGAATAGCGATTCGAGAATATCCTTCAACGAATCTCCGATAATAACCAACTAAGCCTAGAAAGCTACGTATTTCGATTATCGACTTAGGTTGCTCTCAACTGTGTCTCATATCCCAACCTTGGATAGCACGTTACAATAACTACGTCATTATTTTAAACAACTTTATTTGTCGTTTTCTTCATCCAATTACTTTCTGTTATGGGCCCACACATGGCTGCGCCGTCGTACGAATATTCCCCGACAGTACAAATATTGCACGACCAAACGAATATTCCCCGACAACAATGAATATTTTATAACCACCTGTTTATTTTAAAATATTCGCGCATTTTACTCATAACTAACCACATTAATCAATTCAACCCTTACTATTTCAAAATAATAAATAGAGGAAATTAAATTTCATTAATAATAAGTTGGGGTCTTACAACCTCCCCTCCTTATGAAATTTCGTCCTCGAAATTGACGTATGTACCTGGTGTTTCGAAAAGATGAGGATACCTCGCTTTCATTTCCGTTTCCAACTCCCAGGTCATTTCCTCAATAGCATGGTTTCTCCACAAAACTTTAACTTATAGTATGACCTTCGTGCGTAGGACATGCTCCTTCCTATCCAAAATCTTGACAGGCACCTCTTCATACGTTAAGTCTTCGGCTATCTCGTCCGATTCTAACTCAATGACGTGGTTCGGGTCGTCCATATAATTTTGTAACTTCGATACGTGAAAAACGTTATGAACACGCGTTATACTTGGCGGTAAACGAGTCTTTAAGCCACAGTTCTTATTCGATCTAGGATTTCAAATAGACTAATAAATCGAAGGTTTGAGCTTTCCTCACCTCGCCAATTCTCGCTTTTGGAATAACAACTTCTTGTACCTCCTTCTTCATATTCATCAGCTCCGGTGTGTAGCTTGAACGTTTTTAACTTTATCAATTAAAGTCGGTTCTACTTGTATATCATCACGTGAGTCCCTAGAGTCTTTAACTCTATATCTATCATTTGTAAGTTATATAAAATGGGTCTTTGATAATCTCGCATTCGTACTCCTATACGATCTTTTACTCAACACATCAGCTACCACGTTCGCTTTTCCAAGATGGTATGGTCAGAACATGTGCCGCAATGAGTCTCCCCTTGAGTTCTTTGAACCACTTCCCACATTCCTCGCTCCATTCGAATTTTGTATCTCTAAGAGTCAACTGAGTTAATGGAATAGCGATTCGAGAATATCCTTCAACGAATCTCTGATAATAACCAACTAAGCCTAGAAAGCTACGTATTTCGATTACCGACTTAGGTTGTTCTCAACTGTGTCTCATATCCCAACCTTGGATAGCACGTTACAATAACTACGTCGTTATTTTTAAACAACTTTTATTTGTCGTTTTCTTTATCCAATCGTTTTCCGTTATGGGGCCCACACATGGCTGCACCGTCGTACGAATATTCCCCGACAGTACGAATATTCCACGACCAAACGAATATTCCCCGACAACAATGAATATTTTATAACCACCTGTTTATTTTAAAATATTCGCGCATTTTACTCATAACTAACCACATTAATCAATTCAACCCTTACTATTTCAAAATAATAAATAGAGGAAATTAAATTTCATTAATAATAAGTTGGGGTCTTACAACCTCCCCTCCTTATGAAATTTCGTCCTCGAAATTGACGTATGTACCTGGTGTTTCGAAAAGATGAGGATACCTCGCTTTCATTTCCGTTTCCAACTCCTAGGTCATTTCCTCAATAGCATGGTTTCTCCACAAAACTTTAACTTGTAGTATGACCTTCGTGCGTAGGACATGCTCCTTCCTATCCAAAATCTTGACAGGCACCTCTTCATACGTTAAGTCTTCGGCTATCTCGTCCGATTCTAACTCAATGACGTGGTTCGGGTCGTCCATATAATTTTGTAACTTCGATACGTGAAAAACGTTATGAACACGCGTTATACTTGGCGGTAAACGAGTCTTTAAGCCACAGTTCTTATTCGATCTAGGATTTCAAATAGACTAATAAATCGAAGGTTTGAGCTTTCCTCACCTCGCCAATTCTCGCTTTTGGAATAACAACTTCTTGTACCTCCTTCTTCATATTCATCAGCTCCGGTGTGTAGCTTGAACGTTTTTAACTTTATCAATTAAAGTCGGTTCTACTTGTATATCATCACGTGAGTCCCTAGAGTCTTTAACTCTATATCTATCATTTGTAAGTTATATAAAATGGGTCTTTGATAATCTCGCATTCGTACTCCTATACGATCTTTTACTCAACACATCAGCTACCACGTTCGCTTTTCCAAGATGGTATGGTCAGAACATGTGCCGCAATGAGTCTCCCCTTGAGTTCTTTGAACCACTTCCCACATTCCTCGCTCCATTTAAATTTTGTATCTCTAAGAGTCAACTGAGTTAATGGAATAGCGATTCGAGAATATCCTTCAACGAATCTCCGATAATAACCAACTAAGCCTAGAAAGCTACGTATTTCGATTATCGACTTAGGTTGCTCTCAACTGTGTCTCATATCCCAACCTTGGATAGCACGTTACAATAACTACGTCATTATTTTTAAACAACTTTTATTTGTCGTTTTCTTCATCCAATTACTTTCTGTTATGGGCCCACACATGGCTGCGCCGTCGTACGAATATTCCCCGACAGTACAAATATTGCACGACCAAACGAATATTCCCCGACAACAATGAATATTTTATAACCACCTGTTTATTTTAAAATATTCGCGCATTTTACTCATAACTAACCACATTAATCAATTCAACCCTTACTATTTCAAAATAATAAATAGAGGAAATTAAATTTCATTAATAATAAGTTGGGGTCTTACAACCTCCCCTCCTTATGAAATTTCGTCCTCGAAATTGACGTATGTACCTGGTGTTTCGAAAAGATGAGGATACCTCGCTTTCATTTCCGTTTCCAACTCCCAGGTCATTTCCTCAATAGCATGGTTTCTCCACAAAACTTTAACTTATAGTATGACCTTCGTGCGTAGGACATGCTCCTTCCTATCCAAAATCTTGACAGGCACCTCTTCATACGTTAAGTCTTCGGCTATCTCGTCCGATTCTAACTCAATGACGTGGTTCGGGTCGTCCATATAATTTTGTAACTTCGATACGTGAAAAACGTTATGAACACGCGTTATACTTGGCGGTAAACGAGTCTTTAAGCCACAGTTCTTATTCGATCTAGGATTTCAAATAGACTAATAAATCGAAGGTTTGAGCTTTCCTCACCTCGCCAATTCTCGCTTTTGGAATAACAACTTCTTGTACCTCCTTCTTCATATTCATCAGCTCCGGTGTGTAGCTTGAACGTTTTTAACTTTATCAATTAAAGTCGGTTCTACTTGTATATCATCACGTGAGTCCCTAGAGTCTTTAACTCTATATCTATCATTTGTAAGTTATATAAAATGGGTCTTTGATAATCTCGCATTCGTACTCCTATACGATCTTTTACTCAACACATCAGCTACCACGTTCGCTTTTCCAAGATGGTATGGTCAGAACATGTGCCGCAATGAGTCTCCCCTTGAGTTCTTTGAACCACTTCCCACATTCCTCGCTCCATTTGAATTTTGTATCTCTAAGAGTCAACTGAGTTAATGGAATAGCGATTCGAGAATATCCTTCAACGAATCTCCGATAATAACCAACTAAGCCTAGAAAGCTACATATTTCGATTACCGACTTAGGTTGCTCTCAACTGTGTCTCATATCCCAACCTTGGATAGCACGTTACAATAACTACGTCATTATTTTTAAACAACTTTTATTTGTCGTTTTCTTCATCCAATTACTTTCCGTTATGGGCCCACACATGGCTGCGCCGTCGTACGAATATTCCCCGACAGTACAAATATTGCACGACCAAACGAATATTCTCCGACAACAATGAATATTTTATAACCACCTGTTTTTTTTAAAATATTCGCGCATTTTACTCATAACTAACCACATTAATCAATTCAACCCTTACTATTTCAAAATAATAAATAGAGGAAATTAAATTTCATTAATAATAAGTTGGGGTCTTACAACCTCCCCTCCTTATGAAATTTCGTCCTCGAAATTGACGTATGTACCTGGTGTTTCGAAAAGATGAGGATACCTCGCTTTCATTTCCGTTTCCAACTCCTAGGTCATTTCCTCAATAGCATGGTTTCTCCACAAAACTTTAACTTGTAGTATGACCTTCGTGCGTAGGACATTCTCCTTCCTATCCAAAATCTTGACAGGCACCTCTTCATACGTTAAGTCTTCGGCTATCTCGTCCGATTCTAACTCAATGACGTGGTTCGGGTCGTCCACATAATTTTGTAACTTCGATACGTGAAAAACGTTATGAACACGCGTTATACTTGGCGGTAAACTAGTCTTTAAGCCACAGTTCTTATTCGATCTAGGATTTCAAATAGACTAATAAATCGAAGGTTTGAGCTTTCCTCACCTCGCCAATTCTCGCTTTTGGAATAACAACTTCTTGTACCTCCTTCTTCATATTCATCAGCTCCGGTGTGTAGCTTGAACGTTTTTAACTTTATAAATTAAAGTCGGTTCTACTTGTATTACATCACGTGAGTCCCTAGAGTCTTTAACTCTATATCTATCATTTGTAAGTTATATAAAATGGGTCTTTGATAATCTCGCATTCGTACTCCTATACGATCTTTTACTCAACACATCAGCTACCACGTTCGCTTTTCCAAGATGGTATGGTCAGAACATGTGCCGCAATGAGTCTCCCCTTGAGTTCTTTGAACCACTTCCCACATTCCTCGCTCCATTCGAATTTTGTATCTCTAAGAGTCAACTGAGTTAATGGAATAGCGATTCGAGAATATCCTTCAACGAATCTCCGATAATAACCAACTAAGCCTAGAAAGCTACGTATTTCGATTACCGACTTAGGTTGCTCTCAACTGTGTCTCATATCCCAACCTTGGATAGCACGTTATAATAACTACGTCGTTATTTTTAAACAACTTTTATTTGTCGTTTTCTTCATCCAATTACTTTCCGTTATGGGCCCACACATGGCTGCGCCGTCGTACGAATATTCCCCGACAGTACAAATATTGCACGACCAAACGAATATTCTCCGACAACAATGAATATTTTATAACCACCTGTTTTTTTTAAAATATTCGCGCATTTTACTCATAACTAACCACATTAATCAATTCAACCCTTACTATTTCAAAATAATAAATAGAGGAAATTAAATTTCATTAATAATAAGTTGGGGTCTTACAACCTCCCCTCCTTATGAAATTTCGTCCTCGAAATTGACGTATGTACCTGGTGTTTCGAAAAGATGAGGATACCTCGCTTTCATTTCCGTTTCCAACTCCTAGGTCATTTCCTCAATAGCATGGTTTCTCCACAAAACTTTAACTTGTAGTATGACCTTCGTGCGTAGGACATTCTCCTTCCTATCCAAAATCTTGACAGGCACCTCTTCATACGTTAAGTCTTCGGCTATCTCGTCCGATTCTAACTCAATGACGTGGTTCGGGTCGTCCACATAATTTTGTAACTTCGATACGTGAAAAACGTTATGAACACGCGTTATACTTGGCGGTAAACTAGTCTTTAAGCCACAGTTCTTATTCGATCTAGGATTTCAAATAGACTAATAAATCGAAGGTTTGAGCTTTCCTCACCTCGCCAATTCTCGCTTTTGGAATAACAACTTCTTGTACCTCCTTCTTCATATTCATCAGCTCCGGTGTGTAGCTTGAACGTTTTTAACTTTATAAATTAAAGTCGGTTCTACTTGTATTACATCACGTGAGTCCCTAGAGTCTTTAACTCTATATCTATCATTTGTAAGTTATATAAAATGGGTCTTTGATAATCTCGCATTCGTACTCCTATACGATCTTTTACTCAACACATCAGCTACCACGTTCGCTTTTCCAAGATGGTATGGTCAGAACATGTGCCGCAATGAGTCTCCCCTTGAGTTCTTTGAACCACTTCCCACATTCCTCGCTCCATTCGAATTTTGTATCTCTAAGAGTCAACTGAGTTAATGGAATAGCGATTCGAGAATATCCTTCAACGAATCTCCGATAATAACCAACTAAGCCTAGAAAGCTACGTATTTCGATTACCGACTTAGGTTGCTCTCAACTGTGTCTCATATCCCAACCTTGGATAGCACGTTATAATAACTACGTCGTTATTTTTAAACAACTTTTATTTGTCGTTTTCTTTATCCAATCACTTTCCGTTATGGGCCCACACATGGCTGCGCCGTCGTACGAATATTCCCCGACAGTACAAATATTCCACGACCAAACGAATATTCCCCGACAACAATGAATATTTTATAACCACCTGTTTATTTTAAAATATTCACGCATTTTACTCATAACTAACCACATTAATCAATTCAACCCTTACTATTTCAAAATAATAAATAGAGGAAATTAAATTTCATTAATAATAAGTTGGGGTCTTACAACCTCCCCTCCTTATGAAATTTCGTCCTCGAAATTGACGTATGTACCTGGTGTTTCGAAAAGATGAGGATACCTCGCTTTCATTTCCGTTTCCAACTCCTAGGTCATTTCCTCAATAGCATGGTTTCTCCACAAAACTTTAACTTGTAGTATGACCTTCGTGCGTAGGACATTCTCCTTCCTATCCAAAATCTTGACAGGCACCTCTTCATACGTTAAGTCTTCGGCTATCTCGTCCGATTCTAACTCAATGACGTGGTTCGGGTCGTCCACATAATTTTGTAACTTCGATACGTGAAAAACGTTATGAACACGCGTTATACTTGGCGGTAAACTAGTCTTTAAGCCACAGTTCTTATTCGATCTAGGATTTCAAATAGACTAATAAATCGAAGGTTTGAGCTTTCCTCACCTCGCCAATTCTCGCTTTTGGAATAACAACTTCTTGTACCTCCTTCTTCATATTCATCAGCTCCGGTGTGTAGCTTGAACGTTTTTAACTTTATCAATTAAAGTCGGTTCTACTTGTATTACATCACGTGAGTCCCTAGAGTCTTTAACTCTATATCTATCATTTGTAAGTTATATAAAATGGGTCTTTGATAATCTCGCATTCGTACTCCTATACGATCTTTTACTCAACACATCAGCTACCACGTTCGCTTTTCCAAGATGGTATGGTCAGAACATGTGCCGCAATGAGTCTCCCCTTGAGTTCTTTGAACCACTTCCCACATTCCTCGCTCCATTCGAATTTTGTATCTCTAAGAGTCAACTGAGTTAATGGAATAGCGATTCGAGAATATCCTTCAACGAATCTCCGATAATAACCAACTAAGCCTAGAAAGCTACGTATTTCGATTACCGACTTAGGTTGCTCTCAACTGTGTCTCATATCCCAACCTTGGACAGCACGTTATAATAACTACGTCGTTATTTTTAAACAACTTTTATTTGTCGTTTTCTTTATCCAATCACTTTCCGTTATGGGCCCACACATGGCTGCGCCGTCGTACGAATATTCCCCGACAGTACAAATATTCCACGACCAAACGAATATTCCCCGACAACAATGAATATTTTATAACCACCTGTTTATTTTAAAATATTCACGCATTTTACTCATAACTAACCACATTAATCAATTCAACCCTTACTATTTCAAAATAATAAATAGAGGAAATTAAATTTCATTAATAATAAGTTGGGGTCTTACAACCTCCCCTCCTTATGAAATTTCGTCCTCGAAATTGACGTATGTACCTGGTGTTTCGAAAAGATGAGGATACCTCGCTTTCATTTCCGTTTCCAACTCCTAGGTCATTTCCTCAATAGCATGGTTTCTCCACAAAACTTTAACTTGTAGTATGACCTTCGTGCGTAGGACATTCTCCTTCCTATCCAAAATCTTGACAGGCACCTCTTCATACGTTAAGTCTTCGGCTATCTCGTCCGATTCTAACTCAATGACGTGGTTCGGGTCGTCCACATAATTTTGTAACTTCGATACGTGAAAAACGTTATGAACACGCGTTATACTTGGCGGTAAACTAGTCTTTAAGCCACAGTTCTTATTCGATCTAGGATTTCAAATAGACTAATAAATCGAAGGTTTGAGCTTTCTTCACCTCGCCAATTCTCGCTTTTGGAATAACAACTTCTTGTACCTCCTTCTTCATATTCATCAGCTCCGGTGTGTAGCTTGAACGTTTTTAACTTTATCAATTAAAGTCGGTTCTACTTGTATTACATCACGTGAGTCCCTAGAGTCTTTAACTTTATATCTATCATTTGTAAGTTATATAAAATGGGTCTTTGATAATCTCGCATTCGTACTCCTATACGATCTTTTACTCAACACATCAGCTACCACGTTCGCTTTTCCAAGATGGTATGGTCAGAACATGTGCCGCAATGAGTCTCCCCTTGAGTTCTTTGAACCACTTCCCACATTCCTCGCTCCATTCGAATTTTGTATCTCTAAGAGTCAACTGAGTTAATGGAATAGCGATTCGAGAATATCCTTCAACGAATCTCCGATAATAACCAACTAAGCCTAGAAAGCTACGTATTTCGATTACCGACTTAGGTTGTTCTCAACTGTGTCTCATATCCCAACCTTGGATAGCACGTTACAATGACACCTATCAGTTTACTATTGCACGAATATTGTCTCCTACGGAAAGTCTGGCTTCGGTGCATTCCACAAAAAAAATCACCAGATAGAGGCTCGGTTATCAACTTCTATAGTTGGGTTTTTTAACTCCTGAAGTTTAATAGGAGTCATTCGATATGAGTTTTTTAGAAATGGGTTTTGTACCGGGTTAAAAGTCGATACAAAATTCAATATCACGCTCTGAGAGTAGGCCAAGAAATTCTTCAGGAAATACATCAAGAAAATTACTAACAATAGAAATATCGTTCAAATCTGACATATTTTGGTTCAAGTCCATGACATGGCTAAGAAAGCTTGACATTCGTTTTTCAATAAACAAATGGTTTTATAATTTAATATGAAAGAGTTTGACGTCAATGGTTTGGTTGATTGAATTCGAATAACAGGTTGCTTAGGAATATGAAAACTAACAACCTTACGAAAATAATCAATTTCAGCATGATGAATAGTTAACCTTAAAATCACATCAAAAGAAAATATCTCTATAAAAATAAGGTTAATAGGTAATGTGATAGTGCCAACCTGAATCAAGCAAGATTTCTAGACAACGGATGTAATAAAAGTTTCTCCTAATGGAGTCTCCATAAATAGGTCAAAGTCTAATTTCTCCGTAGTCAAGTTCAAACATTGAGCGCAAGCAAGAGAGATAAAAGAATAGGTAGAACCGGTATCTAGTAAGGTATAAACTTCACAAAAATTTATAATTAACTAACATGTGCTAACTTCGTTCGGGTTCCTCGTATTTTGACCGGTCACGACAAACGTTCTTCCAAGAATCGTTGACTTTGACTTTTCTGGGACATCCTTTTGAGTCACCATTCCCGCTGGACTGGGTTTCGATACCGTACAATCTCGAGCGATATGTCTTTCTTTTCCACAATTATAGCATACCTTAAACTGTTGTGGGCAATTTGGGCCGATATGTCCCTCTTTCCCGCATTTGTAACATACGACCGGTGGTCTTTCTCCTCCCTTGGAACCAGTTGCTACTGGCGCTGACGTCTTCACATGGTCGTTGTTGAATCTCCTCTTTTTAAAATCTCCTCCCAACTCGCTTCTTCTATTTTCATGGCCACAATTACCACCAGAGTGGTTACCGCCTTTGTATGTATTCTTCTTTCTCCGCTGGTTATCGTTATTCTGATGACTGCTATCTTCGGTATGATCCTGGTTATGGTCTCTCAGTTGAACGTACTCGTTATCTCGCTCTAACAACTGAGCCCTGTTGACAACATCTGAATAGAGAGAAAATTTATGAGAAATGAGATACTGACGTATGCCGGGTTTCAAACCTCTCAAAAACATCCGCGTCATACGTTTCTCATTCTCCACCAAATGAGGTGAAAACCTGGATAACTCTGCAAACTTTGCCTCGTACTGGGACACCGTCATGTTATTCTGCTCCAGTCTAATAAACTCCACTTCCTTCATATGACGAACACTTTCAGGAAAGTATTTGTCATTAAATAGTTTCTGAAACATCTCCCATAACATGCTGAGTGCAGCTGGATGAGTACGCTTCACAGATTCCCACCAGTAATCTGCCTCGTTACGGAACATAAAAGTAGCGAATGGAACCTTGTGTTCCTCCGTACATCCCAAGACATCGAATATCTTGGTAATTTGCTTGACCCATGTTTCCGCCATGATCAGATCGGGCTTTCCTTTAAATTCTGGTGGTCCCAACTCTTTGAACTGCTTGGCTGTGACAACCCGTGAATTGCTATCATTTCTTCCAGTATTTTGAACACGAGTCTCCCTCTTCTGATTTTGCATGAACTGCAAAAAGCATCTAAACATCCCCTCGTTCATCATCTGCTCAATGGTGTTATTCACAGGAGGTACATTGTCAGCCTGTTGCACGTTCTCCTCGTTGGTGAGTACAGGCGTCTCCACGATCTCATTTACTCCACTGTTAATATTCTCAGTCAACATTTTCAAATACTATCATAAAACAAGGGTTAATTAAGAAAATCAATATATCACATAATATCCCTATATACTGACCAACTAACAAATAAGCTTAGGTATGACACACTAGCGAAGGATTTACTCGTCTCTCCCCTCCTAATTCTATTCCCCGATCTCCGCCAGAGATCATATCCCTAAGCTCTGATACCAACTGTGACGTCCCCAAAATAGGTCCATTCCATCCAACCCATTCTGAGTCGGCAAATACATGGTACAGAAATAACTACAACTTTATTATTACAACATGTAAACTGTGAGTTAAAATACAGATATTGCCGTCTAGACAATATCCACACGCAAATAAATCCCAATCATAATTACTGATACATTATTTTACAAAAATGGTGAGGACTACTAAACAACTCTATCTAGAATCTTCATTCCATACCCCGACTAGTACTCGCTACATTCTCGCCTCCTGAGAAAAAAATGGAACAAAAAGGAAAAGGGTGAGCTCAACTAGCCTAGTAAAGAATATTATTACTAAGATAATATACAACAAATTATCGTTAGTCTTAAACAGGGAAAAATCTAATAGAATACAATAGACAACCAGTTTTAAATCAACAACTGCAGCGGAAACAACAATTCATTAGAAGAGTTAAGTAGAGAATGCAAACTACTATCTTCTATATATGAATTTAAAAGTTCATCGTCGATATTTTATCCAAGTAACATCAATCAATATATATCTGGAATAAATTTTCATCTTTGCACTACAGGCCAAAGATATTCATCAGTTAGTCATGTTCATCTAAACACCTGTTCATCTTTGCACTACGGGCCAAAGATATTAATCAGTCAGTTATGTTCATCTTTGCACTACGGGCCAAAGATATTCATCAAGAAATCATTCATCTTTACATTACAGGCCAAAGATATTCAGTTATATCATCATTTAGGACTGAGGATGATGAAAAATATTTTAAAGAAAACGAATCTAGTGAAACAAAAAAACAAGTATTATGGATTCGTATTTTAAACAATCCGAGTTCAAAAATACTTCATAAATAATCATACTGAAGTAAAATTTAAGAATGATCAAAACATGGATACAATCAAAGCTAGTATCCATAATAGATATTTTGGACGAAAAGAAAAAATTTATTTTTTTCTGTGAATAGTGTCATATTCGTGAATACTGTCGTATACATTAATACTGTCGATACGTGAATACTGTCGTATACGTGAATAGTAACTCCAACACCAAAAGATAGAAATTTCACAAAAAACATCATCATACTTCGTGAATAGTACTCGTGAATAGTAACTCATGAATAGTAACCCCGACATGAAAAAGTTCAAAATTTGATAAAAAGTTCCAACCAATATTTCAGCATAATGATATTGAAGAAATAATATCATTTGAGAAGAAAATAACATCCCTTACCTCGAAAGACAGTACTTCTAGTTGAAACACCGGATATAGGCTATGACTTGAACATGCACCGTATAGCAATAGTCAAAGTATACTCAAAATACTCACAAGAATACGCTCGATAATATAGAGAGAGAAAATTTCAGTTTCTGGTGTGATTTTCAATTCTAACCTAAGCACCCTATTTATAGGAAAATGCTTAGAACACCAAAGTAGAAAATTTAATAAATTAATATTAATTATTTTCCACATCTTCCTACGCATCCATTAATCTTAACTCAGCCATCCTAACACATGTTAAATGAGTCCCAAGCATGTAAAAATGTTTTTCTTAAAAACATAATTAAAACTTCCAAAAATCAATTATTTCGGAGCTTCAGAACTTCAATAATTCACAATAAATAGACCTTTTATCAGAAAATTCAAATCTGGCGATTTTTTATAGGAAATTAAATTCTCTACAACTTTACAGAAGAAAGTTTTTCCAAATTCCAAACAGAAATTGACCAAAATTCACAAACGGATGATTTTACAGGCTATACTCAAATTTCAGTCAAGAAATGAGGTCCACCGACACATAAAACATGTTTTAAATATTTTTGTAACAAAAATACTCCTCCTCCAAATATAATAATATATCCCACATTCATCGTAAAAATATAATCATTATTATATTATTCAAATATAATAATATATTTAAATGAATTATTTTATCAGAAAAAGATAAAATTTCAATTTTAAACAATTGTCACATTAAAAATTTTCTCCATCTATATCCACATAAAATCAATATTTTCCTCATCATATGAATTAATAATTAATTATTCACAAATAATATTACAGAATCATAATATTGACAACCAAGCAGTTCCTAGGAAAGAGGGGGCTTTCAATAAAAATTTCTCCTTACTGGCGCGCAATTAGGTGAATAAACCTCTCCTTAGACAGAACTTTCTAGACATTGCCAATAATGTTATCTAATAATATTATTCAGATAATATGAATTATTGCTTCGATAATGAAAAATATTGTGTAATGACAATTATTGAAACAACAGCAATATAAAATATCAACGCAGAAATTACTACATCAATAAAATACCGAACAGTAAGTACTGTAACCATTATTGAGTAGTGCCTTCTTACGTAAAAATTAATAATTGGTGCAATACCGTGTGCTACTGTGTTTTAACCACCGAGTATTTTAACAGTATTAACGGTAACAACTACGTCGTTATTTTTAAACAACTTATATTTGTCGTTTTCTTCATCCAATTGCTTTCCGTTATGGGGCCCACACATGGCCGCGCCGTCGTTATAATATTCCCCGACAGTACGAATATTCCACGACCAAACGAATATTCCCCGACAATAATGAATATTTTATAACCACCTGTTTATTTTAAAATATTCGCGCATTTTACTCATAACTAACCACATTAATCAATTCAACCCTTACTATTTCAAAATAATAAATAGTGGAAATTAAATTTCATTAATAATAAGTTGGGGTCTTACAAATTAAGTGTTGCTAAAGGGCCCTCTAGCGACAGACCCGTCGCTATAGGTGTTCTTGAGCTGCCCAGAACTTCAAGTCAGTTTACAAGGTTTGTAGTTTGACCGTGATTAAAACAGTGTTCGTGTTGATTTTTGGGAAGCTAATGATACTTCAAATGTAGTATAAGTGTAATACTACAACTATAAACCGAGCTCCTGGCCAATACACAACGAAATCAGAGAGATCAAACTTCTCAATATTCTGACAACGGTGTTCTTGAGTTTCTGGGTTGCCCAAAAACTCAAGCAGTGTTAAGGGTCCTCCTATGCAGTCTAAAATCATAGCTTTATGGATTTCGTTTGTGTGATCTTAAAGTTCAATCGTGTAGTGAACTTGTCAGGGTATGATAATATATCATCATATCAATATAAAAACAACAATAAAGTAAGATTTGAGCCGGTCAAAGTAGACTGGAAAGACTGTTCTTGAGCGAATTCTGGGTTTCCCAGAATTCTTCAAAGCTGGTGGTCAACGCATGTTTGACCTTGATTAATGTTCCCCTGGTTATGATCTAAGTGATATAATGGAATGTATGTGTTGTCTACATACTCGTATACAACATAACAACAACAAATTAGCCTAAACATATAGCAGCAAAAAGATCAATGGCTAGCAAAACTTGTCAGAAGCCATCTGTGCAAATCTGGGCTGCCCAGATTCAGATTTTCGTGCTTGGTCAACGGACTTTGACCGATCATATCTTGCACTATATACATGATCTGAGATTTATTCAAGTCTCAGATCATAGACCTGACAACAAAGAACAGAACTATAACACAAAATACACCAAACATCAAACACACACAGATCTATGAGGTCTGACATATGGCTGTCAGACAACTTTTTCCAACTTTTCTAAATTTGATAAATCTTTAAATTCGAACATCTAGATGATAAGGATATGAGTTTTGACAACCCAGATCATCAAATGACACTCTAATACAAAACTATAACCAACAACTAACATCAAAACACAAGATTTAAGGATTTCGAAATTTTAGGGTTCGTATACCTCCTTTAAAGCTTGATCTAGATTTTGATCTTTGAGTTCTGATCTTGTTAAGAAAAGAACTGGTATTGGCTTATCTTATCACTCTCTTTCACTCTAGATTTCGAATTTAGAAGAGAGAGAAAGGGTTGGAGAGAATGAGAATTAAAGTGTGCATTTTCTCTTTCTTAATCTATATAATTGATATGATTCAATGTTTCTAGCAATCTAAATGGCTGATTTTGGACACATATCTAGGGCTAGGACTAGGGTTTATTCACCCACTCAAGACTATGGCTAGATTTGCAAGTTTCCTTCAAATATTCAACAAAGGGTAAAATGGTCATTAGACTATTAAATTTAATGGGATTCTTGTAAATGGTCAAACCTTTAGGGTTTAGGGTTTAGGTTATGGTTTTGGGTTTGAACCCTTTAGGATTTAGGGTTTGGAAAAATAATTCTAGAATTTCCAAATTAGGTTTTAAAAATAAAATAAAATAAAATTAATATTTCTAAATTATAATTAGAATTTTCTAATTATATTAAAATTTCTTAATCATAATTTAAATCTTGTTAATTAGGATTAATAATTCCTAATTAAAATTACTAAATTAGCAATTATGGTCAAAATCACGAATTAGGGTTTACAACCCAAAAATTAGAATTTCTAATATAAAAATAATTTTCTAATTTAGAAATTAGATTTCGTAATTAGATTAGGATTTTCTAATTACTTATAACTTGAAAATTATGATTAATATTTCCTAATTAACATTAAAACTATTTAATTAACACTTTGGTTTTCCCTATTTATAAATTAGGGTTTCAAATCCATTAATTAGGGTTTAAAATGTGAAATTAGGGTTTGCTAATTAATTAAGTTTTACCCTAATTAATATTATAATTAATAACATTTAAGCATTATAATTATCATTTAAATTCAAAGATTAGGGTTTTAAAATTTTGAATTAGGGTTTCAAATTCCCGGAATCGACATTAGGGTTTCAGAACCGGTTTTAGGATTTCTTATTAATTGCTAGGGTTTCCTAACCGAACATTGACGTTCTTAATATAAACTTAGGGTTTGTTAAATATGCCATTTATCTAGTCAACCCTTGACCCTTAACCACATTCTGAACACATAAATGACCATATACACAGAACATAAACAAATATACACTAAATCCTGAATAATTCACCTAAATCCTTCACAAAATTTTGAAATCCTCAAAATTCTATTTTAAAAATATCAAACGCATACACTAATTTTCGGTCTAGGTTCTAATTTTGAACCTTAAATCAATTAATTAGAATTTTAAAAAATTTCCTAAATTCTCGGGTTGTCACATTAACCTCTTCTTCTAAAAATTTCGTCCCTGAAATTTACCTTACACCTTACACCATACTTCTTACACCATTCACACACATTATCACTTGCTACCCAATACACCACTCACAAGAGTAAAAATTTTCAAATTTTGCCGAGGAGTCATATAGACTATTTGTCTGTAATTTTCGCAAAGGTTATACGGAAATTTATCCACAAACCGGCATAACTTACGAACACAAAGGGTGATTAGCCCGATATGCCATGTATTGGCCAAGTACTTCTTTTATCTGTTTCTCGTCACTGTCATAGGCACAAAAATTCTACCTCAGTTTTATTGGATTCCGCACCAAAACAATTTGGTTGGAAAAATTCTTTCAATGAACACTTAGAATTTTCATAAGCTTTAGTCTAGCTGAATCGAATAGCATAGACCCATATCAATAATTTAATTCAATCGAATTATTTAGGTGTAGCCAAACCCCGTTGGCAAATTAAAATCTTAAAAATATTTTTGAGAATGACGTCATGATACCGTACTGTATTAACAGTCCATTTGAGGATGTCGTCATTGTATGACTTTGTCATAACACATCATACAATAGTGGAATAACGGTTTTAGATCAAATTCACACTAAATATTCCTGTATTTACAACTCCATATACTTTTTATCATCTCTGAACCAGGTTACATGGTACATGAGTGATAAATAAAATAAATTTTGATATTTCAAATCATTTGCGTCTAGCTGAAATAAGTAGCGTAGTCTATACTTTAAACTGTTTCAAAAATGATTACGTGTCTACATATATATTTTTTTAAAAGCACATAATGCGTATTTAGCTTGATGTCAAAATTTCAAAGTCTAGCATAGCTAGGAGGTTTGGAAAACTTATGTCTCCACTAATAATCATTTGCTTAAAAATTTATATATTCCTATAATCTTTAATACTCCATTTACACACAAATATACCCAGTTCGTCAAACCACGCTTATGAGTTCATTTACTTGCCACAATCATATGAGTTTAAGAACTTGTCCTAGTCAGACCTTTGGCGTCCATTCACCGAGGGGTTCATAAACATTTCATATAACTATAAATCAAGAATGTCACATAAGTATGAGTTTTAAGAACTCGTACTTAACCTTATATTCTCTACCTATAACATATCTATCTGTTCTACACATGAGAAAGGAGTCAATCTCTTAACATGCATATAACAAATAGCGCGACACAAACATTTCAATAATTATCATTGCCTGAACTAAGTAGTTTTTACACCAAGTACAATTTCCCGCCCATACAAGGAATCATACAACTCAGCTGCCGACATGAATCCTCAATTGAATCCCCACCTAACACTAACTCCCTTCTCAATACGAATTTCATTTAACTCGTATTCATAATCGTTTCCTGAATCTATACCAATTCACACAGCAATCTTGTTGTAAACTTTCCAATCATCAGATTGATCCTTATTCCATACTATAACCTTATCAGATCACGGGGTGATCTCATCGTATATATTACGATTTATTTCTATGTCTTGACCGTTTTATTTTACGATCTCCTATCACTGCACTTTTAGTCTTTTAGACTCGATCTATTCACTACTACTGTTTAACTTTATTATCATAGTTAGGGAACTCTGTATCTTATAACTCGCTGGCATTCGTCTTTGAATCTTACAAACCAACTAACTCTATTTGAGTTAGTACTTATTCTAATCATTGCGGTTATTAGTCTCAGGTATTCCAACCTAATGTTCATAACCTACAGGTTTGATACCAACTGTGAGGGCCCCTAATCCGAGGTCCCGAATCACCGCGGATCCGGTTCGATCATTCTAACACTATTACTATATTTGCGGAAGATATAAATATAAATTGTTTATACAATACACTTTACACATTATTTCCCCAAAATCGAGTAACCTTAACTCATACACAATTCATAACTTAACTAACACATAACATTATTATCAAACTATATTATTACAAAACTAATCGCGCACATTAACTTTAAACTGGAACTGTCTTTAACATTTCCTTGTATCCGACGCATTCGTCTTAATTTGCAATATTTTATCATGATATAGCAAGGGTGAGCATAAGGATTACCTAGCAAGTTTAAGTTCAATAATATAACGATATATCATGATTGAAAGAATCTGAATAATATGCTGGCTATAATTCAACAATATAATTGTGAACTAGCAGGAACAAACTTTTGACTAAATAAGTATTGAACATGAACAAATATATCTGAACCAACTGGTAATGAAGGTGATCAGCCTTTCATACCTGACTTATATATGTAATATGTACAGAGTACAATTCATGGCAATCAGCAATGATTAACCATAAGTTTATCCGAATGAAACAACTCTTAGTAGAGTTAAGTAAAAATAACTCGCATGCCCGGTTGATTACTGCTACGCAATTTATAATGCTTTATCTAAAGACCTAATATTAGTAATATAGATCTCCAATATTAGAATAATATTATCACAATATAATACTATTATATATATAGATATAAATAGAATAACCTAAACACACAAAACAAAACACATAACCCTATCAGTCTACAACACACATAGGACTCGGTATCAAGTCAAGCTATTGCTGTCTGAGTTGAACCCGACACAATTATAACATACCGACGGTCTAGTCGGACTTTTATCAAGTCTAAGTTCAATTAAACTCTGCCTAACACTTGATAATTATCTTAGATAATTTTAATATTAATCAAAATAATTTTCATAAGCTCATAATAATATTTAAATAATTATTACTATTTATCATGATTTTTCAATCATTTATAATCATTTTTAAATGAATTAACTACCACATAATTCTTTTATCATTAATATTTATTTATTATCAAATATTAATGAAATATATGTCATAATATTATAATATATTTATAATATTTCAAAGTATTTTTAGTAGCTTAAAATCATATTTATATGATTTTTAAACAATTAAATTTATTATCCGATAACTGCTTTTAATATTAAAATATTAATATTTTCATGACAAAATATCAAAAGTTATATTTTATAACTTAAAATATTTTTATAACACTTAAATAATTTTCATATGATTTATAAAACATTAATTCTATTTTTCCATAATTTATTTAATATATTTATTAAATAAACTAATTATCATTAATATTGATTAATTAATAAAATTCATCACAAAATATTAAAAGTCACTGAAAATATCTTTAAATATTTTCTTATACCATAATATTATTTTTCATGATTTTTTATTATTAAAATAATTTTAAATAATTTATTTAATATTATAATTAAATAAATTAAATACCATTTATATTCCACAAATATTAAATATTTATGAAATATACTCAAAATAATTAAAAACTATTTTTCAGACTTTAAAATAATTTTTCGGAATTTATTTTGCATGTTTAATAATTAAAAACCATTTAATTCGATTTATTTATTAAAATAATTAATTTCCGAAATTAATTGTCGCTAAAAGGCCCTATAGCGACAGACCCGTCGCTATAGGTGTTCTTGAGCCTGTTCTTGAGCTGCCCAGAACTTCAAGTCAGTTTACAAGGTTGGTAGTTTGACCGTGATTAAAACAGTGTTCGTGTTGATTTCTGGGAAGCTAATGATACTTAGAATGTAGTATAACTGTAATACATAAACCAAGCTCCTGGCCAATACACAACGAAATCAGAGAGATCAAAGCCTCTCAATATTCTGACAACGCTAATCTTGAGTTTCTAGGTTGCCCAGAAACTCAAGCAGTGTTAAGGGTTCTTCTATGCAGTCTTATATCATAACTTTATGCATTTCGTTTGTGTGATCTTAAAGTTCAATCATGTAGTGAACATGTCAGGGTACAATAATATATCATCAAATCAATATAAGAACAATAATAAAGTAAGATTTGAGCCGGTCAAAGTAGACTGGAAAGACTGTTCTTGAGCGAATTATGGGTTTCCCAGAATTCTTCAAAGCTGGTGGTCAACGCATTTTTGACCTTGATTAACGTTCCCCCTGGTTATGATCTAAGTGATATAATGGCATTTATGTGTAGTCTACATACCCGTATACAACATAACAACAACAAATTAGCCTAAACATATAACAGCAGAAAGATCAATGGCTAGCAAAACTTGTCAGAAGCCATCTAGGCAAATCTGGGCTGCCCATATTCAGATTTTTGTGCTTGGTCAACGGACTTTGACCGATCATATCTTGCACTATATACATGATCTGAGATTTATTCAAGTCTCAGATCATAGACCTAACAACAAAGAACAGAACTATAACACAAAATACACCAAACATCAAACACACACAGATCTATGAGGTCTGACATATGGCTGTCAGACTACTTTTTCCAACTTTTCTAAATTTGATAAATCTTTAAATTCGAGCATCTAGATGATATGGATCTGAGTTTTGACAACCCATATCATCAAATGACACTCTAATACACAATTATAACCAAAAACTAACATCAAAACACAAGATTTAAGGATTTTGAAATTTTGGGGTTCTTATACCTCCTTTAAAGCTTGATCTACATTCTGATCTTTGAGTTCTGATCTTGCTAAGCTAAGAACTGGTATTGGCTTATCTTATCACTCTCTCTCACTCTAGATTTCGGATTTAGAAGAGATAATAAGGGATGGAGAGAATGAGAATTAAAGTGTGCATTTTCTCTTTCTTAATCTGTAGCGCCCCCAAATCTGGGTATCTTCCATCCCGACAGATGGTGATATACTGTACAACATTCATACATTCATTCAATTGAAAAGTCTCAAAGAACGAACATAACTTCTATATATTTAAGTTAATATTTACATTTCAAAAGTTCTATACCTATTACAAAGGTTCATTGTCATAATATCAGTTACATTACAACAATAGATCTATACTATTACAAGACAGCTTAGTAATCTGCCTTAGCTTTTCCCTTATCCATTTTTGATCCTTTGGGACGTTCAGTCTTAGCTGCATTCATATGGTTCAAGCAAGAGTGAGCATAACTAGCTCAACAAGTATAACAATTTAATAACAACATGCCTGACACATACAAATCGTATATCTTCAATAACTGAACAATAGTTATGAAGTACTATTGATAATTCAAAATATAACTTCATCTTTTCTTTAAAAATGTTTTACAATAAGAACCATATTTAGTAAAACATTCACTCTGGTCAAAGACATCGAGTATTCATTCTTTGTTGGAAAAAGGACAACCCGAAAACAAGTCCGTAAGCCCGATATCACTTACGAGCACTTCTAGGTGATCAACCTATTGTACTCTATGTTGATCAACACTACATCCATTAAACGTATGCACGTTTAAGTATTTGGCAACCTCACGTGTCTGTCGTTTTTTCGACAAAACATTTTTTTAACATTTCAGTCTTCTTTTGAAAACCATATCAAGTAGTTGACAAAAGATAACAACATTTGATAATACATGAATAGATTATCAATACATCAAGTCTAGCGAAAGGAATTGGCTTCAACTTCAACATACCTCAATTAATGCGAAAGAATACATGAACCTCAAAAACTTGTTCAGATTGAACTGAATCAAGAGTTAGAATACTTTCCTTTAGCGTCTGCTATGGTAAATTAACTTTATGTTCAAGTCGTTCAAGTCTCTACAATACATGATCACATAATGCCTTACATTAGGTCACATATAATCAAGTATGTATTTGACTATATCTTACCCTTCATTTCAATCTAACTGTGTATTAGATTCAGTTACTATTCGTTCCGGTTTATCATTACCCTTCCATTTATATTCGACTAGGTTATCCCAACCTTTACATTACATTTCTTAAGGTTTAACAAAGTTTAAACAATGTTACATTACCTTCCTTAAGTTATGTTTACTTTTAAATCAATTAGGTTTTCTTTTCTTTGTACTTAGAAACCTTCATTACTATCTTAGTTCTAAGACTGGCGCTGTGACGCCAGCTTTATACCTATATCTCGCACTGCGGCGCGATCTCTTAATGTCAGTGTCCCGGACTTGGCGCTGCGACGCGAGTCCTTACTTATTGGGTCGTGCTGCGGCGCCACTCTCCAGAGGTTTTTGGTCCTGTTCATAGCGCTGCGGCACCACCATATGTACTATAGTTCGCGTTGCGGTGAACTCTTGCAGTGTACTCGGTTACTGTTCCGCGCTGCGGCGCGGCTCATTTTGCCTAGGGTTGGCGCCGCGGCGCTAATTTTGTGCACCAGAAAAAGATTTCATTTTTTAATTTTTGTAAAATTCGCGGACGCATAACTTCTTCATTATAAGTCCTAATTGGCTCTTTCAAAAGCCTACGATTCACAAATTATGTAATCTATATGATCATGCAAAAATTTTATCTATTTGACTTCGTTTGCTAAAAATTCAGCTATTGGTTCATTTTTAAACGAAAATGATAAACGTTCGTGAACGTTCAACGCTCGTTTCTTCGTTCTAAGTCGGAATACGGTCATTTTCGAGTCCGCAACTCTTAAATGCCAAATAAGACTTGTCTCCATTTGAAAACAATGGTTCCGAGTTCAAACACAAAATTTGACTTCTATTCCGAGAATTTTACGAATTCGACGATTATCGTCCAATCGTGCAAATTCCAGCAATTCTTTCTTCTTATGATTTATTCAGCATTACAAATGAACTTTATTTATCATGTGAACACACTAACATACTTAATACAACAACTTATATTCATTGTTGGATTTTGACTTATTCTTCATGAGCTTATAACTTGTCAAATTATAAACTACTTAAGATTTCATTGTTAATGACTTATGACAATTAAATTTTCTTAAACATCATTTCTTATATGTTCTTAACATATAACTTAACTTAGGTATACATGATACATATGATCATATAAATTCTTTTATATTCATATCATTTCTCTTAATAAACTCGTTACAAGTTCATATTATTTTCACATAAGTTTATAACTTATGCTAGCTTAAATGACTTATTACCAACTTAATTGGCTTAAGTTCACTACTTACTCATTCATGTTTCTTAATCCAACTTTTCTTATCATCCTATCATGGTAGAGATAGAAGATACTTGAGAAAAAATCTTACTCTTCTGAAGTCTTGGTAAGGTAGCTTTCTTCTTCTTCTTACATATGGAAGTAACTTATTTGTGACTTAAAATCTCTAACACTTAAGCACTTTGTGATGTCTAGATTATTTGAACAACCAACAAAAGTCTTGTAAGCTTCCTCTATTTATAAAAATTGCAAAGCTAGGATAGTTTAGTCATTAAACCATCCCACCTCCTCACGCACCTCCTTACTATTAATTTCTTGCAAGGCACAAAACTTATCCTACACTTGGTCATTACTTCAAAGTCTTGGTCACCACACTAACTTGGTCACCACATTACTTGGTCACCACTCTACTTGGTCACCACAATAACCATATTAATATGGTTTTGCCCCATGGGTATATTAATTCATTGGACTCTAGCTTGGGCTTGGATTAAATAAATCCTTGGTCTTTGCATTAATAAACACTAGCTTGTTCATTAATCAATTATTGGGCCTCTTCCTTTAATTCACTTGGAATTATATTAATTCTTATCAATCTTTCCAAGTCCATTAACATTTCTTAATACATATACATATAGTTTATATATTATTTTCGTATTCTAATTCATATAGAATTTATATATGATATTTCATCCTTCATAAAAACTCGTATAATACTTCATATTATACTCATTTTCATTACTTTGTACATTACCAAGTATCATACAATTATTACTTATTCCTTAACACTTCACTTTACTTAACGTTTATAAATTATGTCCACAAGCGAATTATTACATTTTCCATAACTATATTTTTATTACATAATCCATCTTACTTTGTTATTTCATCATTACGTATTTCTCGGAAACTCAAAATTATATCCCGAGCAAATACCGATGAATAGTGTTTTCAGAAAATTTCTCTAAAAACTTTTATTTTCGTCTTGAAAATTTAAACACTTTAATTCATCCACGTAGCTCAAATACTACGACATTCTAACATCAATAGGTTATATAATGACAACCATCTTGATAACACAAGGAATACGATTTTATTATTATTTAATTTAATAAAATCATTTTACAATAAGATCTGAATTTCTCGGTCGTTACATTCTTCCCCCCTTATAAAGATTCTGTCCCTAGAATCTCGTCTTACTTTAATCAAATAGGTGAGGAAAATTTTTCTTCATCTTTTCTTCTACTTCCCACGTTGCTTCTTCAGCATCGTGGTTCTTCCATAATACCTTTACTGATGGCATTACCTTATTCCTTTCTATCAATGATCTGCATCGGTGACTCTTCATACGTTAAGTCTTTCTCGATATGAATTGGCTCATACTCGATTACATGCTTATAGTCCAGCTTATATGGACGTAATACAGATACGTGAAACACGTTATGTATTCGTTCTAGGTTTGAAGGTAATGCTATCATATAAGCTACCTCTTCCACCCGTTTTAACACCTCAAAAGGTCCTATAAATCTTGGACTTAACTTTCCCTTCTTTCCAAAGCGTATCTTTCCTTTCCAGGGAGATACCTTTAGAAACACATACGAGCCCACCTCAAACTCTCGACTTTTTCTATGTGAGTTCGCATACTTCTTCTGTCTATCCTGAGCTATGACGAGACTCATCAGAATTAACTTTATCACATCCGATGTCTGTTGCATCAATTCTGGTCCTAGCATCCGTCGTTCTCCCACCTCATTCCAACACAAAGGTATTCTACACTTCCTTCCATATAAAGCTTCGTACAGCGGTATGCCTAAGCTTGCATGATAACTGTTGTTATATGCAAACTCTACTAGTGGTAGGTGATCATCCCAACTACCCTTAAAATCCATGACGCACGACCTCAACATGTCTTCAAGCGTCTGAATTGTTCTTTCGCTCTGCCCATCAGTTTGTGGATGATAAGCTGCTCTTAACTTCATCTATGTTCCCAACTGTTCTTCCATACTCCTCTAAAAGTTCGATGTGAATCGTGGATCACGATCTGACACAATCGATACCGATACTCCATGTCTGGAAATGATTTCCTTGACATAAAGTTTAGCTAATTGGTCTAAGTTATACTTGACCCTAATTGGCAAAAAGTGAGCCGACTTCGTCAACCGGTCCACTATTACCCAAATCGAATCGTACCCTTTTTACGTCGTCGGAAGTCCCACCGCTAAGTACATCGTGATATGCTCCCACTTCCATTCTGGAATCTTCAATGACTGTAATAAACCAATGGGTTGTTGATGTTCGGCCTTAACTTTTTGACAAGTTAAGCACCTACTCACATACTCTGCTATTTCTCTCTTCATGTTTAGCCACCAAAAACTCTATCGAAGGTCTTGATACATCTTAGTGCTACCAGAATGTATCGAGTACCTCGAACTATGAGCTTCTTATAACACTTGCTCCTTTAATTCCGTCTCATTTGGAACCCAAATTCTTCCCTCAAATCTTAATAATCCCTCATTATCAAGACTATACTTAACCTCTTCCTTCTAGGATAACCGCTTCTTCATTTGGTTACACTCATCCGTATTGAGTTGTACCTCCTTGACACTTTCTACGATGGTATATTGCATCTCCTTCGCAAAGATTAACTGCCCCTAATCACTCGGCATCTTCACTTCTATTTCTATCCTAGCCATCTCTGTTATTAACTCATTTTGAGCCGTTAACATAGACAACTTTTCCTGACCCTTCCTACTTAAGGCGTCGTCAACTACATTGGCCTTTCCAGGGTGATACAGGATTTCACAATCATAATCCTTTATCAACTCCAGCCATCTTCTCTGTCTCATATTCAACTCCTTTTGAGTGAAGATATACTTTAGACTTTTATGGTCCGTATATATCTCACATTTTTACCCATAAAGATAATGTCTCCATATCTTTAGGGCAAACACTACCTCGGCTATTTTTATATCATGAGTAGGATAAACTTTCTCATAATCCTTCAACTTCCGAGATGCATACGCAATGACTTTGCCATGCTGCATAAGCACAAAACCAAGTCCTCTATGCGAAGCATCACTATACACTACAAAATTTCCCGTGTCATCTGGCAATGACAAAACAGGAGCTTTACTTAATCTCTTCTTCAGTTCTTGAAAACTGTCTTCACATTTATCCGTCCATACGTATTTCACCATCTGCCTTGTTAAATTAGTCAACGAGGTAGCTATCTTCGAAAAATCTTGGATAAATCTTCGATAGTACCCTTCTAACCCTAGGAAACTCCGCACCTCAGTCGGCATTTTCGGTTGTTCCCAATATATTACTGCTTCCACCTTCGCTGGATCCACTGAAATCCCCTCTTGGTCAATGATATGACCTAAAAACTGCACCTTTTCCAGCCAAAATTCACATTTGGTGAATTTCGCATATAACTTCTCCTTCCTTAGTGTCTCCAACACAAATATTAAGTGTTCGGCATGATCTTCTGGCGTCTTAGAATAGACTAGAATATCATCGATAAACACCACGACAAACTTGTCCAAATATAGTTTGAACACTCTATTCATCATATCCATAAATGCAGCCGGTGCATTCGTCAACCCAAATGACATCACCAGAAACTCGTAATGACCATAACGAGTCCTGAATGCAGTCTTCGGTACATCTTCCTTCCTAACCTTCAACTGATGATACCCCGTCAGCAAATCTATTTTAGAAAAATACTTTGCCCTTTCAACTTATCAAAGAGATCATCGATCCTGGGAAATGGGTATTTATTCTTTATTGTTAACTTGTTCAACTCCCGATAGTCGATACGAAGCCTTAACGATCCATCTTTCTTCTTGACAAACAACACCGGTACTCCCCACGGTGAAACACTTGGTTGAATGTACTTCTTCTCCAATGGTTCCTATAGCTGAAACATTAGTTCTTTCATTTCCATAGGTGTCATACGGTACGGTGCCCTTGAGATCTGTGCCGCTCCTGACACAGTGTCTATCATAAATTCGATCTCCCTATCCGGCAGTAAACCCGAAAACTCACTTGGAAATACATCCATGAATTCGTTTACTATAGGTATTTGTTCCATGGTTGATCCCACTCTCTGGGTATCAACAACATGGCATAGGTAACCTACACAACTCTTCCTTAAAAGTTTTCTAGTTTGTGTCATCGTAAGGCAACACGGACGTCCCGGCAATTTACTACCGTAAAATACTACAGGAGGTTGTTTCAACGTCCTGATGCTCACACATTTCTTTTGGCAATCTATAATTGTTCCATGGTTAACCAACTAATCCATTTTGAGAATAACATCGAATTCTCCTAACTTTATCGGTATTAAATATACCGATAACTTACAACCACGCACATCTACGTAACAACTCCTATGAATATCTTCAACAGGAGTTATCTCTTCGTTTGTTACCTTAATGTTCAAAGGTATAGGTAATTTTTCAGGAAAAAATTATAGTCGTCTAGCAAAATCATATGCTATAAACGAACAAGTAGCACCCGAATCAAATAACACGTATACATTTATATTGTTAATCGGAATAATACCTGCAACTACATCCCCTGATGCCACCACATCTTGGACCGTCATATTAAAAGTGCGGCCCATTAATTTCCCTGGCTGAGCTGGACCACTAATAACTAACTTCCCACTATTAGTTCCCTTATTTCCTTCTATCCCCTTCTTCGGGCAGTTCTTTGCTATGTGGTTAGTTGATCCACATACAAAGCATCCGTGATTTTTCTTCAGATTGGGACAGTTAGGCAAAATGTGCCCTTCCTGTCCACAATTATAACATACCACCTTTCCTTTGAGACAGACTCCTAAGTGAGTCTTCCCGCAGGTTTTACAGGCCTCCATCCTCCTCTTAGAGTCCCCTTGTTTTACTCTGGTATTCCCAGAGCTAAAACCCTTCCTCTTCTGACCGTTGCCACGTCCACTGGCTCCCTCGGTCTTGGTTCCTCCATCAACCTTACCCTTGTTTTTCTTATCTTTGTGGTACTGGCTGAGAGCCTCATTCCCACCTTTGGAAATTATTTCCTTTTCTAGTATGGTTCCAAAGGAAGTACTTTGGAACACAGAGATTCGGCTATAGAGCCAGGGTTTCAAGCCATGCTCGAACCTTCTAGCCTTTCTCACTTCAGTGTCCACTTGATGTGGAGTGAATCGTGTCAGTTCATTAAACTTGGCAGCATACTGGGGAACTGTCATATCCCCTTGTCTCAATTCCAGGAACCTCATCTCCATCCTCCCTTGCATACTCGTGGGAAAATAGTTCTCGAAGAAAATCTCCTTGAACCTCTCCCACGTTAGATTTCCTATATCAGCCCTAACCTTGTTTGCCTCCCACCAGAAGTTGGCCTCTCCTTTCATCAAATAGGTTGCAAAGTCAACCTTTTGACCCTCCTCAACATTTGCTATTACAAATGTTTTCTCAATTTCTTTGACCCATGTCTGGGCTTCTATAGGGTCCGTAGTTCCTTTGAACTCCGGCGGACCTACACTTTTGAAATACTTAAAAGTAGTAGCTCGTACTACTCCAGGAATTACGGGTACGTTAGCCCCCGTTCTATTAAATGAAGGCGTTAAAAGATTAACGAACTCTTGCATTGGATTAACCAGACCACCCTCCGGTTGGTTAACATTAGCGCCCTGATTTCGTTGTCTCCTTCTTGGCCGCATTTTGCTGTTAAGAAAACAACACATCATTATTACTTTATTCTTGTTGGTTTGTTATTATTTATAATAAAACAACAACTCATACTCATTGCTCAACATATTCCACAAAAAGACTTATATTGATTCATAACTTGTAGTATAACACTACATTATTTACATTACTCAGCCTTAGCTAATTGCATTACCATCCCGCAATTACTTTTCAAAAATTGGGATTTACAAAAGACTACCCTTTGTTATACAAAAGAGGATTTTACGTCACTACTAGATACATAATATTTACATATCTATTCTACTCTAGCTATTGCTAGACTACATCTGCCGTAGGGCATTCTCAAAATCCTTGATGGCCAGACCGACAATTACATCTCTACTGATAGTATGTCGTGTCTGCCCTGCTTCTATCTGATATCCAGCTTCCTACTGTTGGAAATCTACGTGAGAACTCCTATGTATATAGGACATTCTCTCCAACTTCCTCTTTTTAGTCTGTAGCTCCTGCTTGAGCTCAAAGACTTCACATTTCGTCTATCGGACCTTGTCCTTAGCTAAAACTCTATAATCATGCTCCTCTTCCCACATTCCCTCCATGCTATCCTTATGCTCCCGGACAGCTCGGAGTTCCTCTTTCAACTCCTTCACCTCTTGGCAGTAATGGACATTCCTATCCAATACAGACATAAATAATGCCTTCATCGATTCCTCCGTAGACATTTCCTCTGTAGGTGGAACCTGGTCCTTTGTAGGTGGAACCTGGTCAAAGGACATCACATCCACCTCGTCCTCTAGCATGCCATCAAATATAGACATGTAGTCTAAATCGTCTGAGTCTCCCGACTCGATGGTCACAAACTCTGGTTCTACTGCTACGGGATATGGTAGTATCTCTACCCGATTAACTGAATCCTCGCTCACTGCATGTATATCTCTATACATATCATTTTCTCCTGGCATCTACAATAAAACAATATAGTTTGATTAGTACACGTCAGTAAATAATAGAAATACATAACATAATATAATGCATTTTTATAGGGTTAATTTCCATCTTTTACTTCTTTATTCTTTCTTAAGGTTATGACTTAAGGTTCTACTTTCCCCCTTAAGTTTTATAACCTAGGCTTTGATACCAACTTGTAGCGCCCCCAAATCCAGGTATCTTCCAACCCGACAAATGGTGCTATACTGTACAACATTCATACATTCATTCAATTGAAAAGTCTCAAAGAACGAACATAACTTCTCTATATTTAAAGTAATATTTATATTTCCCAAGTTCTATACCCGTTACAAAGGTACTTTGTCATAATATCAGTTACATTACAACAATAGATCTATACTATTACAAGACAGCTTAGTAATCTGCCTTAGCTTTTCCCTTATCCTTTTTTGATCCTTTGGGACGTTCAGACTTAGCTGTATTCATATGGTTCAAGAAAGTGTGAGCAAAACTAGCTCAGCAAGTATAACAATTTAATAAAAAAATGCCTGACACATACAAATCGTATATCTTCAATAACTGAATAATAGTTATGAAGTACTATTGATAATTCAAAATAGCACTTCATCTTTTCTTTCAAAATGTTTTATAATAACAACCATATTTTTTAAAACATTCACTCCGGTCAAAGACCTCGAGTATTCATTTTTTGTTGGAAAAAGGATAACCCGAAAACAAGTTCGTAAGCCCGATATCACTTACGAGCACTTCTAGGTGATCAGCATATTGTACTCTATGTTAATTAACACTACATCCATTAAACGTATGCATGTTTAAGCATTTGGCAACCTCACGTGGCTGTCGTTTTACCGACAAAACATTTGTTTAACATTTCAGTCTTCTTTTGAAAACCATATTAAGTAGTTGACAAAAGATAGCAACATTTGATAATACATGAATAGATTATCAAAACATCAAGTCTAGCCAAAGGAATTGGCTTCAACTTCAACATACCTCAATTCATGCGAAAGAATACATGAACCTCAAAAACTTGTTCAGATTGAACTGAGACAAGAGTTAGAATACTTGCCTTTAGAGTCTGCTACGATAAATTAACTTTATGTTCAAGTCGTTCAAGTCTCTACAATACATGATCACATAATGCCTTACATTAGATCACATATAATCAAGTATGTATATGACTATATCATACCCTTCATTTCAATCTAACTTTGTATTAGATTCAGTTACTATTCATTTCGGTTTATTATTACCCTTCCATTTATATTCGACTAAGGTATCTGAACCTTTACATTACATTCCTTAAGGTTTAACAAAGTTTAAACAATGTTACATTACCTTCCTTAAGTTATGTTTACTTTTAAATCAATTAGGTTTTCTTTTCTTTGTACTTAGAAATCTTCATTACTATCTTCGTTCTGAGACTGGGGCTGCGGCGCCAGCTTTATACCTATATCCCGAGCTGCGGCGCGAGCTCTTAATGTCATTGTCCCGGACTTGGCGTTGCGGCGCGAGTCCTTACTTATTGGGTCGTGCCAAAAACTTGTTGATCGATTTCGCAATCAATGAATACGTGCAAGTATACACGGTCAGCAAGTAATAAAGTGAAAGTAAAGTATCATTCCCACGAGGAATTATTTAATAAGAATTACCAATTACTAACTCTTAACCAAATCAATTTTATTTAAACAACTAATAAGTGTGATTTTTCTAATTAAGAAAACTAAATTAAAACAATTAAAAGAGATTATTCTAAAAGAAAGCAAATAAACAACTAAAATTTTAATGAATTCAGATAAATAAGGATTAAGACTCCAATATCCCCAATTATGAATTATAAATTAATTATTCAACTATTCCAATTATTATGTCTACTAAATTGTTAACAGGAATTCTCAAATGCCAAAAGCCCTCTCTCGAGTGATCAATTGCCTTCTATTTAACCAAGATTAATTTTGTTATATCTCTATGCAAAACAATTGAATTAAACTCGCTACAATCCCAATTCCTTATTTGTTAAATGCGGCAAATAGATATTCTCATTCTATTCACAAACCTAATTATTCACTGTGCAAATAACTAAGTCACATGTCACCATGCCCAGTTCTAACCCTAGTATTCCTTTCTCAATTCCTTCTAGAGTAACATGGTAATTACTGATTAGATAATTAATCAATAAGCACAAAGCAAGATGAACAATTCACTTCAACATAAATAATTATAATAAATCAAATAATCAATTCATAATCATAAAAAGTTCAATTGAAATCTTAATAAAAGAGTTAGTTCATAATTAATGAATTAAAATCAAGAATCCACAATTGAATAGACATTAAAAGATAAAAGTAAGAGAAGAGAAGATAATATTGCAGACGACATGATTACCTAGCGAACAAGGATTTGCAAATCTAACCGGACTCCTTAACTGTGGAGGAGAAGGAACTTGAGGCATAAATAACATTGGCTCATCATCATTGGTTCTCACAATTAGTTCTTCACCAACCTTGTTGTCATTATCCCCACTTGTCTCCCCTTTCTCATCTCGTGGCTCATCCAGTTGTAGATTTGGCTCGGGCTCACCATCAGGTTCATTATCAGTCTCGTTATCCATGTCATAGAACCAAGTGTTTTGAGGACGGTTGTTCAACGCATGTACTATCTGCCCCAATTGATTTTCCAGATTCTTTATTGACTCACCTTGGCTTTGTATATTCAGCTCTATTTGATTAAATCTTTTTTCTTGTTCCTCGTACTCTTTTTCAAAAGCTGTAATAAATTTTTCCAAGGCTTCCTCCCAATTTGAATGTTCTTCCTGTTGTAGTGGAGGTGGACACGAAAAATCCCGTGGGTATGTTGGACTTGGAGCATAAAATTGATCTTGATTGTTATTCCATGAAAAATTAGAGTGATACCCCCAATTCTGATGAAAGTTGTTGGGATAGACATAGCTGTTGGGATAATCGCCCCTATACAGTACTGGCTCAAAACTGATGGCGCATTGATGACTCATATGATTTCCAGCACAATAATCATAAGTAACCGCCACACTTTGACGACGATGAGCTACAAAAGCATTGACCATCTTCGAAAGTGTATCCATATGTGCTGACAATGCAGAAAGTTTCTCAAGTCTGTCCATCTCCGCTTCCCTTGGTTGAATCATTTTCGTGTATGACCATTGATACACAAAGTCATCCATGGTTACTAAAAAGAGAGAAATATAGGAAGAGAATTAAAAATAAAAAAAATAAAAATGTTTAAATTAAGACTAATTTGATTAAAATTAATATTGGAAATTAATTATTAAATTAATTCCCCGGCAACGGCGCCAAAAACTTGTTGATCGAATTCCCAATCAATGAATACGTACAAGTATACACGGTCAGCAAGTAATAAAGTGAAAGTAGAGTATCGTTCCCACGAGGAATTATTTAATAAAAATTACCAATTACTAACTCTTAACAAAATCAATTTTATTTAAACAACTAATAATTGTGATTTTCTAATTAAGAAAACTAAATTAAAACAATTAAAAGAGATTATTCTAAAAGAAAGCAAATAAACAACTAAAATTTGAATGAATTCAGATAAATAAGGATTAAGACTCCAATATCCCCAATTATAAATTATAAATCAATTATTCAACTATTCCAGTTATTATGTCTACTAAATTGTTAACAGGAATTCTCAAATGCCAAAAGCCCTCTCTCGAGTGATCAATTGCCTTTTATTTAACCAAGATTAATTTTGCTATATCTCTATGCAAAACAATTGAATTAAACTGTGACACCCCCAAATCCGGGTTACCTGACTCCCGAGTTTGGTGTTCACGATCCACAATATAAATAACACTTAACTACCCATAATATATATAATAGTAACTTTCATAAGATTTTATCAGAGTTTAATAATAATACAACACCCAGGTTCACTAACCTTAACTTTACAAACATACTCTTTGGATATACAAAAAGGGTTTACAATACAACATATTAAATATACTAATCATAATTAATTTATTACAATGCCTTTGCCTTTATCCTTCACAGCACCTCCTGCCACTTCGTCCCTAGCTGAAAAGTTTTATTTAGCAAGGGTGAGCAACTAATTTGCCCCGCAAGTTAATACATACAATAAATGTATAAGGATTCAAAATAACAGACTATCTATTTTGATAGAATGAAACCAAAGTTCGGGGAACTTTGAAATAGCTGAACAAATCGTTATTCAATAACAAGTTTTCTCGTATTCTATACAACATAATAATTCACTAATGAAAGAGTACAACGCTTTCAAAGTTTCTACGATATTCTAGTGAATAATCTAGAATCAATTCTACGAATGAAATATTTCTCCAGATTTATACTGAGTGATCACACAAGATCTTGAACTTTATTTTCTCGGGTAGATATCAAAGATTTACTTTGATAACTACTCAGGTGTATCAGATAACCATAAAGATTAAATCATACACCCTCTGCAAGTACTCAGAGCCGGCCAACTCTTTGTACCATATATTATGCATAATACTCAAAACGCGCGCAAAGGTTGAATTCACGACCAACAAAATGTCCCCTTTATATAAAAGGTTGTTCTTCTCAGTCTTAGAATCAAGATTTTGATTTTACAACGAAATACTGGTATTTCAAATTTTATTTGCTTCTCTTCTCAAACCTAACAAGTTTTTACCAATGTTTGTCTAACCAGAATAATTGGCTAAGACATTTCTCAACATAATTTGACAATAAACAGGAATTATCTGTACTGTCAATTCTAACTTCTACAGATATGAATATCCAACAACAGTAATTCTACGAATATATATTTTCTAATTCAATAATTTAATTTCAACAATAAATCCCTGGACGTGGTATAATTAGCAATAATTATCCACCAATAATAATTGAATGAAATAACTCAAGGTTGAGTTAGGGAACTTGCCTCTTCCATTGATTACAGCTACACAAAATACTTATCTGCTTTCGAAAGACCTATAACCAATAATATCAGTCTAACAATTAGCACAATAATCCACACAAAACACAACACTGTTGTTCACAGTCAAATTTCTCCTAAACACATTACCACATAGCCACAACAGTGTTTATAACCTATATAAACACTTAACAAGTCAAACTAGTTCAGTCTGGTTGGACTTCGGTCCATTCTCGGTGTTCTGGTCACCCTACCCGACAATTAACACATTGATTGTCAATTAAACTTGGTCTCTAAGCTTCAATATTAATTTAGATAAATCAATTATCATTAATAATATTTTTCGGAAGCTTTTAATAATTATCAAGCAATTATTATAATTTATAATAATTTTTCAAACACTTAAATCATTTTTAAATGATTTAATTAGCAAATAATCTTATCATTACTAATATTTAGTAATAACATACATTCCAAAATATTAAAGTTATCACCAATAACTTAAAATATTTTTAAATCATCAATATTCTACTTAAATGATTTTTAAAGTAATTAAAATCATTTTTAAATCATCACCATTAATATATAAATATTAATGAAATTATTATCCAAATATTAAAAGTCATTAATTATAACTTAAAATATTTTTAAACCATTTTTCTCATTTTTAAATGATTTTTAAATCAATAAAATCATTTTTAATTCATTTCTTTAATATAATAATTAAATAAATTAATCATCA
Organism: Panax japonicus; assembly: GCA_020205505.1. Taxonomy (NCBI): domain Eukaryota; kingdom Viridiplantae; phylum Streptophyta; class Magnoliopsida; order Apiales; family Araliaceae; genus Panax; species Panax japonicus. The sequence goes on along the minus strand of CM035101.1, from coordinate 17,420,897 downwards.
TTAATATTAATTTATTAATGAAAATTCTCCAAAAATATTGAAAATTATATTTTATAATTTAAAATATTTTCTAACACTTTATTCTCAATTAAAATGATTTTTAAATCAATAAAATTATTTTTATCTTATTTATTTAATTTAATAATCAAATAAATCTAATATCATTAATACTAAATTATTAATGAAAATTCTCCAAAAATATTAAAAGTTACATTTTATAACTCAAAATATTTTTAAATACATTATTCTTATTTAAAATGATTTTTCATAATATTAAATCATTTTTCTCTAATTTATTTAATATACTAATTAAATAAATTAAATAACTTTAATATTTAAATAATTATAAATATTAAAGAAAAATATTCCAATTGGTCAAAAATTATTTTTCATAATTTAAAATAATTTTTAAAACCATTTTTGGTAATTTTTAGAATTTATTTCTATTTTTTAATTAATTACCGAAAATTCTAAAAATAAAAATTAAATAAACCGTCGCTAAAGCTCTTTAGCGACACAAAGCGTCGCTGTTGGTGTTCTTGAGCTCAAGAACACTGACAGCCGGCAGCTTCAAGGTGCTACTTTGACTGCCTTTAATTCTCAGCCAAAATGGTTTCTGGACTTGTTTGAAGTGTGATTGTGTAGCCAAAATGTAACACTACAACATGCAACTCACACTTAGATCAAACAACAACACAACAAGATGATCTGGGCTGTCAAACATCCTGTCAGACGGTTTCTGGGTTTTCCAGAAACCCAGACAGTGCGAGTAAGCGCTTTCATGCTCAAATTATTCTATGTTCCCTTTATCAAATGGCTCAATATTTGGTCCATAACTATATTAATCATGACAAGTAACAACGAGATAACAATATTTCAGTCTAAAAACGACATATCAATAACTTATCACATGGTCAAAGGCTGTCAGAAAAACTGATTCTACCGTTTCTGGGTTTTCCAGAAATTATTCCCGTGAACGGATGGTCTAGTTTGACCATCTTTTATGTTCGGTCTGTTGATGTTTTAAAATACCTAAAGACCCAGATCTATAGTCCAATGTACATTCTACAACATGGTTATAATAACACTAACATATCATGTAAATTCTGTCAGATAAAGGCCTTCAAAATACTTGTCAGGTTCGTTTTTTCACTTTCTGGGTTACCCAGATTTTTACTCGGTCAAGCCCGGTAAACGGGTTTTGACCGTTAATAACTACTGATCCTGACATCAAATAGCTCTGATTTCTTTTGCAGACTAAAGAACGCATACCAATCTACAAAATCAAAACTTAAAACAGCAAAATGCTTAAACGAGCAAGGATCTGTGGCGACTGACATTACTTGTCAGACCACAAAAACTGCTCAATAACAGTTTTCAAAAACTTCGATTTTTATCAACTTTGATGCTATGGATCTATGTTATATCAACATAGATCATCATAAAACATCATCTAGCACTAATCTAAACACATAAACATAAAAATTGTCTAAGCATACATGATCAAATTAGATTTTAGGGTTTATACCTTCTTGTTCCAATTCTTGATCTATGCTCCCCAATCTGTTATTGTTTGATCTAGGGCTGTTATTATGACTGATTTACTAAGCAAATTCGGAGGTTGAGAGAGATATAAGAGTTGGTGAGAGCTTGTAGGTAAAATGGCAATTTCTATGCATTTTCTCTCTCTTGATTCTTTATATAGCATATTTAGTTGATAGCTCAGATCTTGCTGGCACATGGAGCTGATTTTCTGGGATTTTTTAAGGCCACAAAGTCAATGGAGTTGGTCACCAAAAAAAGATTTGGCCAATTTTGCAAGTTATCTTATAAAAATCCCATAAAGGGCAATTTTGTCATTTGCAATTTAAATTAAATAGTGAACATGGAATTTGTACAAATTCTTAGGGTTTGGGGCTTGGATTAGGGTTTATTATTTGAACCCTTTAGGTATCAAAAATTCTAGTTCCCACAATTTTCAAATTTAGGGTTTAATTAGAAAAATAAATTTTCTAAAATAAAATTAGGGTTTTTAAAATAGAAATTTAACTTACAAAAATATAATTAGTGTTTTCTAATCATATTTAAGTTTATCAAACACTTTAGGCATGCTAATAAAAATTAGGGTTGCCTAATTAGGGTTTAGAAAATCCCAGATTTTAAATTAGGGTTTCTCGGCGTACAATTAGGGTTTTTAATTGTACAAATTATTTTCTATATTTAACATTAGGGTTTTAAATCCCTTATTAAGGTTTATTAATTACAAACCTTATCCAGTCAACTATTGGTCAACATTTCTAAACAGTACAAACACATAATCAATAATACAATTATTTTAATTGTATTTTTTATCGAATCCATATCCGAAAATTAGGGTTAGGATTTTCTAAAGTTGTTAAGCACAACTCTACTCTAAATTTATTAGTCAATACACAAATTAACTTTCTCGAGACTCGTATCACAAATACTTGTCACCAAATTAATATTAATATTAATTAAAAAATTTATTCGTAAATTTTGGATTATTCGAAATCCTGGGTTATCACTTAAACTCGTTACAATCCCAATTCCTTATGTGTTACATGCGACAAATAATTATTCTCATTCTATTCACAAACCTAATTATTCACTATGCAAAAAACTAAGTCACATGTCACCATGCCCAGTTCTAACCCAAGAATTCCTTTCTCAATTCCTTCTAGAGTAACACGGTAATTATTGATCAGATAATTAATCAATAAGCACAAAACAAGATGAACAATTCACTTCAACATAAATAATTAGAATAAATCAAATAATCAATTCATAATCATAAAATGTTCAATTGAAATCTTAATAAAAGAGTTAGTTCATAATTAATGAATTAAAATCAAGAATCCACAATTGAATAGACATTAAAAGATAAAAGTAAGAGAAGAGAAGATAATATAATCTGTTGTCAGCAAATCTGATGCTCCCCTCTTACTCTTGCTCTTGATCTTCAATGGTCTCCAAGTTGCTTCAATCTCTAAAACTAATAAGAACTAGGGTTATGTTCTAATCTAAAAGAGTGTTTAATCTAGTCTAATCTATGTAATTTCCCTTTATTTTATGCTTTACATCATGTATTTATAGGTTACAACTCTAATTTTGAGCTTAGGAACAAACCCAATCCAATTTGGAGTCAAAAAGGTGTCAAAATTAGCCTAAAACGCGTCCACGCCGCACCCAACCTCTTCCCCAGCGCCCCAGCACTGCTCACGACGCTGAGAATCTGCCTTATAGCTCCCCGGCGCTGCAAATAGGCTTAAAATTAGCGCCCCAGCGCTGTTACAAGTTCTGACATTTTCTACTCTGACGTCCTTTGGGAAAATGACCATAACTTCTTCGTTCGAACTCCGATTTTAATGATTCAATATATTCCGGAAAGAGGAGAAGTAGATCTGCAACTTTCATTCTTTGATGTATTCGAAATAATGTTTGGAGATATAGTCAAATTGGCTCTGAAGTAACTGTTGTGTAAATGGCAAGCCGAAAACGCGAATCTAGCCACCCCAAACGTCGATCCAAGTAACTTTTGTCCAAATTTCTACAAAACAATATAAAACATGCATGAATAGAAACAAACACATAAAAACATCCTACAAGACTTGAGAATAACAACAAATTAAGCCCGAATGTATCCAATTCATGTGTATTAAACTCACTCATCAAATACCCACAAACTTAAACCTTTGCTTGTCCTTGAGCAAAAACACAAAAACGTTATGCAATGCAATGTAATGAAACTAATCTATATGCCTACGACTCCAACAGTAATGACAGAAACAAGTTTATTCAACCGACATTAGATAAATTAAGTAAATATGATAATACATCATATTAAAACAAATTAGTAATTTCCCAATCAATCATCAAATCTTAGACTTTTATCACTGATATAGTACGTGTGTGCTCCACAACAATGTTAACTGATATAAAATCAAATTTAACTCATAATAGGTCTCTTTAAAGGCATCATACAGTGAAAACTCACAAACTTCACGAACAAGCTAGATCTAACTAAAGTCAAACATCCACCAAGTTCAAGAGACCATTCCGGAATACTTATACTTTAGTTTTCATTATGGGGGCTTTTTGCTCTTTTCCCATTTTATTGTTTTTTTTACTTTTTTAACTATGACTGTGCAATGTCTCATTCCATTAGGCTAACAGTGTCACCCCTTAGCGAGCTTTCGACCAACGACTCCCAGACCATATAAGACCTTAGGGCACTAGGTTTTAAGATACCCCTTCGGGCGTACTTACTCAAGTAACAAAGGCCCCGAAACAAAACTAGCCACGCTAAATTTTTTTTCTCTTTTTTTAGCGAAGCTTATATATCCCAAATTTTCCCCCCAAACTTAAGTTTTTATCAAAATTTAGCCATCTCTGCCTATTCATGTCTTTCATTCCTTCACACTAGTATTATCCTTAAGAAATCCGTTATGCATCAATTTAAACTTAATTAGTCAACATAACTATTATTAACGTGATAACCTTAATTATACAAGTTTCAAACAGGAAAAGATTCAATTCATAACAAGAAATCACATCAAAGCCTGAATATTCAATACTATACTTATCTAATTAACTCCAGTCTCATCATTGGCCAAAATAGACTTTTACTATCTAACAGTTGGAATCATGCAAATATAAACTAACCGCAACAAACATAGTAAACTAACTACTATTTTTGCGATTTTTTTTAATTTTTTTTAAACATAAAACTGAATGCAAAAACTAAATGTAAATAACCAGAAAACATAACGAACTACAAAGTAAATAACTAACTATATGCACTACGACACTAAATGCCCCCAAACTTAAACTAGACATTGTCCTCAATGACTGAAATGGAAAAAATTAAAGTAGAGTTCTTCCTTGAAACTATAGCAATCTTCCTCCTTGCCCGCTAAGTTTGGAGAATAGGCTAAGCACATGGAACAAATTGGGCACCACACTTGAATTTGACTTGAATAACCTGTAAAACCATGATAGAAGCAATTTATTAAATCCTAAATAAATGCAAATTCAAAACTACTAATATAAAACTTAATAAAAACTTAAAAAAAAATTAACCCTAGATTACCTCCCAATAAGCGCTTGTTTTATAGTCTCAACCTGACTTTGTCTGGTCAATGCTATCCAATTCGTCTTCGAAAGTTGAGGAACCCTCCATCCATTGGAAATAATATAGCTTTTGGTAGGTTCCCATTTATGATAGACATAGTTTTAAAGTCACCTAGCATGCTTTCTTTAGATAAGATCACATTCAAGAACGTCCAACATCTAGGCATTTTTTCCATTGTGTCTGCGAATAGATTCTGGCATTGAGGCTTGTCAGACACAAAAATCTCTTCTTCTATCTTCTCCAAATCATTGAACCATGGCTTCGAAGTTGTATTCGCTTTTACGTCACAAGGAGTATTGCCGACGACATGACTACCTAGTGGACAAGGTTTTGCAAATCTAACGGGACTCTTGAACTGTGGAGGAGAAGGTACTTGAGGCATAAATAACATTGGCTCATCATCATTGGTTCTCACAATTAGTTCTTCACCAACCTTGTTGTCATTATCCCCACTTGTCTCTTCTTTTTCATCTCGTGGCTCATCCAGTTGTAGATTTGGCTCGGGCTCACCATCGGGCTCATCATCAGTCTCGTTATCCATGTCATAGAGCCAAGTGTTTTGAGGATGGTTGTTCAACACATGTGCTATCTTTCCCAATTGATTTTCTAGATTCTTTATTGACTCACCTTGGCTTTGTATATTCAGCTCTATTTGATTAAATCTTTTTTCTAGTTCCTCGTACTCTTTTTCAAAAGTTGTAATAAATTTTTCCAAGGCTTCCTCCCAATTTGAATGTTCTTCCTGTTGTAGTGGACGTGGAAACGAAAAATCCGGTGGGTATGTTGGACTTGGAGCATAAAATTGATCTTGATTGTTACTCCATGAAAAATTCGAGTTATACCCCCAATTCTGATGAATGTTGTTGGGATAGACATAACTATTGGAATAATCGCCCATATACTGTATCGGCTCGAAACTGATGGTGCATTGCTGACTCATATGATTTCCAGCACAATAATCACAAGTAACCGCCACACTTAAACGACGTTGAGCTACAAAAGCGTTGACCATCTTCGAAAGTGTATCCATTTGTGCTGACAATGCAAAAAGTTTCTCAAGTCTGTCAATCTCCGGTTCCCTTGGTTGAGTCATGTTCGTGTATGGCTATTGATACGCAAAGTCGTCCATGGTTCCTAAAAAGAGAGAAATATAGGAAGAGAATTAAAATAAAAAAATAAAAAAAATAAAAATGTTTAAATTAAGATTAATTTGATTGAAATTAATATTGAAAATTAATTATTAAATTAATTCCCCAACAACGGCGGCAAAAACTTTTTGATCGATTTCGCAATCGATGAATACGTGCAAGTAGACACGATCAGCAAGTAATAAAGTGAAAGTAGAGTATCGTTCCCACGAGGAATTATTTAATAAAAATTATCAATTACTAACTCTTAACCAAATCAATTTTATTTAAACAACTAATAATTGTGATTTTTCTAATTAAGAAAACTAAATTAAAATAATTAAACGAGATTATTCTAAAAGAAAGCAAATAAACAACTAAAATTTGAATGAATTCAGATAAATAAGGATTATGTGACAACCGTCATTTTGTAATAATATTTTAATATTTATTGGATTGAATAAATATTTTTCGATGAATTAATTATTAGATTAAATAATTAATTGACACAATTGTGGTAGATTAATTTAATTATATGTGTTACATTTATTAACTTAATGTAGAGAGTTTTATTATCAAAGTATGTGATTATGTGAGCTTATTGTATTAAAAGAAATATTTAATAAGCATATTAGTATTTTAATTAATTTAATTATTAATTAGAGAATTAATAATTTGACATTATCAATTAATGAGAAAATTAAATATATGACTATGTGAATTTACGAGAAGTTATTATATTTTATTTATATTAAATAAGATATATGAATTATTGTGCAAGTGGGTGTGACATGAATTAAACTATATGATAAAGCTTTATTAAATTAAATAATTTTTGAAATCTATTAATCTAGCCAAACAAGGCCCTATGGGGAGTTGGATGCAGTTACCCACTACTGGAGTAACTGACCATTATGCGCGTCTGTTGAATTCTTATAATACGTATTATTCTTTTCATTCTTCATTATTGCCTAAGTCTAGAAAATAAGCCAGAGAGAAAATTGAGAAGCTTGAGAGAAATTTGTAAGTGTGTAATCAACAGGTTGTTGTGAAAGGATCATCATTGATCACCTCTTCTAAATTATACTCAGGGTAATCTCCTCCTTCCCAATTTCTACTTCACGTCTTTTAGTTTTCATGAAAATGGCTTTTAAAGTTTTGGTTTAACCTCTATAATTGGGTTAGGAGTAATGATTATGGGTTGTATATGTGCTATGACATATCAAATCGTGTTTAATTATATATATTATGTAAACCATATCATCAAATTCATGAAAACATGTCTTATATGATTTCTACAAAATTATAGAGTATGGGTTTTGGCCTTATGGCCTTATACATGATTTTAGTATGTCAACATAAATGTTTTCGTAAAATTTACACTCGTATGATGTTATGCATGTTGATACGAAGAGACCAAAATTTAAATAAACGGATTCGGTGTTATAATGAATCCGTAGTGACAATTTTCATGTTTTATTTTCAAAACCTTCAAGAACATCAAGAACAATGAAAGTAAATGTGTTGATTTTTGTAAATTATGTGTTGTAACTTGTTAAAAATCATGATAGATGGGTTAAGTAATGATTATATATGTATTACAATGATTGGGTAAGTCTAAATTCGTGTAAAAATAACTAATTGAAAGTTATGGCTATATTCATGTATAATTTTACGTGTGATTGATTTTTGGCTTAATTTGGCCTTGTTGTGTTCGCGAACTGCAGAACTGCAGAAATTGCAAAAACTAAGTCTGGGTAACTCCGCCCCCGGCGGGTGTTACCAAACTAAATTATCCCGCCCCGACGAAAAAATAAATAAATAAATAAAATAATTAATTAAATAATAATAATTAATTAAAATATTTATCAAATAAATTAAATATTTTAATTGAGATATTGATGGAATAAAATAAATATTCGATGAAAATTATTATTAAAATATTTATAAAATAAAATAAATATTTTAATTGAGATATTGATGGTGTAACATAAATATTTGATAAAATTATTATTAAAATATTTATAAAATAAAATAAATATTATAATTGAGATATTGATAGAATAAAATAAATATTCGATGAAAATTATTATTAAAATATTTATAAAATAAAATAAATATTTTAATTGAGATATTGATGGAGTAAAATAAATATTCGAGTGTAATAATAGTAAGAGAATGAAAATATTCTAATTTAATTAAGTAATTAAATTAGAAGGGTAATGATTTGTTAAATAAAGTAGAGTTTATATTAAATAATTAAGAGAAAATGTAACTAATAAATTTCGTGAATATATATGGTATGTGTGTAGGACTTGTGGTGAACGGAAGTAGTAATCGTTTAGCCTACACACGAGGCAAGTTCCTAAACCTTAATTATTTACATAAAGCAAGTTCATTATTCTATCTTGTTTATTACTGTTCAAGTCAAGATTTCATATTAGATCTTATCATTCTTTAAAAGCATAATTCTTATTATACAATACTTATTCGATTGTATACATCTTGAATTTTATTATTCAAATTGAATATCAATTATTGTTGAACCTTGTAAGACTAGTGAACCCTTATTGATTCAACTAGTCCATAGTTGATAAGCGTTATAAATTCTAGAACTTTTATTGAGCTTACCCAATCCAAACTTCTTTTGGTGCGGACTCCGATGTCAAACTGAGATGAACAACCCTTTAATAGGGGATTATTTACGCTTTAGCGTTAAGATATTGTGCACAGTATGGTACTAAGGGCTGATCCCCCTAAGTGCGAGAAGAAGAGTCCATAGTCTTATGATTGTTAAAGGTTTCAAGAATAAACACTTGACAACCTAGGACATAGTTCAAGGTCTTGTGACCCTCAGAATTTCTTTTGATTCTTGTTATTCATTCTTGATTCAAAAGTTGAGCTTTTATATTCAAAGTTATTAATTTATTTGCATGTTATTATTATTCATTTATTATATTGTTATACTTGTGGGCAATCGTGCTCACTCTTGCGTAATAATAACATTGCAGTTAAGAACGAGAGAACAGACGAGCCTTCCACTAGTAAAGGCAAGGGCAAGATTAGCAAGTAATGAAGACTATTTGTTTATGTGGTTGTGTAATGACATTTAGAATTGATGTTACTTAAGACTTAATTGTTATGTTTTCGTACAGATATTTTAAGGTTAGATTAACCTGGGATTTATTTAGTTATGCAGTAGATGTAACCCCATAAGGGGAGAGAGTTATTATTTATTCTATCTATTGTATGGTTGTATTTTATTTATGGGTAGATAGATAGATGATGTTTGTACAGTGAACACCAAATCTTGTGGAAATGGAAGTACCGGATTTGGGGGTGTCACAGATTAAGACTCCAATATCCCCAATTATGAATTATAAATCAATTATTCAACTATTCCAATTATTATGTCTACTAAATTGTTAACAGGAATTCTCAAATCCCAAAAGCCCTCTCTCGAGTGATCAATTGCCTTCTATTTAACCCATATTAATCTTGCTATATCTCTATGCAAAACAATTAAATTAAACTCGCTACAATCCCAATTCCTTATGTGTTACATGCGGCAAATAGATATTCTCATTCTATTCAAAAACTAATTATTCACTGTGTAAATAACTAAGTCACATGTCACCATGCCCAGTTCTAACCCTACAATTCCTTTCTCAATTCCTTCTAGAGTAACACGGTAATTACTGATCAGATAATTAATCAATAAGCCCAAAGAATGATGAACAATTCACTTCAACATAAATAATTAGAATAAATCAAATAATCAATTCATAATCATAAAAAGTTCAATTGAAATCTTAATAAAAGAGTTAGTTCATAATTAATGAATTAAAATCAAGAATCCACAATTGAATAGACATTAAAAGATAAAAGTAAGAGATGAGAAGAGAATATAATCTGTTGTCAGCAAATCTGATGCTCCCCTCTTGCTCTTGCTCTTGATCTTCAATGGTCTCCAAGTTGGTTCAATCTCCAAAACTAATAAGAACTAGGGTTATGTTCTAATCTAAAGGAGTGTTTAATCTAGTCTAATCTATGTAATCTCTCTTTATTTTATGCCTTACATCATGTATTTATAGGTTACAAGTCCAATTTTGAGTTTAGGAACAAACCCAATCCAATTTGGAGTCAAAAAGGTGTCAAAATTTGCCCAAAACGCGTCCAGGTCGCACCCAACCTCTTCCCCACGCTGATAATCTGCCTTATAGCGCTCTGGCGCTGCAAATATACTTAAAATTAGGGCCCCGGCGCTGTTACAAGTTCTGACATTTTCTGCTCGAACGTCCTTTGGGAAAATGGCCATAACTTCTTCGTCCGAACACATATTTCAATGATTCAAGAAGTTCCGAAAAGAGGAGAAGTAGATCTACAACTGTCATTCTTTGAGGTTTTCGAAATAATGTCCGGCGCTATAGTCTAATTGGCTCTGAAGTGACTGATGTGTAAATGGCAAGCCGTAAACGCGAATCTAGCCACCCCAAACGTCGATCCAAGTAACTTTTGTCCCAATTCCTACAAAACAATATAAAACATGCATGAATAGACACAAACACATAAAAACATCCTAAAAGACTTGAGAACAACAATAAATTAAGCCCAAATGTATCCAATTCATGTGTATAAAACTCACTCATCAAATACCCCCAAACTTAAACCTTTGCTTGTCCTCAAGCCAAAACATAAAAATGTTATGCAATGCAATGTAATGAAACAAATCTATATGCCTACGACTCCAACAGTAATGACAGAAACAAGTCTATTCAACCGGCCTTAGAGAAATCAAGTAAACATGATAATACATCATATTAAAACAAATCATGAATTTCCCAATCAATCATCAAATCTTAGACTGTTATCACTGATATAGTGCGTGTTCGCTCCACAACAATGTTAACTGATATAAAATCAAATTTAACACATAATAGGTCTCTTTAAAGGCATCATACAGTGAAAACTCACAAACTTCACGAACAAGTTAGATCCAACTAAAGTCAAACATCCACCAAGTTCAAGATTCCAATCCGGGATACTTATACTTTACTTTTCATTACGGGGGCTTTTTGCTCTTTTCCCGTTTTATTATTATTTTTTTATTTTTTTTTAACCATGACTGTGCAATGTCTCATTCCATTAGGCTAACAGTGTCACCCCTTAGCGAGCTTTCGACCAACGATTCCCAGACCATATAAGACCTTAGGGCGCTAGGTTTTAAGATACCCCTTTGGGCGTACTTACTCAAGTAACAAAGGCCCCGAAACAAAACTAGCCACGGTAAAAAAAAAATTCTTTTTCTATTTTTTTTCTCTTTTTTTAGCGAAGTTTATATATCCCAAAATTTTCTCCCAAACTTAAGTGTTTATCAAAATTTAGCCATCTCTGCCTATTCATGTCTTTCATTCCTTCACACTAGTATTATCCTTAAGAAATCCATTATGTATCAATTTAAACTTAATCAATCAACATAGATGTTATTAACGTGCTAACCTTAATTATATCAGTTCCAAACATAAAAAGATTCAATTCATAACAAGAAATCACATCAAAGCCAGAATATTCAATACTATACTTATCTAATTAACTCCAGTCTCATCATTGGCCAAAATAGACTTTACCTATCTAACAGTTGGAATCATGCAAATATAAACTAAGCGCAACAAATATAGTAAACTAACTACTATTTTTGCAATTTTTTTAAAATTGTTTTTAAACAAAAAACTGAATGCAAAAACTAAATGTAAATAACCAGAAAACATAACGAACAACAATGTAAATAACTAACTATATGCAATACGACACTAAAATGCCCCCAAACTTAAACTAGACATTGTCCTCAATGACTGAAATAGAAAAAATTAAAGTAGTGGACTTCCCTGAAAATATAACAATCTTCCTCCTTGCCCGCTAAGTTTGGAGAATAGGCTAAACACGTGGAACAAATTGGGCACCACACTTGAATTTGATTTGAATAACCTGTAAAACCATGATAGAAGCAATTTTATTAAATCCTAAATAAATGCAAATTCAAAACTACTAATATAAAACTTAATAAAAACTAAAAATAAAAATTAACCCTAGATTGCCTCCCAATAAGTGCTTGTTTTATAGTCTCAGCCTGACTTTGTCTGGTCAATGCTATCCAATTCCTCTTCAAAAGTTGAGGAACCCTCCATCCATCAGAAATAATATAGCTTTTGGTAGGTTCACATTTACGATAGCCATTGTATTAAAGTCACCTAGCATGCTTTCTTTAGATAAGAACACATTCAAGAACGTCCAACATCTAGGTGTTTTTTCCATTGTGTCTACGAATAGATTCTGGCATTGAGGCTTGTCAGACACAAAAATCTCTTCTTCTATCATCTCCAAATCATTGAACCATGGCTTCGAAGTTGTACTCGCTTTTACGTCACAAGGAGTATTGTCGACGACATGACTACCTAGCGGACAAGGTTTTTCAAATCTAACCGGACTCTTGAACTGTGGAGGAGAAGGCACTTGAGGCATAAATAACATTGGCTCATCATCATTGGTTCTCACAATTAGTTCTTCACCAACCTTGTTGTCATTATCCCCACTTGTCTCCTCTTTTTCATCTCGTGGCTCATCCAGTTGTAGATTTGGCTCGGGCTCACCATCAGGCTCATTCTCTACGAAATGAGGTGCAACCCTGGATAACTCTGCGAACTTCACCTCGTACTGGGACACCGTCATGTTATTTTGTTCCAGTCTAATAAACTCCACCTCCTTCATATGAAGAATACTTTCAGGAAAGTACTTGTCATTAAATAGTTTCTGAAACGTTTCCCAAGACATGTTGAGTGCGGCTGGTTGGGTACGCTTCACAGATTTCCACCAGTAATCTCCCTCACCGCAGAACATAAAAGTGGCGAATGGAACCTTCTGTTCCTCTGTGAATCCCAAGACATCGAATATCTTGGTAATTTGTTTGACCCACGTTTCCGCCTTGATCGGATCCGGCTTTTCCGCAAATTATGGTGGTCCCAACTCTTTGAACTACTTGGTTGTGACAAGCTGCGCATTCCTATCATTTCCACATGTATTCTGTGCACGAGTCTCCCTCGTATGGTTTTGCATGAACTGCAAAAAGCTTCTAAACATCCCATCATTCATCATTTGTTCGGTAGTGTTGTTTAAAGGAGGAATATTGCCTTCATGTTGCACGTTCTCCTGGGTAGTGATTAAAGGTGTCTCCACAGTCTCATTAACTTCATTGTTAATATTTCCAGCTGCCATTCTCAAATACTGCCACAAAACAAGGGTTAATTGACATGTCACATATTATCCATATACTCTTACCGACCAAATAAATACCAAATAAACTTAGTCAGGTCATACTAGCGAAGAAATTCTCCGTCTCTCCCCTCCTAGTTCTTATCTCACATCTCAGCCAGGGATCATATCCTTGAGTTCTGATACCAACTGTAACGCCCACAAAATAGGTATACATCACCCATTCTGAGTCGCCAAATACATGGTACATAAACAAATAAAACTTCAGTAATACAATTGTTGTGCAAAATACGACAACACATATACTGTGAATTTGAATACAAATATTGTCTAATAGACAGTAAAAAACTCAAAAGGAGTCCTCATTACAATTATTGATACACTATTTTACAAAATAGTGAGGATTACTAAAATAACTATCTTGAATCATCACTCCATACCCCAGCTAGTTCCTACTAAATTCTCCCCTCCTTAGAAGAACAATAGAACAAAAAGAAAAGGGTGAGCTCAACTAGCCCAGTAAAGAATATTATGACTAAGATAATATATAACAAATTATCATTATTCTTCAATAGAGAAAAATCTAATAGAATATAATAGACAACAAGTTTTAGATCAACACCTACAACGAAAACATCAATCCATTAGAAGAGTCAAGTAGAGAAAGAATTCGACTATCTTCTAAGATTAAAAAGTCCATCATCAATATTTTATCCCTGTAACATCAATCAATATACATCTTGAATCAAATATTCATCTTTGCACTATAGGTCAATGATATTCATTTGTATGACCAGTTGGTCATGCTCATCTCAACACCTGTTCATCTTTACACTACGGGCCAAAGATATTCATTAGGTAATCATTCATCTTTACACTACAGGCCAAAGATATTCAGTAATTGTGACAACCCGAGAATTTTGAATATTTTTAAAAAAATTATTAATTTATTTAGGGTTCAATATTAGAACCTAGACTAAAAATAAGTGTATGGAATTGACAGTTCTGTAATGAAATTTTAAGGATTTCAAAATTTGTTTTTGGACGAGACTTGAATAATTTGGTGGACTGTAAGTGATAGTCTGGTAATATGGTATAAGATTTTGGTCGATTTAAAACTCTTGTGAAGAATTATCAAGGTTAAGTATCTATGTGTATACAAGTCGGTATATGTGATTATATATTTGAATAGTAAATTTTTTCGTGTATAATTTATGGCTAAGGATCAAATTTTGATCAGATAAGTTACATAAATTATGAAACCCTTAGATTATAATGAGAACGTTAAAGGTTAAGTTATTAAACCCTAATCAAAAATTTTATATGTGAACAGTTGTGGTTTATAGTTAAGATCTTGAGTAGATAAGTTGTAACTTTAGCAAACCCTAAAGTTATGTTAAACATATGTTTATTAAGTTAGAAAATTTTAACGAATTGTTAGAAACCCTAACGATCGGATCGAAAACCCTAATTTTAGTTTTGAAAATCCAAAACCCTAATTCGGATATTCAAAACCCTTATTTGGGAATTTAAAATTTAAGTTTATTTGGCTAAATGTAAAATGTTATGAGATAAAATGGAAATGTCCAAAATACCCTTTAAGTTATAGGGGAAAAGACAAAAATACCCTTAGTGAATGCGAAATGACCAAAATACCCTTTTACCAAAATCTTGTGAGTCATCAAGCTAGATAATAACTTGTGCCGTGAAAATCTTCGCAAATCAGATTTGGTATGGCACCTTGCAACATTACATATCATGTATACAAAATCAAAGATTAAGTAAGTAAGAAATCTTACTTTACTTCTCATTTTTGCCAAGCCATTCTCTCTTATACATTTTGAAAATCTAGAGTGAGAGAGAGAGAGAAGTTAAGATAGGTTAGCCTCTTATCAAGCCAAGAACAACAATCAAAAGTCAGAAATCAAGATCAAAGCATAGAAGGTATAAAAACCCTAAATTTGTAAATCTATGTGTTTGATGATATTATATGTTATTTGTTTGTTAAAGTTGTGTTAAGAGATGTTATTTAGTGATCCAAGATGTAACATCAAGAAGCCAGAAAATAAATTTTTTAAATTGACTTAGAACCCTAATTTTGTTGTCTGACAAGCTAATGTCAGAGCTCATAAATCTCAACCTGTTATTGATTTGTTGTATTTTAAGTTATAGACTTGTTCTTTTCCATATGGAGAGTAGACTGGAAGTGGAATCACATCCATATCATGTCTAAATCTCAAGATATAAGTAGTCAAAGGTCGTTAACCGACAATGGCTAATTGGAATCTGGGTGACCCAGATTTTCCAAAAAGTTCTGACAAGCTTTTCTAAGCTCTAGATCTTGTTGGGTTGGGTTAGTATTGGCAAGTTGTTGTTTTACTATTGTAGAATGGTATAAGTAGTACACAATCATGTTAATAGATCACTCAGATCTTGCATAGAATTAAAGTATGTGCAGTTAAACCATCGTTGACCACCAGTTTTTGACGAAATCTGGAAAACCCAGATTTCTCAAGAACACAAGTCTGACAGTAGTTTGACCAGCCTTAATATTTCTTTTGTAATGATTTTATGATGTTATGATGATATAGAATTGTAGTCGGACATGTATACTACATGTGTGAACTTGTAGATCATACAAATAGAACACATAACTCAATCTATAGTGACCCAAAGTAGGTACCTCGAATCTGGAAAACCCAAAAAGTTAAGAGCAGTGTCTGACATGAACTTCAAAGGCTTAGATCTTGCAGATTTAATATGTTTTGGCTATGAACCTTGATGGAGATTATAGTATTACATCAATACTACAATCTTATTACATTATAATCCCCAAAAACCATATGATAAAGAAATTAATGATAGTCAAACCAAGCCCCTCGGCCTCTGACAAGAATTTTTGGGTTTTCATCAAGAACACCTATAGGTCGGTTCTGTCGCTATAGGGCCCATTTAGTGACAGTTTAATTAAGAAATTAATTATTTTAATTAATAAATCAAGTTAGAATTCTTACATGAACACGTAGAGTATGTAATTTGTGAACCGTAAGCACTTAAACGAGCCAATTCAGAATTATAACGAAGAAGTTATGAGCAAGCGAATCTCACAAAATGAAAAATCTGTCAAAAATTTTGATGCACAGAGTCAAGGCACGACTCAAGGCATAAAGTCCCACGTTGTAGCGCGAGACCAGACCATAGCCGTTGTTAATTGACGCCGCAGCACGGCCGAATACACTAGGCATGGCTCCGCAGCGCCGTGACCGAATTCTAGGAACCAAAAGCCCGCACAGTAGCGCGAGCCCAAGAGGAAACTTGGCTCTGCAGCGCCAACACTAGATCATGCACTGTAGGAATGCTTACAAGTAAGGAAATAAAGATAATTGATTAATAATGAACCAATACATTATTAAACTTAATGTAGCATCATTAAGGATGTTATATACCTTAAGTATAACTAAAGGTTGAAGATAATCAATTGAGCGGGAACGGAGAATGTAAAGGTTAATTAAATAAATCGTGAATGATATTTGATGTTAATACTTCCCCAATGACTATTGAGTTTCGATTAATAATGTAAGAACATAAATAAGCCGTGAGGAAGGATGTTTAACTCGAACCGAGTTGTGTTAATGAAATAATTTCAATTAAGTATATAAGGGAAAGAAGTTGATAAGAATGATGTAAAAGAACGACGACAAGCCGGAACCAATAAATAACAAATCCAATATATGATTAGATTGAGAAGAAGGGTAAGATTCATTAGGAAACATGTATGTTCATTCATGACCTAATGTGGTATGTTATATGATTATGTGTTATAGAGACCGTAAAGACTCAAAGGAAACATAATTTTATTGTAGCAGACACTGAAGGCAAGTTTTTCTAAATGCTTTTCTAACCCTCGTGTTAGCCAAGTTTTCAAATGATTCAAGTTATGAGATGCATGTATGGTTTTAAAGAAAGGGTCGATGCCAGTTTTAACTCGGCTAGACTAATCTTGATAGAGTGATTGATTTATTTACAAGTTTTTCAATATAGAATTGCTAACACTATCTTACGCCCATTGTTTGGTACAGATTCAAGGTAAGCCTGATTATGAATAAATAAATGTATTTTCATCGAGTATTCGATGCACACGTGAGGTTGCCACAACTTAAACGTACACATGTTTAATGGATGTAGTGTTGATCAACATAGAGTACTATAGGCTGATCACCTAGAAGTGCTTGTAAGCTATGCCGGACTTACAGACTTTGTGTCAGGATGTAATTTTTAAAGAAATTGTGAAATGCTCATGGTCTTGGACCAGAATTGATGTTTTTCTGAATATTGTTATTGTAAAATGTTTTGAAGGAAAAGAAATGATATTTTTAATTATTAATAGTACTTCGTAATTATTATCTAGTTATTGAAGATATACGATTCATATGTTTCATGCATGCTTTTTAAATGAAATTGTTGTACTTGCTGAGCTTGTTATGCTCACTCTTGCTTGAACCATATGAATGCATCTTAGACTGAATGGACCGTAGTATTCGACAAGGATAAAGAGAAGGATAAAGCAAACTTGTAGATTACTTATGTAATAGTATAGGTTTGTAATAATAATATTTGATATTATGACAAGAACAAATGTAACGGTTATAAAGAACCTGGGAAATGGTAGTATTGTTTGGGAATATATATAAGACATATTCGTTCTTTTGAGGCATTTCAATTGAATATTTGTGTGAACTGTAGCACCGTGGAGCACCATATGTCGGGTTGGAAGAGACCAGAAGTTGGGGGCGTCACTGGTTGGTATCAAAGCATTAGGTTATAAAACTTAAAGGGGGAAGACCCTTAGGCTAATAACCTCGTTAAAGAAGAGAAGTCGGAAGGAAGCAAACTTGAGCTTTACTTAAGTCGAATGAGTTAATAAGGTATTGAGGAAACTCTGTACTGAAAGATTTAAAAGATGGAAAGTAACCCTAAATAAATTAAATGTGATTTTTGCTTATACTATTGTGTGTTATGCACCAATCAACATGTTTTGTGTTATTGTAGGATGTCGATCGATAGCTTAATGTATAGAGATATTCACGAGGTGAGTGAAGGAACTGTGAACAGAGTAGAGCCCGTACCCATGCCAGTGGGGGAGGTACCATTATTGATTTTAGAGGAATCAGAGATAGAGGAGTACTTTTCTGAGGAAGACTACTTCGAGGGAGATATGATTATAGTGTCATACCTTAGTATGATGAACTATGTGGAGGAAGAAAGAGAGGTAACATTGGTTACTACGGTGGTACCTACACTAGAGTCATCACCTCCAGATGCAATGAGATCATTGTATCTAGCAGAGCTTGACAAGAATGTGCAACTGAGACAGTTGTGCGTCTCAGTTGCATAGAATCACAGTGAAGAGATTAGTTTTCTCCATGAAACTAAGATGTCTGTAGAAGAAGATTTTGAGTTAGAGCATGATGAGAAGGTGCTCATGATAAATAAGGCTAGGAATTTTAAGAAGGAGGTCGATGAGCTTCGTAAAGAACTGAGGGAGAAGGATCGGAAGATAACACGGATGTCTTACATCCATGAGAGCGCTCATAAGGATTTCAAGCTGAAAGTTGCTTGTTATTCCAATGAGTCAGGACAAACCCGTCATATAATTAGTCGGGATACTGTAGTGACGATTGCGAATGAGAAACACGAGGATGATGTTATGCATTATTAGAAATCTAGATTTATAAATATGTTTGTAGTGACGTAAAATCCTCTTTTGTATAAAAGTGTAGTCTTTTTGTAAATCCCAACTGTTGGGAAGTTCAATTGCGGGATAGAAAATGTAATAGCTTTTGGCTATGAAAATAAATTTTAAATAGTTTCGAACTATAAAGAAGCCTATTAATATAATGAAGTTTTCATTTAACATGCTTGGTTGTGGTACGAGTTATTGTTTGAAAAGCGACAACTAACTAAGTAAGTAGATAATAATGAAAATTTTATTTTATCAGAAAATGCCGCCAAGGAAAAGACAACGTAATCAAGAAGCATAATCACATAATGAAAACCAAGGGTATTAAAACAACCTTATGCAAGAGTTCGTTAATTTATTAACGGCTGCATTTAACCAAATTGGGGGTAGAGTACCCACGTGACCTAGGGTAGACATAACGACTATCTTTAAAAAGCTTAAAAGCGTAGGTCCGCCGGAGTTCAAAGGAATGACGGCCCTAATAGAGGCATGGGTAAAAGAAATAGAGAAGGAGTTTGTTATTACAAACGTAGGTGAGGCGCAAAAGATTTCTTTTGCGACTTACACGATGAAAGGGGAAGCCAACTTTTGGTTAGAGTCTCACTAGGGTAGGGCTAGAACATATGCGGTAGCATGGGAACAATTCAAGAAGGTTTTTGTTTTTTGAGAAATATTTCCCTACAAGCATGCAGGGGATGATGGAGATTAAGTTCTTAGAACCTAAACTAGGGGACATGACGGTTCCCCAGCACGCGACTAAATTCAATGAATTTGCAAGGTTTATCCACATCAAGTGGACACTAAGGAGAGGAAGGCTCATAGGTTTGAGCAGGGCCTGAAACCCTGGCTCTATAGTAGGATTGCAGTGTTCAAGAGGGTTTTCTATTAGACCATTCTGGAGAAGGAGATTATAGCAGAAGGTGGTAGTGAGGCGTTGACTCAATACCACAAAGAGAGAAAGAATGAGAGCAAGGGAGAGGGAGGAACCAAGGCAGAGAATGCCAGTGGCAGTATGCCAAAAAGAAAGAATTTTAACTTCGGGAATACTGGAGTGGGTTAAGGGGATCCTTAGCATAAATGTGTAAGACATGTGGAAAGACTCATCTAGGAGTCTGTCAGAAAGGGATTATAAGTACCTTTAAACATTAAGGTAGAGGAGGAGGAAATAACGTTCGTTGATTATATTCGTGAAAATTGTTTCATGGATAATAAAGGTAAGTAAGTGTGGGTAGATAAGTACTGTTAACGTTGAGAGAATTTGAAGAAATTCTCGGTATGAATGAGTTGATTAACCATAGAACTTTAATAAATTGTTATAAGAAAAGTGTGAATCTTCAGTTTTCTCAAAAAATTAAAGGTAGTAATTTACGGTAATAAAATACCATGACGCTCTTGTTTTCTAACCATGACGCAAGTTAGGAGGATGTTAAAGAAGAGGATGAGTCGTTATGGTTGCGTATCGACTATCGCAATAGGAGTAAGTTAGCAGTTAAAAATAAATACCCATGGCCCAGGATCGATGATCTATTTGATCAGTTGAAAGGGGAAAATAATTTTTCTAAGATAGATATGCGTAGAGGGTATCGTCGATGGAAAGTAATGTAGGAGGAGGTACCTAAGATGACGTTCAGAACTCGTTATGGTTATGACAAGTTCTGGTTATGTCATTTGGGTTGACTAATGTGCGAAAGTTAGACTTTCCGTAAGGGCCACCGAGCAAGTCGGTGGTAATCAAATAGTTTATCACATAAGGTGCTACGGTTGAAGGTACCATTAGCGTCACAGAGTGTTCAAATAATATTTGGACAAAGATGTCATAATGATCATTGGTGATATTCTAGTCTACTTTAAGACGTTAGAAGATCATGTTGAACATTTGAAAATAGTGTGAGAAACACTATGGAGGGAGAAGTTGGATATGAGATTAACTACATGTGAATTGTAGCTTAAGAGATAGACAGATTTGTTATTAAGAAGTATGATGGGGGTGAGAAGTGAGAAATAGTTTTTAGGAGCTAAAAAGAAGGTTAAGTAAGGCACTTGTATTGTCTTTATCAGATGATACAAGGAATTTTGTAGTGTATCTCGATGCTTCACATGGATGACGAGATTCCGTGCTCATGTAACATGGCAAGGTCATTGCATATGCATCATGCCCGTTAAGGGATTATGAGAAGGTCTATCCTACTTATGATTTATAATTGGCAGCTATAGTTTTTGACTTAAAAATCTGAAGATAGTATTTATACGGGGAGAAGTGTGCGATATACACGGACTATAGGAGTATAAACTATCTCTCCACACAGAAGGAGTTGAATATGTGATAGAGAGGACTTTGATATCTTATATCATATAGGGAAGGTAAACGTAGAAGTCAACGAATTGTGTAGGAAGGGTAAGGAAAGCTATCAATGTTAACGACTCAGAATGAGACGGCGATGACGAAAACAGAGTTAGAAGTTAAATTATGGGGTAGAAATATTATGCACAATGTAGACTCAATCCACGAAAGGAAACGAGTTGAGTAAGTACCACTAGGTAACGAAGAATGCAAGCGAATGAAGAAGAGGACGCATGATAAATAGAAGACTAAGTACGTATAGTCTTGTTTTAAAGGAGGAATTTGAGTTTCATATAATTCCAAGTTAATAGTAGGACTAATAAAAGGAAAAAGTTTAATATTTTAGTTAACTTCCAACTCAAATTATTGATAGGAAGTAATAAATCATGTGAAATAAGATAATACCTTTGTTGAAAGTGAAATGAAAAAACCACAATGTCAAAGAAGCATTGTGGGAACTCAAGATTAAAATGAAGAAAACTTTTCCTCATTGGGGTAGGTAATGTAGCGTCCCCGAATCCGGGTCTGAAATCACCTCGGATTCAGTACACTATTTCTATAACTGTTACGGAAGATATAAACATAGATTGTTTATACAGTACACTTTACACACTATTCCCAAAAATCGAATAACCTTAACTTATACATAAATCATAAACTATCTAACACATAACAATACTAATCAAAACTACTTTTACAAATTAGCTGCACATTCTATCCCAAGCTGAACTTGGCATTATCCTTTTCCTGTATCCGAACGCATTCACCTTATCTGCATGTTTATCATGATATTGCAAGGGTGAGCATGAAAGTTGCCCAGCAAGTTTTAAAATAATTTAAAGATATATCATGATTGAAAGAGTCTGAATAATAAGTTGGCTATCCTTCACAATGTATTTGTGAATTAGCATGAACAAAAATTTGACTGAACAAGTATTAAACAGGAACAATATTATATCTGGACCAACTGGTAATGAAGGTGATCAGCCTTTCATACCTGACTTATACATGCAAGATGTAAAGAGTACAATTCAACATGGCAATCAGAGATGATTAAACATAAGTATATCCGAATGAACAACTCTTAGTAGAGTTAAGTAAAAGGAAACTTGCCTGAACCGTTGATTACCGTAACACAATATAATAAGCTTCGTCTGGGACCTAATATTAATAATATAAATCTCCAATATTAGAATAATACCATCATAGTTTAATATTGTTATATATATACATAGAATAACCTAAACACATAGCATATAATCCTATCAGTCTATTATATACATAAGACATAGCATCAAGTCAAACTATTGCAGCCCGAGTTGAAACCGACACAATTTTATCATCCTAGTGGTCTAGTCGGATAATTCACAAGTTTAAGTTCAATTAAACTCTGGCTAAACACTGAACAATTATCACAGATAATTTTCTTATCAGTCAAGATAATTTTCATAGACTTGCAATAATTTTCAGATAATTAATATCATTTATCAACATTTTTTCAATCATTAATACTGTATTTAAATGAATTAAATACCACATAATTTCTTAATCATTAATATCTATTTATCATTAAATATTAATGAAAATCATAACATAATATTATAATATAATTATAATATCACAAAGTATTTTTAATACCTTAAAATCATATTTATATAATTTTTAAACAGTTAAATCCATTATCCGATAATTGATATTAATAATAAAATATTAATATTTTCATGCCAAAATATCAAAAGTTATATTTTATAACTTAAAATATTTTTATAATACTTAAATCATTTTTATATGATTTTTAAACGATTAATTCTATTTTTCCATAATTATTTAATATATTTATTAAATAAACTAATTACCATTATTAATGAATTTCATCACAAAATATCAAAAGTCATTGAAAATAACTTAAAACATTTTCTAATATCACAATATAATTTTTCATGATTTTTCATGAATTAAAACTATTTTTAAATAATTTATTTAATATTATAATTAAATCAATAAATACCTTTTATATTTCAAAAATATTAAATATTTTTGAAATATACTCAAAATAATAAAAAACTAATTTTTGGACTTTAAAATAATTTTTCATAATTTATTATGTATTTATAATAATTAAAAATCATTTTTATCTATTTATTTATTTAATTAAATCATTTCCTAATTAAACTGTCGCTAAAAATGGCCTATCGCGACAGAACCGTCGCTATAGGTGTTCTTGGCCATTTTCCAGAAATCATGTTAGAGGCCGAGGGGCTTGGTTTGACCATCATTAAGTTCTTAATCATAAGGTTTCTAGGAGTATAATATAATAGGATTGTAGTATTGATGTAATTTTATAATATTCATCAAGTTTAATAGCCAAAACATATAAAATCGGCAAGATCTAAGCCTTTGAAGTTTATGTCAGACACTGTTTTTAACTTTTTGGGTTTTCCAGATTTGAGGTACCTACTTTGAGCTCTTCAATCTTAGCATTCTGGGCTTTTATAATGTGTTTTAATTGTTCACATATATAGTACAGATGTCAAATAGCAACTCTAAATCATCATATCATCAAATTAACATCACATGTGTAAGATCTAGCCGGTCAAACTTGCTGTCAGAAACGTGTTCTTGATGAATTATGGGTTTTCCAAAATTTGGCAAATCAGACGGTCAAGGAAATTTTGACCAGCAATAGTTTTGATTCTATAATAGATATAGGTGTTATACCGACTTTTATTTGTAGATCACATACCCAACTACAACATAACAACAACAACATAGACTAAACACCAAAACACATGAAGATCTGAAGCACAAAAAAGCTTGTCAGACGAAATCTGGGCAACTCTGGGCTGTCCAGATTCCAGATTTCATGGTTGGTCAACGGGTTTTGACTACCTATTACTTTCAATCTACACATGTTATGGACTTGAGTCAAGCTGGAAATCAAATACCACATAACATACTACAAGTATAAACTCTTAAAACACCAAAACAATTAACAGAGACGATTTATGAGGTGTGACATTTGACTGTCAGACTCTAATTTTCCAGATTTCTAGATTTGCGAAATCTTTAAATTCTTGCATCTAGATGTTATAGATCCTTGATCTAACAACCCAGATCACTTATTAACACCATAATACACAACATTAAACAACCAATTACAACAAATAACCTCAGATCATAAAATTTCTAAATTTTGTGATTTTATACCTTTCAAGCTTGATCTTTGATTTCTGTCTTTTGATTCTGTTCTTGTGAAGCTAATACCTGATCATGACTCATCTAACCACTCACTCTTACTCTACATTTTGGATTTTTGGAGAGAGAAGTGCTTTGGCTAAAATGAGAAATAAAGTAGCCATTTCTCTCTCTTTAAATCTATATAATTAATATGATACAATGTATATAGATGCTAAGTTTGGCTAATTGCTGGACAAGAAGTCACATGCTAGGCTAGAATTATTCCCCAACTCAATTATTTGCTAGATTTGCAAGATTTGCTTCCAATAATTCACATATAAGACAAAAGGGTAAAATGGTAATTTCCATACCAATAATTGATTACTACCTTTAATAATGCACAAGGGTATTTTAGACTTCTCACTTTCATTATTAAGGGAATTTTAGACATTGGCCACAACCCTTAGGGTTTAGGGTTTAACACTTTAGATTTTAGCAATTAAAATTCCATAACTGTACATTAGGGTTCCTGACAGAGCAATTAGGGTTTTAAACTGTAAAATTAGGGTTTTCTAAATTATTAGAAAATTTAATTTAATCATTAGGGTTATCCCTAATTAGGTTTGTAATTAAAAATATAAACCTTATATATTACATTTAAATTCCCAAATTAGGATTATAATGTCCGAATTAGGGTTTTAAATCCCCAAAACAGAAATTAGGGTTTCCAAAACCAATTTCTAGGGTTTTTTTATCAGACGTTAGGATTTTCTAACTGAACGCTGACGTTCCTAATATATACTTAAGGTTTGACACTGATAAAATTTATCTGATCAACCCTTGACCCTTAACCACATACTGTACACATAAACAACCATATTCACATAACATATTCATGTATAGACTTAATCCTGAATAATTCACCTAATTTCTTCACAGAATTTTGAAATCCTCAAAATTCCATCCCAAAAACGCCAAACGCATACACTACTTTTCTGTCTAGGTCTATTACTTGACCTTAAATAAATCAAATTCAAATTTTTAAAATTTTCTAAATTTTCGGGTTGTCACAGGTAATAGTAGCGAGATTTTGGGGACAGAATCCTTATAAATAGGGAAGAATGTAACGTCCGAGAAAATCAGATTTTTAGGAGAATTAAAATGTTATTTAATTATGTGGATTAAATGAATTTAATTAATTATTTATATGAGCAAGCTAATTGAAGGTCGTTCTATGACTTAGACATATCGGAACATCATAGTATTTTGGCTACGTGATAGAATTAAAGTGTTTGAATTTCCAAGCCGAAAATAAAAGCTTTCCGAGAAATTTTCTAAAAAACACTATTCACGCATATCTGCTCATGAATTATTTTTGAACTTCCGAGAAATACGTAACGATAGAATATCAAGGTGAGATGGAATATCCAATAATATTTCAGTTATGGAAAATGTAATATTTTGCCTGTGGACTTAATTTGAGAACATTAGGAAAATCAAGCGTTAAGAAGTTAGGGTAATGATTGTATGATACGTAGTTATCCTACGAGGTAGAGAATACGAGTATGATACGAGGTATTATACGAGTATGTATGAATGATATTATATCGTATATGATGAATAAGTATACGAGTTAGAATACGAGAATTTTACGTAGAGTATATGTTATAAGGCTTTAAGCCAATCGTGAATAGACTTGTGGTTTATGTGAGATGTACAAGTCCAATATGATTTAAAATGAAAGTTCAATAGAATTAATATGCATGCCCAATTATTGGTAATGTGAAGCCCAAAATAATTTAATGCAAGCCCAAATGATTAAGCTAAGTTAATTAAGCTAAAGCCCAAAGTAAGAACCAATGGGTTATGGGTAGGTTTAAACCCATGGGCAAACCATGGATGATCCAAAGTAGGGAGCAAGCAAACTTAAAAGCTAAGTAAGTGTGGTGAGCAAACAAATTGCTTAAGTGATGAGAGAGTAGACTTAATGGGCAAGTATGTGTGATAAACAAGATAACTTAATGACTAAGTGTTGTGATGGCCAAGTTTATGTGGGGAGCAAGTTTACTTGATGGTTAAGCTTGGAATAGTAAGGTGGATGGATTAATGACCAAACTACCCTAACCTAGCAAGTCCTATAAATATCAAGCTTCCATTTCATTTGTTACTGTTCATTCATCCAACACTTTATACATTATAAGTTGAGAGCTTATTCGCTTGAGAGAAAAAGCTAGAAAAGCTAGAAAGTTAGGCTTTGTTAATTCAAGAAGCAAGAAGGAAGAACAAGGATTAAACAAGTGATCTCCAAGGGTAAGAACTTAAACCATGTTTCTGTTTCTCTTCCATTATTAGAGAAGTGAGTAGTGGTAGGATTTGTATGTTAAGAAATGAAGAGAATGAATAAATCAATGGACTTAAGTCGTATAAGTTAGGAATAAGTAATTCAAACCTTAAAAAGATATGAAATCATGAGAAGCCTATATGAACTTATCATATTTTAATAATAATGACTTAAGTATGATAATAAGGAGCAAGGATGGTGGTTAAAAGATTAAATGCCATGATAAATCATGAAAAATAGAATTATAAGTAGTTATGAGCTTATGAGTTTTGAACTTATTAAGAACAAGTAATAACTTATCATGTTTATAAGTTAATGAAGTATGTATATTAAGAAGTTGGTATGATGCAATGAATCTATTTGAAACAAAGAACAAATCTTATGTAAAAAAGTTTTGTCGGAATTCACACGATTGGACGATAATCATCGAATTCGTGAAATTCTCGGAATGGAATTCAAATTTTGATACTGAGCTTAGAAACATTGGTTTTAATGGAGACAAGTCTTATTTGGCATTATAAAGTTGCGGACTCAAAAATGACTGGATTCCGACTTAGAACGAAGAAACGCGCTTTGAACGTTCACAAACGTTTATCGTTTTCGTTAAAAATGAACTAATAGGTGAATTTTTAGCAAATGAAGTCAAATAGATAAAATTATTGTATGAACACGTAAAGTATGTAATTTTTGAACCGTAGGCTCTTAAACGAGCCAATTTGGACTTATAACGAAGAAGTTATGAGCCCGGGAATCTCACAAAATGAAAAATCTGTCAAAATTGTCTGATGCACAGAGTTCGCGCCGCAGCGCGACTCAAGGCAGAAAGTCCCGCGCTGTAGCACGAGACCAGACCATAGACCCTGTTAATTGGCACCGCAACGCGACCGAATACACTAGGCATGGAGCCACAGCGCCGTGACCGAATTCTAGGAACCAAAAGCCCGCGTAGCAGCGCGAGCCCAAAAGGAAAAGCTGGCGCTGCAGCGCCAACACTAGATCATGCACTGTAGGAATGCTTACAATTAAGGAAATAAAGATAATTGATTAGTAATGAACCAATACATTATTAAACTTAATGTAGCATCATTAAGGATGTTATAAACCTTAAGTATAACTAAAGGTTGAAGATAATCAATTGAGCGGGAACGAAGAACGTAAAGGTTAATTAAATAAATCGTGAATGATATTTGATGTTAATACTTCACCAATGACGATCGAGTTTCGATTAATAACGCAAGACCATAAATAAGTCGTGAGGAAGGATGCTTAACTCTAACCGAGTTGTGTTAATGAAATAATTTCAATTAAGTATATAAGAGAAAGATGTTGGTAAGAACGATGTAAAAGAACGACGGCAAGCCGGAACCAATAAATAACAAATCTAATATATGATTAGATTGAGAAGAAGGGTAAGATTCATTAGGAAACATGTATATTCATTCATAACCTAATGTGGTATGTTATGTGATTATGTGTTGTAGAGACCGTAAAGACTCAAAGGAAATGTAATTTTACTATAGCAGACATTGAAGGCATGTTTTTCTAAACGCTTGTCTACCCTTCGTGTTAGCCAAGTTTTCAAATGATTCAAGTTATGAGATGCATGTATGGTTTTAAAGAAAGAGTCGATGCCAGTTTTAACTCGGCTAGACTAATCTTGATAGAGTGATTGATTTATTTACAAGTCTTTCAATATATAATTACTAATGCTATCCTACGCCAATTATTTGGTACGGATTCAAGGTAATCCTGAATATGAATAAACAAATGTATTTTCATCGAGTATTCAATAGGCACGTGAGGTTGCCACAACTTAAACGTACACATGTTTAATGGATGTAGTGTTGATCAACATAGAGTACTTTAGGCTGATCACCTAGAAGTGCTCGTAAGCTATGTCGGACTTACGGACTTCGTGCCGGGATGTCCTTTTTAAAGAAATTGTGAAACGCTCATGGTCTTGGACCAGAATTGATGTTTTACTGAATATTGTCATTGTAAAACGTTTTGAAGGAGAAGAAATGTTATTTTTAATTATTAATAGTACTTCGTAACTATTATCCAGTTATTAAAGATATATGATTCCTATCTTTCAAGCATGCTTTTTAAATGAAATTGTTTTACTTGCCGAGATTGTTATGCTCACTCTTGCTTAAACCATATGAATACAGCTTAGACTGAATGGACCGAAGGATTCGACAAGGATAAAGAGAAGGCTAAAGCAAACTTGCAGATTACTTATGTAATAGTATAAGTTTGTAATGATAATATTTGATATTATGACAAGAACAAATGTAACGGTTATAAAGAACTTGGGATATGGTAGTATTGTTTGGAAATATATATAAGACATATTCGTTCTTTTGAGGCATTTCAATTGAATGTTTGTGTGAACTGTAACACCGTGGAGTACCATATGTCGGGTTGGAAGAGACCCAGATTTGGGGGCGTCACATTAGACTTTATGTGTACGTTGAACTTACCGATATGAGTTTATATGTATAATAAGCATCCTATACATATAATATACTATAAATAGGATTCGAAAGTGTTGATTTATTAACGTGGATAAACTACGCTTAAGGCAAGTATCTGAATTATCATTTACATTGTGGGAGTATTCTAACTCTTGCATTACTTTATTCAACGGATATCATAAGCTTATCTCATTGAATGCAAGTTATCCTACTTATTCGTTTAATTGAGCTAGTATATTTAAAACTCTTGTGAAAACTATTATACATGTTGAACTTTGTATTGTTCTTGAATATTATGAAAGGGTCCATGTCATTGATATGCTAGACTATATGCATGTTTATAAAACTGTCCAAACGAATTGATTGCTGCGAAAATCTTGAAAACTTAGTTGAACAACCCTTATGGTAAGGGGAGTGTATGTTGTTGTAAACCCCAACGCATGAATGGTTTATTATTGTGGTGTTATGCATGCCATGAAGTATTATAGATTGATCATCTAGAGTACTTTATTTTTGGGTTATCAGTTTAATAATGGTAATTCTAGTAAATGTTCAATAGTCCTTAGTGACTGCTCAGTATAAATTGTGTATCCAGTTGGATACATTTATAGTCTTTAAACTCATATATATATATATATATATATATATATATATATATATATATATATATATATATATATATATCTGTAGATTCATATCGAAGTATCGTTCTTATTCCAAGAATTGTTTGTATTCATCGTTCATGATATTAATCTGAAACTTTGAACTATCTTGGATATGATACTTCGATATTTCACACTCGTGATATAAAACTGTTTACCCTTGTTGAATATTACTTGTTGGGCAATTTGTGCTCATTCTTGCTTATTTAAAACCTTTTAGTTAAGGCGGAACAGGGAGTTGTCTTTGGGAAAGACATGGGCAAGGGTAAGGCTACCGACTAACTTATCCCTTTATGTTTGTAAAGCCCCCAAATCCAGGTACTTGAAACCAGAACTCAGTTTTTCACGATACCATTTCTATAAACGGAATAATACTAATAATAATAACAATAATATAAAGATCAACTTAATTTACATATCATCAGAGTCTAATCCCTAGGTACGAGACCTTTAAACATTCATTACATATTATGATAAATAATATATATCATACTTGTCTTAATAAAGTTAACTATTACATAAAATAGCATTGTATTCATTCAGCAACCTTTCTCTTTCCCTTGTTCTTAGCAGAGCCTTCTAGTTGTTCACACTTAGCTGAAAACATTTAAATTAAGCAAGGATGAGCATTTGAGTGCCCATCAAGTAATAGCAATTAAATATATAAGCTGAAAGAATTTAAATGTTTTCTTTATACTACCCTTCTACAACAAATCAACAGTTGTGAAGTAATCTGAACCGATAATAATAACATAACAACTCTCTTTCAAATTTTTGAAACTACATATTGACTATAAATAGGGTTTAGTTGACATGCTATGAACATTGTTTTCAATTTTCGAATAGGTTTAAACAGAACTTCATCTACAAACCGTCATAACTTACGGACACGGGGGTGATCAGCCCGTTATGCCCTGTATTGATCAACACTACATACAAGAACGAGGGTATCATTCACTCTGTCCACCTTGGGTGCATAAAAAGTTTTCCCTTGTAAGGGATGTTCATACTTGTCTGGGTTCCAAACCAAAGCAATTCAGTTGGATAATAGTAAGGTTTAATCTTGTTCAATAATAATCTATAATTCAACATATATATACTGGTAATTAACAAAGGTGTATCAACATGTGATTAAATATAATGATTATCCAAGTGGGGACACTTGTATAACCATTTATAGAAATAAACGAACAGAATATATATCTGAATTACCATATACTAACATGTTGATAATCAATGAGCGTATATAATATAGGGTTAATAATTTGTACAGTAATAATATACTTCAGAAACATTCTTACTCATGTCCATTGCATAAAGAAAATGCAAGGGTATGATACTTGCCTGATGCGCTGCTTACAATTCGTAACTTAGTTTTATCTTTTATATCACGACCTATCATTAATCAAATCATTCGTTAGATTAGAACAATATAGTATAACATGTGACGCCCCCAGAATAGGCCCATTCCATCCAACCCATTCTGAGTCGCCAAATACATGGTACAGAAATAACTACAACTTTTATTATTACAACTTATAAACTATTAGTTTAAATATAGATATTGTCGTCTAGACAATATCCACACGCAAATATATCCCCATAATAATTATTGATACATTATTTTACAAAAATGGTGAGGACTACTAAACAACTCTCTCTAGAACCTTCATTCCATACTCCGACTAGTACTCGCTACATTCTCGCCTCCTGAGAAGAAAAATGGAACAAAAAGGAAAATGGTGAGCTCAACTAGCCCAATAAAGAATATTATGACTAAGATAATATACAACAAATTATCGTTAGTCTTCAACAGGGAAAAATCTAATAGAATACAATAGACAACCAGTTTTAAATCAACAACAGCAGCGAAAACAACAATTCATTAGAAGAGTTAAGTAGAGAATACAAACTAGTATCTTCTATATATGAATTTAAAAGTTCATCGTCGATATTTTATCTCTGTAACATCAATCAATATATATCTGGAATCAAATATTAATTTTTGCACTACAGGCCAAAGATATTCATTAGTTGGTCATGTTCATCTAAACACCTGTTCATCTTTGCACTACAGGCCAATGATATTAATCAGTCGGTCATGTTCATCTCAACACATGTTCATCTTTGCACTACGGGCCAAAGATATTCATCATAAAATCATTCATCTTTGCACTACGGGCCAAAGATATTCATCATAAAATCATTCATCTTTGCACTACGGGCCAAAGATATTCAGTTATATCATCATTTAGGACTGAGGATGATGAAAAATATTTTAAAGAAAACTAATCCAGTGAAACAAAAGAATAAATATTAAGGATTCGTACTTTAAACACAATTCCCATTCAAAAATACTTCATAAATAACCATAGTGAGGTAAAATTCAAGAATGTTCAAAATATGGATACAATCAAAGCTAGTATCTATAATAGATATTTTGGACAAAAAGAAGAAATTTTATCTTTCGGTGAATAGTGTCGTATTCGTTAATAGTGTCGTATTCGTGAATAGTGTCGTATACGTGAATAGTGTCGTATACATGAATAGTAACTCCGACACCAAAAGATAGAAATTTCACAAAAAACATCATCATGCTTCGTGAATAGTACTCGTGAATAGTAACTCGTGAATAGTAACTCATGAATAGTAACTCATGAATAGTAACTCGTGAATAGTAACCCCGATATTAAAAACTTCCAAATTTGATAAAAATTTCTAACCAATATTTCAGCATAATGATATTGAAGAAATAATATCATTTGAGAAGAAAATAACATCCCTTACCTCGAAAGACAGTACTTCTAGTTGAAACACCGGATATAGGCTATGACTTGAACTTGCACCATATAGCAATACTTAAAGTATACTCAAAATACTCACAAGAATACGCTCGATAATATAGAGAGAGAAAACTTCAGTTTTTGGTGTGATTTTCAATTCTAACCTAAGCACCCTATTTATAAGAAAAATGCTTAGAACACCAAAGTAGAAAATTTAATAAATTAATATTAATTATTTTCCACATCTTCCTACGCATCCATGAATCTGAACTCAGCCATCCTAAAACATGTTAAATGAGTCCCAAGCATGTAAAAAATGTTTTTCTTAAAAAACATAATTAAAACTTCCAAAAATCAATTATTTCGGAGCTTCAGATCTTCAATAATTCACAATAAATAGCCCTTTTGTCAGAAAATTTGAATCGTGCGAGTTTTTATAGAAAATTTAAAGAAGAAAGTTTTTCCAAATTCCAAACAGAAATTGACAGAAATCCAGAAACGGACGATTTTACAAGCTATAATCAAATTTCAGTCAAGAAATGAGGTCTACCGACACATAAAACATGCTTTAAATATTTTTGGTAACAAAAATACTCCTCCTCCACATATACTCATATATCCCACATTCATCGTAAAAATATCATCATTATTATATTATTAAAATATAATAATATATTTAAATGAATTATTTTATCAGAAAAAGATAACATTTTCAATTTTCAACAATTGTCACATTAAAAAAAAAATTCCATCTATATCCACATAAAATCAATATTTTCCTCATCATATGAATCAATAATTAATTATTCACAAATAATATTACACAATCACAATATTGACAACCATGTAGTTCCCAAAAAAGAGGGGGTTTTCCAATAAGAATTTCTCCTTACTGGCGCGCAATTAGGTGACCAAACCTTTCCTTAGATAGAACTTTCTAGACATTGCCAATAATGTTATCTAATAATATTATTCAGATAATATGAATTATTGATTCGATAATAAAAAATACTGTATAATGACAATTATTGAAACAACAACAATATAAAATATCAACGCAGCAATTATTAAATCAATAAAATAAAATATTGAACAGTAATTACTGTAACCATTATTGAGTAGTGCCTTCTTACGTAAGAATCAATAATTGGTGCAATATCGTGTGCTACTGTATTTTAACCACCGAGTATTTTAACAGTATTAACGGTAACAACTACGCCGTTATTTTTAAACAACTTATATTTGTCGTTTTCTTCATCCAATCGCTTTCCGTTATGGGGGCCACACATGGCTGCTCCGTCGTACGAATATTCCCCGACAGTACGAATATTCCACGACCAAACGAATATTCCCCGACAACAATGAATATTTTATAACCACTTGCTTATTTTGAAATATTTGCGTATTTTACCCATAACTATCCACATTAATCAAATCAACCCTTACTATTTCAAAATAATAAATAGAGAAAATTAAATTTCATTAATAATAAGTTGGGGTCTTACAACCTCCCCTCCTTATGAAATTTCGTCCTCGAAGTTGACGTACGTACCTGGTGTTTCGAAAAGATGAGGATACCTCGCTTTCATTTTCGTTTCCAACTCCCAGGTCATTTTCTCAATAGCATGGTTTCTCCACAAAACTTTAACTTGTGGTATAACCTCGGTACATAGGACATGTTCTTTCCTATCCAAGATCTTGATAGGTACCTACTCGTATGTTAAGTCTTCGACTATCTCATCTGATTCTAACTTAATGACGTGGTTCGGGTCGTCCACATATTTACATAACATTGATACGTAAAAAAACTTTATGAACACGCGTCAAACTTGGCGGTAAAAAGAGTTTACAAGCCACAGTTCCTATTCGATCTAGGATTTCAAATGGACTAATAAATCGAAGGTTTGAGCTTTCCTCACCTCGCCATTCTCGATTTTGGAATAACAACTTCTTGTACCTCCTTCTTCATATTCATCAGCTCTGGTGTGTAGCTTGAACGTTTTTAACTTTATCGATTAACGTCGGTTCTACTTGTATATCATCACGTGAGTCCCTATAGTTTTAATCTCCATCTCTATTATTTATAAATTATACGAAATGAGTCTTTGACAATATCGTAATCGTACTTGTATACGATCTTCTACTCAGCACGTCAGCTACCACGTTCGCTTTTCCAAGATGGTATGGTCAGAACATGTGCCGAAATGAGTCCCCCTTGAGTTCTTCGAAGCTCTTCCCACATTCCTTGCTCCATTCGAATTTTGTATCTCTAAGAGTCAACTGAGTTAATGGAATAACGATTTGAGAAAATCTTTCCACAAAATCTTCGATAAATAACCAACTAAGCATAGAAAGCTACGTATTTTGAATACTGATATAGGTTGCTCTCAACTGTGACTCACATCCCAATCTTGGATAGCAAGTCACAATGACACCTATCAGTTTACTACCGCACGAATATAGCGTCCCCTACGGAGAGTCTGACTTCGATGCATTTCACAAAGGAAGTCACCAGATAAAGGCTCAGGTACCAAATTCTACAGTTGAATTTTTAACTCCTGAAGTTCAATAGGAGCCATTCGATATGAGATTTTAGAAATAAGTTTTGTACCGGGTTCAAAGTCGATACAAAATTTAATATCAGGTTTTGGGAATAAGCCAAGAAATTCTTCAAGAAATACGTCAGGAAAAATCAATAACAACCGGAATATTATTCAAATCTGATGTGTCTTTATTCAAATCCATAACATGGACTAAGAAAACTTGACATCCGTAATAAACGAATGACCTCATGGCTTGATATGAAAATGTTTGACTACAATGGTTTGATTGCTTGAATTCGAATAACAGGTTGCTTAGGAATATGAAAACTAACAACCTTACGAAAGTAATCAATTTCGGCATGATGAGTAGTTAACCTTAAAATCACATCAAAAGCAAATATCTCTATAGAAATAAGGTTAACAGGTAATGTGATAATGCCAACCTGAATCAATCAAGATTTCTAAACAACGGATGTAATGAAAGTTTCTCCTAACGGAGTCTCCATAAATAGGTCAAAGTCTAATTTCTCCGTATTCAAGTTCAAACGTTGAGTGCGAGCAAAAGAGATAAAAGAATGAGTAGAACCGCTATCTAATAAGGTCTAAACTTCGCAAAATTTTATAATTAACTAATCCGTGCTAACTTCGTTCGGGTTCCTCTCATATTGATCGGTCACGACAAGCGCTCTTCCATGAACCGTTGACTTTGACTTTTCCGGGAAATCCTTTTGAGTCACCATTCCCGCTAGACTGGGTTTCGATATCGTACAATCTCGAGCGATATGCCCTTCTTTTCTACAATTATAGCATACCTTAAACTGTTGTGGGTAGTTTGGGTTGATATGTCCCTCTTTCCCGCATTTGTAACATACGACTAGTGGTCTTTCTCATCCCTTGGAACTAGTTGCTACTGGCGCTGACGTCTTCACATGGTCGTTGTTGAATCTCCTCTTTTTAAAATCTCCTCCCGACTCGCTACTTCTATTTTCATGGCCACGATTACCACCAGAGTGGTTACCGTCTTTGTCTGTATTCTCCTTTCTCTGCTGGTTATCGTTATTCTGATGACTGCTATCTTCGGTATGATCCTGGTTATGGTCCCTCGATTGAACGTACTCGTTATCTCGCTCTAACAACTAAGCCCTGTTGACAACATCTGAATAGAGAGAAAATTTATGAGAAATGAGATATTGTCGTATGCCGGGTTTCAAACCTCTCAGAAACATCCGCGTCATACATTCCTCAATCTCCACCAAATGAGGTGCAAACCTGGATAACTCTGCAAACTTTGCCTCGTACTGAGACACCGTCATGTTATTTTGTTCTAATCTGATGAACTCCACTTCCTTCATATGTGACAACCCGATATTTTCTATATAACTAAATCATAAATTTTGCGTATACTTTTTTTTATTTATTAAAATAAATATGAATGATATGTGTCGAGGTAATGTGTAATTATAATTATATGTGTGATAAATAAAATTTATTTATTACATTAAGCATTGCAAATATATTTATTTTAGAATTATTGATTATTATCAATTATATTTTTATACTAATTAATTTTAAAGTAAAAATGTTTTTAATGTTTATTTTCTATGAAAATATGATAATTATATTAATTGAATAATATATGATATGATTATAGAATTTTTTTATAATATTTATTTTATTATATGAAATTATTTTAGAATAGTTAAGTAAATTATTTTTACTTAATTAATAAGGTTATATATGAAAGATAAATCAGATATGGAATCCAAACCCTAATTCTGGGTTTTGATCAAGGAATGAAAATATTA
This sequence comes from Panax japonicus, assembly GCA_020205505.1. Taxonomy (NCBI): domain Eukaryota; kingdom Viridiplantae; phylum Streptophyta; class Magnoliopsida; order Apiales; family Araliaceae; genus Panax; species Panax japonicus. The sequence continues at coordinate 17,383,483 of CM035101.1, read as the reverse complement.
ATATTATATTATTAATTATCAGTGTTATATATATATGTGTGGTTATGTGTGTAATGTTAATGTGTAGAACAGTTTTAATATATTACTATCAAACCCTAATTATGGGTCTGAATTAAGGAATGATAATAATATTATAATATTATAATATTTTGATTTTTCAGTGTTATAAATATGTACTGTATATTTGTGGACTGACAATGGTTGGTCAATTATGGTGTAATGTGCCAAAACCCTAGTTTAAGCTGTTAAACCCTAAGTTAAAGCCGAACGCCGACTTAAGACTGTTATGTAATCATGTTAATGTGATTTATGATTGGTGTTTATGTATTAACCCTAATTAGGATGAATCGTAATTATTCAAAACCCTTATTATTATTATTAATATTATTCTATATTATAATCCTTAATTATAATTTTGGAACCCTAATTGAATTGAAACTCTAAAGCGAAAGTCATTCACGACTTTGAGAATTTGTAATCACAATAATGTGATTAACGATTGGTGATATAAAATTAAAACCCTAATTTCTTAAATTAGAAACCCTAAATAATAATTAGCTAATTGCTAAATGAAAAATCCTAATTTAAAACTCAGTTGAGTTCGACACTGTTCTATAACTGTGTTATATGGTGCATGCATGTTATGTATTATATAATTTTATATTGATTAGGTAAAACCTAATTAATAATTTAGAAATACTAATTTCTAAGAAACTCTAATATTTATTTTATAAACCCTAAATTATTTAAATTGTAAACCCTAATTATTAATTTGGAAAGCTTAATACTAATTAGGGTATCTTAAACCTAATTAGTAAGGCGTTAATTAATTAAAAACTTAATTAACTAAGAAACACTAATTTTGTATTTTAGAAACTAAAATTTTATTATTTTATTTATTTATTATATTTTTGTGCAAATCCTAATTTTGGAAATTCTTGAAATTATTGTTAAACCCTAAAATGGTCCAAACCATAAACCCTAACCCAAACCCTAAACCCTAAGGGTTTGCCAAATGACTAAAATGCCATTAAAATGAAAAACCAAATGACAAAAATGCCCCTCTTACATAATTGAGACTAAAATATAGGGTTTGACAATAGGCTAAGTTGTTGAACAACTTTAACCACTCCCTTGATACATAATTGACAGCATATCAGCTCTAGATCAACCAAATGCATGAATCTTGTGTCTATATAAGAGATTAGAGAGAGAAAATTGCATTTTTGTTCACTAAAATTTCACAACACTCAACCAACTCTCATTTTCTCTCAAACCTCCGAAATTTCCAAGCATTTCAGTTCCTTTATCTAGCCCCACGTTCATCATTAACAAAAACAGAAGCTAGAATCAAGATCAAAACCTAAAGAGGTATAAAACCCTAGTTTAATTTCTGTCCATAATCTGTCGTTAGATGTTGTGTTTAAGTGTTTAAACATGTTGATTATGATGTCTAATAATGATCTGGGTTGCTAGATGTTAGATCCATAACATCTAGAGGCTCGGATTTGATGTTCTTAAAAATCTGGAAAACTTTCATTTTGTGTTCTGACATCAAATGTCAGGGGCTGTAGATCGTTGTGTGTCTATTATTTTTGTTGTTTAAGTGTTTATATTTGTAGCCTTGTATGAGATCTTGGATCTGGAACTCGAATATGGGTCAGATCTGGTGTATATTGGAAGTTATGGATGGTCAAAGGTCGTTGACCGACCATGACCTAACGAAATCTGGGTAACCCAGAAGTTACCCAGAACTCTCTGACATGATGTTCATGCTTTTAGATCTTTTACATGTTTGTAGTTTTGTTCTATTTGTTTCTTCTAGATTGTAACTTGGTACTTTTACTATAATTTACAGCCTTTATAGCATGTAAATGTTCAACAAGGTTTAAGTAGTGGCTGGTCAAACCTATACAAAAGATCACGAAAAATGGTTTTCTGGAATTTCCAGAAAATGAAGAACAACGTTTCTGACATGGTTTGACCAGAGTGGATCTCATGATTGAAATGTTGTTAGAATGATTTTATGTAATGGATCTGTAGTATTACATGTTGGTTAAAAACTAATGTTTTTAAACCACAAAAAACATCAAACAAATCACCTGTTATAGAAGGCCAAAAATGGACAGACAACCTGTTCTTCATTTCTGGGTAACCCAGAAATGAAGAACACGTCTGACAGCTTGTTTGAGAGATCAGATCTCTTTGTTTTATACATGTTATAATCATGTTTGTTGCTGGGTCATGTAGTCCTGCATAAAAGCTACATGATCGGACCAAAACCGAGGCTAGAAACATCATGATCAACTCAGAAATCGTGGTCAAAGTAGGGTACTTAAACGCTGGCAATGAATGTTCTTGAAGGCTCAAGAACACCTATAGCGACGGTTCTGTCGCTATAGGGGCCTTCAGCGACGGTTTCTATTATTTATTTCTGAAAATTATTTAATAAATAGAAAAAAATAGTTTTTAATTATTAAAAATTATTTTAAATTCCGAAAATTAGTTTTTATTTATTTTAAATATATTTCATATATATTTAATATTTTTGGAATATTAAAAGTATTTAATTTATTTAATTATAATATTAAATAAAATATTTAAAAATGATTTTAATATTTGAAAAATCATTTAAAATTATATTATGGTATAAGAAAATAACTGAAGTTATTTTTGATAATTTTTAATATTATGTGATAATTTTCATTAATAAATTAATATTAATGATAATTAAGTTATTTATTAAAATAAATTTAAAAAATGAATTAAAAATGATTTTATTATATTAAAAATCATTTTAAATAAGAATAAGGTATTTAAAAATATTTTAAGTTATAAAATATAACTTTTAATATTTAAAGGTAAATTTCATTAATTAATTATTATTAATGATATTAAAGTTATTTAATAATTATATTAAATAATTTAGTTTAAAAATAATTTTAATATTATAATAATCATTTTAAATAAAAATAAAGTGTTTAAAGATATTTTAAGTTATAAAATTTAACTTTTAATATTTAAAGAATAATTTTATTAATAATTTAATATTAATGATATTTATTTAATGATCAATGATATTAAATTTATTTAATAATTATATTAAATAAATAGTTTTAAAATGGTTTTATTTATTTAAAAATCATTTAAAAAGGATATAAATGAATTAAAAATATTTTAAGTTATAATTAATGACTTTTAATATTTGGTTAAATAGTTCATTAATATTTAAATATTAATGGTAATTATTTAATAATGATTTTAAATGTTTTAAAAATCATTTAACGGTTATATAAGTACTTTACAAATATTTTAAGTTATTATAAATAACTTTAATATTTTGGCAATGGTTTCATTAATAATTTAATAGTAATTAAATATTTATGATAATAGAATTGTGTACTATTTAAATCATTTAATAATGATTCTGATATTTCAAAAATTATGATAAATGGTAATAATAATTATTTTATAATTATTATAAGGTCATGAAAAATTATATGACTGTTATTTAATTAGTCTAAATGGATAGTGAACAACTGCTTAGAGTCTTAGACTCGATAATTACCCGATAAAAATGTCGGTAGACCGACATGGTTCAGAAATTGATCTGAACTTAGAAATTTAGTTAGTTAATTATTTTATTTGTGATTCAATGGTGGATAAAGTTGTGTGACAATGTGATTAGGAATGAGTTGATATTTATTTGTGATAACATGATTGTTGAACATGTATGACAATGTGATTAGGTTATGTGCTGACTGCAATAAGCAGTATTATGTGTTATGATATGTGATTCTAATCGATAGAATGATCTTATTAATGATAGGTTTCGGTATAACAGATAGATCTAAGTTGCGTAATTGTAAGCAGCGCATCAGGCAAGTATCCTACCTTTGTATTTTATTTATGCATTGGACAAGTGTAAGAATGTTTCAAAGATATATTATTACTGTACAGATTGTTAAAACTATATTATATACACCCTTTGATTATCAACATGTTAGTATATGATAATCCAGTTATATATTCTGTTCGTTAATTTCTATAAATGATTATACAAGTGTCCCCACTTGGATAATCATTGTAATTAATCACATGTTGATACACCTTTGATATACATATATGTTGAATTATATAAGACCTTTGTAATGAAAACTCGACAGGTATGAACATCCCGATAATGGGAAAATTTTTATGCGCCTAAGGCAGATCAAGTAAATGGTAACACCATTTTTTTAATGTAGTATTGATCAATACAGGGCCCATGGACTGTACACCCTCAGGCCCGTAAGCAATGGCCGGTTTACAGATGAATTTCTGTTTAAACCCTTTCAAAAATGAAAACAATGTTCATAATGTGTCACAGAAACCCCATGTATAGACAATACATAATTTCAAAAATTTGAACGAGGGTTGTTATGTTATTATTATTGGTACAGATTACTTCACAACTATTGACTGGTTGTAGAAGAATATTATAAAGAAAACATTTAAATTCTTTCAGCTTATATATATATATATATATATATATATAATACTTGCTGGGCACTCAAATGCTCACCCTTGCTTTATTTAAATGTTTTCAGCTAAGTGTGAAGGACTGGAAAGCTCATGCCAAAACAAGTGAAAAGGAAAGCAAATAGGATTTGTGTATTTGTATCTTTTGTAATAGTTAGACTGTACTAAGTTAATGATATGTATTATATATCATGTAAGGAATGTAGTAAAGGTTGTGTACTTGGGATTAGACTCTGATAAATGTAAGTTAAGTTCAAAATTTATATTATTGTTATTATTATTAGTAATATTTCCGCTCATAGAAATGGTATCGTGAAGTACCGAATTCGGGTTTCAAGTATACGGGTTCGGGGACTTTACATCATATGACGAACACTTTCAAGAAAGTATTTGTTATTAAATAGTTTCTGAAACATCTCCCAAGACATGCTGAGTGCGGCTGGATGGGTACGCTTCACAGACTCCCACCAGTAGTCTGCCTCGCCATGGAACATAAAGGTGGCGAATGGAACCTTCTGTTCCTCTGTGCATCCCAAGACATCGAATATCTTGGTAATTTGTTTGACCCACGTCTCCGCCTTAATCGGATCCGGCTTTCCCCAGAATTCTGGTGGTCCCAACTCTTTGAACTGCTTGGCTGTGACCACCCGTGAATTGCTATAATTTCCTCCTGTATTTTGAACACGAGTCTCCCTCGTCTGATTTTTCATGAACTGTAAAAAGCTTCTAAACATCCCCTCGTTCATCATCTGCTCATTGGTGTTGTTCACAGGAGGTACATTGCCAGCCTGTTGCACGTTCTCCTGTTGGTGAGTATAGGCGTCTCCACGGTCTCATTTCCACTGTTAATATTCTCAGTCGACATTCTCAAATACTGTCATAAAACAAGGGTTAATTAAGGAAATCAATATATCACATAATATCCCTATATACTAACCAACTAACAAATAAGCTTAGGTAAGAAACACTAGCGAAGGATTTACTCGTCTCTCCCCTCCTAGTTCTATTCCCCGATCTCCGACAGAGATCATATCCCTAAGCTCTGATACCAACTGTGACGCCCCCAGAAAAGGCCCATTCCATCCAACCCATTCTGAGTCGCCAAATACATGGTACAGAAATAACTACAACTTTTATTATTACAACTTATAAACTGTGAGTTTAAATACAAATATTGCCGTCTAGACAATATCCACACGCAAATAAATCCCCATCATAATTATTGATACATTATTTTACAAAAATTGTGAGGACTACTTAACAACTCTCTCTAGAACCTTCATTCCATACCCCGACTAGTACTCGCTACATTCTCGCCTCCTGAGAAGAAAAATGGAACAAAAAGGAAAAGGGTGAGATCAACTAGCTCAGTAAAGAATATTATGACTAAGATAATATACAACAAATTATCGCTAGTCTTCAACAGGGAAAAATCTAATAGAATACAATAGACAACCAGTTTTAAATCAACAACTGCAGCGGAAACAACAATTCATTAGAAGAGTTAAGTAGAGAATGCAAACTACTATCTTCTATATATGAATTTAAAAGTTCATCGTCGATATTTTATCCCTGTAACATCGATCAATATATATCTGGAATCAAATATTCATACTTGCACTACAGGCCAAAGATATTCATCAGTTGGTCATGCTCATCTAAACACATGTTCATCTTTGCACTACGGGCCAAAGATATTAATCAGTCGGTCATGTTCATCTCAACATCTGTTCTTCTTTGCACTACGGGCCAAAGATATTCATCATAAAATCATTCATCTTTGCACTACGGGCCAAAGATATTCAATTATATCATCATTTAGGACTGAGGATGATGAAAAATATTTTAAAAAAAACGAATCTAGTGAAACAAAAGAATAAATTTTAAGGATTCGTACTTTAAACATTTCCCATTCAAAAATACTTCATAAATAACCAGAGTGGGGTAAAATTCAAGAATGATCAAAACATGGATACAATCAAAGCTAGTATCCATAATAGATATTTTGGACAAAAAGAAGAAATTTCATCTTTCGATGAATAGTGCCGTATTTGTGAATAGTGTCGTATACGTGAATAGTAACTCTAACACTAAAAGATAGAAATTTCACAAAAAATATCATCATGCTTCATGAATAGTACTCGTAAATAGTAACTCATGAATAATAACTCGTGAATAGTAACTCATGAATAGTAACTCCGACATGAAAAAGTTCCAAATTTGATAAAAAGTTCCAACCAATATTTCAGCATAATGATATTGAAGAAATAACATCATTTGAGAAGAAAATAACATCTCTTACCTCGAAAGACAGTACTTCTAGTTGAAACACCGGATATATGCTATGACTTGAACTTGCACCGTATAACAATACTCAAAGTATACTCAAAATACTCACAAGAATACGCTCGATAATATAGAGAGAGAAAAACTTCAGTTTCTGGTGTGATTTTCAATTCTAACCTAAGCACCCTATTTATAAGAAAAATGCTTAGAACACCAAAGTAGAAAATTTAATAAATTAATATTAATTATTTTCCACATCTTCCTACGCATCCATGAATCTGAACTCAGCCATCCTAACACATATTAAATGAGTCCCAAGCATGTAAAAAACATTTTTCTTAAAAAAACATAATTAAAACTTCCAAAAATCAATTATTTCGGAGCTTTAGAAATTTAAAATTCACAATAAATAGCCCTTTTGTTAGAAAATTCGAATCACGCAATTTTTTATAGGAAATTCAATTCTCTAAAATTTTACAGAAGAAAGTTTTTCCAAATTCCAAACAGAAATTGACCGAAATCCACAAACGGGCGATTTTACAAGCTATAATCAAATTTCAGTCAAGAAATGAGGTCCACCGACACATAAAACATGTTTTAAATATTTTTGGTAACAAAAATACTCCTCCTCCACATATACTCATATATCCCACATTAATCGTAAAAATATCATCATTATTATATTATTAAAATATAATAATATATTTAAATGAATTATTTTATCAGAAAAAGATAAAATTTCAATTTTCAACAATTGTCACATTAAAAAAATTTCTCCATCCATATCCACATAAAATTAATATTTTCCTCATCATATGAATCAATAATTAATTATTCACAAATAATATTACAGAATCACAATATTGACAACCAGGCAGTTCCTAGGAAAGAGGGGGCTTTCCAATAAGAATTTCTCCTTACTGGCGCGCAATTAGGTGACCAAACCACTCCTTAGACAGAACTTTCTAGACATTACCAATAATGTTATCTAATAATATTATTCAGATAATATGAATTATTGCTTCGATAATGAAAAATACTGTATACTGACAATTATTGAAACAACTGCAATATAAAATATCAACGCAACAATTATTAAATCAATAAAATAAAATATTGAACAGTAATTACTGTAACCATTATTGAGTAGTGCTTTCTTACGTAAGAATCAATAATTGGTGCAATACCGTGTGCTACTGTGTTTTAACCACCGAGTATTTTAACAGTATTAACGGTAACAACTACGCCGTTATTTTTAAACAACTTATATTTGTCGTTTTCTTCATCCAATCGCTTTCTGTTATGGGGCCCACACATGGCTGCGCCGTCGTACGAATATTCCCCGACAGTACGAATATTCCACGACCAAATGAATATTCCCCGACAACAATGAATATTTTATAACCACTTGCTTATTTTAAAATATTTACGTATTTTACCCATAACTATCTACATTAATCAAATCAACCCTTACTATTTCAAAATAATAAATAGAGAAAATTAAATTTCATTAATAATAAGTTGGGGTCTTACAACCTCCCCTCCTTATGAAATTCCGTCCTCGAAATTGACGTACGTACCTAGTGTTTCGAAAAGATGAGGATACCTCGCTTTTATTTTCGTTTCCAACTCCCAGGTCATTTCCTCAATAGCATGGTTTATCCACAAAACTTTAACATGTGGTATAACCTCGGTACATAGGACATGTTCTTTCCTATCCAAGATCTTGACATCACCATGCATGCGATAGAGACCGCACAAACAGGTTATTCCCGCAGAATAATAATAATGGAACCAGGTCAGGTGAAATTCACACCGACAGGATGTTCCAACAGAATAATAAATGAGGAATAGTAAATGATGGAACTAGGTCCGACGTATAGCACAGACAGGATATTCCGACAAAATAGTAAAGACGGAATAATAAAAATGGAACCAGGTCCGGCGTATAGCACAGACAGGATATTCCGACAGAATAATAAAGACGGAATAATAAAAATGGAACCAGGTCCGGTGTAAAACACACAGACAGGATATTCCGACAGAATAATAAAGACGGAATAATAAAAATTGAACCAGGTCCGGTGTAAAACACACAGACAGGATGTTCCAACAGAATAATAGAAGAATGTCACCAAGTATAGGGTAAACCGCATATACAGGTTATTCCGACAGAATAATAATGAATGGAATAATATAAGTTCTCTTCAAGAAGAAAGAATAACACCCCTTACGGGTACAACAAATAATATTCCCTACCTTAGAAGAACTGGATATAAGTGAAGTAGCAGAATACTTTTCTTCTTTCTCTCTATAGTTTCTCTCTCTAGAGTTTCGGTGAATTCGTAGGAAATAATGAAGGAATGAGCTTTCTATTTATAGAAAAACTGAGGGTGGCTCTTGGTCTTAACGAAGGGTCAAAATAACTCTTGATAATATTGAAGAGACAACTACTATTTACGAAGGGGTAATTAACCCTTGGAACACCGAATAGGCATTAACTCTTGATAATATTGAAGGGACAACTACTATTGACGAAGGTAACTACTATTGACGAAGTTAATTACTATTTACGAAGGTAATTATTATTTACGAAGGTAATTACTATTTACAAAAGTAATTACTATTTATGAAGGTAATTACTATTTACGAAGGTAATTACTATTTACAAAAGTAATTACTATTTACGAAGGTAATTACTATTTACGAAGGTAATTACTATTTACTAAAGTAATTACTATTTACGAAAGAGACTCTTAGATGACGACATATGGCCCTCCATAAATAATTAAACTTATCACCAACGTCTCATAATAGACTCTTTATATTCATCAAGGATTGAATAAAAATTACCAGAAATCATTTTATTTTTAATCAACACATATTTAATCTTTCAACAATTATTAATCATTTATAACTTGTCGTCTCAATTATTGTTTAAATAATATAATATATTATACAGATGATACTGTGACAATAATTGAATCAATAATATAAGAGATATGATGCAGCAATTACTGTAGCAATAATTGAGTATAGCTGAGTGACTTCTCACGTAAGCATCAATAATCAATACCGTGTGCTACTATGCAACCACGCGTATTACTGTACTTTTACTACCGAGTAGTTCAACAGTTTTAACGGTAACACCTCCGCCGTTATTTTATATAAAGATAATTTTGTCGTTTTCTAACTACGACAATACTTCCGTTGTGGGGTCCACCAATGATTGTGCCGTCGTACGAATATTCCCCGACAAAAAGAATATTCTCCGACCAAACAAATATTTTATAACAACTTGCGTACTTTACAAAATTTATAAATATTACCCACAACTATTATATCAAATTTATTCAAAAATTATAAAAATTTCATCTTTATTTATAAAAACTGGGGTCTTACATGCGTAGTGTTGCATAGTGTCTGCATAGTATTTTGTATAGTAAAATCTTTTTATATAAAACAGAATACTTTTATAAAGTTATCTATTTTATTAGACAATAATTAGAATATATTATATTTTATTATGCATAGTATTTGTATAGTGCTTGCATAGTGTTTGCATAGTAAAATCTTTTATAAAGTTATTCGTTTTATTAGATTATAAATAGAATATATTATATTTTATTTAAAAGATTTTTTTTAAATATGGACCGTTAGTTTAAAGTAAATCAATCTGGACCGTTCATGAGTTAGTTACTACGCAGTCCATTTTTTTTATAAATAGAAGCTCATTCATTCATTATTTCTTATGAATTCACTTAAACTCTAGGGAGAGAAACTATAGAGAGAAAGAAGAAAAGTGTTTTGCCACTTCACTACTTCTATATCCAGTGTTGTTCTTTTTAAGGTAGGGAATATTATTAGTTGTACTCGTAAGGGGTGTTATTCTTTTGTATTCATGAAGAGAACTTATGTTTTTCCTTTCTTTATTATTCTGTTGGAATAACCTGTATACGCGGGCTACCCTATACTTGGTGACATTCTTCTATTATTCCGTCTTTACTATTCTATTGGAATATCTTGTCTCTTCGTTTTACGCCGGACCTGATTCCGTCTTTATTATTCTGTTGGAATATCATGTATGTGCGTTTTACGCCGGACCTGGTTCCGTCTTTATTATTATTCTGTTGGAATATCCTGTCTGTGAGTTTTACGCCAGACCTGATTCGGTCCTTATTAGTATTCTGTTGGAATAACCAGTCTATGCTAAGTACCGCATGCATGGTGATTTCTGTTGTTATTCCATTCTTTATTATTCTGTTGGAACATCCTGTCGGTGCAAATTTTGCCTGACCTGGTTTCGTTATTTAGTATTATGTTTGAATAACCTGTCTATGTGAAGTACCATTATTTAGTATTATGTTTGAATAACCTGGTTTCGCATGGTGATTTCTTTTGTTATTCCATTCTTTATTATACTCAGTTGGTTAATGTTTTGACTTTTATACTCTATGAAACTAGTGGAATATCCTTAATAATTGCGCTTCATCCAATATCTTTTCATTGAAATATTCTTCTAAGCATTCTTGAATTTTACTCTACAAAGCAGTATCATGTTGACAATTTGGACGTTATTAGTTTTTGGACAAATTAATTTTTGGACTTATTTTATTGAATTCTTTTATCATTGTCATCATCCTCACATTTATATTTTTTGAAAGACATTTGTGGCCTGTAGTCCATAGATGGACTTGGTATGATTATGTCCAGGGATTATTCGGTATAATCATAACAGTAATGTTACAAATGATGTGGAAAAAAGTCCTCATTGGCCGGTAGTGCATTTATGGACAGTTTTTGTTATGATTATGGCTATGAATTCTCTTTGGCCGTAGTGCAAAGATGAATTGTTTTATGGCATGATCAGGACCGTTGATGAAAACACGATTATCTTTGGCCCGTAGTGCATGGATAATTCGTGGTCGTGATACTAAAGAATATCCTTGGCCTGTAGTGCAGGGATGATTCGATGATGTGGATTATTTATTAAGCTGAGTCCCAGCGATAAAAGTGATAAAAAAACCTTTTAAATCATAAAAGATAGTAGATTTTATTTTCTACTTGACTCTTTTAATGGATTGCTTGGTCCGCTGTAGTTAAACTTGAAGTTTGTTATATTGTATCAGTTTAACACTGTTTAAGGCTAATGATAATTTATTCTGCATTATCTTAGTCATAATATTTCTTACTGGGCTAGTTGAGCTCACCGTTTCTTTCACTGTTCTCTTCAGGAAATGAGAATATAGCTGGGACGAGTCGGGGAATGGAGTAATGGTCCTAGATGGTGCATTAGTAGTCCTCAATATTCTGTGAAATAGTGTGATAATAATTTTAATGAGGACTCCTTTTTAGTTTGTATACTCTCTAGTAGAAAATATTGTATTCAAACTCACAGTTTATATTTTGTCATATTGTACACGACAGTTGTATTATTAAGTTGTATTTGAATTCTGTACCATGTATCTGGCGACTCAAGATGGGTGATTTATACCTAATTTTGGGGGCGTCACAGTTGGTATCAAAGCTTAGGGATATGATCCCTAGCAAAGATGTGAGAGTAGAACTAGGAGGGGAGAGACGAGGAATTCCTTCGCTAGTATGACCTTCCTAAGTTTATTTGATATTTAATTGGTCAGTCAGAGTATAGAGATAATATGTGATATGTTAATTAACCCTTGTTTTGTGGCAGTATTTGAAAATGTCATCTGAAAATGTTGAGATAAGCAATGGAGCACAGGAGAATGTTGATTCTCCACAGATCAATAATCAGGACAATGTGCAACAGGATGGCGATAATCCTCCTATAAACAACAACACTGATCAATTGAAGAACGATGGTACGTTTAGGAGCTTTTTAGAATTCATGCAACATCAGGCGAAGACGGCTCCTGTTCATAATGCAGGAGGAAACAATGGAAACCCACGGCTGGAAACCGCTAAGCAATTCAAGGAGCTGGGACCACCAGAGTTTTTGGGAAAGCCAGAACCACTCAAGGCAGAGACGTGGTTAAAGCAGATCACCAAGATATTTGATGTCTGGGGATGCTCCGAGGAGCAAAAGGTTCCTTTTGCCACCTTTATGTTGCGTGAAGAGGTAGATCACTGGTGGGAATCTGTAAAACCTACCCAGCCTGACGCACTCAAGATGTCTTGGGAGAAGTTCCAAGAGCTGTTCAATGACAAGTACTTTCCCGAAATCATTCGTCACATGAAGGAGGTAGAATTTATCAAGTTGGAGCAAAACAACATGACTGTGTCGCAGTACGAAGCCAAGTTTGCCGAGTTGTCTCTATTTCTATCCCACTTGGTTGATAATGAATAGAGAATGACGCGAATATTTTTAAGAGGTTTGAAGCAGGAGATACGTCAATATCTTATATCTCATAAATTATGTTTGTATTTAGATGTTGTTAATAGGGCTCAGTTATTAGTGCGCGGTAATGAGTCAACCAAACCAAAAGAGGGCAGCCGACAAAATGATAATATTGGTGATAACAGTCATCAAAGCGGTGATAATAAGCATGGAGGGAATCAACATGTCAGAAATGGTAACCACTTCGGTGGTAATCATGGTCAAAACAAAAAGAATGGACATTTCAAGAAGAGAAGGTTCAACAATGACCTAAAGACGTCGGCACCAGCACCCGTTTCAAAGGAAGAAGAACGACCATCGGTCGTATGTTTCAAATGCGGATAAGAGGGACACATCCGTCTAAACTGTACGTAGCAATCCAAAACGTGTTTTAATTACGGAAGAGAATGTCACCTAGCTTGATTTTGTCGTATGATGAAGTCAATTCCAGCTGGGATAGTGATGCCAAAGGATGTCCTAGACAAGCCAAAGCCGGTAGTTTAAGAGAGAGAGTTTTTTTTTGCGTGACGAGGAACCTGAATAAAATTATCATGGGTATGTTAGTTATAAACTCTTGCGAAGTCTATGCCGTGTTAAATACCGGTTCTACTTACTCTTTTATTTCTCCTAGTTGTGTTCAATGTTTGAAGTTTACTCCGGAGAAGTTAGACTTTGATATATCTGTTGGGAGAAACCTTCGTTACCTCCACTATTTATAAATCTTGTTTAAATCAACACTTTCACGTTACCTGTCGATCGTATCTCTTTGAAAATACTTGCCTTTGATGTGATTTTAGGAATAGATTGGTTAACTTCTCATCATGCTTTTCGTAAGGTTGCTAGCTTTCATATTCTTAACCAACCTGTTATGCGAATTCAAGCAACCAAACTACTAAAGTCAATCATTGTCGTATCAAGCCATAAGTAAAGAGGCCCGGTCCTTTTGTTGTTAACTTTCTTGTGTGGAATACACCGAAGTCATACTTTCTATAGGCGACATCGTGAATGACAATGGCACGTTGATAGGTATCAATGTGACGTGTTATCCAAGTCTTGGATGAGAGTCACAGTTTTGAATGATATTTCTATTGTTAATAAATTTCCTGACGTATTCTTGAAGACTTCTTAGCCTACCCCTAGAGCGTGAAATCGAATTTTGTATTAATCCCAGTACAAAACCCATTTCTTAAACCCTCAAATATTTCTTCAACTAAAATAAACGTAACATGCCCCAAAGAATATACTACTAATATCTCTTTATCACCATCTCTCCTAAGTCCTTAAGAGTTTCAAAATATCATAACCTCAAATCAAAATAGTCCTCAAATATTATTACACCAAAAATATACTACTACAAAGATCTCTCCATCACCATACCAAACTCCAAATCATATATCATATTATCTGAATAATCAAACTATAGCTTTCAAAATCTCTTAAGATATATTGGATTCATCACTTATTATATATCTAATCATTCAATAAATCAATCATTCTCTTAGTGCAAACCTTAACTCAACAAATTTCAAAATTTCAAAATCTCATCTTACTATCACAAAGAAATTTCATATAAAATAATTTTAATATCTTACTATAATAACCGAAAAGTCTAGAATAACCAAAAAGTTGATTTACTCAAAAAGATTAATCTTATTACCTCGAACCTCTACAACTCCTCAAAATTACAAGAGATACTCTGTATTTAATAGCTTTCACTTTATCATAATATCCCACCGATACACATACCTCAAATTATCCACAAACTTAACAAAATTTAAAGCATAACCCAAATCAAATCAAATTCTAAATTCTAGATCTCATAATAATTGATACCTGACATAACTCTTACAAATAATTCTTCAATATAAAATATTTGATGATATAAGAACTCATATCATAAACACATCTCATATAAGATCGTTTCTTATCTGCACAAAGTATAGATTTATTAACCTCAATGATTCAATCACAATTATTAACTAATATCATTGCTCCAACGTATAACAATGATAATTTTAACAAATTATCTCACCCAAAAGTTAAAATAATGATATCCGTCAATAAAGTACCAAATACAATCCTCCAACTAAAGTCAAATTAATCAACACCCAAAAAAAAATTTGAATTGACCTAGATGGTCAAAGGCAACACTCTCATCACACTAGCCCTGAATCACCCCTGCAAACCTGCCGGAAGAAAAATACAGCATGATCCAATTGCCCAGTACGGATATAGATACACAAAAGATATACAACTGATATACGAAAACAACTAAGACAAAATACTGAACAAAGCCTCAAGTGCAAATACTGATGAAAATATAATCTCCAAAGATCTGAATGAAATATAACTGAATTAACAGAATTGACTAAACCAATAGACGAATAAAGAAATAATGAACTGAAGTAACTAACTCGATGAATTGAACTGAACAGAAACAAACAAAACTAATACAATAAAATAATAGGCTAAAATAAATGGCTGGGGTTATTTCATACCGAGTGAGCTCAAAAATATATCTTGCCACACAGGCAAGTCAAACTAATGCCACACATGCAAATCAAATGATGCCACACATGTAAATTATACATTGGACCGTGAATCCAAATGTATGCAAATTGAATAGTGTTTTTCGCACAACATCACCACTCTGCATAACAGAAAACTAGGGTTAACCCATACGCCTCCCACAACAAAACACCAAATGGGCCACTTCCTTCGGAGTCCAAAACGAAGACGTCGTGGACTAATCACACTGCCACGGAAAGTGTCATGCCTCTCGTGTCAAGACGACATGACCGTGGTACCCCCACAAGTGGTTATAGCTCAGGTATACCCTACGGTATATTCTAACAAAAATACTATGTCACAACACATGCAACATAATACCAACAAAAGGGTTCTATATGTACATATTGAACCAAATCAAATTGTAGTCACAAGGTCTCAAAAAGAAGGTAGCAACATGTACCGCTCTACAATTATCAAAAATAAATAGTACTAAACATGATAACCTAATTCAAAGAGTTCAAATACGAGTCATATATATCAACTCCAAAATGAAACTAATATATTTATTTCACAAGAAACAATTATGTGAAATAATAACGAAATTCGAACAAACAACAAAACGAACAAATCAAATTTAGCAAGAGTATCACTGAAAGAGTACGGAATCCGTACCTGAATTAAGCAACGTCATACCCAAAATTTATATTTCAAATCATAACTCCTTAAATTCTCTCCGTCCGAGCTAATTAAAAAAACAAAAACAAATTAATAATTTATGAGCTAAATTACTAATTACTAACTTCTTTTTTTTGTATTATTATTATTATGACTCATACATTCCATGGATTTTAAAATACTAAAATAATTCACCGTACCCAAATATCACACCGACAAATCTCTTCAATCTGATCTATATAATTATCAAATTAATACAATACTATTAATTAATTTGAAATAATCTACACATTTTTAGTTCGATTTATACAATTGACATTATCACTAAATACATACTAAAATAGTAAATATATACATATTCAAGTTAAATGACCCACTGCCTCTTGCAACTATAATATATATATATATATATATATATATATATATATATATATATATATATATATATCCTTACTTGATCGGCATGATTACAAAACAAACTAATTCATAGCACTCCTAGTATCCACGTGAAGTTTCTATTATAAAAATATAATCAGACTATTACCTTTTTTTCCATCATACTAGTGTATATATTTTTTATAAAATTTATATCGCCTAAATTCGGTAATCCTTATAG
Organism: Panax japonicus; assembly: GCA_020205505.1. Classification (NCBI taxonomy): domain Eukaryota; kingdom Viridiplantae; phylum Streptophyta; class Magnoliopsida; order Apiales; family Araliaceae; genus Panax; species Panax japonicus. Next base: position 17,366,519 of record CM035101.1, on the reverse strand, counting down.
CAGTTCCTTTATTGCTAAAAATTCAATTCCCCACTCATATGTTTACCGAACAAAGAATAATAAAGTAATTCATATTGTTACAATACCTTTTTCTTTCCTCTGAAATCTTCTGATTTTCTCTTTTCTTGTTCTTCCGCCTCACACCCAGTTCTTTCAACTCCCAGCTACGGTAATGTACATATGATTAGGTTTAGTTATTTATTAATTAAGTTGTCTCAATAAACTTCTTATTGGGTTAAATTAATAGTAAGTCCCAAATTTTAACCACGTAATATTATCTATCACTTATTAATATTTATTAGCCCACATAATTTAAATGACTACTTTGACCCAATTTAAAACCAAAAAATAATTCAAACAATATATTTAAAATACAAACACAAATATTTTATTTTATTTTTCCGAAGTATTATAGCTCCGTTTGGCTAGCCTTAAATGAATAATAACCATTTAATTTAATAAATATTTTATTCTATAGTTTAATAGTGTTACACCCATTTACATAATAATCAAATATCTTATTTAATTTATTTTAAATAAAATATAATAATTTCTCATTAATTCACATAGTCACATAATTAAATTTCTCATTTATTAATTATGTCAAATTATTAAATCTCTAATTAATTATTAAAATACCATTATGCTTATTAAATATTTCATTTAATTTAATAAGCTCACATAATTACATACTTTGAATAATACAATTCTCCACATTAATTTAATAAATATAACACATATAATTAAATTAATCTACCACAAATTCAGCAATTAATTATTTAATCTAATATTTAAATCATCGAAAATATTTATTTAATTCAATAAATATTAAAATTAAATTATAAAATCTCGTTTGTCACATCTATTGTATTCTATCAGTTGTTATACTGTTGAATGCTAAGGATAATTTATTCTGCATTATCTTAGTCATAATATTTCTTACTGGGCTAGTTGAGCTCACCATTTTCTATCATTGTTCTCTTCAGGAAATGAGAATATAGCTGGGACTAGTCAGGAAATGGAGTGACGGTCAGAGATGGTGGCTATAGTAGTCCTCACTGTTCTGTGAAATAGTGTGACAATAAATGTAATGAGTACTCCATTGAGTGTGGATATTGTCTAGAAGAAAATATTCATTTTAATACCCTCAGCTATGTTTTGTCGTATTTTTACACGACAGTTGTATTAAAGAAGTTTGTATTTTATTTTTGTACCATGTATCCGGCAACTCAAGATGGGTGATGTATGCCCGTTTTGGGGGCGTCACAATTGCGGTTGGTCCTGTGATAGTTAAAGCGCTTCCACCGCTGTTTCCCCAATTTCCTCCGCATCATGCCTCTCTAGATCCCTTCTTAGGACAATCTCTTGCCAGATAGTCTTTTGAGCCGAAGTGAAACATATGCCCTTCTTTGGGTTAGGACAGTTAGGTGTTATATGGCCTTCTTGACCACAATTGTAGCACACTCGTTTACCCTTCATACACACTCCCAAATGAGCTTTCCCCCATGTCGGGCACGCTTCAATCCTCTTTTTTTGACCTCCTTGCTGATTTCTAATTGACGAGTTGTCAGACCACCTTCTCTTCTGATTATTACTACATCCCGTGTTACTTCCACAAGCCTTATTAATTCCTTCATTTTCACTCTTCTTCTTCTTCTGATCCCGATTATACTTGGTTACCGAATCGCTCCCACCTTCAGCGAGTATGGCTTTCTCCAATACTCCAGCGAACGTCTTCAACTGAATCATCGACACTTTACTATACAACTAGGGCTTCAGTCCTTGTTCAAACCTTCTTGCTTTTCTCTCAACCGTGTGCACTTGATATGTGGCGAACCTAGCCAACTCATTAAATCTTGTCGCATAGTCAGATACGGACATATTGCCTTGTTTCAACTCCAGAAACTGAACCTCCATTTGGTTCTGCGAGCTGGTCGGAAAATACGTCTCAAAAAACATCTCCTTGAACCTTTCCCAAGTAATCACACCTTCTCCTCCACAGACCTTATTTTCTTGCCACCAATAACTGGCCTCTAATTTCAGCATGAACGTCGCGTAGGCGGTTTTCTGGTCTTCTCTGACTCTGGCGACATCAAAAACTTTCTCCATCTCCATAACCCAAGTCTGAGCTTCTATTGGGTTCATGGGGCCTTTAAACTCTGGCGGTCCCACCGCCTTGAAATCTTTGAATGTTGTATTCGGTAGAGCTTGGGGTTGATTATGAATCGCTCTAGCTAATAAGTTCACCAATTGCTGAATGGGGTTAGCATTGGTGGTGTTGTTGTTGTTGTTGTTCGTCGATTCTTCTTGAGCTAGTTGACGGTTTGGTCTTCTTCTCAGTGGCATATTTCTGTTAAAATATATGTTTATTAGATCTTTATCCAATTGTTTAAATATTTAAGGCTTAACTCAAACAATTTAAGAAAATCACTTAATATACTTTCTCAAACAACTTGATATATTTATTTAATCAAAAGTTTTGACAAACTACGATAGCATCATTGTTATTTACATCAACTATCCCGAGATAAAGAATCTACAGGATTTAAAACATTAAAATATTCCTTTGTTTATAAACACATCAGAATTTACATTTTAAATACCAGATAGGTTTTCACATAATTAAAATAATCCTATCACTACCTACTAAGGCGTTGGATAGCCTTGCTACATTCTTCTTCCGTAATGCGGGACATCGTCCTGTGATCTAGCATGTATGATGGTAGTCCTTTGAACTGAATTGGGTATCTCATAACTCGATCTTGGGCCTCATCCATTACATTATGAAGTGTAGAATACGTCTCTACATGCTTAGCATTCTTCGCATGACAATCCTCTTCTGCAAGACCAGCACGATTTGATTCCCTTACCCAGGCCTCCTTTGCTATGGTCTGCCTTGCTGAGTTCTCTTTTAGTTCATTCTTCAACTTCTCTATTTCCTCGGACTTCTCCTCAGTTTGACCCTTCTCATGGACCAAATCTCACTCTACGTTTCCTAGACGTGTGTGAAGAGTCACAACTTCCCTATCCCTCTGTTCGATGGTAAGCTACTGAATAATCGTCCGCTCATTCAGCTACTGAACAGTCTCACGTAACTCTACGTTATGGTCATACAACTCATCGTACATCTCAGCACTGATAGAGTTCGGTGGGAACTTATCTTCTTCCTCTTGATCCTCCTCTTGATGAGTCTCAGGCTCATGCTCCTGACCAACAACAGTGATCAACGAAGATGGCTCTTTCTGTACCAATTTCTCCCTGACGACATGAATGTCTCGGGGATCCTCCTCCGTAGGTACTCAGGGTTTCTCCTCCCAAGCTCGACTAGCTCCTTCAACATCCGACATCCTGACAACACAGTTTTAAGTTTTAGTTATTAAGTTGTACTAGCGAGCACATAATTTATCACATAAGCACATAAAGTCTTTTATTATATTCAATGAATTAAGAAATTCATTTCTTAGAACTCGATAAGAGTTTTCCATCACTATATTCTTCCTATAAGGCTACTTCCTAAGGTTGTTCCCCACCTAAGGTTCATAACCTACAACTTTGATACCAACCTGTGAGACCCCTAAATCCGGGTACTTCAATTCCCACATGTTTTGGTGTTCACTATAAAAAACAACGTATGTCTATCTACCCATAATAAATGAAAACATAAATAGATAGAAATAAATCATCTCCTTAAGGAGTAACATCATCTGAAATAAATACATCAATCCCAGGTCATACTAACCTAAATTCTCAAATGCGAAAACATAAACAAATAATAGTCTTACACAATATTGACATTGTGACAACCCGAGAATTTAGATATTAATAAAATCTTAAAATATTGAATTAAGGTTAAATAATAAACATATACAGAAAATAAGTGAATGGAATTGAGATTTCCGAGAAGGAATTTTGTGAATTTAAAAATTTATGTGGTGAATTATTCAAGATTAAGAATATAAGTGAATATGTTCTGTGTATATGGTTGTATATGTGTACAGTATGTGGTTAAGGGTCAAGGGTTGACCAGATAATCTATATCAGTGGCAAATCCTAATATTATATTAAGAACGTCAACATTCAGTTTGAAAATTCTTACGATTTATAAGAAACCCTAAAACCTGGTTCTAGAAACCCTAATTTTAGTTCTGGGAACCCGAAACCCTAATTTGGAAGTTGAAACCCCTAAGGTTTAAACGTTATTAATTATAACCTAATTAGAGAAAACCCTAGTGATTTACTTGAAACCCTAATAATTAGAAAACCTAATTTTGAATTGAAAACCTTAATTACTAAATTAGCAATTTTAATTAGGAAAAGTTAATCCTAATTAGCAAGCTTGAATAATGATTAGTAAATTTTAATATAATCAAAAAATCCTAATTATAATTTAGAAATATTAATTTTCTATTTTGAAAATCGAAATTTGGAAATCATAGAAATTAAATTGCAAACCTAAGGGTTAAACCCTAAACCTTAAGGGTTAAACCTTAAACCCTAAGGGTTTGGACAATTAACGTGTATACCACTAAAACTAAAATCAAAATGACTAAAGTACCCTTTTTGTATTATTTTGTAAGTAACTTGTAAATCTTGCTATGATCTTGAGTTGGTGAACCACCCTAGCCGTAGCCCTTGCCTTAGCCATGTGTCAAATATCAGCCAACTTGTTAGATCAAATAAATTGAATCATATTATTTATATAGATTAAAAGAGAGAAAATGCATATTTTAATTTTCATTTTCTCCAAGACTTTCTCTCTCCACAATTTTCGAAATCTAGAGTGAGAGAGAGTTAGAAACCAAGCTAAGATTAGTTCATCGCAAGCCAATATTAGAATCAAAAGTCAGAAATCAAAGATCAAAGCTAGAAAGGTATAAACCCTAAACTTTCAAAATCAGTGATCTTATGTTATATGTTCTAATTGGTTGGTTAAAGTTGTGTATTAGGGTGTCTTTGAGTGATCTGGATTGATAGACCATAGATCTATAACACTTGGATGCACGAATATAGTATTTTTAGAAATCTGGAAAAAGTTGGAAAAGTGGCCTGGCAGCCATATGTCAGAGGCCTTAGATCTTTACCTGTGACGCCCCCAAAATTAGGTATACATCACCCATCTTGGGTCATCAGATACATGGTACAAAATTCAAATACAACTTACTAATACAACTGTCGTGTACAATACGACAAAACATAACTGTTAGTTTGAATATAATTATTGTCTAATAGAGATTATACAAACTCAAAAGGAGTCCTCATTACAATTATTAACACACTATTTCACAGAATAGTGAGGACTTCTAATGCTATCCTCTGGACCGTCACTCCGTTCCCCGACTAGTCCCTGCTATGTTCTCATTTCCTGAAGAGAACAGTGAAAGAAAGGGTGAGCTCAACTAGCCCAGTAAGAAATATTATGACTAAGATAATGAAGAATAAATTATTGTTAGCCTTCAACAGTGTTAAACTGATAAAATATAACAACATCAAGTTTAACTGCAGCGGAACAAGCAATCCATTAAAAGAGTCAAGTAGAGAATAAAATCTACTATCTTTTATGATTTAAAATGTTTTTCATGACTTTTATCGCTGGGACTCAGCTTAATAAATAATCCACATCATCTAATCACCCCTGCACTACAGCCAAGGATATTCTTTAGTATCACGACCATAAATTATCCATGCACTACAGCCAAGGACATTCGTTTATTCATTAATGGTCATGATCATGCCAACAACTGTCCATCAATGCACTACGGGCCAATGATAACTTTTATCACATCATTTGTAACATTACGGTCATGATTATACCGAATAATCCCTAGTCATAATCATACCAAGTCCATCTATGCACTACAGGCCACATATGACTTTCAACAAAATATAAATATGAGGATGATGACAATGATATAAGAATTCAATAAAACAAGTTCAAGAATTAATTTATCCAGGAACTAATAATGTCCAAATTGTCAACATTATACTTCTTTGTAGAGTAAAATTCAAGAACGATCAGAAGAATATTTCCATGAAAAGATACTGGATGAAGCGCAAATATCAATGATATTATACTAATTTCATGGAGTATAGAAGTCAAAACTTTACCCAACTGAGTATAATAAAGAATGGAATAACAAAAGAAATCACCATGCATGCGGTACTTCACATAGACAGGTTATTCCAACAGAATAATAATAACGGAACCAGGTCAGGCAAAATTTGCACCGACAGGATGTTCCAACAGAATAATAAAGACGGAACCAGGTCCGGTGTAAAACACGTAGACAGGATGTTCTAACGGAATAATAATAAAGACAGAACCAGGTCAGGTGTAAAACACACATATAGGATGTTCCAACAGAATAATAATAAAGACGGAACTAGGTCTGATGTAAAACACACAGACAGGATGTTCCAACAAAATAATAGAAGAATGTCACCAAGTATAGGGTAAACTGCGTATACAAGTTATTCCAACAGAATAATAAGAAATGGAATAACAACAGTTTTCTTCATGAATAAAAAAGAATAACACTCCTTACATTAATAGGAGATTGAATACTGCAGTAGTGTAGTAACAAAATACTCTTCTTCTTTCTCTCTTATTCTCTCTATACTTTCTCTCTCTATAGCTTGAATGAATTCGTGAAAAATAATGGAGCAATAGGCCTCTATTTATAGAAGATTTCTAGCTTAGCACTTGAAATATGAAAAGGCAAGTGGCTAGACGACTGGTGATGAGAAAAGAACCTAGTTTGCGAAACTGAACCACACTTAGCCAAAAAGCCGAAAAAGAGTCCGAAACCCGCATCGTCCGTCCGAACGCCACGCAAACACACACACAACACCGCGTAGGTATTAGACACGCGTTACAACTGACCGTACTCGATTCCGACATACGGAGACCGAGTTACCGCCTAGTTTGCGAAACTGAACCACACTTAGCCAAAAAGCCGAAAAAGAGCCCGAAACCCGCATCGTCCGTCCGAACGCCACGCAAACACACACACAGCACCGCGTAGGTATTAGACACGCGTTACAACTGACGGTACTCGATTCCGACATACGGAGACCGAGTTACCGCCTAGTTTGCGAAACTGAACCACACTAAGCCAAAAAGCCGAAAAAGAGCCCGAAACCCGCATCGTCCGTCCGAACGCCACGCAAACACACACACAACACCGCGTAGGTATTAGACACGCGTTACAACTGACGGTACTCGATTCCGACATACGGAGACCGAGTTACCGCCTAGTTTGCGAAACTGAACCACACTTAGCCAAAAAGCCGAAAAAGAGCCCGAAACCCGCATCGTCCGTCCGAACGCCACGCAAACACACACACAGCACCGCGTAGGTATTAGACACACGTCACAACTGACGGTACTCGATTCCGACATACGGAGACCGACATACTGCCTAGTTTGCGAAACTGAACCACACTTAGCCAAAAAGCCGAAAAAGAGCCCGAAACCCGCATCGTCCGTCCGAACGCCACGCAAACACACACACAGCACCGCGTAGGTATTAGACACGCGTTACAACTGACGGTACTCGATTCTGACATACGGAGACCGAGTTACCGCCTAGTTTGCGAAACTGAACCACACTTAGCCAAAAAGCCGAAAAAGAGCCCGAAACCCGCATCGTCCGTCCGAACGCCACGCAAACACACACACAGCACCGCGTAGGTATTAGACACGCGTTACAACTGACGGTACTCGATTCCGACATACGGAGACCGAGTTACCGCCTAGTTTGCGAAACTGAACCACACTTAGCCAAAAAGCCGAAAAAGAGCCTGAAACCCGCATCGTCCATCTGAACGCCACGCAAACACACACACAGCACCGCGTAGGTATTAGACACGCGTTACAACTGACGGTACTCGATTCCGATATACGGAGACCGACATACTGACACGTGTTACAACTGACACAAACTAAAATAATATAAATATGATCTATTTTGGGGACTCCGTTATTAATATTTTAATTTTGTAGGGTCTTGTTGATGAGACTCGTGGAGGTGGAGATGGCGGCACAGGTGATACTCGTGGAGGAGATGGTGATGATTTCCGAGCTGATGCGGATGAGACTATGGAGGATGGGACTGGCGATGAGACAGAGATTCCTGATCTTGGGCAGTAGTTGTTTATATTTATATTTTGACTTTCATGTATGTATTTAGCTTTTGAGTTGTATAGATTTGAGTTTGGTATCTAATTATATTAATTGTTGATAGTAAAAGATATGATTGTTATTGATATGCGTATATTGTCATTATTTATTTTTCTTAGTTTATAACAGGTACAACAGGTACAATGTATATGTAAATGAAAAGGGAAATTTTGCAAATTTATTATTTTTTTTTTAAAGTGGGTCATTGGCGACGGGCCCATTGGTGACGGCCTTGCCGTCGGCAATGAGGCATAGGCGACGGCACGCCGTCGGCAATGACACCCGTCGCGAATGACCCACTTGCCGACGGCGAACGACGGGAGACCGGGGCGATGACCCATACGGCGACGGTAAGGGCGACAGACATTGCCGTCGCCAATGACACCATTGCCGACGGCAATAGGATCATTGGCGACGGCACGTGCCGTCGGCAATGACCTTATTTTTTGTAGTGATATGAGCAAGACATTCACGTGTATAAGTTTCTCGTATCGGTAAGAAATGAGCAGACTTGGTCAATCTATCAACAATGACCCAAATCACATCTATGCCTTGAGAAACCTTAGGAAGACCGGTAACGAAATCCATGGTAGTGTTCTCCCACTTTCATTCTAGAATTTCAAGTGGTTGCAATGGACCTTTTGGTACTTGATGCTCCGCTTTAACTCGTTGACAACTTAGACACCTTGAGATAAACACCGCTATCTCTCTCTTTATATTGCTCCACCAAAATGTATGACGAATATCATGATACATTTTGGTACTCCCAGGATGGATTGTAAATGGTGTGTTGTGCACCTCCATCATGATTTTATACTTTAAATCAGGTTCATTAGGAACACAAAGTCTGGAGTTGACTCGAAGTATTCCTTCTTCATCGATTCTTGCTTCCGGTATAACACCTTCTTGCACTTTCTTCCTCATACGCATCAGCTCCAGGTCTGTAACTTGAGGAGCTTTAACTTTATCTATTAAAGTCGGTTCTACTCGTATATTCACCATCATCACATGGGTCCCTGGAGTCTTTAACTCTATCTCCATCCTTTGCAAGTCACACAAAATGGGCCTTTGCGTTGACAATATCGCACTCGTACTTGCATATCATCTTCTACTCAATGCGTCAGCTACCACGTTCGCTTTTCCAAGATGGTAATGGATGGTATGATCATAATCTTTCAACAGTTCAAGCCAACATCGTTGTCGCATTTTGAGTTCCTTTTTAGTAAAGAAATATTTGAGGCTTTTATGATCCGTAAAGATCTCCACCTTCTCCCCATACAAGTAATACCTCCAAATTTTAAGTGCAAAGACAACAACTGCCAACTCTAGATCATGAGTAGGATAATTCCTCTCATATTCTTTGAGTTGTCTTGAGGTATAGGCTATGACTTTCCCATGTTGCATGAGAACACATCCCAACCCTTTGCCCGAAGCATCACTTTAAATGACAAATTCCTCCGAGCCAGATGGTATTGTCAGAACAGGTGCTGAAATGAGTCTCTTCTTGAGTTCTTGAAAACTCTTCTCACATTCTTCGCTCCAACCAAACTTTTTATCTTTCTGAGTCAGCTGAGTTAATGGAATAACAATTCGAGAAAATCCTTCCACGAATCTCCGATAATAACCAGCTAAGCCGAGAAAGCTACGTACTTCGATCACTGATTTAGGTTGGTCCCAGCTTTGAATTGCTTTAATCTTTGCTGGGTCAACAGATATTCCATGACTTGATACTACGTGCCCAAGGAATGCTACTTCCTCAAGCCAGAATTCTTATTACTTCAACTTGGCATAAAGCTTTTATTCACGAAGCTTTTGTTGTGTCAGCCTCAAGTGTTGCTCATGATCTTCACGGCTTTTGGAATAAATAAGGATGTCATCAATAAAGATGACCACAAAGTGATCCAAATATTCCTTGAATACTCGATTCATCATATCCATGAAGGCAACAGGAGCATTAGTCAATCCAAAGGACATGACTAGGAATTCATAATGCCCGTACCGAGTTCTGAAAGCCGTCTTTGGAATGCCATCGGTTCTAATCTTCAATTGGTGATATCCGGAATGAAGATCAATCTTTGTAAAGAATTTGGCTCCTTGCAACTGGTTAAATATGTCATCAATACGTGGCAATGGATACCTATTTTTGATGGTGACATGATTCAACTCCCGATAATCAATACAAAGTCGCATACTCCCATCTTTCTTCTTCACGAATAGAACAGGAGCACCCCAAAGAGAAGTACTAGGAAGAATAAAGCCGATGTCTAATAATTCCTGCAATTGGGTCTTTAACTCCTGAAGTTCAATAGGAGCCATTCGATTTGGGGCTTTGGAAATGGGTTTTGTACCGGGTTCAAGGTCGATACAAAATTCAATTTCACACTCAGGGGGTAGGCCAGGAAGTTCTTTGGGGAATACGTCAGGAAATTTATTAACAATAGAAATATCGTTCAAAACTGACATATTTTTGTTTAAATTTATGACATGAGCTAAGAAAGCTTGACATCCGTTTTTCAATAAACAAATAGCTTTATGGCTTGAGATGACCGTGATTGATTTTAATTGTTCGGTCGCTTGAATTAGCATAATAGGTTGATTAGGAATATAAAAGCTAACAACCTTACGAAAATAATCAATTTTTGCATGACGAATAGTTAACCAATCAATCACTAGAATCACGTCAAATGCAAGTATTTTCAATGAAATAAGATCTAAAGGTATTGTGAGGGTAGCGATTTGAACCAAACAAGACTTATAAACAGTGGATGTAATGAAGGTTTCTCCCAACGAAGTTTCCACAGATAAGTCAAAGTCTAATTTCTCCAGAGTCAAATTTAATCGATGAGCGCAAGTAGGAGAAATAAAAGAATGTGTAGAACTGGTATCAAATAAAGTATAGATTTCATTAGAGTTTATGATAAGCTTACCCATGATGACCTCATTCGGGTTCCTTGCTTTCTGGGAGGTCACAACAAACGCTCTCCCTTGCACTACCGGTTTTGAATTTTTTGGGACGGCCTTTGGTGCCTCCATCGTAGCCGAATTTGTCTTCGGTGAACGACAAAATCAGGCTAAGTGACCTTCTCTTCCACAATTATAACATGCTTTGGACGACATCACGCATTTTGGACTGATGTGCCCCTCCCCTCCGTATTTGAAACATATGATAGGTGGTCGTTCTCCTTCCTTAACGACAGGTGCTGGTGCTGACGTCTTTCGATTATTGTTGAATCTCCTCTTCTTGAAATGTCCATTCTTATTATTTTGGCCCTGATTACCACCAAAGTGGTTACCATTTCTGGCTTGTTGATTCCCTCCACGCTTGTTGTCACCGCTTCGATGACTGCTCTCGCTGGTATTATCATTTTGCTGGATGCTCTCTTTTAGTTGCGTTGACTTGTTATCGCGCTCCACTAACTGAGCCCTATTTACAACATCTGAATATAAACACAGTTTATGAGAAATAAGATGTTGACGTATCTTCAGCTTCAAACCTCTTAAAAACATCCGTGTCATTCTCTCTTTATTATCCACCAAGTGGGACGCAAACCGGGATAACTCCGCAAATTTAGCCTCGTATTACGATACGGTCATATTGTTTTGTTCCAACTTGATAAACTCCACGTCCTTCATGTGACGAATACTTTTGGGAAAGTATTTGTCATTGAACAGCTCTTGGAACTTCTCCCAAGACATCTTCAGTACGGCAGGTTGAGTACGTTTTACCGATTCCCACCAGTAATCTGCCTCTCCGCGCAATATAAAGGTGACAAAGGGAACCTTTTGCTCCTCGAAGCATCCCAAGACATCAAATATATTGGTGATCTGCTTTATCCATGCTTCCGCCATAAGTGTTTTTGGTTCTCCCTTAAACCCTGGTGGTCCCAACTTCTTGAACTGTTTAGCGGTGACCGCCCGAGAGTTTCCAGTGTTTCCACCTGAATTTTGGACAGGAGCCGCTCTCGCCTGCTGTTGCATGAATTGCATAAAGCCCCTGAACATTTGATCATTAATCATTTGGTCAGTGTTGTTGTTTGAAAGAGGATTGTCTCCTTCTTGATGTACATTATCCTTATTATTGATATGTGGTGAATTAACGGTTGCCTGTGCTCCATTGCTATTCTAAACATTTTCAGATGTCATTTTCAGATACTGCCACAAAAAAAGGTTAATTGACATGTAACATATTATCCCTAAATTCTAACCGACCAATTAAAAACCACATAAACTTAGGTAGGTCATACTAGCAAAGGAATTCCCCGTCTCTCCCCTCCTAGTACTACTCTCACTTCTTAGCTAGGGATCATATCCCTAAGCATTGATACCAAATGTGACGCCCCCAAAATTAAGAATACATCACCCATCTTGGGTCATCAGATACATGGTACAAAATTTAAATAAAACTTACTAATACAAATGTCGTTTACACTACGACAAAATATAACTGTGAGTTTGAATACAATTATTGTCTACTAGAGATTATACAAACTCAAAAGGAGTCCTCATTATAATTATTAACACACTATTTCATAGAATAGTGAGGACTACTAATGCTATCCTCTGGACCGTCACTCCATTCCCTGACTAGTCCCTAGTATGTTCTCATTTCCTGAAGAGAACAGTGAAAGAAAGGGTGATATCAACTAGCCCAGTAAAAAATATTATGACTAAGATAATGCAGAATAAATTATTGTTAGCCTTCAATAGTGTTAAACTGATAAAATATAACAACATCAAGTTTAACTGCAGCGGATCAAGAAATCCATTAAAAGAGTCGAGTAGAGAATAAAATCTACTATCTTTTATGATTTAAAAGGTTTTTCATGACTTTTATCTCTGGGACTCAGCTTAATAAATAATCCACATCATCGAATCACCCCTGCACTACGGCCAAGGATATTCTTTAGTATCACGACCACAAATTATCCATGCACTACAGCCAAGGACATTCGTGTATTCATTAATGGTCATGATCATGCCAACAACTATCCATCAATGTACTACGGGCCAATGATAACTTTTACCACATCATTTGTAACATTACGGTCACGATTACGCCGAATAATCCATGGTCATAATCATACCAAGTCCATCTATGCACTACAGGCCACAGATGACTTTCAACATAATATAAACATGAGGATGATGACAATGATATAAGAATTCAATAAAACAAGTTCAAGAATTAATTTATGCAGGAACTAATAATGTTCAAATTGTCAACATGATACTTCTTTGTAGAGTAAAATTCAAGAATTATCAGAAGAATATTTTCATGAAAAGATACTTGATTAAGCGCAAATATCAATGATATTCTACTAATTTCATGGAGTATAGAAGTCAAAACTTTAACCAACTGAGTATATAATAAAGAATGGAATAACAAAAGAAATCACCATACATGCGGTACTTCGCATAGACAGGTTATTCCAATATAATAATAATAACAGAACCAGGTCAGACAAAATTTTCACCGGCAGGATGTTCCAACAGAATAATAAAGACAGAACTAGGTCCGGTATAAAACACACAGACAAGATGTTCCAACAGAATAATAATAAAGACGGAACCAGGTCCGGTGTAAAACACACAGACAGGATGTTCCAACAGAATAATAGAAGAATGTCGCCAAGTATAGGGTAAACCGCGTATATAGGTTATTCCTACAGAATAATAAGCAATGGAATAACAACAGTTCTCTTCATGAATAAGAAAGAATAACACCCCTTACATTAGTAGATTGAATACTGCAGTAGTGTAGTAACAGAATACTCTTCTTCTTTCTCTCTTATTCTCTCTATACTTTCTCTCTCTATAGCTTGAATGAATTCGTGAAAAATAATGAAGCACTAGGCCTCTATTTATAGAAGATTTCTAGCTTAGCACTTGAAATGTGAAAAGGCAAGTGGGTTGATGACTGATGATGTGAAAAGAAAAGTGGTTTGACGCCTGTAATGTGAAACATAAAGTGGTTTGACGCTTGTAATGTGAAACGAGAATTGGTTCGACGCCTGTAATATGAAACGACAAGTGGTTTGACGTCTAGTAAAGGTAATTACTATTGACGAAGGTAATTACTATTGATGAAGGTAATTACTATTGACGAAGAGACTCTTAGATGATGACATATGGGCCCCCCCATAAAATAACCAAACTTACCACAAATGTCTCATAATAGAATCTTTATATACATCAAGGATTGTATAAATATTACAACAAATCATTTTATTTTTAATCAACACATTTTTAATCTTTCAACAATTATTAATTATTTATAACTTGTCGTCTTAATTATTGATTTAATAATATAACATATTATATAGATGATATTGTGACAATAATTGAATCAATAATATAAGAGATATGATGCAGCAATTACTGTAGCAATAATTGAGTATAGTTGAGTGACTTCTCACGTAAGCATCAATAATCAATACCATGTGCTACTATGCAACCACGCATATTACTGTACTTTTACTACCTGGTTGTTCAACAGTTTTAACGGTAACACCTCCGCCGTTATTTTCATAAAGTATTTTTGTCGTTTTCTCAATCCGACAATAATTCTGTTGTGGGGTCCACCAATGATTGTGCCGTCGTACGAATATTCCCCGACCAAACGAATATTTTATAACAACTTGCTTACTTTGCAAAATTTATAAATATTACCCACAACTATAATATTATATCAAATTTACTCCATAATATTCAAAAATAATATTTATAGAAAATTTATCTTTATTTATAAAAGTTGGGGTCTTACAACCTCCCCTTCTTATGAAATTTCGCCCTCGAAATTAGGGTACATACCTAGTATGTCGAAGAGGTAAGGATATCTTGATTTTATTTCGTATTCTAACTCCCAAGTCATTTCCTCAACATCGTGGTTTCTCCACAAAACTTTGACTTGAGGTATAACCTTGGAGCGTAGAATATGTTCCTTCTTATCCAAAATTTGAAAAGGAACCTCTTCATACATCAAATCTTCCACTATTTCGTCTGGTTCTAACTCAATAATGTGGTTCGGGTCTTTCACATATTTACGTAACATGGATATATGAAAAACGTTATGAACACGAGACATACTTGGCGGTAAAGTGAGTCTATAGGCCACAGTTCCTACTCGATCGAGGATTAAAAATGGGACGATGAATCGAGGATTGAGTTTTTCTCTCTTTCCAAATCTCGTAACTCCTTTCCATGGAGCAACACGTAACAACACATGATCTCCTATATCGAATTCCACGTCCTTTCGATGAAGATCAGCATAACTCTTTTGTCGATCTTGTGATGTTTTAATACGTTGTCGGATCATTTGAATCTTTTCCGTAGTCATACATACCAACTCCAGTCCCAACAACGTTGCTTCATGTGCGATTTTTTCTAACATGGTTTGACCGTCCTTGTTCTGTCATGTGTGACGCCCCCAAAATAGTTATACATCACCCATCTTGAGTCGCCAAATTTATGGTACATAATTTAAATACAAACTTCTTTTATACAGTACGACAAAACGTAGCTCAGAGTTTCAAAACGGATAATGTCTCGTAGAGAGTATCCAAACTCAAATAAAGTCCTCATTACAATTATTATCACACCATTTCACTGGATAGTGAGGACTACTAATGCAAACATCTGGACCGTCACTCCATTCCCCGACTAGTCCCAACTAAGTTCTCATTTCGTGAAGAGAACAATGAAAGAAAAAGGGTGAGCTCAACTAGCCCAGTAAGAAATATTATGACTAAGATAATGTAGAATAAATTATCGTTAGCCTTCAACAGTGTTAAACAGATAAAATATAATAAACATCAATTTTAACTGCAGCGGAACAAACAATCTATTAGAAGAGCCAAGTAGAGCATGATATCTACTATCTTCTATGATTTAAAAAGTTTATCATCAATTTTATCACTGAGACTCAGCTTAATAAATAAACCACATCATCGAATCATCCCTGCACTACGGGCAAAACATATTCATGTAATCATCAATGGTCATGATTATACCGAATAGTCCCTGGTCATAATCATACCAACAACTGTCCATCAATGCACTACATGCCAATGAGAATTTTTACCACATCATTTGTAACATTACGGTCATGATTATACCGAATAATCCCTGGTCATGATCATACCAATCAATTGTACATCTATGCACGTAAGCCACATATGACTTTTATCACAATATAAGCATGATGATGATAACAATGATATAAGAATTCAATTAAAAGAAAGTAAAGGATAAATTTTTAAAGATTATAACTTAATTTATCTAGAATTCAATAATGTCCAAATTGTTAACATGATAATGCTTTGTTGAGTAAAATTCAAGAATAATATTGTATCAAAAATGATTTGGACAGCAAAAAAATCAATTTTTGTCATGAATAATTCCCTGGGTGAATAGTACCCGAGTGAATAGTACCTTGTGAATAGTACTTCGAGAATAGTACCCAGTGAATAGTACTCATTAATAGTACTTTGTGAATAGTACCAGTAAATAATACTTTATGAATAGTACTCCGTGAATAGTACCATAAAAATGAATACTACTCATGGACAGTACTCCATCATGAAAAGCTTAAAATTTAACAAGAATGTGCAGAAAAAATCCTTGTGAAACGATATTAGATGAAGTGCAAATTTCAAGAATATTTTACTAATTTCGTGGAGTATAGAAGCAATACTCTAACAAAATGAGGGTATAATCAATAATATGAGACAAAATAATATTACTCACATACTACAGAGTATGGAAGACAATATTATTCCTATGAATACTGAAAAAAAATATCCCTTACCTCAGAAGAAGACTGGATACTGGAATAGTTAGGTAGCAGACTTCTCTTCTACTTTCTCTCTAAAGTTTCTCTCTCTATAGCTTCTCTTTCTATAATTGCTCTTGTGAGTCTTAGTGAATTGTTGAGAATGAAAGAAAAATGAGCTTCTATTTAAAGGAAAACATAGTATCGATAATTGCACGTTTTGGAGCTCGAAATATTACAGTATAATACCTTCATCTTTTCCATCATTTTTAATTTAGTCATGCAAGTTTTATCAAACTTGCACCACCTGCCCTAATAGTATATCATGTGAATCAATAGTACAATCATGTGACTCAATAGTACAATTATGTGAAAAAATAATTACAGCATAGTACTTTCATCTATACCTTTATTTTTAATTTAGTCATGCAAGTATTATCAATCTTGCACCACCTCCCCTAATAGTACATGCATTTGAATCAATAGTACACAAATATGAACAAATAGTTATAAGAATATGAAATAATAGCAATTAATTGCTCATTTATCCGATTAATTATCCGATTGGTCAATATAACCTCCAGACATCCATTATTATCGAAATAGATGTCGATTTCCACTAATACTAATAATCCCCGCATAATGGAAATATAAATTTCATCTTTAATCAACACGAACTTATTCCTCATTAATATCATAACTCACAATATTTAACAACCAGATCATTCCCAGAAAAGAGGGGGCTTTTTGATAAGGATTTCTTTCTATTGGCGCACAATTAGGTAACCAAACCTCTCCTTGACATAACTTTCTAGACATTGCCAATACTGTAAATTATAATATGCATAACTTTCTTGTCTTAATTATTTATTTAATAATATAAGATATTATGCAGATGATACTGTGATAATAATTGAATCAATAATATGAGAGATATTATGCAGTAACTACTGTAGTAATAATTGAGTATAACTGAGTGACTTCTCACGTAAGCATCAACAATCAATATTGTGTGCTACTATGCAACCACGCGTATTACTGTACTTTTACCACCGGATAGTTCAACAATTTAACCGTAAAACTTTCGCCGTTATTTTTATAAAAAGATAATTTTGTCGTTTTCTAACTACGGCAATACTTCCGTTGTGGGGTCCACCAATGATTGTACCTTCGTAAGAATATTCCCTATTAAAATGAATATTCCCCGACCAATCGAATATTATATAACCACTTGCTTATTTTGCAAAATTTGTAAATAATACCCACAACTATAACATTATATCAAATCCATACTGTAATATTCAAAAATATATTTCGAGAAGAACTAATCTTTATTCATAAAAGTTGGGGATCTTACAACCTCCCCTTTTATGAAATTTTATCCTCGAAATTAGGGTGCGTACCTGGTATGGCGAAGAGGTGAGGATACCTTGACTTCATTTCAGATTCTAACTCCCAGGTCATTTCCTCAACATCATGGTTTCTTCACAAAACTTTGACTTGAGGTATAACCATGGAGCGTAGAATATGATCATTCTTATCGAAGATTTTAACAGGTACCTCTTCATACGTTAAGTCTTCCGCTATCTCATCCGGTTCTAATTCAATAATGTGGTTCAAGATTTTATACGTTGTCCGATCGTTTGAATCTTTTTCGTAGTTATACGTAGCAACTCCGGTCCCAACAACGTTGCTTCACCCACCTCATTCCAACATACTGGAGAACGACACTTTCTTCCATATAACGTCTCAAATGGAGTCATGCCAATACTTGCTTGATAACTGTTGTTATAGGAAAACTCCACCAATGGTAAGAACTTGTCCCAACTTCCTTTGAAGTCAAGGACACAAAGTCTTAATAAATCTTCAAGAGTTTGAATAGTCCTCTATGATTTTCCATTCATTTGAGGATGATATGCCAAACTAAATCGTAAATCCATGCCCATAACTTTTTACAAACTAACCCAAAATCGTGAAGTGAATCTTGGGTCTCGATTAGAAACTATGGATACTAGCATACCATGCAATCTTACAATCTTGTTTATGTACATACGAGCAAAATGTTCAAGTGTATAAGTTTCTTGCATCAGTAATAAATGAGCAGACTTGGTCAATCTATCAACAATGACCCAAATCGCATCTATGCCTTGAGAAACCTTGGGAAAACCAGTAACAAAATCCATGGTAATGTGCTCCCACTTCCATTCTAGAATTTCAAGTGGTTACAATGGACCTTTTGGTACTTGATGCTCCGTCTTGACTCGTTGACAAGTTAGACACCTTGAGATAAACCCCGCCATCTCTCTCTTCATATTACTCCACCAAAATGTATGTCGAAGATCATGATATATTTTGGTACTCCCAGGATGGATTGCAAACGATATGTTGTACGCCTCCAGTAGGATTTTATACTTTAAGTCAGAATCGTTAGGAACATAAAGTCTGGAGTTGACTCAAAATATTCCTTCTTCATCGATTCTTGCTTCCGGAATAGCACCTTCTTGCACTTTCTTCCTCAAATGCATCAGCTCCAGGTCTATAGCTTGAGCAGCTTTAACTTTATCAATTAAAGTTTGTTCTACTTGTATATTCGCCATCATCACATGGGTCCATGGAGTCTTTAACTCTATCTTCATCCTTTGTAAGTCATACAAAATGGGCCTTTGCGTTGACAATATCGTACTTGTACCCGCATATGATCTTCTACTCAATGCGTCAGCTACTACGTTCGCTTTTCTAGGATGGTATTGAATGGTATGATCGTAATCTTTCAATAGCTTAAGCCATCATCGTTGCCGCATGTTGAGTTCCTTTTTAGTGAACAAATATTTGAAGCTTTTATGATCCGTATAGATCTCCACCTTCTCTCCATATAGGTAATACCTCCAAATCTTAAGCGCAAAAATGACAGCTGCCAACTCTAGATCATGAGTAGGATAATTCCTCTCATATTCTTTTAGTTGTCGTGAGGCATAGGTTATGAATTTCTCATGTTGCACGAGAACACATCTTAACCATTTGCCTGAAGCATCACTGTAGATGACAAATCCTTCTGAGCCTGATGGTATTGTCAGAACAAGTGCTGAAATGAGTCTCCTCTTGAGTTCTTGAAAACTCTTCTCACATTCCTCAATCCAACCAAATTTTATATCTTTCCGAGTCAGCTGAGTTAATGGAGTAGTGATTCGAGAAAACCCTTCTACGAATCTCCGATAATAACCAGCTAAGCCGAGAAAGCTACGTACTTCGGTCACTGACTTAGATTGCTCCCACCTTTGAATTACTTCAATCTTTACCGGGTCAACAGATATTCCATGATTTGATATCACGTGCCCAATGAATGTTACTTCCTCAAGCTAGAACTCGCATTTCTTCAACTTGACATACAACTTGTTTTCATGAAGATTTTGGAGTATTAGCCTCAGGTGTTGCTCATGATCTTCAGAACTTTTGGAGTAAATGAGGATGTCATCAACAAAGACGACCACAAAGTGATCCAAATATTCATTGAATACTCGGTTCATCATATCCATGAAGGCAGAAGGAGCATTAGTCAATCCAAAAGACATGACTAGGAATTCGTAATGCTCGTACCGAGTTCTGAAAGCAGTCTTTGGAATGTCATCAGTTTTAATCTTCAACTGATGATATCTAGAATGAAGATCGATCTTTGAAAAGAACTTGGTGCCTTGTAACTGATCAAACAGGTCTTCAATGCGAGGCAACGGGTACCTATTTTTATGGTGACATGATTCAACTGCCGATAATCAATACAAGGTCGCATACTTCCATCTTTCTTTTTCACGAATAGAATAGAAGTACCCCAAGGAGACGTACTAGGTCGAATGAAACCGATGTCTAACAATTCCTGAAGTTGGGTTTTTAACTCTTGAAGTTCAATAAGAGCCATTAGATATGGGTCTTTGGAAATGGGTTTTGTACTGGGTTCAAGGTCGATACCAAACTCGATTTCAGGCTCCGGGGGTAGGCCAGGAAGTTTTTTGGGGAATACGTCATGAAATTTATTAACAATAGAAATATCATTCAAATCTTACGTATTTTGGTTTAAATATATGGCATGTGCTAAGAAAACTTGACATCTATTTTTCAATAAATGAATAGCTTTATGGCTTGAGATGACCTTGATTGATTTTAATAGTTTGGTCGCTTGAATTCGTATAATAGGTTTATTAGGAATATGAAAGCTAACAACCTTACGAAAATAGTCAATTTTAGCATGATGCGTAGTTAACCAATCAATCCCTAGAATCATGCCAAATGCAAGTATTTTTAAGGAAATAAAATCGATAGGTAACGTGCGGTTACCGATTTGAATCAAACAAGACTTATAAACAGTTGACGTAATGAAGGTTTCTCCTAACGAAGTTTCAATAGATAAGTCAAAGTCTAATTTCTTCGGAGTTAAATTTAAACATTGACCGCAACTAGGAGAAATAAAAGAATGGGTAGAACCGGTATCAAATAAGGTATATACTTTACTAGAGTTTATGAATAGCTTATCCGTGATCACCTCGTTTGGATTCCCCACTTTTTGGGAGGTTACGACAAATGCTCTCCCTTGAATTACCGGTTTTGTCTTGTCTGGGATGGCCTTTGATGCCCCCATTCCAGCTGGACTTAACTTCGGTGATCGACAAAATCGGGCTAGGTGACCTTCTCTTCCATAATTGTAACATGCTTTGGACTGCTGCGTACAGTTTGGACTGATGTATCCCTCCCCTCCGCATTTGTAATATACGACCGACGGTCGTTCCCCTTCCTTAAGAACAGGTGCTGGTGTTGACGTCGTTCCATCATTATTGAATCTCCTCTTCTTGAAATTTCCACTTTTATTATCTTGGCCATGATTACCACCGAAGTGGTTACCATTTCTAGCATGTTGATTTCCACCACGTTTGTTGTCATCGCTCCAATGATTGCTACCACTAGTATTATCATTTTGTCGGCTGCTCTCTCTTGGTTAGGTTGACTCATTATCGCGCTCCAATAACTGAGCCCTATTTACAACATCTGAATACAAACACAGTCTGTGAGATTTTAAATATTGCGGTATCTCGGGATTCAAACCTCTTAGAAACATCCGCGTCATTCTCTCCTCATTATCAACCAAGTGGGATGCAAACCGGGACAACTCGGCAAACTTAGCTTCGTACTGTGACATGGTCATATTGTTTTTCTCCAGTTTGATGAACTCTACCTCCTTCATATGACGAACACTTTCGGGAAAGTACTTGTCGTTGAACAGTTTCTGGAATTTCTCCCAAGCCATCTTCAGTGCGGCAGGTTGAGTATGCTTTACCGATTCCCCCCAATAATCTGCCTCTTTTCGCAATATAAAGGTGGCAAATGGAACCTTTTGCTCCTCGGAGCATCCCAAGACTTCAAATATCTTGGTGATCTGCTTTATCCACGTCTCCGCCTTAAGTGGTTTTGGCTCTCTAATAAACTTCGGTGGTCCTAGCTCCTTGAACTGTTTAGCGGTGACTGTCTGAGAGTTGCCAGTGTTTCCACTTGCATTTTGTATAGGAGCCGCTCTTGTCTGATGTTGCATGAATTGTATAAAGCCTCTGAACATCCAATCGTTCATCATTTGGTCAGCGTTGTTGTTTTCTTGAGGATTATTGCCATCCTGATGCACATTATCTTGAGTATTGATCATTGGTGACTCAACGATCTCATGTGCTTCATTGCTTCTCTCAACATTTTTGGATGCCATTTTTAAATACTGTCATAAAACAAAGGTTAATTGATATGTGACATATTATCCCTATACTCTGACCGACCAAATAAATACCAAATAAACTTAGGTAGGACATACTTGTAGACACTCGAAATTTTCTGTACCACTGTCACTAACATCGTAGGAGGACATATTCATCTTTTAAGAGAGAACCCTGAAAGACAATCCAAATCCATGTCGGATACTACCGAAAGTTCAGCATCAACCCCGGATCGCAATCTGGGAGTAACAAATCCAACCTCGGATGTAACCCCGGGGCATGCAGATACAATACCGGAACACACACCGGAGAAGACCGATTAATCTTGGAGATAACCCCGAGGTATCTAGTCTCAGTCCCAACCATGGGAATAGCAACCAACCTTGGTGATAACCCCAAGGAAAGAAGTTTTGGAGATAACCTCGGAAATGCTTGTTTCAAATGCAACCAGCTTCAATCTCTGTGTTCACAACAAGATGCACTGTACCAACCCGGCAATAACATCGGGAAGACAGGCACACCTCAAAGATGATAATGAGGACCTTCAACAATTGCAGCAGTCCAATCCCAGCGAAGCTGAGCAACGTCTGCTTTATCGGCCCAACCCGACGATAACACCGATAAGGGGAAATATCGTCATCTGACCAAAGCGATGCCACGTCACGTCTCTACGCAACAATGTCCCACAAGGTTAACCAATCCCAAGTGACTATTGTGCGGAGTAACGAATGAAAGTTGAAGCTTGAAGACCGGAGGGCATCGTCTCATCTTCAATGACTTCGCACAAACTCTAATCCCATGCCATCGTACAACTCTTAACAACGGTGGTCAGAAATAGGTCCTGTGTACCTCAAACCGATGCCCGGATTGCACTTTTGAAAATCCGAGTGGACATTACAGTGCCTAAGTGCACGTACTTCGAGACGACCCGACTTGACAAACCCGGGCCGACTCGACCCGCTTCTGGTACACCTGCGGCTGAGCCGCATCATATGCCTATAAATAGAGGGCTTGGGGTGCTGATTTTTAAGAGAAAAAAGACGGGGAAACCCTGCACAATTTGCTCTGCACTTGCCATACAGTGTATTTTCTCACTTTTAACCACATGTGAGCTCATATATAGCCTCTTTTGTACCCACAAAAGCCAGTGTTTACCTACTCTAAAGATATAGAAGCCTTTTTTAGTAGCCAGCTGTAAGCCTTCTCACACACTTTAGAGTCTTTCTCTTCATTTGTGCACACACCCTTCTACACGTTGAGAGTCGTGTTGCTTGCTTTTGCCCAGACTTTGGTCCGTGGTTTCATTCCAGTCTGTATATATATTATATATTTATATACTTATATATATATATATATATATATTGACTAATATTATCGAGTTATACCTCGATTGAGCCTAGACTTTGGTCTGGAGTGTTTACTTGCTTTTCTATATATATATATATATATATATATATATATATATATATATATATATATATATATATGAACTGTGTGTCGAACTTTGTTCGATGAGCCTAGACTTCGGTCTGAAACATTTATTGCTTTAATATATATATATATATATATATATATGTACATTTATATATATTAACTGTGTGTCGGACTCTGTTCGATGAGCCTGGATTTTATATCCAGTGCGTTTACTCGCTTTTATATATATATATATATATATATATATATATATATTCGTCGTGCCTGGAGTTTTCTTCGTGGCAGTTGATCGCTTTGTAGCTTTATTTATGTTTTGTCCCGCCTGGAGTTTCCTCCGTGGCGGTTGATAGCTTTTAACAACTTTATTTACATTTATGATCCCCCATGGAGGTGCTTCGTGGTTGGTGATCATGTCTATATATATATATATATATATATATATATATATATATATATATATATATATATATATTTACCGCTCTTATATATATACCTGCTTATTGCTTTTTTACAAATTGCAACATTCTATACGCCTAGGAATCATGCGATCACATATTCATCCCATTGGATCTAGATTCAGTTCCCGTGATGGACATTTTTCAGCTGTAAGCAGCTTGTAAATTATTCTACGATGTCTGAATTTCCTCAGATGGTTTCCATACCCACGAGGAAGTCGACATTATTTTTGTATATTATTTTCATACGGATGCCTCGCATCCGTCAAATAAAATCAATCCAGCCGATTCCTTAATAAAAATGGGAGGGTAAAAAGTCTCAATTCCTATTGAGCATCATGGTTTGAAAAACCTCTTTTATAAAACACCACTACCATATCTTACTAAAAATTGAATTTTTACATAAATTCAAACCCTGTGTATATAGGTTCGAACGAGGCCTTGCACAACTTCCATATAACAGCACATTGACCCACACACACACACACTAAGATAATAGTTTCTTGAAAAGAGGCGGTCACCGTGGTAACACGAATGTCGAGGGGTGCCTAACACCTTCCCCCCGTATAACCAAGTCCCCGGACCCTAAACGAATCTCGATTTCATCGACCCGTATATCAGTGTCACATCACTAGGTCAATGTGCAAACCTTTTATCGGTTGTGTTGGTACAACCATTTAAAAAACCAACTGGCGACTCTTAACAGTCCCATCGTCGACATCATACATGTCGGACCTATTTCACTTGTTTTTTCAAACAAATCTCACCTAAAACGAGAACACCAAAGAACAAGTAACGGAAAGGGAAATCTAAAAATCCCGACGTCGACAGCTGGAGACTCTGCTGGGGACACCAGTAAGAGGACTTAAGCCGCTATTGCAATCTTTTCAAAACTATTATCTGCTTGTGTGTGGATGTTGCATTTACATTGGATGAATGTGTACGAATGCATGTCTTAATTGAACTTAGTGCTTCGCATTATATCTGCGTGTGATGTTAGTGCTTCGTACTATAAACTACTTATGATATTAGTGCTTTGCACATGTCATCATTTTATACGGTGAGACGTGATGTATGTGAATGTATGTTGTGTGGTCCCTCCACTAGGAGGCTATCCCGTCGGTGTTTGATTACTAGACTCGTGAGAAGACTAATTCTCTGAGGCTTAAGAAAGGCACCACCCAAATTCACTCCAGTTGAAAGACCGGATTAACTTCCCGTCAAGAAGATTGCGACGATTTTGGAACCTTCATGCCAAAAAGCTGGGAGAGTAACCTAAGATAGGTCAGCCTCTGATAAACCCAAAATGGAGGAAAGTCTCTTCATTTTCTCTCATTTCAATTACTTGCAAACACAATTACTTGTAATTTCATGCCATATATATCTCCATGTAATAAGAAATATGAAGCAATGTGTCCACATATATGTTACAAACAGCTGACACCAGTTTTGCAGGATAAAATCCCTAAAACAAATACATCACATAGCATGTTATGGTACACCTCCCATAAAGACTAAACTATGCAAGTCTTTTGCAGGGAATCAATCGGACCTATCACCCGGTCAAAGTCCAAAAAGGAAACAGGCCCACAGTCAATCATGTCGTCATCCGACCAGACTGAACTTAATCCAGTTTCTCGCAAAGAATTCGATGGATTAAGTAAACAGATTACATATTTAGTTGTTCTATTAAAAGAATTACACCAGTCTACACAGGGTCAGAAAATACCCGTACATACTGAATCCTCCACACAAGGAGGAATCACGATCATTACCATACTTGAACTACAGTTGGATACAACCAATAAAATTCACAATGCTACCCATCCCACTGGAGATCCAGACACTGGTGACATCCAAAAGAAAGTCCTCCAAATGGAAGAGACCATTCGCACTATCAAAGGAATTGGAACACACGGGAGTGTTTCATATGTTGATCTATGTATTTTTCCTGGTGTTCACTATCCAAAAACATTTAAAACTCCTGACTTTGAAAAATATGACGGGTTAGGGGATCCTTATACATATTTCAAAGTATTTATTGGAGAACTCGGATCCTATGCAGAGGATGAAAAACTCAGAATGCAATTGTTCCAAAAGAGTCTAACTGGAGAAACCCGTTCGTGGTACATATGATTTGAGAACTCCAAAATCCACAGCTGGGAAGAGCTAGCACATGCCTTGCTCACTCAATACAGATTTCAAACTCAGATGGCTCCTGATCGGTATCAAATTACCAAGATCAAGAATCAGTCTAACGAGTCTTTCATAGAGTATGCTCAAAGGTGGGGAGACGCATGGCTGCCCAAGTTAGTCCTGCCATGACGGAATTAAAAATGGTCATGACATTCATAGACATACAAGATTCTACCTTCTATGAGAGAGTTTTATCCGGCATCGGCAAACCATTTTCTAAAATGGTTAAACATGGGGAGATGGCTGAGATGGGATTGAAGTCAGGAAAGATTCAAGACCTAGCTGCACTCAAAGCTGTTGTTGATAACATCAAATCTGGAAATTATGGGAACAACCCCCAGAGGGTCCATAAAAAGAAAGAGGAAGATGTTTCCCTGATATTACAGGGGCAAAAAGGCAATCCAAATATGCCTATTCAAAGCAGAAACTACACTCCTTTTCCAGCACAGTCTGCAAACCCTCCAGTACCAAGAGGTGGAGAAGTCAAATGCCCTCGAGTGTTTACACCCTTAGGGGATACCCTCGAGAACATTTTAAATATTCTAACAACACAGAAGAAAATCATGCATCTTCTTCCACCAGCCAGCCCTAATGGACGTGGTTTCAATGCTGCTTGGAAATGTGCTTATCATGTCGGGGCACTTAGACATGATACTCAGGATTGTTGGGCCTTGAAATACAAGATCCAGGACCTGAAAGACAACGGGGAGATCGTAGTCACCAAACCCGATCATCCTCATGTACAAGACAACCCTCTTACTCAACACAAAGAAGAAGAGGTCAACATGATTAATTAGAGCAGTGAACATAGTTCCAATTTCAGCTGTGATTCCTCTAGACAATCAAAGACAGTGATGACAGATGGGATTATGCTAAGAGTTCACAATGGAACGAAAGATGAAAGCTCTCTTCAAATAAATTGAACAATTGGCGAAACTGGTGACTTATCAGCATCAGGTGACTAGTCAGTTAATCAGCCAGGAGCACGCCAGTCTCCTACCCATTGTCATGAATATTCCCTCATCACCTTCAGAAAATTAAATGCTGGAAGACAAAGTGGTGAAGAAAGCAAATGCCAAAGCCGGTCGAGATTTTGCCAACAAAAGGGAATTCACCTATTTGGGCCAACCCATGGAGGAAATTCTTCGTATGTTAATCAATGAAGGAAGGATTAGTTCCCTTCTACCTCCAATCAACCCCCCGTTCGGGATGGTACAACTCTGATGGAGTATGTCATTATCACTCCCAGTCTCATGGTCACAACATAGAAGAAATGTTGGGCACTCCGTCACCTTATCCAAAATCTAATCGACAGTAATGTACTGCGCTTGGCAGATAACGACAATGTGTTTCGTGCAAGTGAGAATGCAAGCCCTACTAGGTGGAAAAGTGTGGTAGCAGTTATATCCAATGAAGCTGAGGGGATTAATACTTACTCACAACACCGACAATTCAGCTCAAAGGAGGAAACGATCCTTTGAAAGTGGCCACTCCCGAGCAAATCAACTTACCATGCAGAGCACAATATCCTATTGTTATCTTGTGCAAGGTTCCGTGGAATTATGGAGAAGGTGAAGGATCCACCTCACATACAACTGCTGCAGTGTCGAAGGAAAATCCACTGTATCTACCCCATCGGGTGATGAAGCCCACCACCAAATTAAAGGGGAAAATACTCATGGAGAAGATTGAAAAATTCCTCCACGTTGTGGGTCATAGTGAAGTAACGGTGGTTTTAAGCTTGAAAGAAGCTCCACAACAAATATCAATTTTGGAGTTGGTCCTAACTTCCGAGAATCAACGGAAGATCTTGTTAAAGGTTCTAGAAGAAGCCTATCTCCCGACATCAGTGGATACGGAAAAGTTTCAACATATGGTTGATCACATTTTCAATAATAATGTGATATCCTTCACTGATGATGACATACCGCCTGAAGGGACCGGTCATTGCAAACCATTGCACATCGCAGTCTTGTCCTCCGGATATATGGTAGTTGGAGTCTTAATAGATTGAGTCTTAATCTTTGTTCTAAATCCCGCAATGGAATAAGAGGAATGAAGAATCAAGCAAGACGTCATATGGATGATGTCTGGTATACGCATCATCGTTCATAATGAACATACCAACAGATACACCCCAGACGATGATTGCCCTGACATAATGACCATCATTCGGGATAGGGAGGATGATGACAATCCCTCCATCACTGCGGTCCACCCAGACTTTACCCTTGCCAATTGAGACAGCACTCCTTGCTTTGGTCGACAAAGGTAAAATGGGCTGATGATCAACAAATTTCATATACACTAAGTGAAAGCATATTTTGTTTTAGGACTCTGAATTTAGATGTGCCCGTACTTACGGATACGATGCCTCTCCTACACAAGGATTGTACCTTTGATGTAGAGATGAATTCAGCCTTGATGGATATACCGGATGACATTGAGGTGCCTCCAGAAATTCAGGAATGGGTCAAAGACAAACCCAAACCCAACCTTGATCAAACCACTTCTTTTAATCTCAGAACCATAGAAAGCCCTAAGAGGGATGGTTACATTCCGTTGGTTTGGTTCAGACCTTACCCCAAACCAACGGAATGGCATGGTTACATTATTAACCTAGTTCCAAGATGTGTTTGCATGGTCTCATGAAGACATGGTGGGTTTGTCCACTGACATTGTCCTTCATCGCCTTCCCATCAAAGAGGAATTTAAGCCAGTCAAGCAGAAACTCAGGCGATTGAAACCGAAGTGGAGTTTAAAGGTGAAATAAGAAATTGTGAAACAGTTTCAAGTTGGCATCATTATGGTGTCTACATATCCTAAGTGGATATCCAACATCCTGCCTGTACCTAAACCTGGAGGGAAGGTGTGAGTTTGCGTGGATTATCGGGACTTGAATAAAGCTAGCTTAAAAGACAGCTTTCTCGTGCCATTTATCCACATTCTCATTGACAATACTTCTCAGTATGACATGTACTCCTTTGCTGATTGCTTTGCGGGGTACCATCAGATCATGGTTGCCGAGGAAGATCGTGAGAAGACTGCTTTCATCACTTCTTGGGGAACTTTTTGCTATAGACGGTTGTCATTCGACCTCATCAGTGCCATAGCTACCTATCAACGAGCTATGATGGCTCTTTTCCACGACTTAATGCATAAAGAGATTGAGATCTACATGGATGACATCATTGTCAAGTCCTGGAAGGAGGTTGACCATATAGACCATCTCAGAAAGTTGTTCAACAGATTGCGTAAGTACAACTTGAAGTTGAATCCAGCTAAGTGCGCCTTTGGCGTTAGATCGGGCAAATTGCTAGGATTTCTAGTCAGTCACAAAGGGATAGAGCTGGATCCTGCCAAAATCCAAGCCATCACTGAAATGCCCATTCTTCAGACGAAGAAGGAAATACGGGGATTTTTGGGAAGAATCAACTTCATCAGCATGTTTATCTCCCAACTCACAGCAACCTGTGAGCCAATATTCAAGCTATTAAGGAAGAACTACTCCATGAAATGGAATGATGAGTGCCAGAATGCCTTCCTTACAATTAAGAAATAGCTAGTTAAAGCTCCTGTCTTGGTACCACCCAGGGACGATATTCCCATGTTCATGTATCTGTCCGTAAGTTACAATGCCATGGGCTGCATGCTGGGACAGAAAGACGATAGAGGCCAAGAATGAGCTATTTATTACCTCAGCAAAAGGTTTAGCAACAGTGAACACAAGTACACATTGATCAAAAAGACGTGTTGTGCTTTAGCATGGGCTACCATGAGGTTACAGCATTACCTCCATGGTCACACAACCCATCTCATATCCCGTGTGGATCCTCTCAAGTATGTGTTCAACAAACCTATGTTAAATTGTTGGCTGTCCAGATGGCAGTTGATCCTACAACAATTTGACATCGTATATGTGACTCAAAAGTCCATCAAAGGTCAAGGAATCGCGGATAAACTGGTTGTTGCACCTTCAGGGGATTTCAAACCCTTGGAAACATATTTTCCTGATGAAGGAGTAATGACAGTGCAGCAACACCATCAGTACGATATGCGCCAATCGTGGAAGATGTATTTTGATGGAGCAATTAATATGGAAGGTTCTGGAGTGGGAGAAGTTCTAGTATCTGGTACGGGGGAGCAATATCCCGTTGCCGTAAAATTAAAGTTTGTCAGCACCAACAATATGGCTGAGTATGAAGGCTGTCTTATGGTGCTAAAACTTGCCCATTCAATGGGCATCAGACGGTTAACTGTCCTTGGAGATTCAGAGTTGGTAATCAGACAATCCACCGAAATCTATCAAACCAAGGAACTACATTTGCTGCCTTACCATCGGTAGGTTTTGAAGATGGCTTTGGAGTTCGAAGAAATTTCCTTTCTATACATTCCTCGTAAAAGGAATGACTTTGCAGATGGATTAGCCACTTTGGCCTCCTTCATTCGAATATCAAACAAGGAATGCTTGTCAAGTGTCACAATTTCCCTGAACAAGGCCCTAGCCTATGGGAATTACATTGGAGAAGTATCGGATGAGCTACCTCCCATCCAACCTCCTTGGTATCAGCATATCATGGAATATCTGCGAGATGGATCTACACCCACTAAGGCGAGCCTGACTGAGAAAAGGCGGATCCATCAACTCGCTATGAAGTTCTACCTGAATGGAGATGCGCTCTACAAAAGAGATGCAGGACTAGTGTGAGACCTCAGATTTTATGACTAAAGATTTAATTTTCTAGAAATAATTTTTTTTTATATTATGGTGTTGATTTGATGAAATGTTATAATTGTGGGTAATATTTATAAATTTTGCAAAGTACGCAAGTTGTTATATAATATTCGATTGGTCGGGGAATATTCTTTTTGTCGGAGAATATTCGTACGACGGTACAATCATTGGTGGACCCCACAAAAGAATTATTGTCGAATAGAGAAAATGACAAAAATACTTCATGAAAATAACGGCAGAAGTTTTACCGTTAACTGTTGAAATACCCGGTGTTAAAAGTACAGTAATACGTGTAGTTGCATAGTAGTACACTGTATTGATTATTGATGCTTACGTGAGAAGTCACTCAGTTATACTCAATTATTGCTACAATAATTGCTGCATCATATCTCTCATATTATTGATTCAATTATTGTTACAGTATCATTTGCATAATATGATGTATTATTCAATCAGGTATTCGGGACACTTTTCGTGTCGAAGTTACTATTCATGAGTTACTATTCACGACTTACTATTCATGAAATTTATTTATCTGTTTAAACTCAGTTGAGAGAAACCTTCGTTACCTCCACTATTTATAAATCTTGTTCAAATAAACATTTTCACGTTACCAGTCGATCTTATCTATTTGAAAATATTTTCCTTTGATTTGATTTTTTGAAATGATTGGTTAACTACTCATCATGCTTTTCGTAAGGTTGTTAGCTTTCATACTCCTAACCAACCTGTTATGTGAATTCAAAGTAACCAAACCACTAAAGTCAATCATTGTCATATCAAGCCATAAATAAAGAGCCCCGATCCTTTCGTTGTTGACTTTCTTGTGTGGAATGCACCGAAGCTAGACTTTCTGTAGGCAACATAGTGAATGACGATAGCAAGTTGATAGGTATCAATGTGATGTGTTATCCAAGTCTTGGATGAGAGTCACAGTTTTGAATGATATTTCTATTGTAAATAAATTTCCTGACGTATTCTTGAAGACTTCTTAGCCTACCCTAGAGCGTGAAATCGAATTTTGTATTGACCCTAGTACAAAACCCATTTCTAAAACACTTAAATATTTTCTTCACCTAAAATGAACGTGTAATGTGCCAAAGACGTTGGCTCGAGCTGTTAAAGATTATGATTGTACTATATCATCGTGGAAAAGTGAACGTGGTAGCTGACGCGTTGAGTAGAAGATCGTATGCGGTTACAAGTGTGAACATACAAACCCACGTGAATATAACTAATATACGATTAGAATCGACTTTAATCAAGAAAGTTAAAGTTGCTCAAGCTACATAATCAGAGCTGATGAATGTGAAGAAGAAAGTTCAAGAGGGCATTATTCTAGAAGCAAGAATCGATGAAGAGAGGAAATCTCAACCCTCGATTTTATTGGCCCATTTGAAATCCTTGATCGAGTAGGAACTGTGGCCTATAGACTCGTTTTACCGCCAAGTATGTTCCGTGTTCATAACGTTTTTTTTACGTATCGATGTTACGTAAATATGTGGATGACCCAAACCACATTATTGAATTAAAACTAGACGAGATAGCAGAAGATTTAACGTATGAGGAGATACGTGTTAACATCTTAGATAAGAAGGATTATATTCGACGCTCAAAGGTTATACCTAAAGAGTTAGAATTTGAAGTGAAGTCAAGGTATCCTCACCTGTCCGGCATACCAGGTACGTACGTAAATTTTGAGGGAGAAATTTCATAAGGAGGGGAGATTTTGAGACCCCAGATTTTATGAATAAATATTTAATTTTCTCCAAATAATTTTTTTTATATTATGGTGTTGATTTGATGAAATGTTATAGTTGTGGGTAATATTTGCAAATTTTGCAAAGTACGCAAGTTGTTATATAATATTCGATTGGTCGGGGAATATTCTTTTTGTCGGGGAATATCCGTACGACGGTACAATCATAGGTGGATCTCACAACAGAATTATTGTCGAATAGAGAAAATGACTAAAATACTTTATGAAAATAACGGCAGAAGTTTTACCGTTAACTGTTGAAACACCCGGTGTTAAAAGTACAGTAATACGTGTAGTTTCACAGTAGCACACGGTATTGATTATTGATACTTACGTGAGAAGTCACTCAGTTATACTCAATTATTGCTACAACATCATATCTCTCATATTATTGATTCAATTATTGTTACAGTATCATCTGCATAATATGATATATTGTTCAATCGGGTATTCGGGACAATTTTTGTGTTGGAGTTACTATTCATGAGTTACTATTTATGAATTAATATCCACGAGTTACTATTCACCCGATTACTATTCACTCTAGTATTGTGCATTCGGGTATTTGGGTATAATATTATTCCATGAAGAGATGTGCTAATTTTTCAGACCGTTGGTTGAAGATATAATAGTAAGTCAATATGGACCGTTGGTGGAGTTATAATAGTAAATCAGTATGGATCGCTGGTTTAAAGTTTTGATAGTAAATCAGTATGGACCGTTGTTTTAAGTTTTAATAGTAAACCAATATGGACCGTCCGTTTAATTGTAATTCAATCTGGACCGTTCCTGAATTAGTTACTATTCATTCCATTTTCCTATAAATAAAAGTTCATTCCTTCATTATTTTCTTACGAATTCACTGAAACTCTAGAGAGAAAAGTTATAGTGAAACTATAGAAAAGTATTCTGCTACTTTGCTACTCTTATATTCAGTTTCTTTTACGGTAAGGGATGTTATTTGTTGTACTCATGAAGAGAACTTCTGTTATTCCATTATTTATTATTTTGTTGGAAAACCTATATACGCGGGCTACCCTATACATGGTGACATTCTTCTAATATTCCGTTCTTTATTATTCTGTCGGAATATCATGTCTGTGCGTTTACGCCGAACCTGGTTCCATTATTTATTATTCTGTCGGAATATCATGTATGTGCGTTTACGCTGGACCTAGTTCCATTATTATTTGCTACTCTTATATTCAGTTTCTTTTACGGTAAGGGATGTTATTTGTTGTACTCATGAAGAGAACTTCTGTTATTCCATTATTTATTATTTTGTTGGAAAACCTATATACGCGGGCTACCCTATACATGGTGACATTCTTCTAATATTCCGTTCTTTATTATTCTGTCGGAATATCCTGTCTGTGCGTTTACGCCGAACCTGGTTCCATTATTTATTATTCTGTCGGAATATCATGTATGTGCGTTTACGCTGGACCTAGTTCCATTATTTATTATTTTGTCGGAATATCATGTCTGTGCGTTTACGCCGGACCTGGTTCCATCCTTTATTATTCTATTTGAATAACCTGCCTGTGCGGTCTATCGCATGCCTGTTGATTTCTTTTGTTATTACATTCTTTATTATACTCAGTTGGTTAAAACTTTGACTTCTATACTCCATGAAATTAGTGGAATAGCCTTGATATTTGCGCTTCATCCAGTATCTTTTAATGAAAATATTCTTTTGAGCATTCTTAAATTTTACTCTACAAAGCAATATCATGTTGACAGTTTGAACGTTATCAGTTCCTGGATAAATTAATTCTTGAACTTGTTTTATTGAATTCTTATATCATTGTCATCACCCTCATGTTTATATTATGTTGAAAGTCATATGTGGCCTGTAGTGCATAGATGGACTTTAAATGATTATGACCAGTGATTATTCGGTATAATCATAACCGTAATGTTACAAATGATGAGATAAAAGTCCTCATTGGCCCGTAGTACATTGATGGATAGTTTTTGGAATGATTATGGCTATGGATTCTCTTTGATCGTAGTGCAAAGGTGAATTGTTTTATGGCATGATCAGGACCGTAGATGAAAACATGATTATCTTAAGTCGTAGTGCATAAATAATTCATGGTCGTGATACTAAAGAATATCCTTGGCCATAGTGCAGGGGTGATTCGATGATGTGGATTATTTATTAAGCTGAGTCGCAGCGATAAAAGTGATGAAAAACCTTTTAAATTATAGAAGAAAGTAGATTTTATTCCCTACTTGACTCTTCTAATGAATTGCTTGTTCCGCTGCTGTTAAACTTGATATTTATTATATTTTATCGGTTTAACACTGTTGAAGGCTAATGATAAATTATTCTGCATTATCATAGTCATAATATTTCTTACTGGGCCAGTTGAGCTCGCCCTTTCTTTCACAGTTCTCTTCAGGAAATGAGAATGTAGATGGGACTAGTCGGGGAACAGAGTGATGGTCCTAGATGGTGCATTAGTAGTCCTCACTACTCTATGAAATAGTGTGATAATAATTGTAATGAAGACTCCTTTTGAGTTTGTATAATCTCTAGTAGACAATATTTGTATTCAAAATCACAGTTTATGTTTTGTCGTATTGTACACGACAGTTGTATTATTAAGTTGTATTTGAATTCTGTACCATATATCTGGCGACTCAAGATGGGTGATGTATACCTAATTTTGGGGGCGTCACAGTTGTTATCAAAACTTAGGGATATGATCCCTGGCTAAGATGTGAGAATAGAACTAGGACGGGAGAGACGGGGAATTCCTTCGCTAGTATGACCTATCTAAGTTTATTTGGTATTTAATTGGTCGGTCAGAATAAAGGAATAATATGTTAAATATCAATTAACTTTTGTTTTGTGGCAGTATCTGAGAATGACATCCGAGAATGTTGAGAATAGCAATGGAGCACAGGAGACTGTTGATTCTCCACAGATCAATAATCAGGAGAATGTGCAACAGGATGGCGATAATCCTCTTGTAAACAATAACACTGATCAATTGATGAATGATGGTACGTTTAAGAGCTTTTTAGAATTCATGCAACATCAGGCAAATGCGACTCCTGTTCATAATGCAGGAGGAAACAATGGCAAACCACGGTTGGTCACCGCTAAGCAATTCAAGGAGCTGGGACCACCATGGTTTTTGGGAAAGCCAGAACCACTTAAGGTGGAGACGGGGTTAAAGCAGATCACCAAGATATTTGATGTCTTGGGATGCTCCGAGCAAAAGGTTACCTTTGCCACCTTTATGTTGCGTGAAGAGGCAGATCACTGGTGGGAATCTGTAAAACGTACCTAGCCTGACGCACTCAAGATGTCTTGGGAGAAGTTCCAATAGCTGTTCAATGACAAGTACTTTCCTGAAAGCATTCGTCACATGAAGGAGGTGCAATTTATCAAGTTGGAGCAAAACAACATGACCGTGTTGCAGTACAAAGCCAAGTTTGCCGAGTTGTCCCGATTTGCGTCCCACTTGGTTGATAATGAAGAGAGAATGACGCGGATGTTTTTAAGAGGTTTGAAGCCGAAGATACGTCAATATCTTATTTCTCATAAACTGTGTTTGTATTCAGATGTTGTAAATAGGGCTCAGTTAGTAGAGCGTGATAACTAGTCAAAGCAACCAAAAGAGAGCAACCAAAAAAATGATAATACCGGTGATAACAGTCATCAAAGCGGTGACAATAAGCATGGAGGGAATCAACATCCCAGAAATGGTAACCACTGTGGTGGTAATCATGGTCAAAACAATACGAATGGACATTTCAAGAAGAGGAGATTCAACAATGATGGAAAGACGTCAGCACCAACACCCGTTGTTAAGGAAGGAGAGCAACCACCTATCATATGCTTCAAATGCGGAGGGGAGGGACACATCAGTCCAAACTGCGCGATGCCGTCCAAAACATGCTATAATTATGGAAGAGAATGCCACTTAGCCCGATTTTTTTGTTCACCGAAGACAAGTTCAGCTAGGATGGAGTCACCAAAGGATGTCCCAAACATGCCAAAGCCAATAGTTTAAGAGAAAGCATTTTTTTTTCGTGATGAGGAACCTGAATAAAATTATCACGGATATGTTAATCATAAACTCTTGCGAAGTCTATACCGTGTTAGATACCGGTTCTACTCACTCTTTTCTTGCACCTAGTTGTGTTCAATGTTTGAAGTTAACTCCGGAGAAGTTAGACTTTGATATATCTGTTTAAACTCAGTTGAGAGAAACCTTCGTTACCTCCACTATTTATAAATCTTGTTCAAATCAACTTTTTCACATTACCTGTCGATCTTATCTCTTTGAAAATACTTGCCTTTGATGTGATTTTTGGAAACGATTGGTTAACTACTCATTATGATTTTCGTAAGGTTGTTAGCTTTCATACTCCTAACCTGTAAGACTCTGAAATTTATGAAATAAAAATATTCAATTTTTCTTATAATTACTGTTCAGTAAATGGTTAAATTGATAAAAGTTAAAGGTAAGGGTGATATATGAATTTTTTTTTCAAAATACATAAGTGGTTATAAAATATTCATTGTTGTTAGGGAATATTCATTTTGTCGTGGAATATTCTTTTTGTCGGGGAATATTGGTACGACGGCGCAACCATTTGTGGACCCCATAACAGAATAACTGTCGGATGAAGAAAACGACAAAATTAAGTTTTTATAAATAATAGCGTAATCGTTACCGTTAACATTGTTAGAATACCCGATTGGTAAAATAAAGTAATACGCGTTGTTGCACAGTAGCACACGATATTACACAGTTTTTTTGAATTATTGATTCTTACATAAGAAGGCACTACTCAATAATTGTTACCGTAATTACTGTTCAATATTTTATTTTATTGATTCAATAATTGCTGCGTTTATATTTTATATTATTCTTGTATCAATAATTATCACTGCACAATATTTCTCATTATCATATCAATAATTCATATTATTTGAATAATATTATTAGATATCATTATTGGCAATGTCTAGAAAGTTCTGTCAAGGAGAGGTTTGGTCACCTAATTGTGCGCCAGTAAGTAGAAATTCTTATTGGAAAGCCCCCTCTTTCTTGGGAACGACCTGGTTGTCATAATTGTGATTCTGTAATATTATTTGTGAATAATTAATTATTGATTTATATGATAAGGAAAGATTTATTTGATGTGGGTATAAATGATGGATTTATTTATGTGGTTATAAATGAAGGAATTAATGTTGAGGTATTTTATCAGTATTTTTGTCGGAATGAAGATATTAAAAATTAAACCAGTGTTTTTGAGATATATTGTGTGAGTTATAATTTTTAATTCGACCGTTGGATCGTTGTAATTTTTGGATATGTTATACATATATAAGTTGAGTATATGTCCACAAATTTTGAACCGTTAAAAATAAACGTATGATTTGTTATGAATTTTAAGAGGTGAATGGTTTAGAAATTGTTGAAGTATCCAAATTTAGCATTTTGGTGGAAATTCTAGAATTGAGTGGGCCCCACTTGTGGTTGGGGAAGAAATGTGCTGAATTTTATTTCAAATGTGGTGGGTGGGAATAGTAGCAGGTAAAGCCATCAGGTTGCAAGTCAAGTCTGCTAAAATTTTCCTATAAATAGATGGCTAAGTTAGAATTGAAAATCACACCAGAAACATAAGCTTTCTCTCTTTCTCTCTCTAGATTATTGAGTGTATTTTGTGAGTATTTAGATACTTGGTAAGTTGATATTCATCAGTGCAAGTTTCCTTCAGCGTCATATCCGATATCCAGTCAGAAGTGATGCTCTTTTGAGGTAAGGGATAGTAAGGGATTTTAAGGGTTATTATGTTTTTCAGTTCGTACTTCTTTTGACCTTCAGAAAATTCTAGAAAAATTTGAAATGATATGTTGTTGAGTTTTATTGATTGTATCCAAAAATGATAATTTTTGGATGTATAGGTTAAGAGTTATGAATTTTATGAGAAAATACTTTTTTAAAAGTAACCACTTATAATTCCTTGTGGTTGACTCCAAAATTGATGAAATTTTTATTAAGAGTACATCTATATAATATCAGTGTATTTTGTGAATTTCGGAATTTTTGGATAAAAGTACAATTTATGATAAATGTCTAAATATTCGGCGGTTTTGGCCATATAAAAAATAGTAAATGAATTTTAAAAATTCTAAGAAAAATATATGTTCAATATGGGACTATATTCTGCTAAATTCCAGAAAAGAAATATTTTTGGAACTGATTTGGTATTTTTCATGAAAATAGACTTGTTATGAATAAATGAGTTAAATATGTTATGTGAAGGAAGAAAATTGAAAAATATGATTTTATGGCTTGAGAATCATATATGTGGTATATGCAGATTTTTGATGAGGGTTTTGGTTATTGGTATTGAAATCTTATAAGTTTGGCATTTTATGATGATTAAATGCATTATTTAGTAAAGTGTAAACAATTAAAATAAATTTTTTATAAGTTTAAGAAATGTTATTCTTTCAATATCATTATACCGAAATATTGGTATAGATTTTATTATAGAATTTATACCTTTTGTGTCAGGGTTACTATTCATGAGTTACTATTCACGAGTTAC
Organism: Panax japonicus; assembly: GCA_020205505.1. Taxonomy (NCBI): domain Eukaryota; kingdom Viridiplantae; phylum Streptophyta; class Magnoliopsida; order Apiales; family Araliaceae; genus Panax; species Panax japonicus. Next base: position 17,326,662 of record CM035101.1, on the reverse strand, counting down.
TATTCACGAGTTACTATTCACGGGTACTATTTACTACAAAATTGGTTTCTTTTTCAAACAAAATTATAGTTGATTTATGAATATTACTCTGAAGATTAAAACTATATATTGATTATATTGATTTTATTATCATATATAACATTTTTATAACCCTGATGTTGAAATTCTCTTTCGCTTGAGTATAAAGATGGGTAGATTATTGGTATGATCATGACTAGGGTTCTCTTTGTCCTGTAGTGAAAAGTTGAATTGTGACTGGTATGATCATGACCTTTGAATTTATAATTGAATATCTTTAGCTTAAGTGCAAAGGTGAATTGATCAACATGGTTATAATTATTGTTTATATAAATTCTGAAAAGATTATATATTTTTTTGAGATATTAATATATTTGGCCCGTAGTGCAAAGATGATCTGTTGTTGAATATCTTTGTCCAGTGGTGCGAAGATGAACTGTGGATGAATATCTTTGGTTGTAGTGCAAAGATGAATTTATTATTATGATTATGAACAGGAACTGTGATTTGGTATAACCATGATCTTTGATGTTTCAGGTAAAGACATGTGATGAAATTATATTCGTCCTGGGTACGAAGAGGAATTTAGAATTACAATTAAGATTATGAGATATTCATATAATTGTGGAAAGGAGCTGTTGATTGATGTTACATGGATAAAACATTGTTGGTGGATTTTTAACATGGAAAAGATAATAGACTGTATTGTCTATTTGACTCTTCTAATGGATTGCTCGTTCCGCTGCAACTATGGTTGAAATTTTTATCATCTACCATATGTTCTAAATCTCTGATTTGTTATTGATGAATGTTATTGATAATTTAATTATCTGTAGTCATGATATTCTTTATTGAGCTAGTTGTGCTCACCCTTTTGCTTCACAATTCCTTTTAGGTAATAAAAGTGTAGCTGGGTCGAGCGGGGCTAATAAAGGAATAGAACGGCGGGCTCTAGCTGTGGAGTTCTCCCTAAACAGTATAGACAAGTGTGTTGTATACATCTTTTAGTAGTTATAATTGGTGAATCATATAGGGAGAGCTGAACCCAACGTTGGAAGGGTGTTTTGCCACTATCATACAAGATGTCTAATGACATACAACCTCGTGTCATCATAAGACAGGGTTGTGCTCATCCACTTGATGAGTAAATTTACGAGCACTACCTATATAATCTTGGTATTTGTTTGAAGTATAATTCTTAATTTTAGATAGTGGAGATAATGATAAATCAAGAGAAGACTCACCATTGGGAAGAATATGATAGTAATCTTCTCGTTTTTCTTTGGGGTCTATTGGGTCAACCAAGGATAATTCTGTGGCCATATGATATCTATCATAACCTATAAGCATGGTCTCCCATGTACGAAGGTTTCCTTGAGTACTTCCCAAAGATTTTAGTTTCTAAAACAGTTTTTAACTATAGCTTTATGTAAGGTGTCAATGTGAGGTGCTATCCATGGTTGGGACATGTGTCACATTTGGTATATATTTGTATCCAAACCCACAGTATATGTGTTGTTGTATTTCGCACGACAATTGTTGTAATAAAGTTGTAGTTGTTTTTTGTACTATGTATTTGGCGACTCAGAATGGGTTGGATGGATTAGACCTATTTTGGGGTTGTCACAGTTAGTATCAGAGCTATAAGTAAAGAGCCCCGAGCCTCTCGCTGGTGACATCCTGTTGATGGGGGATGCACCAAAGCCAGACTCTCTGTAGGGGACGCCGTTCTGCGGTGGCAAACTGATAGGTACCAATGTGAGGTGCTGTCCACTGATGGGACATTTGTCACATTTGGTATCAGAGCTTAGGGATATGATCTCTGGCGGAGATCGGGGAATATAACTAGGAGGGGAGAGATGAGTAAATCCTTTGCTAATGTGTCCTACCTAAGCTTATTTATTGGTCAGTCATAATATCGGGATATTATGTGATATGTTAATTTATTTAATTAACCCTTGTTTTATGGCAGTATTTGAGAATGACGGCTGAGAATGTTAACAATGGAGTGAATGAGACCGTTGGGATACCTCTAATCACTAACCATGATAATGTGATGTCAGACGAAGAAGGAATTAGAGATATCCATGTGGTGAGTGAAGAATTGATAGTTGCACCCGAGATAGTCATAGAGGAAACAGCTGAGAGTGAGGAAGAAGAGGAAGAAGAGTTACCTAAGGAGAGTTTATTAGAGGTATTATATGATTAAAATGTAGAATTTCAAAATCGTATTCATGAGTTAGAAGAGCAGGCTGAAGAACGACAGGCGGTCGTGGAACAAAAGGATACAACAATTCAAGCTTGTGTTACCCGATATGTGATACTTGAACAGAAGCAATCTTTGTCAGAGTATAAGATGATAAAGATGGAATCTGAGCTGAAAGAAGAAAAAACTGAACGCGTAAGAATGAGTGATGCATGGGTAAAAGCCACACTTCACGTGGATATTATGGAAAGAGATTTCCGATCTAAGAAGGCTAAAATAGATGACATGAATATCTCTTTTTGGAAAGTAATTGGGAGAACCCAACATTAAGTTTTGAATTACCCTGTATATAGCGGTAACCCTGAATTCGATATGGATCGAAGATTGATGATTCAGATCATGAAACATGAGTATGATGAGGCAGTTGAGGGAGGAATATGTCCTATAGAAAAATATATTCCAACGGTAGTGATAACGCCAAATGTTGCCCCAGACAAGTCAAAACCGGGTAGTTCGAGGGATGACGGTTGTCATGACTTCCCAACAAATGAGGAACCCAAATTAATTTATCACGGGAGATGGAAAAATCATGATGACCGGTGAGATAGAATCTGGAAGCAAGGTATTCTCAACATTTCGAAATACCAGGTACGTAAATTTCGGGACGAAATTTAATAAAGAGGGGAGATTGTAAGACCCCAAAGTTTATGAAATAAAAGTATTCAATTTTTCTTATAATCACTATTCAGTAAATGGTTAAATTGATAAAAGTTAAAGTTAAGGGTGATATATGATTTTTTTTTTCAAAATACACAAGTGGATATAAAATATTCATTGTCGTCGGGGAATATTCATTTGGTCGTGGAATATTCTTTCTATCGGGGAATATTCGTAAGACGGCGCAGCCATTTGTGGGCCCCATAACAGAATAACTGTCGGATAAAGAAAACGACAAAATTAAATTTTTATAAAAAACAGCGTAATCGTTACCGTTAACACTGTTGGAATACCCGGTTGATAAAATAAAGTAATACGCGTTGTTGCATTGTAGGACACAATATTATACATTATTTTTGAATTATTGATTCTTACGTAAGAAGACACTACTAAATAATTGTTACAGTAATTACTGTTCAATATTTTATTTTATTGATTCAATAATTGCTGCGTTGATATTTTATATTATTGTTGTTTCAATAATTATCACTGCACAATATTTCTCATTATCAGATAAATAATTCATATTATTTGAGTAATATTATTAGATAGTATTATTGGCAATGTCTAGAAAGTTCTGTCAAGGAGAGATTTGGTCACCTAATTGCACGTCAGTAAGGAGAAATTCTTATTGGAAAGCCCCCTCTTTCATGGGAACGGCCTGGTTGTCATAATTGTAATTCTGTAATATTATTTGTGAATAATTAATTATTGATTTATATGGTAAGGAAATATTTATTTGACGTGGATATAAATGATGGATTTATTTATGTGGTTATAAATGAAGAAATTAATGTTGAGGTATTTTATCAGTATTTTTGTCGAAATGATGATATTAAAAATTAAACCAGTGTTTTTGAGATATATTACGTGAGTTATAATTTTTAATCCGACCGTTGGATCGTTGTAATTTTTGGATATGTTATACATATATAAGTTGAGTATTTGTCCACAAATTTTGAACCGTTAAAAATAAACGTATGATTTGTTATGCATTTTAAGAGGTGAATGGTTCAGAATTTATTAAAGTATCCGAATTTAGCATTTTGGTGGAAAATTCTAGAATTGAGTGGGCCCCACTTGTGGTTGGTGAAGAAATGTGCTGAATTTTATTTCAAATGTGGTGGGTGAGAATAGTAGCAGGTAAAGCCATCAGGTTGCAGGTCTAGTCTGCTAAAATTTTTCTATAAATAGAGGGCTAAGTTAGAATTGAAAATCATACCAGAAACATAAGCTTTCTCTCTTTCTCTCTCTAGATTATTGAGTGTATTTTGTGAGTATTTAGATACTTGGTGAGTTGATATTCATTAGTGCAAGTTTCCTTCAGCGTCATATCCGATATCCAGTCAGAAGTGCTGCTCTTTTGAGGTAAGGGATAGTAAGGGATTTTAAGGGTTATTATGTTTTTCAGTTCGTACTTCTTCTGACCTTCAGAAAATTCTGAAAAAATTTGAATGATATATTGATGAGTTTTATTGATTGTGTCCAAAAATGGTGATTTTTGGATGTATAGATTAAGAGTTTGAATTTTATGAGAAAAGACTATTTTAAAAGTAACCGCTTATAATTCCTTGTGGTTAACTCCAAAATTGATTAAATTTTTATTGGGAGTACATCTATATAATATCAGTGTACTCTGTGAATTTCTGAATTTTTGGATATGAGTACAATTTATGATAAATGTTAAATATAAATATAAATATATAATATAAATGTTCAATATGGGACTATATTCTGCTAAATCCCAGAAAATAAATATTTTTGGAACTAATTTGGTATTTTTCATGAAAATGGACTAGTTATGAATAAATGAGTTAAATATGTTGTGTGAAGTAAGAAAATTGAAAAATATGATTTTATGGCTTGAGAATCATATATGTGGTATATGTAGATTTTGATAAGGGTTTTGGTTATTGGTGATGAAATCTTATAAGTTTGGCATTTTATGATGATTAAATGCATTATTTAGAAAAGTGTAAACAATTAAAATAAATTGTTTATAAGTTTAAGAAATGTTATTCTTTCAATATCATTATACCAAAATATTGGTATAGATTTTATTGTGGAATTTCTACCTTTTTGTGTCAGGGTTACTATTCATAAATTACTATTCACGAGTTACTATTAACGAGTTACTATTCACGGGTACTATTCACTACAAAATTGGTTTCTTTTTCTAACCAAATTATAGTTGATTTATGAATATTACTCTGAAGATTAAAACTATATATTGATTTTATTATCATATATAACATTTTTATAACCCTGATGTTGAAATTCTCTTTCGCTTGAGTATAAAGATGGGTATATTATTGGTATGATCATGACTAGGGTTCTCTTTGGCCAGTAGTGAAAAGTTAAATTGTGACATGTATGATCATGACCATTGAATTTATAATTGAATATCTTTAGCTTAAGTGCAAAGGGGAATTGATCAACATGGTTATAATTATTGTTTATATAAATTCTGAAATGATTATATATTTCTTTGAGATATTAATATGCTTGCCCCGTAGTGCAAAGATGACCTGCTGTTGAATATCTTTGGCCAGTGGTGCGAAGATGAACTGTGGATGAATATCTTTGGTCGTAGTGCAAAGATGAATTTTTTAGTATGATTATGAACAGGAACAGTGATTTGGTATAACCATGATCTTTGATGTTTTAGGTAAAGACATGTGATGAAATTACATTCGTCCTGGGTACGAAGAGGAATTTAGAATTACAATTATGATTATGAGATATTCATATAATTGTGGAAAGGAACTGTTGATTGATGTTACATGGATAAAACATTGTTGGTGGATTTTTAGCATGGAGAAGATAATAGACTGTATTGTCTATTTGACTCTTCTAATGGATTGCTCGTTCCGCTGCAACTATGGTTGAAATTTTTATCATCTACCATATGTTCTAAATCTCTGATTTGTTATTGATGAAGGCTATTGATAATTTAATTATCTTTAGTCATGATATTCTTTACTGAGCTAGTTGTGCTCACCCTTTTGCTTCACAATTCCTTTCAAGTAATAAAAGTGTAGCTGGGTCGAGCGGGGGTAACAAGGGAATAGAACAATGGTCTCTAGTTGTGGAGTTCTCCTTAAACAGTATAGACAAGTGTGTTGTATACATCTTTTAGTAGTTATATTTGGTGAATCATATAAGGAGAGGTGAACCCAACGTTGGATGGGTGTTTTGCCACTATCATACAAGATGTCTAATGACAAACAATCTCGTGTCTTCATAAGACAGGGTTGTGCTCATCCACTTATCGAGTATATTTACGAGAACTACCTATATAATCTTGGTATTTGTTTGAAGTATAATTCTTAATTTGAGATAGTGGAGATAATGATAAATCAAGAGAAGACTCACCATTGGGAAGAATATGATAGTAATCTTCTCGTTTTTCTTTGGGGTCTATTGGGTCAACCAAGGATAATTCTGTAGCCATATGATATCTATCATAACCTATAAGCATGGTCTCCCATGTACGAAGGTTTCCTTGAGTACTTCCCAAAGATTTTAGTTTCTAAAACAGTTTTTAACTATAGCTTTATGTAAGGTGTCAATGTGAGGTGCTATCCATGGTTGGGACATGTGTCACATTTGGTATATATTTGTATCCAAACCCACAGTATATGTGTTGTTGTATTTCGCACGACAATTGTTGTAATAAAGTTGTAGTTGTTTTTTGTACTATGTATTTGGCGACTCAGAATGGGTTGGATGGATTAGACCTATTTTGGGGTTGTCACAGTTAGTATCAGAGCTATAAGTAAAGAGCCCCGAGCCTCTCGCTGGTGACATCCTGTTGATGGGGGATGCACCAAAGCCAGACTCTCTGTAGGGGACGCCGTTCTGCGGTGGCAAACTGATAGGTACCAATGTGAGGTGCTGTCCACTGATGGGACATTTGTCACATTTGGTATCAGAGCTTAGGGATATGATCTCTGGCGGAGATCGGGGAATATAACTAGGAGGGGAGAGATGAGTAAATCCTTTGCTAATGTGTCCTACCTAAGCTTATTTATTGGTCAGTCATAATATCGGGATATTATGTGATATGTTAATTTATTTAATTAACCCTTGTTTTATGGCAGTATTTGAGAATGACGGCTGAGAATGTTAACAATGGAGTGAATGAGACCGTGGGGATACCTCTAATCACTAACCATGATAATGTGATGTCAGACGAAGAAGGAATTAGAGATATCCATGTGGTGAGTGAAGAATTGATAGTTGCACCCGAGATAGTCATAGAGGAAACAGCTGAGAGTGAGGAAGAAGAGGAAGAAGAGTTACCTAAGGAGAGTTTATTAGAGGTATTATATGATTAAAATGTAGAATTTCAAAATCGTATTCATGAGTTAGAAGAGCAGGCTGAAGAACGACAGGCGGTCGTGGAACAAAAGGATACAACAATTCAAGCTTGTGTTACCCGATATGTGATACTTGAACAGAAGCAATCTTTGTCAGAGTATAAGATGATAAAGATGGAATCTGAGCTGAAAGAAGAAAAAACTGAACGCGTAAGAATGAGTGATGCATGGGTAAAAGCCACACTTCACGTGGATATTATGGAAAGAGATGTCCGATCTAAGAAGGCTAAAATAGATGACATGAATATCTCTTTTTGGAAAGTAATTGGGAGAACCCAACATTAAGTTTTGAATTACCCTGTATATAGCGGTAACCCTGAATTCGATATGGATCGAAGATTGATGATTCAGATCATGAAACATGAGTATGATGAGGCAGTTGAGGGAGGAATATGTCCTATAGAAAAATATATTCCAACGGTAGTGATAACGCCAAATGTTGCCCCAGACAAGTCAAAACCGGGTAGTTCGAGGGATGACGGTTGTCATGACTTCCCAACAAATGAGGAACCCAAATTAATTTATCACGGGAGATGGAAAAATCATGATGACCGGTGAGATAGAATCTGGAAGCAAGGTATTCTCAACATTTCGAAATACCAGGTACGTAAATTTCGGGACGAAATTTAATAAAGAGGGGAGATTGTAAGACCCCAAAGTTTATGAAATAAAAGTATTCAATTTTTCTTATAATCACTATTCAGTAAATGGTTAAATTGATAAAAGTTAAAGTTAAGGGTGATATATGATTTTTTTTTTCAAAATACACAAGTGGATATAAAATATTCATTGTCGTCGGGGAATATTCATTTGGTCGTGGAATATTCTTTCTATCGGGGAATATTCGTAAGACGGCGCAGCCATTTGTGGGCCCCATAACAGAATAACTGTCGGATAAAGAAAACGACAAAATTAAATTTTTATAAAAAACAGCGTAATCGTTACCGTTAACACTGTTGGAATACCCGGTTGATAAAATAAAGTAATACGCGTTGTTGCATTGTAGGACACAATATTATACATTATTTTTGAATTATTGACTCTTACGTAAGAAGACACTACTAAATAATTGTTACAGTAATTACTGTTCAATATTTTATTTTATTGATTCAATAATTGCTGCGTTGATATTTTATATTATTGTTGTTTCAATAATTATCACTGCACAATATTTCTCATTATCAGATAAATAATTCATATTATTTGAGTAATATTATTAGATAGTATTATTGGCAATGTCTAGAAAGTTCTGTCAAGGAGAGATTTGGTCACCTAATTGCACGCCAGTAAGGAGAAATTCTTATTGGAAAGCCCCCTCTTTCATGGGAACGGCCTGGTTGTCATAATTGTAATTCTGTAATATTATTTGTGAATAATTAATTATTGATTTATATGGTAAGGAAATATTTATTTGACGTGGATATAAATGATGGATTTATTTATGTGGTTATAAATGAAGAAATTAATGTTGAGGTATTTTATCAGTATTTTTGTCGGAATGATGATATTAAAAATTAAACCAGTGTTTTTGAGATATATTACGTGAGTTATAATTTTTAATCCGACCGTTGGATCGTTGTAATTTTTGGATATGTTATACATATATAAGTTGAGTATTTGTCCACAAATTTTGAACCGTTAAAAATAAACGTATGATTTGTTATGCATTTTAAGAGGTGAATGGTTCAGAAATTATTAAAGTATCCGAATTTAGCATTTTGGTGGAAAATTCTAGTATTAAGTGGGCCCCACTTGTGGTTGGTGAAGAAATGTGCTGAATTTTATTTCAAATGTGGTGGGTGAGAATAGTAGCAGGTAAAGCCATCAGGTTGCAGGTCTAGTCTGCTAAAATTTTTCTATAAATAGAGGGCTAAGTTAGAATTGAAAATCATACCAGAAACATAAGCTTTCTCTCTTTCTCTCTCTAGATTATTGAGTGTATTTTGTGAGTATTTAGATACTTGGTGAGTTGATATTCATTAGTGCAAGTTTCCTTCAGCGTCATATCCGATATCCAGTCAGAAGTGCTGCTCTTTTGAGGTAAGGGATAGTAAGGGATTTTAAGGGTTATTATGTTTTTCAGTTCGTACTTCTTCTGACCTTCAGAAAATTCTGAAAAAATTTGAATGATATATTGATGAGTTTTATTGATTGTGTCCAAAAATGGTGATTTTTGGATGTATAGATTAAGAGTTTGAATTTTATGAGAAAAGACTATTTTAAAAGTAACCGCTTATAATTCCTTGTGGTTAACTCCAAAATTGATTAAATTTTTATTGGGAGTACATCTATATAATATCAGTGTACTCTGTGAATTTCTGAATTTTTGGATATGAGTACAATTTATGATAAATGTTAAATATAAATATAAATATATAATATAAATGTTCAATATGGGACTATATTCTGCTAAATCCCAGAAAATAAATATTTTTGGAACTAATTTGGTATTTTTCATGAAAATGGACTAGTTATGAATAAATGAGTTAAATATGTTGTGTGAAGTAAGAAAATTGAAAAATATGATTTTATGGCTTGAGAATCATATATGTGGTATATGTAGATTTTGATAAGGGTTTTGGTTATTGGTGATGAAATCTTATAAGTTTGGCATTTTATGATGATTAAATGCATTATTTAGAAAAGTGTAAACAATTAAAATAAATTGTTTATAAGTTTAAGAAATGTTATTCTTTCAATATCATTATACCAAAATATTGGTATAGATTTTATTGTGGAATTTCTACCTTTTTGTGTCAGGGTTACTATTCATAAATTACTATTCACGAGTTACTATTAACGAGTTACTATTCACGGGTACTATTCACTACAAAATTGGTTTCTTTTTCTAACCAAATTATAGTTGATTTATGAATATTACTCTGAAGATTAAAACTATATATTGATTTTATTATCATATATAACATTTTTATAACCCTGATGTTGAAATTCTCTTTCGCTTGAGTATAAAGATGGGTATATTATTGGTATGATCATGACTAGGGTTCTCTTTGGCCAGTAGTGAAAAGTTAAATTGTGACATGTATGATCATGACCATTGAATTTATAATTGAATATCTTTAGCTTAAGTGCAAAGGGGAATTGATCAACATGGTTATAATTATTGTTTATATAAATTCTGAAATGATTATATATTTCTTTGAGATATTAATATGCTTGCCCCGTAGTGCAAAGATGACCTGCTGTTGAATATCTTTGGCCAGTGGTGCGAAGATGAACTGTGGATGAATATCTTTGGTCGTAGTGCAAAGATGAATTTTTTAGTATGATTATGAACAGGAACAGTGATTTGGTATAACCATGATCTTTGATGTTTTAGGTAAAGACATGTGATGAAATTACATTCGTCCTGGGTACGAAGAGGAATTTAGAATTACAATTATGATTATGAGATATTCATATAATTGTGGAAAGGAACTGTTGATTGATGTTACATGGATAAAACATTGTTGGTGGATTTTTAGCATGGAGAAGATAATAGACTGTATTGTCTATTTGACTCTTCTAATGGATTGCTCGTTCCGCTGCAACTATGGTTGAAATTTTTATCATCTACCATATGTTCTAAATCTCTGATTTGTTATTGATGAAGGCTATTGATAATTTAATTATCTTTAGTCATGATATTCTTTACTGAGCTAGTTGTGCTCACCCTTTTGCTTCACAATTCCTTTCAAGTAATAAAAGTGTAGCTGGGTCGAGCGGGGGTAACAAGGGAATAGAACAATGGTCTCTAGTTGTGGAGTTCTCCTTAAACAGTATAGACAAGTGTGTTGTATACATCTTTTAGTAGTTATATTTGGTGAATCATATAAGGAGAGGTGAACCCAACGTTGGATGGGTGTTTTGCCACTATCATACAAGATGTCTAATGACAAACAATCTCGTGTCTTCATAAGACAGGGTTGTGCTCATCCACTTACCGAGTATATTTACGAGAACTACCTATATAATCTTGGTGTTTGTTTGAAGTATAATTCTCAATTTGAGACAGTGGAGATAATGATAAATCAAGAAAAGACTCACCATTAGGAAGAATATGATAGTAATATTCTCGTTTTTCTTTGGGGTCTATTGGGTAAACCAAGGATAATTCTGTGGCCATATGATATCTATCATAACCTAGAAGAATGGCCTCCCATGTACTAAGGTTTCCTTGAGCACTTCCCAAAGATTTTAGTTTCTAAAACAGTTTTTGACTATACCTTTATGTAAGGTGTCACTGTAACGTGTTGTCCACGATTGGGACATGTGTCACATTTGGTATATATTTGTATCCAAACTAACAGTATATGTGTTGTTGTATTTTGCATGACAATTGTTGTAATAAAGTTGTAGTTGTTTTCTGTACCATGTATTTGGCGACTCAGAATGGGTTGGATGGAATGGACCTATTTTGGGGTTGTCACAAAACCAACCTGTTATGCGAATTCAAATTAACCAAACCACTAAAGTCAATCATTGTCATATCAAGCCATAAATAAAGAGCCCCGATCCTTTCGTTGTTGACTTTTTTGTGTGGAATGCACCGAAGCCAGACTTTCTATAGGCAACGTCGTGAATGATGATGACAAATTGATAGGTATCAATGTGACGTGTTATCCAAGTCTTGGATGAGAGTCATAGTTTTGAATGATATTTCTATTGTTAATAAATTTCCTGACGTATTCTTGAAGACTTCTTAGCCTACCCTAGAGCGTGAATTCGAATTTTGTATTGACCCTAGTACAAAACCCATTTCTAAAACCCTCAAATATTTTCTTCACCTAAAACGAACGTGTAATGTGCCAAAGACGTTGGCTCGAGCTGTTAAAGATTATGATCGTACCATACAATCGTGAAAAAGCGAACGTGGTAGCTGACGTGTTGAGTAGAAGATCATATGCGGTTACAAGTGTGAATATACGAACCCACGTGAATATAACGAATATACGATTAGAATCGACTTTAATCGAGAAAGTTAAAGCTACTCAAGCTACATACTCAGAGTCGATGAATTTGAAGAAGAAAGTTCAAGAGGGCATTATTCTAGAAGCAAGAATCGATGAAGAAAGGAAATCTCAACCCTCGATTTTGTTGGCCCATTTGAAATCCTTGATCGAGTAGGAACTGTGGCCTATAGACTCGTTTTACCGCCAAGTATATCGCGTGTTCATAACGTTTTTTTCACGTATCGATATTACGTAAATATGTGGACGACTCAAACAACATTATTGAATTAAAACTAGACGAGATAGCAGAAGATTTAACGTATGAGGAGATACGTATTAACATCTTAGATAAGAAGGATTATATTCGACGCTCAAAGGTTATACCTCAAGAGCTAGAATTTGAAGTGAATTCAAGGTATCCTCACCTGTTCGGCATACCAGGTATGTACGTAAATTTCGAGGGCGAAATTTCATAAGGAGGGGAGATTGTGAGACCCCACATTTTATGAATAAAGATTTAATTTTTTCAAAATAATTTTTTTATATTATGGTGTTGATTTGATGAAATGTTATAGTTGTGTGTAATATTTACAAATTTTGCAAAGTACGCAAGTTGTTATATAATATTAGATTGGTCGGGGAATATTCTTTTTGTCGGGAAATATCCGTACGACGATACAATCATTGGTGGACCCCACAACAGAATTATTGTTGAATAGATAAAATGACAAAAATACTTTATGAAAATAACGGCGGAAGTTTTACCATTAACTGTTGAAACACCATGTGTTAAAAGTATAGTAATACGCATAGTTACACAGTAGCACACGGTATTCATTATTGATGCTTACGTGAGAAGTCACTCATTTATACTCAATTATTGCTACAGTAATTGCTGCATCATATCTCTCATGTTATTGATTCAATTATTGTTACAGTATCATCTGCATAATATGATATATTGTTCAATCGGGTATTCGGGACACTTTTTGTGTCGGAGTTTCTATTCACGAGTTACTATTCACCAAGTTACTATTCACTCTAGTATTGTGCATTCGGGTATTTGGGTACAATATTATTCCATGAGGAGATGTGCTAATTTTTCAGACCGTTGGTTGAAGATATAATAGTAAGTCAATACGGACCGCTGGTGGAGTTATAATAGTAAATTAATATGGATCGCTGGTTTAAAGTTTTATTAGTAAATCAGTATGGACCGTTGTGTTAAGTTTTAATAATAAACCAATATGGACCGTCCGTTTAATAGTAAATCAATCTAGACCGTTCATGAATTAGTTACTATTCATTCCATTTTCCTATAAATAGAAGCTCATTCCTTCATTATTTTCTTACAAATTCACTGAAACTCTAGAGAGAAAAGTTATAGAGAAACTATAAAAAAGTATTCTTCTACTTCCCTACTCTTATATTCAGTTTCTTTTATGGTAAGGGATGTTATTTGTTGTACTCATGAAGAGAACTTATGTTATTCCATTATTTATTATTCTGTTGGAATAACCTGTATACACGGGCTACCCTATACATGGTGACATTCTTCTAATATTCTGTTCTTTAATATTCTGTCGGAATATCCTGTTTGTACGTTTACACCAGACCTGGTTCAATTATTTATTATTCTGTCGAAATATCCTATTTGTGCGTTTACGCCGGACCTGGTTCCATTATTTAATATTCTGTCGGAATATCCTATCTGTGCGTTTACGCCGAACCTGGTTCCATTATTTATTATTTCTGTCAGAATATCCTGTCTGTGCGTTTATGCCGGACCTGGTTCCATCCTTTAATATTCTATTGGAATAAGCTACCTGTGCAGTCTATCGCATGCCTGATTATTTCTTTTGTTATTCCATTCTTTATTATACTAAGTTGGTTAAAACTTTGACTTCTATACTCCATGAAATTAGTGGAATAGCCTTGATATTTGCGTTTCATCCAGTATCTTTTCATAAAAATATTCTTCTGAGCATTCTTGAATTTTACTCTACAAAGCAGTATCATGTTGACAGTTTGAACGTTATCAGTTCCTGGATAAATTAATTCATGAACTTGTTTTATTGAATTCTTATATCATTGTCATCAGCCTCATGTTTATATTATGTTGAAAGTCATATGTGGCCTGTAGTGCATAGATGGACTTTGTATGATTATGACTAGGGATTATTCGGTATAATCATAACCGTAATGTTACAAATGATGAGATAAAAGTCCTCATTGGCCCGTAGTACATTGATGGATAGTTTTTGGTATGATTATTGCAACAGATTCTCTTTGACCATAGTGCAAAGATGAATTGTTTTATGGCATGATCAGGACCATTGATGAAAACATGATTATCTTAAGCCGTAGTGCATGGATAATTCGTGGTCATGATACTAAAGAATATCCTTGGCCGTAGTGCAGGGGTGATTCGATGATGTGGATTATTTATTAAGCTAAGTCCCAGCAATAAAAGTGATGAAAAATCTTTTAAATCATAGAAGATAGTAGATTTTATTCCCTACTTGACTCTTCTAATGGATTGCTTGTTCCGCTGCAGTTAAACTTGATAGTTATTATATTTTATAAGTTTAACACTGTTGAAGGCTACCGATAAATTATTCTGCATTATCTTAGTCATAATATTTCTTACTGGGCTAGTTGAGCTCACCTTTTCTTTCACTGTTCTCTTCAGGAAATGAGAACGTAGCTGGGACTAGTCGGGGAACAGAGTGATGGTCCTAGATGGTGCATTAGTAGTCCTCACTATTCTGTAAAATAGTGTGAAAATAATTGTAATGAGGACTCCTTTTGAGTTTGTATAATCTCTAGTAGACAATATTTGTATTCAAACTCACAGTTTATGTTTTGTATTATTGTACACGACAGTTGTATTATTAAGTTGTATTTGAATTCTGTACCATATATTTGGCGACTCAAGATGGGTGATGAATGCATAATTTTGGGGGCGTCACAACTAGGTCTCCTCAGGTGTCTAGGCAAAGATCAAGCCAAAAGGCTTATAGATGAAATCCATGGTGGAGTATGTGGCCCCCACATGAGTGGCCCCCTCCTTGTCAAGAAAGTCCACAGGACGGGACACTATTGGCTATCTCTCAAGACTGATTGCAATGACCACGTCAAAAGATGCTATCAGTGCCAGATTCATGGGAATGCTATACACGGGAACTCTACAATATGAGTTCACCTTGGCCATTCTCAATGTGGGGAATAGACGTTATCGGGCCCATCGAGCCTAAAGCCAGTAATGGTCACTGATTTATCTTAACCATGATCGACTACTTAACCAAGTGGGTAGAAGCAGCCTCCTTCCCCAGGGTCACTAAAGAAGTCATCATTGCTTTCATCAGAAATAATGTCGTTTGTTGATATGGACAACCAGAGGTGATTGTGTCAGACAATGCCAAAAACCTCATCAACAAAATGATGGAGGAATTATGCAGTAAATTCCACATCAAACATCTTAACTTTGTCATCTATTGTCCGAAGATGAACGGTGCTATTGAAGCGGATAACAAAAATATCAAGAAGATTATGCTAAAGATGTCCGCCAACCATAAAGATTGGCCTGACCTATTGCCTCTGTCTCTGTTAGCCTACAGAACCTCTATGCGCACTTCAACAGGGGCAACCCCCTACGTTTTAACCTATGGGATGGAAGCAGTGCTCCCCATAGAAGTTGAGATGGAATCTCTCAGAGTATTGATCGACAGTCAGCTGGATGAAGACCAATGGGTAAAAGATAGGTATCACCAATTGTCTTTAATAGACGAAAGGTGAACCGCGGCTATCTTCCATGGTCAGTTATATCAGCAAAGGATCGCCCGATCCTACAACAAAAAAGTCCGGCTACGGAAGTTCAAACAACATGACTTGGTTTTGAAAAAGATTCTTGACAACTAGGATCAGGCTAAAGGAAAATTCGCTCCTAATTGGGAAGGCCCATTTATTGTTAAGGAAGTGTTGACAGGAGGCGCTCTCAGATTACAACAGATGGACAAAGATGAAATCCCACAACTCATCAACTCAGACACCGTGAAACGGTATTATGTATGAAGTAATTAGAAAACACCTTGATGCATAATCATCAGGTCACCAGTCATTCCGGTTCTTTAACCCTTTATCACATACAACTTATCTACACTTTGCCCCTCAGGGAAACGTACTCTTCAAGCCAGCAGCCTAGCTTTCTCCTTCGCGCTCATACAATTTAGGTAATCACCCCGCGCATTGAACCTCTTGTGTTTATAGTTTGGCTACCCATTTCTGGGAACAAACTTTTCACCTACAGTTTATCCTCAACCTAGGATTAAAACTTTCTCCTCCCCGCACTCTGATATGCACATGGGATTATGCTTTTCTTCTCGCCCTGAGGGCCGAACTACGTCGAACTGATCTCCTCTTCAATAGGAGTACGTAGGCAACCATTTCATATGGCCCGGTCGTAATAAAACAAAAACAACAAAAACATTTCTACCCTTACATAAAACAAAAACAACAAAAAACATTCCTATACCATGTCAGCCATATACAGCGTTGAACCTCTTACACCAGGTTCAAACTACGGAGACCTGATCTCCTCTCCAATAGGAGTACGTAGGCAGCCATTTATGGTTCTGTCTCACCCTCTACCACAACACAAACCATTGTCAACTGGTACTGGGATCCTCTTTCAATCCACTGCATTTCATTTGACTTCAGACCAAAGGGATGGAATTACCTGAACTCCTCCCAAATAGGAGATTCAGCGACCATCTAAGCTGCGGTCATGCCTTGAAGAGCAACACCAACCCATAAGAAGTGGAATCAACTAGGCTTCTCCTGAATAGAAGTACTAGCGACCATCTATGGTGCGGTCAATCTCAGAGAAAAAAGCCACACACATCTCCACATTTTCCATTCAAAAACAAGTCCCAAGACACCAAAGATGGTAGGGATACATAGATCAATGATCCATTCTGAATTATCTGGAGACAACTCAATGTCCATCCACCAAGGAGGAATTCAGAATACATCAAGATCACAAGCCCTTGAGCAGCAGGTAAAATATCAAGCAAATAGCAGGACATATCTAAAAGGGAAGTGATTCAAAAATATATTTCCCTGTCATATATAATGTTGTTTGATATATATACAATGTAAACTATACATGACAAAAGGGCTAAGCTAGTCTGTGCAGGTGAATATAAAGCTCATCTACGAGTCAGGGTACATGCGAGCTAGCAAGACCAACATGGCGTCCCTCTCAGATGAAGGAGGTAAGGTTGTAGTCTCCTGGGTGAGAATATCCACATGACCCAACAGATCTGTAGCCATCTGCATGATGACCATATGATCATCTATATAAGCGCTCATCTCTACGATCATACCAGTGGTAAGGGATCTCGCTGCAGTACTATCTGTGACAGCCACATCCTGGGCAGATATAGCACTATCCCGCTCAACTATCGATGCATCTCTGGCTGATATAACGTCATCCCGCTCAACAATAGCGGCATCTCTGCGATCTAATGCCTCGTCTCTGTCCAATAGAGCAGTGTCCCTAACATCAAGAGCAGTAGACATCATAGATCGAATCTAGTCTCTCTCAAAGGTCATCAGATGAAGACTCTGCTCTAAGTATTGTGCCGAGTGCTGAATCACAAAAGTACTAGTACTAGGAGAATCCGGAAGAAATGTTGTCAACCCAGCAGTGGGCTCCTCCTCGATGTAGATATCAATGTCCTCCATGGGCTCTACATCGTCTGACTAAATATCCGGTACTGTAGATACTGCTGTAGTCGATAAAATCTCTGTCTCCATCCATGCAGAATACTCTGCAGAATAACCGGGATGACTGGCAGAAAAAGAAGCTATCTCGCGATGATCCCAACAAGCATACACACGGGATCGGTCCTCTACTGAGATATATCGAGAAGCTTAACGTTGACGTATCGCCCCCTCAAAAGGATGGAAATCCTAGAACTGGTCGAACTGAGACATCACGGCCAATGGGTGATAAGTGGTCATGCCCCTTAAGCCAGCCAGAGGGAGGAAATCCATGCCTGAAGCATGAGTAATGAAGCTGTATGGTGAGCAAAGCCCCGAGCACAGCAATATGCTAAATGGATCTCTGATATCTGCCAAAAATACAGACCAGGATTTAGCATCTATACACTCCGATGGCCGAAAGGAGTATGACATAGCCACATCATGGGAGAAACAATACCCATGCCATCAAAGGGTACCAACCGGTCGCAAGTGTGACATAAAGCACGCACACAGCATGACCGAACTCCCAGTAAACACGCCTAACGGGTAAGTACTACAGTAGGATACTGATCGTAGGGTCTCTGCAACGATCATAGGTACAATGGTACGACCCTCCCTGAGAGCTCTCACGGCTATGATAACTCCTATATCTATCTCATCCATATACCACGGCATATACACGTATGATAGTACACATAGCATCAGTACATCAAATCTGGCCAAATGCCAATGATCCTCCGACACAGTGAAATCCCCAGAATGTCGTGAGTACCTATCCTCCACGCCAAATCTGTCATACAGAAAACGGTGAGAGATCACGTGGCTAGATGTCATCTCATCCTGCATTACTCTGAGCCTCAATCCTGTGAGAGTCGTGAATCATCTACTCATGTCTCCTAAAGCCATGTGCATGCAAGATCTGTCTAAGGGCAGCATCGTCAAACGTGCATACTCCTCCAGAGTAGGAGTTAACTCATGGGTGCCAAAATGAAATACCTGCCTATCAGGTAGCCAATGCTATAGCATCCCATCTATAAATCCTACAGGAACCTGAAATGCCAAAAGGGTCATGGTATGCTGCAGCAACAGATCTACAGTCACCCTGTCTGGTGGTGACATGATATCGTACCACGATCGCATACCTAATACTACCACTGACGGTAGGGTATGATCTATACGGCTAACTGTCGAAGATGACATCTATGCGGGCCATGTCATAAGACCATCTAGGGGTCAATGCCGAATATCTCTAGATATACATACATATACGTAACATGATACATGCATAACAGATAATGGATGACAATATGATATAGGGAATGAAAAATGGTGCATACATTCCTAAATATATCATCGTCTAAACATCAGCTCTATACAGCTATAAATACATGAAAATGGGGCACAGATGCCCTACTACTAACAGAGGCCTATCAAAAGATATAGAGAGAATGTGGAACAGCCACCCAATATCTAACAGAGACCTATCAAAAGATATAACGATAATATACATCAGAAGAAGACCAGGGTCTCGATGTCCACATCATCAATCATGTCCACCTGATGTAACTCCTCCTGAGTAACTGGATCTCTATCAACAGGGATGTCAGGCCTATAAAGAGGAGGATCTGGGTAGGCAAAATCAAATGGGTCATCTGAGGGGACAACACCTGAGCTAAAAGGAACAAATGACTCCTCCTCTGCTGGATCTCTGCCCAAATGCCGAATAAATACATGTGCCTGGTCCAACTGTCGGGTCAAAATATCAATCTGGGTCAGATGAGTCGGAGCTCAGACACAAGCCACCCAATCTGTCATCATCAAAGATCCTAAAACCATATCCCCCATAAACTGTGTGGCACGGGACTGGGCCCCAATAGTGCGAGGGAGCCACCAACGCTGGAATATCTCCTGAGTACATGGACCCTCGGATAAATCAAAACTGTCAACTCCCAACAATGGAATATCTGTGATGGGTGACTGTGATAAAGGCCAATGACGCCTGACAGGAGGCAAGATCGGTATACAAATCTCCAATGTGGTGCTCCTAATAGCACGCTCTCCTAAATAGAGCTCCCAGTTTCCATCTGTGAAGAGAGGAAATCTCCGGGTGGAAATCAAATACTCTACTCCAGTAGGGTGTCCATACTCAAAACAGATGGTCAAATGATCCCCTGAGTATGGAAGCCATGTGATGGCGTCAACCGTCAGCAACTCCAGCTGCATACGGCAGTGAGCAAAGCCCTCAGATACAGGGACCTTTGGCAAAATAGAATGGTGCCATCGTCGTCCTCATGGATAGGTATCTAAGCCTAACACACTCATTGGACGCAAACATGAAAGCCTCTCATAGGCCCAAAACTGCCAACACAATGGCAAAACATCTGCTATCAGTAAACACTCTTAACCTATGAATGGAGAAAGACAAGAGAAATACTCACCCGCAGAAACAGGTAAAATCCTAGCCAAGCCTCAGTCAAACCCTATAAGCTCAGACGCATGCCCCAGAGGAAATAGGTAAAGGTATAAGAGCCCCAGTAACACTCTCCTATATGGTCCACATCGCATGTGGCGCTGACCAAAGCGAAAGATACAGTGGAAGAGTTATATGCTATGAAGCCGCCTCGAATGATCATCAGGAACAATCGCCGCAGAACGCGATCCTTAATCCTGACATCATCAGGCATGGGCTCACTCAATAGTCCGCACATAACATCTACGCTCAAAGGACCTGAACGGACAATCCTGCCTTTGAGCGCCTCCGCCGTAAATCCTAATAAGGATCTGACGGCAGTAGGGGTAAAATTCGCCATGCAAGGCACTGGCTCCCCTATAAACTCCATACCTGTGATAAATCGCCATTCCATAGGCGTCATCATCACCTTGCAATCCAGCATGTGGAGTGACTGAGTCTGATGAAAGCATCGCTCAGACAATGCCTTGAGGTAACCCCAAGGACAACGACGGGGAAGGATGGAGAAAAATGCCCCAAATCCGCACTGATGCACTACTGCTCTATGGAGTGAATGCTGAACCAGTTCCCTCACGGCTGTGTAAAACCTGGAACCTGCATGAAATGCAGATCAATGTCAGAACCATTTAAATCCTCATCAATAGGAAAAAAATAAGATCAAAGTCTAACGCCATACCTCGTTAGCATGCAAGTACATCGATGGATGTCTGCCCAAATCTCCCAGTAACTCTGGGTTTGCCACCTGAATGCTTGGAAGCTCCCTGCAGAGCGGGATCCTCAATCGAAATATCCGCCTCATCGTCCTCAACGTCTGGAACATCTACCTGGACAGGACGTATCACGACCTCCACCAACCGATGAGGCTGTCTGACAGAACGGGGATGAGGCACTTCAGAAGCCCTTCGCTGTATGCTAGAAGCAGTCCTGTAAGAACTGCTTGGCTGATTCGGATCCATAATATCTGGACAACAAGTCTCCAAATCACCTCAGAAAGGGTGTGGTATTTTCTTACCTAGAGCTTTTAAATGCATTTTTGACTATATGCATGCATGCATTTACTATAAACATATAATGGAGTTAGAATGCATGACTACCCAATGCCTACATTTGGAAAAAATTTGTCATAGTCCCCTTTGAAAATAGGACTATCCACATGCACACAAGCATGTCTAGGTGGCCATTCAGTAGCACACCTGTCCCAAAGTCATATACATAATATATGCATTAAAAATCAAAATCATCATGCATAAGGCCAACCTCAATGCTAGGAGTACTTTGCCTTTCTACCTTTTGCTCATTGGACCTCAAATAGGACAAAAAATAGCAGAAAAAGGTGCCAATTTGACTGTCTCAAAAGTCAAATTTTTTCATATCATTATGTTCAGCATGGTTTAATACTAACATTTACTATGTTGAATATTTTCTATCAAGTCATTTATGCATACATAATCACTACTATGTGTTTAGATGCATTTCGTGCGATAACTCACAATCCAACGGACAGATATTGGAAAAAAATACATGCATACGTTACCAGTATAGTGTAGAACACTTGTACGGTGACAGAATTTGCAGAAAGGAACCCGAACTCAGCCAATCTAAAGAGGGCTCGCTGTTTTTTCTAAGCGAAGTGAGTTAGAAATGAACTTACAAAGGCAGGCTGCAGGATTTATCATCCACGCCTGGCCGCAGGCTCACCTGCGGCTGCTCTATGTGAGTCCCACCCCTAGGGCTCGGTCCAGTTCGAGTTAAAACAGAGTTCTTACGGGCTAGAATAGTCAAATCAGGAATAAAAATGCCACGCGATTGAGAAAAATAGTATACAATCCTGATCTTCTTAAATGAGACTTTGAACCTGTACATCACTCATTGGTAGTCACCCGAACACGTGGTATACCCTGCCAATGATCCCATTTATCACAAATCACATCCGGTAATATTTCGTACAGGTCCGATGCCGCCAACTCCGGGTCATTACCCTAAGTAGTTCCCCGACGGGGGTTACAACGTAGGTCCCCGACGGGGGTTACAACACGTTCATCCGTTGACAATTCTATCAACGAAGGTCAAACAGCCTTCACATTATTTTAGCTGATGGCAAGTAAACCCATCGAAGCATTGAGAACCGTTCGATGGTTGCGTATGTACTCATGCGTCCCCAGTAGATCCCCGACGGGGGTTACAACGTATATCTCCGGCTGGAGTAGAAACGCATGCTCAGCCGTTGACACACATATCAACGAAGGTCAAGCAATCTTGACGTCATTTCACCTGATAGCATTTAAACCTATCAGAGCTATAGAGCTATTTGAGTTTCTCATACCTAGCTGCTCATATTCCCCTACGGACCCCCGACGGGGGTCACAACGCAATGCTCCATTGATCTACACGTCAGCGAGGGTCAAACAACCTTGACGATCTCCTCACATAGTCTCAGCCGTTGATTCACACGTCAGCAAAGGTTAAACAACCTTGACAGTATACCCCACAGGATGTTTTAGCCATTAATTCACATGTCAACGAAGGTCAGGCATCCATGACAGCATTTGTTGTTGGCAGTAAATCTAAGAAAATCGTGACATATTCTGGCGATACTAACCAGAAGAGGTCAACATTATCATAGAGGATATATGATGGAATATTTTATACACATCCTCAAACAGATCAAGCTTTATCCCCACGAATCTCTTGCACACAAGAGGTACCTCTTCAGGATCGAATCATTATCAAGAACACAGGAATTTGGTGATAACTCCAACATCAACATCCTAACAGATTCGGCTTACACGTCAGATCTGGTCAGTATTGCCAATCCCCAGTTGAAGCAACAGGGATCCCGCAATCATCCCCAGCATGTTGGGCTATAACCCGGTAAACATGCATCATACATTTGCATCATTTTTTCTACCCATAGTACCACGTTCATCTTGTTGTGTTTCAAGTGTCTAGGATTCTTTATCCTACCCATGCACCGCCATGCATGAGTATGATAAAGAGGGGCATCTTTAGACACTCAAAATTTTCTGTAACACTGTCACTAACATTGCAGGAGGACAAATTCGTCTTTTAAGAGAAAACCCTGAAAGACAATCCAATCCATGCCGGATACTATAGAAAGTTCAGCATCAACCACGGATAGCAATCTGGGAGTAACAAATCCAACCTCGGATGTAACCCCGAGGCATGTAGATACAATACAGGAACACACAGCGGAGAAGACTGATTAATCTCGGAGATAACCCCGAGGTATCCAGTCTTAGTCCCAACCATGGGAATAGCCACCAACCTTGGTTATAACCCCAAGGAAATCAGTTTTGGAGATAACCCCGAAAATGCTTATTTCAAATGTAACCAGCTTCAATCTCGACGCTCACAACGAGATGCACTGTACCAACCCGGCAATAACATCGAGAAGACAGGCACACCTCAAAGATAATAATGAGGACCTTCAACTATTGCAGCAGTCCAATCCTAGCGAAGCTGAGCAACGTCTGCTTTATCAGCCCAACCCGGCGATAACACCGGTAAGGGTAAATATCGTCATCTAACCAAAGAGATACCACGTCACGTCTCTACGCAACAATGTCCCATAAGGTTAACCAATCCGAGTGACTATTGTGCAGGGTAACAGATGAAAGTTGAAGCTTGAAGACTAGAGGGCTTCATCCCATCTTCAATGACTTTGCACAAACTCTAATCCCATGCCTTCGTACAACTCTCGACAACGACGGTCTGAAATAGGTCATGTATACCTCAAACGGATGCCCAGATTGCACTTCTGAATATCCGAGTGGACATTACAGTGCTTGAGTGCACGTACTTCGAGACGACCTGACCCGACAAACCTGGGCCGACCCAACCCGCCTCTGGTACACCTGCAGCTCAGCCGTCTATAAATAGAGGGCTTGGGGTGCTGATTTTTAATAGAAAAAAGATGGGGAAACCCTGCACAATTTGCTCTGCACTCGCCATACAGTGTATTTTCCCACTTTTAAACACCTGTGAGCTCATATATAGCCTCTTTTGTACCCGCAAAAGCCAGTGTTTACCCACTCTAAAGATATAGAAGTCTTTTTTAGCAGTCAACTGTAAGCCTTCTCACACACTTTAGAGTCTTTCTCTTCATATGTGCACACACCCTTCTACACGTTGAGAGTCGTGTTGCTTGCTTTTACCCGAACTTCGGTCCGTGGTTTCATTCCAGTCTATATATATATATTATATATATATATATACTTATATATATATATATATATATATTGACTAACATTATCGAGTTATGCCTCGATTGAGCCTAGACTTCGGTCTGGAGCGTTTATTTGCTTTTCTATATATATATATATATATATATTTATATATATATATATATTTATATATATATATATATATTTATATATATAAACTGTGTGTCAAACTTTGTTCGATGAGCCTAGACTTCAGTTTGGAGCGTTTATTACTTTAATATATATATATATGTACATTTGTATATATTAATTGTGTGTCGGACTCTGTTCTATGAGCCTGAATTTTATATCTGGTGCGTTTACTCGCTTATATATATGAACTGTGGTCGAACTCTGTTCGATGAGCCTGGATTTCACATCATGTGCATTTACTGCTTTTATATATATATATATATATATATATATATATATATATATATTCGTCCTGCCTGGAGTTTTCTTCGTGGCAGTTGATCGCTTTTCATCTTTATTTATGTTTTGTCCCGCCTGGAGTTTCCTCCGTGGCGGTTGATAGCTTTTAACAACTTTATTTACATTTCTGATCCCTTATGGAGGTGCTTCGTGGTTGGTGATCATATCTGTATATATATATTTACAGCTTTTATATATATACCTGCTTATTGCTTTTATACAAATTGCAAAATTCTGTGCGCCTAGGAATCATGCGATCACAGATTCATCCCATTGGATATAGATTCGGTTCCCGTGATGGACATTTTTCAGCTGTAAGCAGCTTGTAAATTATTCTGCGATGTCTGAATTTCCTCAGATGATTTCCATATCCACGAGGAAGTCGGCATTATTTTTGTATATTATTTTAATACGGATGCCTCGCATCCGTCAAATAAAATCAATCCAGCCGATCACTTAATAAAAATGGGAGTGTAAAAAGTCTCAATTCCTATTGAGCGTCAGGGTTTGAAAAACCTCTTTTATAAAACACCACTGTCATATTTTGCTAAAAATTGAATTTTTAAATAAATTCAAACCCTTGTATATAGGTTCGAACGAGGCCTTGCACAACTTCCATATAACAACACATTGACCCACACACACACACACAATAAGATAATAGTTTCTTGAAAAGAGGCGGTCACCGTGGTAAAACGGATGTCGGGGGCTGCCTAACACCTTTCCCCTGCATAACCATGTCCCCGGACCCTAAACGAATCTCGGTTTCGCTGACCCATATATTAGTGTCACATCACTGGGTCAATGTGCAAACCTTTTATCGGTTGTGTTGGTACAACCATTTAAAAAACCAACTGGCGACTCTTAACAGTCCCATCGTCGACATCATACATGTCAGACCTTTTTCACTTATTTTTTCTAACAAATCTCACCTAATACGAGAACACCAAAGAACAAGTAACGGAAAGGGACATCCAAAAATCCCGACGTCGACAATACTAGCGAAGAAATTTTTTGTCTCTCCCCTCCTATTTCTAGTCTCACATCTCAGCCAGGGATCATATCCCTAAGCTTTGATACCAACTGTGACGCCCCCAAAATAGGTATACATCACCCATCTTGAGTCGCCAAATACATGGTACAAATTTTAAATACAAACTTCTTTTATACAGTACGAAAAAATGTAGCTGAGAGTTTCAAAACAGATAATGTCTAGTAGAGAGTATCCAAACTCAAATAAAGTCCTCATTACAATTATTATCACACTATTTCACTGAA
Organism: Panax japonicus; assembly: GCA_020205505.1. Lineage (NCBI taxonomy): Eukaryota > Viridiplantae > Streptophyta > Magnoliopsida > Apiales > Araliaceae > Panax > Panax japonicus. The sequence goes on along the minus strand of CM035101.1, from coordinate 17,300,215 downwards.
TAGTGAGGACTACTAATGCAAACATTTGGACCGTCACTCCGTTCCCCGACTAGTCCCAACTACGTTCTCATTTCCTGAAGAGAACAATGAAAGCAAAAGGGTGAGCTCAACTAGCCCAGTAAGAAATATTATGACTAAGATAATGCAGAATAAATTATCGTTAGCCTTCAACGGTGTTAAACTGATAAAATATAATAAACATCAAGTTTAACTGCAGCGGAACAAGCAATCCATTAGAAGAGTCAAGTAGAGCATGATATCTACTATCTTCTATGATTTAAAAAGTTTATCATTAATTTTATAGCTGAGACTCGGCTTAATAAATAAACCACATCATCGAATCATCCCTGCACTACGGGCCAAGGATATTCCTGTAATCATCAATGGTCATGATTATACCGAATAATCCCTGGTCGTAATCATACCAACAACTTTCCATCAATGCACTACAGGCCAATGAAGATTTTTACCACATCATTTGTAACATTACGGTTATGATTATACCGAATAATCACTGGTCATAATCATACCAATCAATAGTACATCTATGCACGTAAGACACAGATGACTTTTATAACAATATAAGCATGAGGATGATGACAATGATATAAGAATTCAATTAAAACAAAGCAAAGGAAATTTTTTTTAAGATTATAACTTAATTTATTTAGAATTCAATAATGTCCAAATTTTCAATATGATACTGCTTTGTGGAGTAAAATTCAAGAATAATATTGTATCAAAAATGATTTGGACAGAAAAGAAATCAATTTTTGTCATGAATAATTCCCTAGGTGAATAGTACCCGAGTGGATAGTACCCCGTGAATAGTACTTTGGAAATAGTACCCAATGAATAGTACTCGTGAATAGTACTTTATGAATAGTACCCGTAAAAAGTACTTTGTGAATAGTACCATAAAAATGAATACTACTCATGGACAGTACTCCGGCATGAAAAGCTTAAAATTTAACAAGAATGTGCAGAAAATATCCTTGTGAAACGATACTAGATGAAACACAAATTTCAAGGATATTCTACTAATTTCACGGAGTATAGAAGCAATATTTTAACAAAATGAGGGTATAATGAGGAATACGAGATGAAATAATATTACTCACATACTACAGAGTATGGAAGAAAATATTATTCCTATAAATACTGAAAAAAATAATATCCCTTACCTCAGAAGAAGAATGGATACTGGAATAGTGAGGTAGTAGACTTCTGTTCTACTTTCTCTCTAAAGCTTCTCTTTCTATAATTGCTCTTATGAGTCTTAGTGAATTGGTGAGAATTAAAGAAGAATGAGCTTCTATTTATAGAAAAATATAGTTTCGATAATTGCACGTTTTGGGGCTCAAAATATTACAGTATAATACCTTCATCTTTTTCTTCATTTTTAATTTAGTCCTGCAAGTATTATCAAACTTGCACCACCTCCCCTAATAGTATATCATGTGAATTAATAGTATAATAATGTGACTCAATAGATCATTAGAAAAAAATAATTGTAGTATAGTACCTTCATCTATACCTCCGTTTTTAATTTAGTCATACAAGTATTATCAATCTTGCACCACCTCTCCTAATAGTACATGCATGCGAATCAATAGTACACACATTTGAATAAATATTTATAAACACGTGAATTAATAGCAATTAATTGCTCATTTATCCGTTTAATTACCCTATTAGTCAATATAACCTCTAGACATCCATTATTATCGAAATTGATGTTGATTTCCACTAACACTAATAATCCCAACATAATGGAAATATCAATTTCATCTTTAATCAACACGAACTTATTCATCATTAATATTATAACTCACAATATTTAACAACCAGATCATTCCCAGGAAAGAGAGAGCTTTCCGATAAGGATTTCTCCCCATTGACGCACAATTAGGTAACCAAACTTCTCCTTGACAGAACTTTCTAGACATTGTCAATATTGTAAATAAAAATATTAATAACTTTGTCATCTCAATTATAATATAAGATATTATGCAGATGATACTGTGACAAAAATTGAATCAATAATATGAGAGATATTATGCAGCAACTACTATAGCAATAATTGAGTATAATTGAGTGAATTCTCATGTAAGCATCAACAATCAATACCGTGTGCTACTATGCAACCATGCGTATTACTGTACTTTTACCACCAGGTAGTTCAACAGTTTAACGGTAAAACTTTCGTCGTTATTTTATAAAAAGATAATTATGTCCACTACAACAAAAAAGGATAAGCATATTCCGTCGAGGTTAACCTTATTTTCGATGGAATGTTTGGTCGGCAATTCGGTCGTATATAAGCAGGTCGAAATTAAGTCCGTTAATCTTTCGATCGGGGATACTTAACCTCGACGGACTTATCATCGACTGAATATTCGGTCGAGGGTACTATATGTCCGACTGAAAAGCTTCGATCGAGGGTATTCAGTCAGTGATAAGCATGACACGTGGCAGCTTGACAAAAATAGGGAAGTACTTATTTTTGACGGAATTTCGTCGATAATAGTACTATTCCGTCGAGAATAGTAATTTTTTTAATATTTTATTTGTTTTTACAATATCTAGGGATTTAACCCAAATCTTGTACATGTACCTGTATTCCAATAGCACATACACATACACAAGCTAACAATATAACCAATAACAGAAATTATAATTACCAAAGCCGACAATATGTCAAAAACCAACTAAATGATAAGTAAAAAGGTCAAAAACATCCCATTAATTTAAACTAATGTATATCAAACATCTCATTAAGCTAAATTAAACTAAATGCCAAGGTTTAAACTACAATGCATCAAAAATAATGTAAACTACAAATGAATATAAACTAAGTAAAACTAGTAGAGCCCCGGTATGAGGAGGATCATCGGGCGGGCATCGACGCTGCTCTGGAGTATGAAAATCACCACCATCATCAACTCGTTCGTCAGTTCGCTCGTCACCCTGTTGATAAAATATAATGTAACTCATTAGTCCATATATATATGATTCAGTTAAAGATAACTAAATGAAAATTAAATTACATGCAGAATATATATTTGAATTTAAAATGAATAGTATACCTGAGCAGTCGAGGGCTGACTCAACATCAGCACAAATGCATCGTCGACTAAGTTAACAACCATTCGAACAATCTCGTCGCGTATCGCGGTCCACTGCTCCGGAGGGATACCCGTACTCTCGACGGTGGCACTAGCTGTAACGTCCTGGGCAAGTTGATGGAGGCGAGAACGGCTGGGCAGATTCTGATGATGGAACAGCGGATCGGTCTCAAACCTCTCCAACACCATAGCCATAACATGCTGGAACAAAGCATCGTCTAAGCCAGCGCCCGTATGTGACGGTTCCACGGGGGCTCTCGGACGCAGACGCTGGCTAGAGCCTAAAAAAATAAATTTGGCGAATTTTCATTATTCACAAATTAGAAATAAACAAAAAATATTATACCTCCTGGTAGTGTATAGGCTGGTATCCTCGGTAACCCCAGCACTCGATACCGGCCGCTAGTAGTAGTCAGATTATCCTGAGACGCGACCCAAAGAGCCGTCTCCTCATCTTGAGATAAACTAATCTCGGGCAGAGGGACAGTGGAATCTAACGTCTCAGCATCGCCCCTAGCAGCATGCAACTCCGCTATACGCTAGTTGTGGATCTTCTAAAATCGCTCCTATATTTTGATATATGTACAGGTGAGTTATCTTGGTATCATCATATAAATTACGTAATATTATCCTAAATAATATTTATTATAGTAAATGTATTACCCGTATAGCTAGTGCTGCTTGAGACATCGTCGACCCCGAAGTAGAGCCCTTCGGCGTATGGACTCTATCCCAGAACTCCATCATAGTAGGAGATCGACCCAAGCTACTCTGCATGGCCTAAATCATATACATTAAATAATATCAACTTAAATTACTATAGTTGCAGTTTAATATTAAACTAAACTAAAGATAAATACATACCACTTTAACCTCCTGAAATGACTGCGAGCCAGAAGTATGTACAACTCACAGCTTGCCTTGATTCTTCTTCATCTGCTTTGACTTGGTCTTAAACGCAGCACCATCCCAGTATGCACACATCGTAACCCATGCAGGATTCGATACTGCCGGCGGCTGATGATCTCGTAAAGTAGTCCCGGGCGATTCTTCTATCGCTCGGACTGCCCTCAGTCGCATCTCGTACAGCCAGCCGACATAATTCTTTGAGATGTGGGCAATGATAATGGCGTCACCATCCGACTCAGTGATGCCGGTCTCGTATCTATAGTATCTCTATCAAACAGACATAACATACATATAATTAATTATTTGAACAATATGTAAATAACATGAACCTTGATTTAATATATGTAATTCGACTTACGTGAAACTCCCGCAACACTATCACCATGAAGCCGGCATCGTAGCACGAATACTGGCTAAATCGCATGCATCCAGTACGGAGATGAGCCAGACAGATGGCATGTACGATCGCCTTAGTGACAGGATCCATAATACTAGAATACAAAATTTATTAAGAACATTTTAATTGATATCATCGTGATTGAACATATATAAGCTATAGTTGAAACCTATACACAGACGAGCCGACATCAACTGGAACGACGTCAGGCACTGCCAGTGGATGGCCTAATCGACCGAGGTTAGACCCTCGCTGACGTCAATGTCTAGCATCTATATGTTTAATATATTTATGACATTGTCAATGAATGTATAATATAGTTATGAAAAACACGTTACTGAGCCAAAATAAGAAATCAACTCACTAGCATCTGAAGACGACCCGCCCTGGGAGCTGTCGCCCGATCCGGAGTGGCCGCCACCACGGCCACCTCCACCACTATGTCGAGGCATAGTTGTACTATTGAAATAACAGACATAGATACGATGACATTAATTAAATTTCATTGTAATTATTATATCTAATTTCGCTGTATAATATTTACAAAACACCAATTAGTGAAGTAGTACGTCGTCAAACCCGTCAGAATCAAAATCATTTCATTTTCATCTTCTGATTCTGTCTCTTCCTCTTCTGTATCAATTTCTTCCTCAGTATCATCTTCTACCACCACATACGGACTGACAACCACATCTTCATCCACTTCGTCAATGTCGAGTACGTCAACGACATCATCAACCAACACATCATCATCATATAGCAGAACGTGGCTGGGATTGCTAACTTGTTCTTGCAACGGGTCATCCGTACCATCAAATGACCGAGTCTTTGTTGTGACAATTGTATACCAGGAGGTGATAAGTAGGTTTGATACCTATGAATCCGATATTATTAAACTTAATTATTGTTATCTTTAATTGTTTTTAGTATCTTTTTATGTGTTTTGTGTTTATTTGTTGTATGTTGGAGCTGGAGGAACAAATTGGTCATTTCGGAGAAGAAAAAGGTCAAAAATCATGAAAATTAAAGCTGAGTGGCATTTGTGTAATTACGAGATCCTGGTCAAGCGCCTAGGCGCTTGGAAATGGCCTATGTTGAGCGCCTAGGCACTCCAGTGCGGAAAAAGATGCGTTTTTCTACTGCTAAGTGGGTTTTTGATGCCAAATAGGAGTCTGAATGAGGGCTGAGACCAATACAAATAGGAGAAGACTTTAGAAAAGACGGAATGAACTAATTTTTCAAGAGATTTGCAGAGAGAACAAGGAAGAAAAACAAAAAAGGAGAATTGCAAAGGCTGAAGATCTAAGAGAGAGTATTGGAGCAAATTCAGAGTTTCTTCTTCTCTTCTCTAGTTTTATCTTTTGTAATTATCTGGGATGTTTGGATTATTAATCTGGATGATGTTTTTATTTATTATTATCATGAACTAAATTTTAATTAAGATTGCAACGGAACTTGGTATGTAGTTTAAATTGCAAGCTTCCCATTGAATGAAAGTTGGTTTTTATTGAATTGTTTATTATATCTTATGTTTAATTGATTAATTGTTTGGCCAACAATTACTGTGATAATCTATATAAAATTAGAAGATGGAGTATAGATTGATATCTGGATATGATAACATCTGTTTATATAATCTGAATAGGGTTAATATGATTAGCGTGTAGGATAGGGATATACCTATGTGTCTTTTATATCCATTGAAAGAATTTGTGCGTAAACCCTAATTAACTTGATTCACATAGGAATATAGTGAGTTGATTAACTGGGGTGTTCCTTGTAATTCCGCATCTTAAAGATTGGATTTAGGAGGATTTGTTCACGTGTCTTTGGAAGAAGTGCGTGAATATTCATAAAGCATTCTTGGATAATGATTCATATTAATTGATTTATTTTAAATGGGAAGTAAGTTAGTTTAAATGAAATACCAAGGAAAGTTATAATCTTAACCTGTTAAATCTGCAGTTATTCTTGTGAAATTTTGATTTTAATTATTAGTTTGTTAAGTTTAAATTTCAAATCTTAAACAAAATTTTCTTAGTTTAAAATAGGATTAATTGCATTAGAGTTAGTAATTGATAAATATTAGTCTATTTTCTCGTGGGAACGATATCCTTGCTTGCTGAATATTACAATTGAACGCGTATACTTGCGTGGTAAAGTGCTATTAAAAAATTAGGCAACAAGTTTTTGGCGCCGTTGCAGGGGAAATTAGTTTAATATTTTGTCATTATTAAATTCAATGAAATTAATCTTAATTTAAACATTTTTTTTTATTTTTTTTATTTTTTTTGTCTCTAGTCTAATTCATTTTCAGGCACCATAAACAACTATGACTATCGTTGGTTATATTCGAGAATGACTCGGCCAAGGGAGGCAAAGAATTATGGACTCGATGAATTGTCAGCACAATTTGGGATACTTTCAAGGAAGATTGATGCTTTATCAGCACAAGTTATTCAAAGTGTAGCGGTGATATGTTAGTATTGTGGTGGAAACCATCCGAGTCATCAATGCACCATCAGTTTCGAGTTGTTACAATATAGTGGTAACTTCAGCGATTATCCCAATAATTATGATTATTCCAGTAATTATCATCATGAGTGGGGGAATCCACTAAATCTTTCATGGAGCGATGACAATCTAGCCCAACCCTTTACTCCATGCCAATCATACACTCCTGAATTACAAGTTCAACTCCCTAATCATGAAGAAGAAAGGATTTTAAGCTTGGAAGGACTTATTTCCAAGTTCATGGTTTTGATTGAGGACCAGACAAATAGTCAGGAGATGTCGATTCGAAATCTTGAGAACCAGGTGGGACAACTTTTCAACGCCATCATCAATCGCCCTCAAGGTGAAGTGTCAAGCAACATGGTTCCCAAGACTGATGGATTGCCCACGCTAAATCTGGAATCGGATGTTCCAAAAGAAAAGGATGTGGAAAGGGAGGAGACAAGTGGGGAGCAGGAAAAGAAGGTCGCCAAAGATCTAGCCTTGAGTTCTGACATAGGTGAACCGATTTTGATAGTGCCCCATATATCTTCTCCACCAAAGTTTAAGGATCCGGTTAGATTTGCAATCATGTGTCCAATTGGTAGTAATTTTTTCGATAAAGGTATATATGATATGAAAGCTAGCTTAAAATTGGTGACATGGTGTGAAGAGAATGGGAAGAGAGATGAAGAACCAGTTGTTCTAAAAATGCTTCAACGTAAAAATTTGTTCATAGATACAACTCGGAAAATGCCTAGTTATTTGAAGGTTGTAAAAGAGAATCTACCTATAAAGAACAAGCTAGGTAAATTTGAATCAATAACCCTTACTGATGGCAAACTCTCGAAAGTTACATTATTACTAATGGATGGAGGGTTCCTCAATTTTCGAAGGGGAATTGGATAGAGAAAGAGGAGAAAGTTAGGCTGAAGACTATAAAACAAGCGCTAACTGGGAGGCAACCCAGGAATTTTTATTGTTATTTTCTATTTTTACTTTAATTAATTTACTTTACTGTTAGTTTATTTAGTGGTTAAACTTTTATAGTTTAGAATTTGTTGCATCCCTTGTTCTCTAACAGATATTCAATTTATTGCAGGAAAGGAGTCCAAGCATTTATGATCTTAAGAAGTTGAATGTCCACTCGTCAAAATCTCAAATTTCTAATCAATTCCGCAAATTTTGGTGTGGAAGGAAACACGTTATTGGAGGTATGGCATACAAGAAGCGTAAAACACCAAAACAAGCATTGTACACTGGCCAAGCGCCTAGGCGCTCATTTTCAAGCCAAACCAAGCGCCTAGGCGCTCCATGTTTTTAAGACTTTCTGCAACCAAGCGCATAGGCGCTCCAGACAGTGTAAATTCAAGCGCCTAGGCGCTCCAACAGAAAAAAAAAATAGAAGCCCTAATTGGGCAAGACTCTTCCAAACCCAAATCAAACCCATTCTTGCTCTCTTACTCCAACTCAAACTCACTCAACTCTCAACCCTCCTCTAATTTAGCCCCAATAATCATCTTTTTCTTGTAAAATCCTAACCAAACACTAAATCTCCTAACCAAACTAAGGCACTCAAGCTCCATCTTGTCATCCTTTTTCACCAAATCGAGCACCACTTTACATTCAAGCCACATCTATCTAAAGGTTTTGCCCGGGTTGAAAGCAATCAGGATAGCCTAGCTCAGCGACAAATGGAGGTGTATCAGAATGTTAGTGCAGCATTCCTCGAAATGTTTGCCCGCGTGAATCCAGGTGCCGTTCCCTACCAATTTCCACCATTGTCTGTGTACCCCCCGGATGAAGAAGAAGAAGAAGAGGAGGAGGAGGAGGATACTGACGAGGAATAAAGCTTCTATCTTTCAGGGAAGTCCTAAGTGTTTAATTTCTTAAATTTTATTTGTTATATACAATGAGGACATTGCATCGGTTAAGTTTGGGGGTGTAATTTTCCAGCTCCAGTTCATGCATGTAGTATTCATCTAGTGCATTCATATAGTATTCAGTTAATAGTTTTTCATGTAGTTTACATTCATGTAGTTTTCATTTTAATTTCCGAAAAAAAAATAAGTATTTGCATGTTTCCAGCCGTTAGATAGTTTAAGTCTGTTTTGGCCAGTGATGATATTGGAATTGAGTAGACAAGTATAGTATTGTCTGTTAAGACTTCGATGTGATTTCTTGTCATGATTTGAATCTTTACCTGTTTGAAACTGATATAATAAGGATAGCACAGTAAAAACAACTATGTTGACTGATTGAGTTTAAAATGACACATAGTGGACTTCTAGAGGATAATGCTAGTTTAAATGAATGAAAGACATGAATAGGCGAAGATGACTGAATTTAGATAAAAACTTAAGTTTGGGGGAAAAATTTGGGATATATAAGCTTAAAAAAATAAAAAATAATACCGTGGCTAGTTTTGTTTCGGGGCCTTTGTTACTTGAGCAAGTACGCCCGAAGGGGTATCTTAAAACCTAGCGCCCTAAGGTCTCATATGGTCTAGGAGTCGTTGGTCGAAAGCTCGCTAAGGGGTAGCACTGTTAGCCTAATAGAATGAGACATTGCACAGTCATGGTTAAAAAAAACAAAAACAATAAAACGGGAAAAGAGCAAAAAGCCCCCGTAAAGCACAATAAAGCATAAGTATCCCTGATTGGACTCTTAAATTTGGTGGATGTTTGTTTTTAGTTGGATCTAACTTTTTTGTGAATTTTGTGAGTTTACACTGTATGATTCCTTTAAAGAGAATTATTATGTGTTGTATTTAGCATCATATCAGTTAGCATGGATGTTAAGCACACACACACTATATCAATAATAACAGGTTAAGATTTGATGATTGACGAGGAAATTATTAATCTGTCTTGATATGATGTACTAGCATGATTATTGTGATTTCTCTGAGGGTTGATGAATAGATTTTGTTCTGTTTGACTGCTGGAATTTAAGTATTTATCTAGTTACATTTGCATTGTATATTTAGTTATTGCATTGTGTTGTGTTGCTTGGGGACAAGCAATTGGTTAAGTTTGGGGGTATTTGATGAGTAGGTTTTATACCTATGAATCCGATATTATTAAACTTAATTATTATTATCTTTAATTGTTTTTTAGTATCTTTTTATGTGTTTTGTGTTTATTTGTTGTAGGTTGGAGCTGGAGGGACAAATTGGTCATTTCGGAGAAGAAAAAGGTCAAAAATCATGAAAATTAAAGCTGAGTGGCATTTTTGTAATTACTAGATCCTGGTCAAGCGCCTAGGCGCTTGGAAATGACCTATGTTGAGCGCCTAGGCGCTCCAGTACGGAAAAAGATGCGTTTTTCTACTGCTAAGTGGGTTTTTGATGCCAAATAGGAGTCTGAATGAGGGCTGAGACCAATACATATAGGAGAAGACTTTAGAAAAGACGGAATGAACTATTTTTTCAAGAGATTTGCAGAGAGAACAAGGAAGAAAAACAAAAAAGGAGAATTGCAAAGGCTGAAGATCTAAGAGAGAGTATTAGAGCAAATTTAGAGTTTCTTCTTCTCTTCTCTAGTTTTATCTTTTGTAATTATCTGGGATGTTTGGATTATTAATCTGGATGATGTTTTTCTTTGTTATTATCATGAACTAAATTTTAATTAAGATTGCAACGGAACTTGGTATGTAGTTTAAATTGCAAGCTTCTCATTGAATGAAAGTTGGTTTTTATTGAATTATTTATTATATCTTATGTTTAATTGATTAATTGTTTGGCCAATAATTACTGTGATAATCTATATAAAATTGGAAGATGGAGAATAAATTGAGATCTGGATATGATAACATCTATTCATATAATCTGAATAGGGTTAATATGATTAGCGTGTAGGATAGGGATATACCTATGTGTCTTTTGTATCCATTGAAAGAATTTGTGCGTAAACCCTAATTAACTTGATTCACATAGGAATATAGTGAGTTGATTAACTGGGGTGTTCCTTGTAATTCCGCATCTTAAAGATTGGATTTAGGAGGATTTGTTCACGTTTCTTTGGAAGAAGTGCGTGAATATTCATAAAGCATTCTTGGATAATGATTTATATTAATTGATTTATTTTAAATAGGAAGTAAGTTAGTTTAAATAAAATACCAAGGGAAGTTGTAATCTTAACCTGTTAAATCTGCAGTTATTCTTGTGAAATTTTGATTTTAATTATTAGTTTGTTAAGTTTAAATTTCAAATCTTAAACAAAATTTTCTTAGTTTAAAATAGGATTAATTGCATTAGAGTTAGTAATTGATAAATATTAGTCTATTTCCTCGTGGGAACGATATCCTTGCTTACTGAATATTACAATTGAACGCGTATACTTGCGTGGTAAAGTGCTATTAAAAAATTAGGCAACAGGGGGTCCTATAATTTACGACATTAGGGGCGTAGTACACTTGAGTTGCTTGGCTGGCTAACACAAATACGTCATCAGACTGTAAATTCAATTTTATATCTACTGTGACAATTATATTATGATCAACTTTAACACCCTTTGCAGTATCAAACCAGCGACACTTAAATGTAACAACATTTTTAGCACCTGGATTATTGAGCACAACCACTTCCTTTAATCTTCCATAGTAATTGCACCGGTCCTCCAAGCTTAAGTTCATATGGCAGATGAATAGGCAAATGCTCCATCGAGTCAAAGAACCCTGGAAGTAAAATCATTTTGAGATTACACATTGTCAACATTATATTTTTCTCCATCTGATCCACATCACTATACCTTATAACAGTAGAGCAAATTTCCTGAAAAAATTTGAAAGTGTTGTAAATGCATCATTTATATTCCTCGGTAATACTTCATGAAAGGCTATTGGAATCAACTTCTGCATGAATACATGACATTCATGACTCTTGAATCCGGTAATATTCAACTGCTCAACCTTAGTACATTGAGAGATGTTAGAAGAATAACCATCCGGTTGCTTCAATGCACTAAGCCATTTGCAAATGTTTTCAACATGTTGCTTGGTAAGACAAAATGGAGCTTTTGGTTTTGAGTTGTTAGGACGGAGCCATAATTCCCGCCTGATGTTCATTTTCTCCAAGTCTTTACGTGATTTATCATTGTCTTTTGTTTTACCACTCGTATCTAGCATAGTGTAAAAAAACTTCTCGAACACATTCTTCTTCGTATGCATGACATCTATGCAATGACGAAGTGCTAGTGTGCCCCGGTATGGCAACTCAAACCAAATGGGCGAGTGTATCCAATTATGAGATTTACCGTACCCTATTGATCTCAATTTACCATGCTCCTTCTCAGGCGGTGGAAATGTCAAATTATTTAGCCATTCCAATACATCATTGCCCGACAAGCGACCAACAACCCCTTTCTTTTCTGTTTTTCTATTGAATTGTGTAGACATCTTTCTATAACTATGCTCAACAAGCAAGAATCTTCGAGCAATTCCAAAGAAACAAGTTTTTCGCCCATGACGTAGTTGTGTGCCCTGCACATCCCCTATACAGACTGGACATGACAATTTACCATGGGTCGACCAACCACTGACCATCCTAAATGCCGCAAAGTCAATGATAGTCCACAACATGTTTCCCACAACATCTTAAGTTCATCGACTAACGGTCTAAGGTACACGTTGATGTCTTTTGTAGGACTCTTATCCCCCGGTATTAGTAAAGTCAAGAAAAGATACGGATCCCTTATGCACATTGACGGTGGAAGATTGTAAGCTACCATAATTGTAATAATCCAAAATTTTATTTGTAATTTAAAATATTTATTAAATTAAATAAATATTTTATTTATTTGATTGTTGTTAGTATATATTTGTGAATTAAATTTATTAGATAATACTCTAATTTAATTTAACAGTTAGAGAGTTGTTAAAGATTACATGAATTGCTATATTGATGTCGTAATTTAATAATTAAAGTGATATATTAATTATTAAATAAATTTATAATGAGATTATAATTTTTTGATATTTGGTTAAGTGAAAAATTTATCTAGTATGTGGTAATTAGTTTATTTAATTAAGATTGGATATAGAAATCCAAGTAAACAATGTGGGACAATAAACTATATTATAAATGACTTATGAAAATAAATTAGAAGAGTTTTAATTTTGTTTTACCAAACAAAACCTTAGAACTTTTGAAATTCTTATTTTAATCCTGTTTTTCCAAACAAGGCTTAAGGACTGATTAAGTCATTATTTTAATATGGGTTTGCCAAACAAGCCTTAGGGCTTTTAAAATTCTAATTTTTGTAACTTATATATTAAATTTATAATTAGTATATGTAATTATATTGGGAGTTACATATTCTATAATTATATGTGTTATATGTATATTGTATATACACTAAGTTACGTTAGTTTTTCTAAACCTAAGTCTAAACTAAGAACAAAGGGAAGAAGATAAGAACAAAGGGAAGAAGAAGAAGAAGATGCACGTATGCTAGTGTAGTGCTCTTGACGATAAAAAATGTTGTTCTAAGTTATAAAACATGATTGTTAGTAAAAATAATGATGCTTAAAATTAATATAATGATGTATTAGATAAGTTATAGAAGAATAGTAAGCATACACAAAAGATGCAAATCGGGCGTATGACGAATAAAGGTCGAAACGCCGTGATAAGTGTTAATGAACGTAAAAAGTGTTTTAAGTCAAATGAAATGGATATTATAAAATATGAAATGGGTTTAGTATAAAACCAATAATGATTCCTAACAAGATTTAAACACTTGAATGAATTTCGAATATTACATAAGTCAAAAAGTTAACACAGTCTAATTGAACATTGTGTGCTAATTAATAGGAAAGAATATAAGATGTGGAGTAGAGTTTACATTACAATTACTATGTGTTGTTATATGACTAATAGTTGATGTGTATAATTATATAATTGTGTAGGGCACATGAAGTGCAGATAACTGTAAGCTGTTAAACTGTTATGGGTAAACAACGATCAAGGCAAGTCTTTCAGTTCCTATTTGTTATGTGAACTTGATGATGAACTATTTAAATATTTGTTGCAGAGACCATGATGTGTTCTTTATATATTGAAAGTATGAAACGGTAAAGTCAATTTATGACTACGTTGATTGAATAATGAGTGTTGATTGAGTAATGAACTCAATCTTCATACTTGTTTTATGAAATGCAACATGTATGTTGTGATTAGTCCAATGTTTATGAGATATATGTTGAGTATGTTATTATGTGCTATGTGATGCATGAAAACTATTTGATTTTGCTGGGCTGTCGAGCTCAACCTTGCAAATAACCATTTTTACGTGTTAAAGATTTAAGGTAAAGATATGTGCTACGTGAATTATAAAGATCCATATTCACGAAGATTACTTATATTTTATGGGAAATGTATTTAATATTTTGAATTAACATGTTGTTGAATTGTAAGTTGAGCTATCTGGTGTATATGGATATCTATTTATGATGTAAGACTTTGTATAGTCATTTTGTTGTAACGATTCATGATATAAATTTGAATCGAAGAGATGTAATGTAAAGGTTACGATTTAGGGCAATAAAGAAGGAAATGTATAAAAGTTTTAAATATTCCGTTTTTAGTGATTTTAATATCGAATAATGATGTAAAGATAGATTAAAGTTGTATTGTTAACGATCGAGAAGAAGAATATTATTGTATGAATTTTGGGGTCGTTATAGTTGGTATCAAAGCTGTAGGTTATAAAACTCAGGTAGGAGTACCGTAGGCTATAACCTTAGAGAAAAGAGGTGAGGATAATGAAAGAATAAACTCAAATAGAGTTTGAACAATAAGAAGTAATTTAAGAAATTTATAAAGAAGGGATGAAAACATACGTGAGAGGATTCAAAGAAGAATCTCGCACAGTTATGGAGTTGGCTCCAATAATAAGAATGTAAGGTGATAATAAATAGACAATGTCTATAAGAAGAGATTGGTAAAGAAGTTTAGAATAAAAGTTATAGTTAGGTATGGTACAGTTGTACTCTTTAGTAGTTGATGTATGGTATCTGGGCTAAATGATTCCTTCATAGAGCGGAGGTATATACGAACTAGCAACTCGGAACCTAGTTTGTTGGTTGTTTGTGGGAAACCACTTAGTGTACCATATTGAAACTATTAGAGACTTGATGTGTACCAAGTCTAGAAAGTGGATACGTATGATGAAAATGTAGAACTTGAATGAAATATTGAACGATATAAATGAAGTTGGAAATTCTTAAAGCAGGAATTATTTTATAACCAAGAAGATTCAAAGAAGTATCTTGAAGAGATATGTAGATAAGAAATGGGAGTTACCTAACTCCAATATCTAAGATAACGAATAATGTCATAAATGATGAAAAAAAGAAAGAAAGAGGATCGTAAAATAAAACGATCACGAGTTAAGTAAAGAATTTTAAGGGAGATGATTATAGAATAAGATCACGACGTGATCTGTTTAAGTTACAAAAGAAAGATGGTCTATAATGTTTGAATAATTATAGCTTAATGCTATGAAGATGGAATACTATGAAATAGTACGAGATAACTCACGAGGAGTTATAGATGATGTGATATGAGGAATTTGTATCGAGCAAAGAGCAAGTTAAGAGCAAGATAGAGTTAGGTGGGGTTTCAATTGAGGACTCATGTGATGGCCGAGTTGTACAAAACTTTGTATGGGCGAGAGTTTTGTGCTTGCACTCAGTTTATCACATTGATAATCATTGGAATATTTGTGTCGCGCTATTTGCTATATGCCTGTTGAGAATGTGATTCTTTTCTCATGTGTATACCAGATAGGTAGAGTATAGTTAGAGAATATTATAAGGTTAAGTGCGAGTTCTTAAAACTCATACTTATGGTAGGTTCGTGACTCATAATTATATGGTATGTTTTTGAACCCCTCAGCGAATGGACGCCTATGGTCTGACTAGGATAAGTTCTTAAACTCATATGATTGTGGCAAGTTCCTGAACTCATAACGTGTGGTAAGTTTGATGAACTGGGTATAGATAAGTGTGAATGGAGTATTGAGGTTGATAGGAATAGATAGACCTATTAAGCAATGGATCATTATAGAAAGTGGAGTTGATGGTGGAAGCATATGTATTCTAAATCTACTAGTTATGCTAGACTTTCAAAATTTATTGACTTCGTACTGATGTTTACACTTTTATTTTCTTGAAAAACATTGGATTAACTGATGGAACCAATGAGTTTTAACAACAATACTGTTATTCATATGTGTATGCTAATTGATTCAGCTAGACAAAAATGATTTGGAATATATCAAAATGTATTTTATATATCATTAATGTATCATGGAACCTGGTACAGAGATGATAATAATGATGGAGTCATCAATGCAGTATAACTTAGTGTTGGATGTGATCTAAGGATCGTCAGCCCGCTATGGTATGATGTAGTATGATAAAATCACCAAATGACGGAATCCTCAATGGACTGTAAATACAGTGCGGTATCATGACGTCATAAAAACATTTTTGAGATTTCTTTAAGATATGAGAATTCATATGTATGTATGTATGTATGTATATGTATATTTCGGTTGATGTATAAATTGTTGTAGAGGTCTATGCTATTTGATTCAGCTAGACGAATATTGAAAGATGTTCATGAAATTCAAGTGTTTATTAAAAAGTTATGCCAAACCAAATTGTTTTGGTGCTGATTCAGATGTTGAAAAGCTGAGGTGAACAACCCTATAAGGGGACATGTTTTTAGGGACAATGGTTCTGAGCGTAACGCATATAGTCGTTACAAAACACTACGTTGCGGCCCAATGTAGTGGTACAATAGGCTGGCCACCTAGTGTACGTAAGGAGGGTGTTTTAAGTCTGTGTGATTGATAAACACTCTGGTTTGCAGTGTGAATGATTGAGTTGAAGCACTAGTAAATCGAGAATAGAGTTCACGGTTTTGTAACCCCTCAGCATGATTTGGAATCTTTTAAATTCTTGAGTTATTCATATTACTTCCTAATTATTGAGCAATTATGGAAGATTCTTGTTATTCTAAAAGGTGAATATAGTAAGGATGATATTCCTTAGAAAGAAGTAAGTCGTAGAATGTGACACTGAATGATGAATATATTGAATAAGTGAGAAAAACAGTGTTGATATGAGAAGGAGATGAGTTATCAAAGAATAATGTAAAACTTTTAATTGAAAAATTAATAATTATAGAAAGATCTTTGTGGAAAGGAAGTGGTTATGGAATCCAATGGATGAATAAGGTATTAACGTAAAATCTATTTTTGTTAGATTGAAGATTAATAAATAAAATTTCGAGAACTAAATTCTTAGAAGTAAGGGTAAATGTAATATCCCGAGTGTTTGTGATAGCGATCCTTAGAAAAGAAAATGAATGGGTTAAGAATATAATAGTCAGAATATAATTGAGTTCAAGTGAAAGTTATGAAATGAAACCTAGAATTTGTTAAGAAATGAATGTAGTAGGAAATATAAAACCTATATTAAGGTCATGTGTTGAAGTTATTCAACGAAGAGATTTAACGAAAACCTGAGTAAGGTAGGGTTTCGGTGATTCCGAAGACGGAATCCTTATAAGGAGGAAAGAATGTGGCGAATGAATTATTTGAGTTGTGATTCTGGGGATAGAATCCTTGTAAGGAGGGAATGATGTAATAATCCATAATTTTATTTGTAATTTAAAAAAAATTTTAAATTAAATAAATATTTTATTTATGTGATTGTTATTAGTATATATTTGTGAATTAAATTTATTAGATAATACTCTAATTTAATTTAACAGTTAGAGAGTTGTTAAAGATTACATGAGTTGCTATATTGATGTCATAATTTAATAATTAATGTGATATATTAATTATTAAATAAAATTATAATGAGATTATAATTTTGTGATATTTGGTTAAGTGGGAAATTTATTTAGTATGTGGTAATTAGTTTATTTAATTAAGATTGGATATGGAAATCCAAGTAAACAATGTGGGACAATAAACTATATTATAAATGACTTATGAAAATAAATTAGAAGAGTTTTAATTTGGTTTTACCAAACAAAACCTTAGAGCTTTTGAAATTCTTATTTTAATCCTGTTTTTCCAAACAAGGCTTAACGAATGATTAAGTCATTATTTTAATATAGCTTTGCCAAACAAGCCTTAGGGCTTTTAAAATTCTAATTTTTGTAACTTATATATTAAATTTATAATTAGTATGTGTAATTATATTGGAAGTTACATATTCTATAATTATATATGTGTATATATATATATATTGTATATACACTAAGTTACGTTAGTTTTTCTAAACCTAAGTCTAAACTAAGAACAAAGGGAAGAAGAAGAAGAAGAAGAAGAAGGGAAACCTTGATAAAACAAAAGAAAAGCTTTCATCATCCCCATCTTTTCTCCTAATTCAACCTAGAAAGGTATCAAACTAACCCTTATACTAAATTAGGATGTTTTGTCTTTAGTCTTTGTAAAATTAGGTTTTCATGATTATGAATTTATATATGGTGTTTATATGTTTTCATGTATACGCTTACATGAGATTTTTATAGTTGTTCAAAGGTTTCAATTCACAAAGATATTATGAACATGATGAAATCATGTTCATAGTGTTTGATTATGAGTTATATGGTTGTTCTAGCAATTCAATCCATGTAATTTTGATAAATAAGAGGAATTCGGTTCATAATGATTTTATGTGAAATAATTTCTGAAAAATGGCTTTTTAAACTATTAAATTGATGTTTGGTTATCATTTTTTGGTTAAATTGATCATGTATTATGTTAGTATGATTAAGAATATGAGTTATCACAATTGGAATTACTTGAATTGGTTTAAAAATGAATTCACAACGAATAATTTCGCTATGAATGTCAAAAGAAGAAGAAAGAAGAGAAATAGTGAAATTAAAGGTTGTAATATTTGGTGTTTATGTTGTTTATGTGGTTAGAAACGTGTTAGAAACATTAGTTTATGTTTCTGTAAACATATTACACCTTGGGTAGGTTGGTATGGTTGTTAGAAAGGAGTTTGTAGGCCTAATTTGGCTTTATGTAGTGTTTGGGATGAAAAATCACGAATTAGCAGAAGGGGACCCTAGCCCCGGCGTGCCCCCTAGTAAAAAAAACCCCGCCCCGCCCCTGATCGGACATGTTTTACTAAAATGAGCATAGCGTTTTCATAAGAACTCCGATTGAGGTGATTTAAGATGATTCTGAACGAGGATGAGTAAACCTAAAACTTTTAGTCTTTAAGGTTTTCAATTTGAAATCGGTATGAAGGGTCAAAATTGTCATCTTTAGGACTGTTGTGTTTTCGGAGGCAATCGGAGGGCGTCAGACATGCATGTATGCTAGTGTAGTGCTCTTGACGATAAAAGATGTTGTTCTAAATTATAAAACATGAATGTTAGTAAATATAATGATGCTTAACATTAATATAATGATTTATTATATAAGGTATAGAAGCATAGTAAGCATACACAAAAGATGCAAATTGGGCGTGTGACGAATAAACGTTGAAACACCGTGATAAGTGTTTATGAACGTAAAAAGTGCTTTAAGTTAAATGAAATGGATATTATAAAATATGAAATGGGTTTAATATAAAACCAATAATGATTTCTAGCAAGATTTAAACACTTGAATGAATTTTGAATATTACATAAGTCAAAAAGTTAACACAGTCTAATTGAACATTGTGTGCTAATTAATAGGAAAGATTATGAGATGTGGAGTAGAGTTTACATTACAATTATTATATGTTGTTATGTGACTAATAGTTGATGTGTATGATTATATAATTGTGTAGGGCACGTGAAGTGCAGATAACTGTAATCTGTTATTGGTAAACAACGATCAAGGCAAGTCTTTCAGTTCCTATTTGTTATGTGAACTTGATGATGAACTGTTTTAAATATTTGTTGCAAAGAGCATGATGTGTTCTATATATAATGAAAGTATAAAACGGTAAAGTCAATTTATGACTACGTTGATTGAATAATGAATGTTGATTGACTAAGGAACTCAATCTTTATACTTTCTTTATGAAATGCAATATGTATGTTGTGAGTAGTCCAATGTTTATGAGATATATGTTGAGTATGTGATTTTGTGCTATGTGATGCATGAAAACTGTTAGATTTTGCTGGGCTGTCGAGCTCAACCTTGTAAATAACCATTTTTGCAGGTTAAAGATTTAATGTAAGGATATGTGTTACGTGAATTATAGAGATCCATATTCACGAAGATTACTTATGTTTTATGGGAAATGTATTTAATATTTTGAATGTAACATGTTTTTGAATTGTAAGTTGAGCTATCCGGTGTATATGGATATCTATTTATGATGTAAGACTTTGTATAGTCATTTTTTTGTAATGATCCATGATATAAATTTGAATCGAAGAGATGTAATGTAAAGGTTGCGATTTAGGGCAATAAAAAAGGAAATGTATAAAAGTTTTAAATATTTCGCATTTTTAGTGATTTTAATATCGAATAATGATGTAAAGATAGATTAAAGTTGTATTGTTAACGATCGAGAAGAATAATATTATTGTATTAATTTTGGGGTGGTTACAATAATCACTGGCTAAACAGAGTATGGCTGACTAAAATTATTAAACGGACAAAATCCATTTGTAGCCATGCCAAGCCTGACATTCCTAATATCGTCGGAAAATTGTGAAAAATTAGCATCAAAATTCTTCCACTCATCTCCATCTGCTGGGTGAGTAAGCTGACCAGTGGCGACGTCCCTAGTCCTATGCCAACGCATACTAAGTACAACATGCGAAGACATGAATAGACGCTGCAACCTCAGCGCAAGAGGAAAGTACCGTAATATCTTCTTCGGAACATGTTTCTCCTTCCCCCCACGTTTTGTGATTTTGTACCTAGGCAAATTGCATATATCAAACTGCACCTTATCTTTTTCCTCCAATAGTATAACATACAGTCCTGCTCACAAGCATCAATCTTCTCATACCCAAGATTCAACCCCTTAACCATCTTCTTAACTTCATAGTAACTCGCAGGCAAGGTATTATTCTTAGGTAAGAACTCCCTAAAAATAGCAAGCAAATCATTGAATTCTTTCTCACTGCAGTCATTCTCATTCTTATAGTGTAAAAGCTTTGTCACTGCAGAAAGCCTGGTGTGCTTTTTGTGTTCAGGATACAATGGGGTCCTTGATTCAGATAGCATCTTGTAGAAGGCAGCTGCTGAATCATTTGGCTTTTGTTGATCAGCAATACTTGACGCAGGCTCATTTTCAGCCCAGTCAATATTCGTAGGGCCATACGCATCTACCAACATCTCTACGACATCATAGTTATCTGACTGGTCTACAGTACAATCTGACAGATCTCTAAACTCAACTGATTCCCCGTGATGAATCCATACTGAATACCCATCCACAAACCCACGTGAATATAAGTCAAATTTCACTTCATCGACAGTCTTCCATATCATGTTCTTACACTTGAGACATGGGCATCTCATCTTTCCGTTAAGATCATCAGCATGTTCTATTACTTTGTTCATAAAATTAGACACCCCGTCACGGTACGCATCAACTAATCCCCTCCCATCAATCTTTATCCTACGGTACATCCAACTCTTATCGGCATCCATCTTTAATTGAAGAAAATACACAATTAGATCAAGAATAATCATGAATATGGTCCAAGCATGAATTTAGTTTACCTATTTTATATCTCCACTCAACAGGGGTTAGGCTTCTATCCCGTTCCTGGATGCGTCTCCTCACTAGTGCCAATCTTAATCACATTCCTACTATTTTCAGAAATTTTCAGCAGCACCTCCCCATGGTCTCCAAGTACACGAAATAGACCAAGAAAACTTAGTCTAAGTATGCACTCGGAGAACATGTAGAGACACCAGCTGAAAGTTCCTCAGAAATTTATAAAAACGCACCATGTGCATTGGCACCGACCTAAGTGAGAGACATAACATCCAGTAACAGTTCCAAACTGGGGACTATTCGACATTCACTCATAATGAGTGAATGTCGAACGCGTTTCTAAGTTGACACCTCCAAAGCATGTATGTCGAACGGGTTTCTATGTTGACACCTCTATTTTATTTTATTTTATTTTATTACATCCCAACTAAACAAATGTTACTTAGTTATTAATTGTATTTAATTTTATTTAATTTTGATTTTATTTAACTAAATAAGTGCTACTCAATTTAATTGTATTTATTTTGTATTATATTATTTTAAATTAAATTAAGTCAATTATTTATTGAATTTAATTTAATTTTTATTATCTAAAATTAAATCATCATTTTATTTTATTTTATTTAAAATAAAATTATTTATTTTATTTTATTTTAATTTATTTATATTTAATTTAATATACCTTAATTTATTTATTTATTATATTTTATTTTATTATTCATTTATTTTGTATTATATTATTTAATTTAATTTGTGTATTCATTAATTGGTCATGATCATGCCAACAACTGTCCATAAATGCACTACGGCCAATTAGGATTTTTACCACATCATTTGTAACATTATGGTCATGATAACACCGAATAATCCCTGGTCATAATCATACCAAGTCCATCTATGCACTACAGGCCACAGATGACTTTCAACATAATATAAACATGAGGATGATGACAATGATATAAGAATTCAATAAAACAAGTTCAAGAATTAATTTTTCCATGAACCAATAACATCCAAACTGTTAACATGATACTGCTTTGTAGAGTAAAATTCAAGAATACTTAGAAGAATATTTCCATGAAAGGATACTGGATGAAGCGCAAATATCAAGGATATTCCACTAATTTCATGGAGTATAGAAGTCAAATTTTTAACCAACTGAGTATAATAAAGAGTGGAATAACAAAAGAAATCACCATGCATGCGATAGACCGCACAGGCAGGTTATTCCAATAGAATAATAAATAGTGGAATCAGGTCCGACGTAAAATGCACAGACAAGATATTCCAATAGAATAATAAAGAATGGAACTAGGTCCGGCGTAAAACACACAGACAGGATGTTCCAACAAAATAATAATAAAGACAGAACTAGGTCCGGATGTAAAACACACAGATAGGATGTTCCAACAGAATAATAATAAAGACGAAAACAGGTTCGGTGTAAAACACACAGAAGGATGTTCCAACAGAATAATAGAAGAATTTCACCAAGTATAGGGTAAACCGCGTATACAGGTTATTACAACAAAATAATAAGCAATGGAACAACAACAGTTTTCTTCATGAATAAGAAAGAATAACACCCCATACTTTAGTAGGAGATTGAATACTGCAGTAGTGTAGTAACAGAATACTGTTCTTCTTTCTCTCTTATTCTCTCTATACTTTCTCTCTCTATAGCTTGAATGAATTCGTGAAAAATAATGAAGCACTAGGCCTCTATTTATAGTATATTTCTAGCTTGACGACTGGTGATGTGAAAAGAAAAGTGGTTTGACGCCTGTAATGTGAAACGACAATTGGTTCGACGCCTGTAATATGAAACGACAATTGGTTCGACGCCTGTAATGTGAAATGACAAGTGGTTCGACGCCTGTAATATGAAATGGCAAGTGGTTTGACATTTGGTAAAGGTAATTACTATTGACGAAGGTAATTACTATTGACGAAGATAATTACTATTGACGAAGAGACTCTTAGATGATGACATATTGGGCCCCCCATAAAATAACCAAATTTACCACAAACGTCTTATAACAGACACTTTATATACATCAAGGATTGAATAAATATTACCACAAATCATTTTATTTTTAATCAACACATATTTAATCTTTCAACAATTATTAATCATTTATAACTTGTCGTCTCAATTATTGATTTAATAATATAACATATTATATAGATGATACTGTGACACTAATTGAATCAATAATATAAGAGATATGATGCAGCAATTACTGTAGCAATAATTGAGTATAGCTGAGTGACTTCTCATGTCAGCATCAATAATCAATACCGTATGCTACTATGCAACCACGTATATTACTGTACTTTTACTACCAGGTAGTTTAACTGTTTTAACGATAACACCTCCGCCAATATTTTTATAGAAAGATAATTTTGTCGTTTTCTAACTAGGACAATACTTCCGTTGTGGGGTCCACCAATGATTGAGCTGTCGTACGAATATTCCCCGACAAAAAGAATATTCCCCGACCAAACGAATATTTTATAACAACTTGCTTACTTTGCAAAATTTATAAATATTACCCACAACTATTATATCAATTTTACTCCATAATATTCAAAAATAATATTTATAGAAAATTCATCTTTATTTATAAAAGTTGGGGTCTTACAACCCCCCCCCCCTTCTTATGAAAATTCGCCCTCGAAATTAGGGTACGTACCTAGTATTTCGAAGAGGTAAGGACACCTTGATTTCATTTCAAATTCTAACTCCCAAGTCATTTCCTCAACATAGTGGTTTCTCCACAAAACCTTGACTTGAGGTATAACTTTTGAGCGTAGAATATGTTCCTTCTTATCCAAGATTTGAACAGGAACCTCTTCATACGTCAAATCTTCCGCTATTTCATTTGGTTCTAACTCAATAATGTGGTTCGAGTCTTTCACATATTTACGTAACATGGATATGTGAAAAATATTATGAACATGAGACATACTTGGCGGTAAAGAGAGTCTATAGGCCACAGTTCCTACTCGATGGAGGATTAAAAATGGGCCGATGAATCGAGGAGCAACACGTAACAACACGTAACAACACATGATATCCTATATCGAATTCCACGTCCTTTCGATGAAGATCAACATAACTCTTTTGTCAATTTTGTGAGGTTTTTATACGTTGTCGGATCGTTTGAATCTTTTCCGTAGTCATACGTACCAACTCCGGTCCCAACAACGTTGTTTCACCCACCTCATCCTAGCATACTGGAGAACGACAATTTCTTCCATACAACGCTTCGAATGGAGCCATGCCAATACTTTCTTGATAACTGTTGTAGTAGGAAAACTCCACCAATGGTAAGAACTTGTCCCAACTTCCCTTGAAATCAAGGACACAGAGTCTTAATAGATCTTCAAGAGTTTGAATAGTCCTCTCTGACTGTCCGCCCGTCTGAGGATGATATGCCGAGCAAAATCGTAAGTCTGTGCCCGTAGCTTTTTGTAAACTAACCCAAAATCGTGAAGTGAATCTTGGGTCTCGATCAGAAACTCTGGATAACCGGCATACCATACAGTCTTACAATCTCTTCTATGTACATACGAGCAAGACGTTCAAGTGTATAAGTTTCTCGTATTGGTAAGAAATGAGCAGACTTGGTCAATCTATTAACAATGACCCAAATTGCATCTATGCCTTGAGAAACCTTAGGAAGACCTGTAACGAAATCCATGGTAATGTGCTCCCACTTCCATTCTGGAATATCAAGTGGTTGCAATGAACCTTTTGGTACTTGATGCTCCGCTTTAACTCGTTGACAAGTTAGACACCTTGAGATAAACAACGTTATCTCTCTCTTCATATTGCTCCACCAAAATGTATGACGAATATCATGATACATTTTGGTACTCCTAGGATGGATTGCAAATGGTGTGTTGTGCGCCTCTCTTTGATTTTATACTTTAAATCAGGGTCGTTAGGAACAAAAAGTCTGGAGTTAACTCGAAGTATTCCTTCTTCATCGATTCTTGCTTCCAGCATAGCACCTTCTTGCACTTTCGTCCTCATACGCATCAGCTCCAAGTCTGTAGCTTGAGCAGCTTTAACTTTATCGATTAAAGCCGGTTCTACTCGTATATTCGCCATCGTCTCATTCATCCCTGGAGTCTTTAACTCTATCTCCATCCTTTGCAAGTCACACAAAATGGGCCCTTGCGTTGACAATATCGCACTCGTACTTGCATATGATCTTCTACTCAATGTGTCAGCTACCACGTTTGCTTTTCCAGGATGGTATTGGATGGTATGATCATAATCTTTCAACAGTTCAAGCCAACATCGTTGTCGCATGTTGAGTTCTTTTGAGTGAAGAAATATGTGAGGCTTTTATGATCCGTAAAGATCTCCACTTTCTCCCCATACAAGTAATGTCTCCAAATTTTAAGTGCAAAGACAACAGCTGCCAACTCTAGATCATGAGTAGGATAATTCCTCTCATATTCTTTGAGTTGTCGCGAGGCATAGGCCATGACTTTTCCATGTTGCATGAGAACACATCCCAACCCTTTGCCCGAAGCATTACTGTAGATGACAAATCCCTCCGAGCTAGATGGTATTGTCAGAACATGTGCTGAAATGAGTCTCCTCTTGAGTTCTTGAAAACTCTTCTCACATTCTTCGCTCCAACCGAAATTTGTATCTTTTCGAGTCAGCTGAGTCAATGGAGTAGCGATTCGAGAAAATCCTTCCACGAATCTCCGATAATAACCAGCTAAACCGAGAAAGCTACGTACTTCCGTCACTGATTTAGGTTGCTCCCAGCTTTGAATAGCTTCAATCTGTGCTGGGTCAACAGATATTCCATGACTTGATACCACGTGCCCAAGGAATGTTACTTCCTCATGACAGAACTCGCATTTCTTTAACTTGGCATAAAGCTTATATTCACGAAGCTTTTGGAGTGTCAGCCTCAAGTATTTCTCATGATCTTCACGGCTTTTGGAATAACTAAGGATGTCATCAATAAAGACGACCACAAAGTGATCCAAATATTTCTTGAATACTTGGTTCATCATATCCATGAAGGCAACAGGAGCATTAGTCAATCCAAAGGACATGACTAGGAATTCATAATGCCCGTACCGAGTTCTGAAAGTCGTCTTTGGAATGTCATCGGTTCTAATCTTCAATTGGTGATATCCGGAACGAAGATCAATCTTTGAAAAGAATTTGGCTCCTTGCAATTGGTCAAATAGGTCATCAATATGTGGCAATGGATACCTATTTTTGATGGTGACATGATTCAACTCCCGATAATCAATACAAAGTCGCATACTCCCATCTTTCTTCTTCACGAATAGAACAAGAGCACCCCAAGGAGAAGTATTAGGACGAATAAAGCCAATGTCTAACAATTCCTGCAGTTGGGTCTTTAACTCCTGAAGTTCAATAGGAGCCATTCGATATGGGGCTTTGGAAATGGGTTTTGTACCGGGTTCAAGGTCGATACAAAATTCAATTTCACGCTCTGGGGTAGGCCAGGAAGTTCTTCGTGGAATACGTCAGGAAATTTATTAACAGTAGAAATATCGTTCAAAACTGACGTATTTTTGTTTAAATTTGAGACATGAGCTAAGAAAGCTTGACATCCGTTTTTCAATAAATGAATAGCTTTATGGCTTGAGATGACCGTGATTGATTTTAATGGTTTGGTCGCTTGAATTCGCATAATAGGTTGATTAGGAATATGAAAGCTAACAACCTTACGAAAACAATCAATTTTTGCATGATGAGAAGTTAACCAATCAATCCCTAGAATCACGTCAAATACAAGTATTTTTAATGAAATAAGATCGACAGGTAATGTGAGGGTACCGATTTGAACCAAACAAGACTTATAAACAGTGGATGTAAATAAGGTTTCTCCCAACGGAGTTTCCACAGATAAGTCAAAGTCTAATTTCTCCGGAGTCAAATTTAATCGATGAGCGCAAGTAGGAGAGATAAAAGAATGGGTAGAACCGGTATCAAATAAAGTATAGACTTCATTAGTGTTTATGATAAGCTTACCTTCCCCGTGATGACCTCATTCAGGTTCCTTGCTTTTTAGGATGTCACAACAAACGCTCTCCCTTGCACTACCGGCTTTGACCTTTCTGGGACGGCCTTTGGTGCCTCCATCCTAGCTGAATTTGTCTTCGGTGAACGACAAAATCAGGCTAAGTGACCTTCTCTTCCACAATTATAACATGCTTTGGACGGCATCGGGCAATTTGGACTAATGTGTCCCTCCCCACCGCATTTGAAGCATATGATAGGTGGTCTTTCTCCATCCATAACAACAGGTGCTAATGCTGACGTCTTTCCAATATTGTTGAATCTCCTCTTCTTGAAATGTCCATTCTTATTGTTTTGGCCCTGATTACCACAGAAGTGGTTACCATTTCTGGCCTGTTGATTCCCTCGACGCTTGTTGTCACCGCTTCGATGACTACTCTCGCTGGTATTATAATTTTGCCAGCTGCTCTCTTTTAGTTGTGTTGACTTGTTATCGCGCTCCACTAACTGAGCCCTATTTACAACATCTGAATAAAAACATAGTTAATGAGAAATAAGATGTTGACGTATCTCCGGCTTCAAACCTCTTAAAAACATTCGTGACATTCTCTCTTCATTATCCACCAACTGGGATGCAAACTAGGATAACTCCTGAAATTTTGCCTCGTATTGCGACATGGTCATATTGTTTTGTTCCAACTTGATAAACTTCACATCCTTCACGTGGCGAATACTTTCGTGAAAGTATTTGTCATTGAACAACTCTTGGATCTTCAGGACAGTTGGTTGAGTACGTTTTACCGATTCCCACCAGTAATCTGCCTCTCCGCGCAACATAAAGGCGGCAAAGGGAACCTTTTGCTCCTCGGAGCATCCCAAGACATCAAATATCTTGGTGATCTGCTTTATCCATGCTTCCGCCATAAGTGGTTTTGGCTCTCCCTTAAACTCCGGTGGTCCCAGCTCCTTGAACTGTTTAGCGGTGACCGCCCGAGAGTTTCCAGTGTTTCCACCTATGTTTTGGACAGGAGCCGCTCTCGTCTGCTATTGCATGAATTGCATAAAGCTTCTGAACATTTGATCATTCATCATTTGGTCAGTATTATTGTTTGCATGAGGATTTTCGCCTTGCTGATGCACATTATCCTGATTATTTATATGGGGTGAATCTATGGTCGCCTGTGCTCCATTTCTATTCTCAACATTCTCAGATGTCATTTTCAGATACTGCTACAAAACAAAAGGTTAATTGACATGTAACATATTATCCCTATATTCTGACCGACCAATAAAATAACACATAAACTTAGGTAGGTCATACTAGCTAAGGAATTCCCCGTCTCTCCCCTCCTTGTACTATTCTCACATCTTAGCCAGGGATCATATCCCTAAGCTTTGATATCAACTGTGACGCTCCCCGTCTCTCCCCTACTTTTACTATTCTCACATCTTAGCCAGGGATCATATCCCTAAGCTTTGAGACCAACTGTCATACCCCCAAAATTAGGTATACATCATCCATCTTAGGTCACCAGATACATGGTACAGAATTAGAATACAACTTACTAATACAACTGTCGTGTACAATACGACAAAACATAAACTGTGAGTTTGAATACAAATATTGTCTACTAGAGATTATACAAACTCAAAAGGAGTCCTCATTATAATTATTATCACACTATTTCACAGAATAGTGAGGACTACTAATGCTATCCTCTGGACCATTACACTGTTCCCCGACTCGTCCAAGCTATATTCTCATTTCCTGAAGAGAACAGTGAAAGAAAAGGTGAGCTCAACTAGCCCAGTAAGAAATATTATGACTAAGATAATGCAGAATAAATTATCATTAGCCTTCAACAGTGTTAAACTGATAAAATATAATAAACATCAAGTTTAACTGAAGCGGAACCAACAATCCATTAAAAGAGTCAAGTAGAAAATAAAATCTACTATTTTTTATGATTTAAAAGGTTTTTCATCACTGTTATAGCTGAGACTCAGCTTAATAAATATTCCACATCATCTAATCACCCCTGCACT
The DNA here is from genome assembly GCA_020205505.1 of Panax japonicus. Taxonomy (NCBI): domain Eukaryota; kingdom Viridiplantae; phylum Streptophyta; class Magnoliopsida; order Apiales; family Araliaceae; genus Panax; species Panax japonicus. Next base: position 17,270,499 of record CM035101.1, on the reverse strand, counting down.
ACAGCCAATGATATTCTTTAGTATCACGACCACAATTATCCATGCACTACGGGCCAAGAATATTTGTGTATTCATTAATGGTTATGATCATGCCAACAACTGTCCATCAATGCACTACGGCCAATGAGGATTTTTACCACATCATTTGTAACATTACAGTCATGATTACACCGAATAATCACTGGTCATAATCATACCAATTCCATCTATGCACTACAGGCCACATATGACTTTCAACATAATATAAACATGAGGATGATGACAATGATATAGGAATTCAATAAAAACAAGTTCAAGAATTAATTTATCCAGGAACCATTAACATCCAAACTGTCAACATGATACTGCTTTGTAGAGTAAAATTCAAGAATACTTAGAAGAATATTTCCATGAAAGGATACTGGATGAAGCACAAATATCAAGGATGTTCCACTAGTTTCATGGAGTATAGAAGTCAAAGTTTTAACAAACTGAGTATAATAAAGACTGAAATAACAAAAGAAATCACCATGCATGCGATAGACTGCACATGCAGGTTATTCCAACAGATTAATAAATAACAGAACCAGGTCCGGCGTAAAATGCACAGACAAGATATTCCAACAGAATAATAAAGAATGGAACCAGGTCCGACGTAAAACACACAGACAAGATGTTCCAACAGAATAATAATAAAGACGGAACCAGGTCCGGTGTAAAACACACAGACAGGATGTTCCAACAGAATAATAATAAAGGCGGAACCAGGTCCGGTGTAAAACACACAGACAGGATGTTCCAACAGAATAATAGAAGAATGTCACCACGTATAGGGTAAACCGCGTATATAGGTTATTCCAACAGAATAATAAGCAATAGAACAACCGTTCTCTTCATGAATAAGAAAGAATAACACCCCATACTTTAGTAGGAGATTGAATACTACAGTAGTGTAGTAACAGAATACTCTTCTTCTTTCTCTCTTATTCTCTCTATACTTTCTCTCTCTATAGCTTGAATGAATTCGTGAAAAATAATGAAGCACTAGGCCTCTATTTATAGAAGATTTCTAGCTTAGCACTTGCCATGTGAAAAGGCAAGTGGCTTGACGACTGGTGATGTGAAAAGAAAAGTGGTTTGATGCCTGTAATGTGAAACGACAATTGGTTCGACGCCTGTAATGTGAAACGACAATTGATTCGACGCCTGAAATGTGAAACGACAAGTAGTTCGACGCATGTAATATGAAACGGCAAGTGGTTTGACGTCTGGTAAAGATAATTACTATTGACGAAGGTAATTACTATTGACGAAGAGACTCTTAGATGATGACATATGGGCCCCCCATAAAATAACCAAACTTACCACAAACGTCTTATAACAGACTCTTTATATACATCAATGATTGAATAAATATTACCACAATTCATTTTATTTTTAATCAACACATATTTAATCTTTCAACAATTAATAATCATTTATAACTTGTCGTCTCAAATATTGATTTAATAATATAATATATTATACAGATGATACTGTGACAATAATTGAATCAATAATATAAGAGATATGATGCAGCAATTACTGTAGTAATAATTGAGTATAGCTGAGTGACTTCTCACGTAAGCATCAATAATCAATACCGTGTGCTACTATGCAACCACGCGTATTACTGTACTTTTACTACCGGGTAGTTCAACAGTTTTAACGGTAACACTTCCGCCGTTATTTTTATAGAAAGATAATTTTGTCGTTTTCTAACTACGACAATACTTCCGTTGTGGGGTCCACTAATGATTGAGTTGTCGTACGAATATTCCGTGAAAAAAAGAATATTCCCCGACCAAACAAATATTTTATAACAACTTGCTTACTTTGCAAAATTTATAAATATTACCCACAACTATTATATCAATTTTACTTCATAATATTCAAAAATAATATTTATAGAAATCTCATCGTTATTTATAAAAGTTGGGGTCTTACAGTGACAGTTTCGTCGCTATAGGGCCCTTTAGCGACAGATAAATTAGAAAATTAATTATTTTAATAAATAAATTGAAATAAATAGTTCTTAATTATTAAAAATACAAAATAAATTCCTAAAAAATATTTTAAAGCCTGAAAATTAATTTTTAATTATTCTAAACATATTTCATAAATATTTAATATTTTGGGAATAATAATGGTAATTAATATATTTAATTATGATATTAAATAAATTATTTAAAAATGATTTTAATACATGAAAAATTATTAAAAAAAATATATTATGGTATACGAAAATATTTTAAGTTATTTTTAGTGACTTTTTACTATTTTGTGAGGAATTTCATTAATTAATCAATATTAATGATAATTAGTTTATTTAATAAATGTATTAAATAAATTTTGGAAAAATAGAATTAATGATTTAAAAATCATATAAAAATAATTTAAGTTTTATAAAAATATTTGAAATTATAAAATATAACTTTTGATATTTTGTCATGAAAATATTAATATTTTAATATTAAAAGCAATTATCGGATAATGGATTTAATTGTTTAAAAATCACATAAATATGATTTGAAGGTATTAAAAATACTTTGATATATTAAAAATATATTATAATATTATGTTAAGATTTTCATTAGTATTTAATGTTAAATAAATATTAAGAATAAGAGAATAAGGTGGTATTTATATTATATAAATACGATTTTAATGATTGCAAAATCATGATAAATGAAAATAATTATCTGAAAATTATTACGAACTTATGAAAAATATTTTGATTAATAATATAATTATCTAATATAATTGTTAAGTGTTTAGGCAGAGTTAAATTGAACTTAAACTCGATATTTGTTCGACTAAGCCGTGGTGATGTCAGAATTGTGCCGGACTCGAATCAGACTGTAAAAAGTTTGACTTGAGGTTAAGTCTTATGTGTGTTATAAATGAATAGGATTATGTGATAATGTGTAAAGACTCCAAAATTCATACAATTTAATTCTTGACTTCGGTCGTTAATAATACATTCAACCTCTAATTTTACATCATGAAACGATAATACAACCATTGAAATTTTGCAGAATAATTAAAATTTTCTATTACAAACTATCCTCGTCCCCAAAACCTTCAACCTTTACATCTAAATATCTCAGAATCATTTTAATACTACAATAGCTTACATTCGCAAAATAATATTACAATTCAACATTAATACATTATTCGAAACATTAGACATGGTTTACAAGAATAACAACTTAGCTAGGATATTAAATCTTCATATATCACTTTTGATCCATAACAATCAAGTAGCACATAGCGTTACCTTCAATTCTTGAATCTGCAAAAATGATAATTTGCAAGAATGAGCTCGACAGCTCAGCAAAATCTAACAGTTTTCCTGCATCACGTATCACATAATAACATGCTCAACATACAAGAATAATCTTAAACAAACATAACATACATGTTGTAGTTCACATAACAACTATAAAGATTGAGTTCCTTATTCAATCAACATTCATAGTTCAATCATCATAGTCATAGATTGACTTTCAAATTTCATACTTTTGATATATACAATACATCATAGACTAAAATTTTAAAGCAGTTCATCATCAAGTTCACATAGCAAAAAAGAACTGAAAGACTTTCCTTTACCGGTGTTTTACCAACACGCTAATACTTCGCGTCCTTGCACAAATAAATATTACCACAAATCATTTTATTTTTAATCAACACATATTTAATCTTTCAATAATTATTAATCATTTATAACTTGTCGTCTCAATTATTAATTTAATAATATAACATATTATACAGATGATATTGTGACAATAATTGAATCAATAATATAAGAGATATGATGCATCAATTACTGTAGCAATAATTGAGTATAGTTGAGTGACTTCTCACGTAAGCATCAATAATCAATACCGTGTGCTACTATGCAACCACGCGTATTATTGTACTTTTACTACAGGGTAGTTCAACAGTTTTAACGGTAACACCTCCGCCGTTATTTTCATAAAGTATTTTTGTCGTTTTCTCAATCCGACAATAATTCTGTTATGGGGTCCACCAATTATTGTGTCATCGTACGAATATTTCCCGACAAAAAGAATATTCCCCGACCAAACAAATATTTTATAACAACTTGCTTACTTTGCAAAATTTATAAATATTACCCACAAATATAACATTATATCAAATTTACTCCATAATATTCAAAAATAATATTTAAAGAAAATTCATCTTTTTCTTCTTCTTCTTCTTCTTTTTCTAGCTCATCTCAATTCCTCTATTTCTCTCCATCTCTCTCAAGTTCTCAGTATAACTTCTACAAAACAATTATCTACATTATGAAGAACATAAAAATATAATTAAAACAAGGAATTTAGATTATAATTTTATTAGTATGAATTTAAGAGAGAGATGGAAATGATGATGATGTGGCTTGTTTTGTCTTCTCAAAGCATTCCCTTCTTCTTTTCTTTCTTCCTCTTCTTCTTCTCCTACAACTCTCTCTAACTCTCTTCTTCTTTCTTTGGTTTGTTTTCTAAAACTAACATACTAACTTGTAGTATATACATATAATATACAATACTAGCAATATATAATATATGTAACTCCTAGTAATTATTAGATATACTAATTACTAGTTAATACATAGGTTACACCAATTTGAACTTGAAAAGCCTAAAACCATGTTTGGCAAATACTCATTATTTTAATTAATCAATAGCTTAACATCAATCAATCTCATCAAATTGTCACATAATTATATTTACTTGTTAATTATAATTTTGTGTAACAATCATCACATAACTCATCTAATTTAATTATCTCAATTAAATTAGAACTATAACATAAAATTATTATATTAATTAAATTAAATACTAAATATTCATTTAATTAATCTGCTACACTTAATTACATTACTTTATAATCAAAACGAAATTTATTTATTTAACTCAATAAATAATTCAATTAAATATTTATATATATTAAAATTAATATATAACATTCTCTTCACATCAATTCACATATTCTACAATATATTACATACACATACTCACACCCAATATATCTCATAAATAATACTTTTATTTATAACATTCTCATTTATAATTTCTAAAAATCTGGGAACTCACATCATTCCCTCCTTATAAAGATTCCGTCCTCGAAATCATCAAAACCCTACCTTACTCAGATTTTCCTCAAATCTATTCATTGAATAACTTTAACACATTATCTTAATATAGTTTTTATATTTTCTACTCTTACCATTCTTGATAATAAATTCTTATAAGTTTTATTTCATAATATTTACTTAGACTCAATTATATTTGAGTATTACATATTCTTTGACCCGTTCATTATCTTTCTCTAAGGATCATTATCATATATTATATGATTAAACTCTCGGGACATTACATTCACCCCTTCTTCTAAGAATAATTCGTCCTCGAAATTTTTATCTATTTATTTATTAATCTTTATTCATTCAATCTATCAAAGTAGATTTTTACTTCACTACTTCATTCATTCATTGGTTTCTATAACCACTTTCTTTCCACAAACATCATTCTACAATTATTAAACTTTTCTATTAAAAGTTTCACATTTTTCTTTGATAACTAACATCCTTCTCACTTCAAAATTTCTTTTCTCACTTATTCAACATATCCATCATTCAGTGTCGTATTTTACGACTTACTTCTTTCTAAGGAATACTTTCCTTTTTCACTTCCATCTTGCAGAATAACAAGAATCCTCCATAATTGTTCAATAATTGGGAATAGTATGAATAACTCAGGAATTTAAAAGATTCCAAATCATGCTGAGGGTCACAAGACAATGAACTCTATTCTCTATGTTTAATAGTGCTTCACCCTCGATTCTTCGCACTTTAAACCCTCTTTGGCAGAATGTTTATCAATCACAAAGACTGAAAACACCCTCCGCAAGTACTCTAGGTGATCAACCTATTGTACATGTATTGTATACAAACATTTCAGCGCAAAGTATAAAAGTAAGCGCAACCCCTAATAATAGGGTGTTCATCCCAGCTTTTCAACATCCAGATCCTCACCAAAACAATTTGGTTTGGCATAACTTCTCAAGAAACTCTTGAATTTCATGAACATCTTTTAATATTTGTCTAGCTGAATCAAATAGCATAGACCTCTACAACAATTCGGACATCAACCAAAATATACATATACATACATACATACATACATACATACATACATACATACATACATACATATGTATTCTCATATCTCAAAGAAATCTCAAAAATCTTTTTCGGACGTCATGATACCGCACTGTATTTACAATCCGTTGAGGATTCTGTCATTTGGTGATTTTATCATACTACATCATACCATAATGGGCTAACGATCCTTAGATCACATCCAGCACTAGGTAATACTGCATTGATGACTCCATCGTTTTTATCATCTTTGCACCAGGTTACATGATGCATTAATGATATAAATTACATTTTGATATATTGCAAATTATTTTTGTCTAGCCGAAACAATTAGCATAGACATACGAATAACAGTATCGTTGTTAAAACTCATTGGTTCCATCATTTGATCCAATGTTTTTCAAGAAAATAGAAATGTAAACATTAGCACGAAGTCAATAATTTTCGAAAGTGTAGCATAGCTAGTAGATTTAGAATACCTATGCTTCCACCATCAACTCCATTTTCTATAATGATCCATTGCTTAATAAGTCTATCTATTCCTATCATCCTCAATACTCCATTTACACTTATCTATACCTAGATCGTCAAACTTACCACACGTTATGAGTTCATGAACTTGCCACAATTGTACGAGTTTAAGAACTTATCCTAGTCAGACCATAGGCGTCCATTCGCTGAAGGGTTCAAAAATATACCATATAATTATGAGTCACGAACCTACCATAAGTATGAGTTTTAAGAACTCGCACTTAACCTTATAATATCTGTCTAATCTTAATAGTTTCTAACTATCAAACATACACATGAGAAAAGAATCACCTTTTCGCCATATATACATAGATAGCGCGACACTAGTTTCTAACTATCAAACATACACATGAGAAAAGAATCACTTTTCGCCACATATACATAGATAACGCGACACCAACATTCCAATGATTATCAATATGATAAACTGAGTGCAAGCACAAAACCCTCGCCCATACAAATATTTGTACAACTCAGCCATCACATAAGTCCTCAATTGAAATCCCACCTACTCTGTCTTACTCTTAACTTGCTCTTTGCCCGATACGATTTCCTCGTATCACATTATCTATAACTCCTCATGAGTTATCTCATACTTTTTCATAGTACACCATCTTCATAGCATTAAGCTATATTTATTCAAACATTATAGACCATCTTTCTTTTATAACTTAAAAAGAACACGTCGTGATCTTATTCTATAATCGTCTCCCTTAAAATTCTTTTCTTAACTCGTGATCATTTTGTTTTATGATCCTCTTTCTTTCTCTTTTTCATCATTTACAACATTATTCATTATCTTGGCTTTTGGAGTTAGGAAACTCCCATTTCTTATCTTTATATCTCTTCAAGATTCTTCTTTGAATCTTCTTATTTATATAACAATTCTTCCTTTAAGAATTTTTAACTTCATTTACATTGCTCAATATTTCATTCAAGTTCTACACTTTTATCACACGTATCCACTTTCTATACTTTGTAAACATTGAGTCTCTACTAGTTTCAATATGGTACGCTGAGTGGTTTCCCACAAACAACCAACAAACTAGGTTCTAAGTTGCTAGTTCATATATACCTCCGCTCTATGAAGGAATCGTTTAGCCCAGATACCATACATCAACTACGAAAGAGTACAATTGCACCACTTAGATATAACTCTCTATTCTTAACTTCTTTATCATTCTATTTTTTATAGACATTGTCTATTTATTATCACCTTACATCCTTATTATTGGAGTTGGGTTCATATTCCTTATAACTCTGCGAGATTCTTCTTTGAATCCTTTCACGCAAGTTTTAATCCTTTATTGTTCAAACTCTATTCGAGCTTATTCGTTCCTTATTTTCACCTCTATTCTCTAAGGTTATAGCCTAAGGTACTCTTACCTAAGGTACTCTTACCTAAGGTTTCTAACCTATCAGCTTTGATACCAACTGTAACGACCCCAAAATTCATACAATTTAATTCTCGACTTCAGTCGTTAATAATACATTCAACCTCTAATTTTACATCATGAAACGATAATACAACCATTGAAATTTTGCGGAATAATTAAAATTTTCTATTACAAACTATCCTCATTCCCAAAACCTTCAACCTTTACATCTAAATATCTCAGAATCATTTTAATACTACAATAGTTTACATTCACAAAATAATATTACAATTCAACATTAATACATTATTCAAAACATTAGACATGGTTTACAAGAATAACAACTTAGCTAGGATATTAAATCTTCATATATCACTTTTGATCCATAACAATCAAGTAGCACATAGCGTTACCTTCAATTCTTGAATCTGCAAAAATGGTTATTTGCAAGAATGAGTTCGACAGCTCAGCAAAATCTAACAGTTTTTATGCATCACGTAGCACATAATAACATGCTCAACATACAAGAATAATCATAAACAAACATAGCATACATGTTGTAGTTCACATAACAACTATAAAGATTGAGTTCCTTACTCAATCAGCATTCATAGTTCAATCATCATAGTCATAGATTGACTTTCACATTTCATACTTTTGATATATACAATACATCATACACTAAAATTTTAAAGCAGTTCATCATCAAGTTCACATAGCAAAAATGTGAGACCCCAGATTTTATGAATAAATATTTAATTTTCTCGAAATATTTTTTTTAATATTATGGTGTGAATTTGAGATAATGTTATAGTTGTGGATAGTATTTATAAATTTTGCAAAGTATTCAAGTTGTCATATTATATTCGATTGGTCGGGGAGTATTTGTTTTATCAGGGAATATTCGTGAATGGCACAATCATTGGTGGACCCCGCAACGGAATTATTGTCGGATTGAGAAAATGAAAAAAATATTTTATGAAAATAACAGTGGAAGTTTTACCGTTAATACTGTTGAACTACTCGGTAGTAAAAGTACTGTAATACGCGTGGTTGCATAATAGCACACGGTATTAATTATTGATGCTTACCTGATAAGTCACTCAGTTTTGTTGGTATTATTAATGTAATAATACAGAAAATCTTTTTATATAAAACAAAATACTTTTATAAAGTTATTCTATAAATAGAATATATTATATTCTATTATGCATAGTATTTTATAGTGTCTGCATAGTATTTTGTATAGTAAAATCTTTTTATATAAAACAGAATACTTTTATAAAGTTATCTGTTTTATTAGACAATAATTAGAATATATTATATTTTATTATGCATAGTATTTGTATAGTGCCTGCATAGTGTTTGCATATTAAAATCTTTTATAAAGTTATTCATTTTATTAGATTATAAATAGAATATATTATATTTTATTTAAAAGATTTTGCTTTAAATATGGACCGTCAGATTAAAGTAAATCAATCTAGACCGTTCATGAGTTAGTTACTATGTAGTCCATTTTTCTATAAATAGAAGCTCATTCATTCATTATTTCTTACGAATTCACTGAAACTCTAGAGAGAGAAACTATAGAGAGAAAGAAGAAAAGTGTTCTGCTACTTCACTACTTCTATATCCAGTACTCATAAGGGGTGTTATTCTTTTGTATTCATGAAGAGAACTTATGTTATTCCATTCTTTATTATTCTGTTGGAATAACCTGTATACGCGGGCTACCATATACTTGGTGACATTCTTCTATTATTCCGTCTTTACTATTCTGTTGGATTATCATGTCTGTGCATTTTACGCCGGACCTGATTCTGTCTTTATTATTTTGTTAGAATATCCTGTCTGTGCGTTTTACGTCGGACCTGGTTCCGTCTTTATTATTATTCTTTTAGAATATCTGTCTGTACGTTTTACGCCGGACCTGATTTCGTCCTTATTATTATTCTGTTGGAATAACCTGCCTATGCGAAGTACAACATGCATGGTGATTTCTGTTGTTATTCCATTCTTTATTATTCTGTTGGAACATCCTGTCGGTGCAAATTTAACCTGACCTGGTTTCGTTATTTAGTATTCTGTTGGAATAACCTGTCTATGCGAAGTACCGCATGTATGGTGATTTCTTTTGTTATTTCATTCTTTATTATACTCAGTTGGTTAAAGTTTTGACTTCTATACTCCCTGAAATTAGTGGAATATCCTTGATAATTGCGCTTCATCCAGTATCTTTTCATGGAAATATTCTTATGAGTATTCTTGAATTTTACTCTACAAAGAAGTATCATGTTGACAATTTGGACGTTATTGGTTTTTGGACAAATTAATTCTTGAACTTGTTTTATTGAATTCTTATATCATTGTCATCATCCTCATATTTATATTTTTTGAAAGTCATTTGTGGCCTGTAGTGCATAGATGGACTTGGTATGATTATGTAAGGGATTATTCGGTATAATCATAACCGTAATGTTATAAATGATGTGGAAAAAAGTCCTCATTGGCCCGTAGTGCATTGATGGACGGTTTTTAGTATGATTATGGCTATGGATTCTCTTTGGCCGTAGTGAAAAGATGAATTGTTTTATGGCATGATCAGGACCGTTGATGAAAACCCGATTATCTTTGGCTCGTAGTGCATGGATAATTCATGGTCTTGATACTAAAGAATATCCTTGGCTTGTAGTGCAGGGATGATTCGATGATGTTGATTATTTATTAAGCAGAGTCCCAGCGATAAAAGTGATGAAAAACCTTTTAAATCATAAAAGATAGTAGATTTCTCTACTTGACTCTTTTAATGGATTGCTTGTTCTGCTGCAGTTAAACTTGATGTTTATTATATTGTATCAGTTTAACACTGTTTAAGGCTAATGATAATTTATTCTACATTATCTTAGTCATAATATTTCTTACTGGGCTAGTTGAGCTCACCCTTTCTTTCACTGTTCTGTTCAGGAAATAAGAATATAGCAGGGACGAGTCGGGGAACAGAGTGATGGTATTAGATGGTGCATTAGTAGTCCTCACTATTCTGTGAAATAGTGTGATAATAATTGTAATGAGGACTCATTTTGAGTTTGTATACTCTCTAGTAGACAATATTGTATTCAAACTCACAATTTATGTTTTGTCGTATTGTACACGACAGTTGTATTTGAATTCTGTACCATATATCTGGCGACTCAAGATGGGTGATTTATACCTAATTTTGGGGGTGTCACAGTTGGTATCAAAGCTTAGGGATATGATCCCTGGCTAAGATGTGAGACTAGAATTAGGAGGAGAGAGACGAGGAATTCCTTCGCTAGTATGACCTTCCTAAGTTTATTTGATATTTAATTGGTCGGTCAGAGTAAAGAGATAATATGTGATATTTTAATTAACCCTTGTTTTGTGGCAGTATTTGAAAATGGCATCTGAAAATGTTAAGATAAGCAATGGAGCACAGGAGACTGTTGATTCTCCACAGATCAATAATCATGACAATGTGCAACAGGATGGCGATAATCCTCCTGTAAACAACAACATTGATCAATTGATTAACGACGATACCTTTAGGAGCTTTTTAGAATTCATGCAACATCAGGCAAAGACGTCTCCTGTTCATAATGTAGGAGGAAATAATGGAAACCCACGGTTGGTCACCGCTAAGAAATTCAAGGAGCTGGGACCACCGTAGTTTTTGGGAAAGCCAGAACCACATAAGGCGGAGACGTGGTTAAAGCAGATCACCAAGATATTTGATGTCTTGGGATACTCCGAGGAGCAAAAGGTTCATTTTGCCACTTTTATGTTGCGTGAAGAGGCAGATCACTGGTGGGAATCTGTAAAACGTACCTAGCCTAACGTACTCAAGATGTCTTGGGAGAAGTTCCAAGAGCTGTTCAATGACAAGTACTTTCCCGAAATCATTCGTCACATGAAGGAGGTGGAATTTATCAAGTTGGAGCAAAACAACATGATTGTGTCGTAGTACGAAGCCAAGTTTGCCGAGTTGTCCTGATTTGCAAATTCAAGCGACCAAACCATTAAAATCAATCACGGTCATCTCAAGCCATAAAGCTATTCATTTATTGAAAAACGGATGTCAAGCTTTCTTAGCTCATGTCACAGGTTTAAACAAAAATACGTCATTTTTGAACGATATTTCTATTGTTAATAAATTTCCTGACGTATTCCCCGAATAACTTCCTGGCCTACCCCTTGAGCGTGAAATTGAATTTTGTATCAACCTTGAACCCAGTACAAAACCCATTTCTAAAGCTCCATATCGAATGGCTCCTATTGAACTTCAAGATTTAAAGATCCAACTGCAGTAATTATTAGACATCAGCTTTATTCATCCTAGTACTTCTCCTTGGGGTGCTCCTGTTCTATTCGTGAAGAAGAAAGATGGGAGTATGTGACTTTGTATTGATTATCGGGAGTTGAATCATGTCACCATCAAAAATAGGTATCCATTGCCACGTATTGATGACCTGTTTGACCAGTTGCAAGGAGCCAAATTTTTTTAAAGATTGATCTTCATTCCAGATATCACCAATTGAAGATTAGAACCGATAAAATTCCAAAGACGGCTTTCAGAACTCGGTATGGGCATTATAATTCCTAATCATGTCCTTTGCATTGACTAATGCTCCTGCTACCTTCATGGATATGATGAACCGAGTATTCAAGAAATATTTGGATCATTTTGTGGTCATCTTTATTGATGACATCCTTATTTATTCCAAAAGCCGTAAAGATCATGAGCAACATTTGAGGCTGACACTCCAAAAGCTTCATGAATACAAGCTTTATTCCATGTTGAAGAAATGTGAATTCTGGCTTGAGGAAGTAGCATTCCTTGGGCACGTAGTATCAAGTCATGGAATATCTGTTGACTCAGCAAAGATTGAAGCAATTCAAAGCTGGGAGCAACCTAAATCATTGACCGAAGTACGTAGCTTTCTCGGCTTAGCTAGTTATTATCGGAGATTCGTGGAAGGATTTTCTCAAATTGCTACTCCATTAACTGAGCTGACTCGGAAAGATACAAAGTTCGGTTGGAGCAAAAAATGTGAGAAGAGTTTTCAAGAACTCAAGAGGAGACTCATTTCAGCACCTGTTCTGACAATACGATCTGGCTCGGAGGGATTTGTCATCTACAGTGATGCTTCGGGCAAAGGGTTGGGATGTGTTCTCATGAAACATGGGAAATTCATAGCCTATGCCTCAAGACAACTCAAAGAATATAAGAAGAATTATCCTACTCATGATCTAGAGTTGGCAGCTGTTGTCTTTGCACTTAAAATTTGGAGGCATAACGTGTATGGGGAGAAGGTGGAGATCTTTACGGATTATAAAAGCCTCAAATATTTCTTTACTCAAATGGAACTCAACATGCGACAATGACGTTGGCTTGAACTGTTGAAAGATTATGATCATACAATCCAATACCATCCTGGAAAAGCGAACATGGTAGCTGACGCATTGAGTAGAAGATCATATGCAAGTACGAGTACGATATTGTCAACGCAAAGGCCCATTTTGTGTGACTTGCAAAGGATGTAGATAGAGTTAAAGACTCCAGGGACCCATGTGATGATGGCGAATATACGAGTAGAACTGACTTTAATCGATAAAGTTAAAGTTGCTCAAGTTACAGACCTGGAGCTGATGCGTATGAGGAAGAAAGTGCAAGAAGGTGTTATGCCAGAAGTAAGAATCGATGAAGAAGGAATACTTCGAGTCAACTCCAGACTTTGTGTTCCTAACGACCCTGATTTAAAGTATAAAATCATGATGGAGGCGCACCACACACCGTTTGCAATCCATCCTGGGAGTACCAAAATGTATCATGATATTCGTCATACATTTTAATGGAGCAATATGAAGAGAGAGATAGCGTTGTTTATATCAAGGTGTCTAACTTGTCAACGATTTAAAGTGGAGCATCAAGTACCAAAAGGTCCATTACAACCACTTGAAATTCCAGAATGGAAGTGGGAGAACATTACCATGGATTTCGTTACTGGTCTTCCTAAGGTTTCTCAAGGCATAGATGCGATTTGGGTCATTGTTGATAGATTGACCAAGACTGCTCATTTCTTAACGATACGAGAAACTTATACAATTGAATGTCTTGCTCGTATATACATAAACGAGATTGTAAGACTGCATAGTATGAGGGTATCCATAGTTTCTGATCGAGACCAAAGATTCACTTCACGATTTTGGGTTAGTTTATAAAAAGCTGTGGGCACAGACTTACGATTTAGCTCGGCATATCATCGTCAGACGGATGGATAGTCGGAGAGGACTATTCAAACTCTTTAAGATCTATTAAGACTCTGTGTCCTTGATTTCAAGGGAAGTTGGGACAAGTTCTTACCATTGGTGGAGTTTTCCTAAAACAACAGTTATCAAGCAAGTATTGGCATGGCTCTATTCGAAGCGTTATATGGAAGAAAGTGTCGTTCTCCAATATGCTGGGATGAGGTGGGTGAAGAAACGTTATTGGGACCGGAGCTGGTACGTATGACTACGGAAAAGATTCAAACAATCCGATAACGTATAAAAACATCACAAGATCGACAAAAGAGTTATGCTGATCTTCATCGAAAGGACGTGGAATTCGATATAGGAGATCATGTGTTGTTGCGTGTTGCTCCATGGAAAGGAGTTACGAGATTTGGAAAGAGAGGAAAACTCAATCCTCGATTTATCGGTCCATTTTTAATCCTCAATCGAGTAGGAATTGTGGCCTATAGACTCGCTTTACCGCTAAATATGTCTCTTGTTCATAACATTTTTCACATATCCATGTTACGTAAATATGTGAAAGACCCAAACCACATTATTGAGTTAGAACCGTACGAAATAGCGGAATATTTGACGTATGAAGAGGTTCCTGTTCAAATTTTGGATAAGAAGGAACATATTCTACGCTCCAAGCTTATACCTCAAGTCAAAGTTTTGTGGAGAAACCACGATGTTAAGGAAATGACTTGGGAGTTAGAATCTGAAATGAAATCAAGGTATCCTTACCTCTTCGACATACCAGGTACGTACCCTAATTTCGAGTGCAAAATTTCATAAGAAGGGGAGGTTGTAAGACCCCAACTTTTATAAATAAAGATGAATTTTCTATAAAAATTATTTTTGAATATTATGGAGTAAGTTTGATATAATTTTATAGTTGTGGGTAATATTTATAAATTTTGCAAAGTAAGCAAGTTGTTATAAAATATTCGTTTGGTCGGGAAATATTCTTTTTGTCGAGGAATATTCGTACGACGGCACAATCATTGGTGGACCCCACAATAGAATTATTGTCGGATTGAGAAAACAACAAAAATACTTTATGAAAATAACGACGGAGGTGTTACCATTAAAACTGTTGAACTACCCGATAGTAAAAGTACAGTAATACGCGTGGTTGCATAGTAGCACACGGTATTGATTATTGATGCTTACGTGAGAAGTCACTCAGCTATACTCAATTATTTCTACAGTAATTGTTGCATCATATCTCTTATATTATTGATTCAATTATTGTCACAGTATCATCTGTATAATATGTTATATTATTAAATTAATAATTGAGACGACAAGTTATAAATGATTAACAATTGTTGAAAGATTAAATATGTGTTGATTAAAAATAAAATGATTTGTGGTAATATTTATTCAATCCTTGATGTATATATAAAGAGTCTATTATGAGGCGTTTGTGGTAAGTTTGGTTATTTTATGGGGGAGCCCATATGTTATCATCTAAGAGTCTCTTCATCAATAGTAATTACCTTCGTCAATAGTAATTACCTTTACCAGACGTCAAACCACTTGGCGTTTCATATTACAAGCGTCGAACCAATTGTCGTTTCACATTATAGTCATCAAACCACTTGGTGTTTCATATTATAGGCGTTAAACCACTTTTCTTTTCACATCACCAGTCGTCAAGCCACTTGCCTTTTCACATTTTAAATGCTAAGCTAGAAATCTTCTATAAATAGAGGCCTAGTGCTTCATTATTTTTCACGAATTCATTCAATCTATAAAGAGTGAAAGTATAGAGAGAATAAGAGAGAAAGAAGAAGAGTATTCTGTTACTACACTACTGCAGTATTCAATCTCCTACTAATGTAAGGGGTGTTATTCTTTCTTATTCATGAAGAGAACTGTTGTTATTCCATTGCTTATTATTCTATTGGAATAACCTGTATACGCGCTTTACCCTATACTTGGTGACATTCTTCTATTATTCTATTGGAACATCCTGTCTGTGTGTTTTACACCAGACCTGGTTCCGTCTTTATTATTATTCTGTTGGAACATCCTGTATGTGTGTTTTACACCGGACCTGGTTCCGTCTTTATTATTATTCTATTGGAACATCCTGTCTGTGTGTTTTACACCGGACCTGGTTCCGTCTTTATTATTCTATTGGAACATCCTGTCGGTGCAAATTTTGCCTGACCTGGTTCCGTTAATATTATTCTGTTAGAATAACATGTCTATGAGAAGTACCACATGCATGGTAATTTCTTTTGTTATTCCATTCTTTATTATACTCAGTTAGTTAAAGTTTTGACTTCTATACTCAATGAAATTAGTAGAATATCCTTGATATTTGCGCTTCATCCAGTATCTTTTCATGGAAATATTCTTCTGATCATTCTTGAATTTTACTCTACAAAGCAGTATCATGTTGACAATTTGGACATTATTAGTTCTTGGATAAATTAATTCTTGAACTTGTTTTATTGAATTCTTATATCATTGTCATCATCCTCATGTTTATATTATGTTGAAAGTCATCTGTGGCCTGTAGTGTATAGATGGACTTGGTATGATTATGACCATGGATTATTCGGTGTAATCATGACCGTAATGTTACAAATGATGTGGTAAAAGTTATCATTGGCCCGTAGTGCATTGATGGACAGTAGTTGGCGTGATCATGACCATTAATGAATACACGAATGTCCTTGGCTGTAGTGGATGGATAATTTGTGGTCGTAATACTAAAGAATATCCTTGGCCGTAGTGCAGGGGTGATTCGATGATGTGGATTATTTATTAAGCTGAGTCTCAGCGATAACAGTCATGAAAAACCTTTTAAATCATAAAAGATAGTAGATTGTATTCTCTACTTGACTCTTTTAATGGATTGCTTGTTCCACTGCAGTTAAACTTGATGTTGTTATATTTTATCAATTTAACACTGTTGAAGGCTAACGATAATTTATTCTGTATTAGCTTAGTCATAATATTTCTTACTGGGCTTGTTGAGCTCACCCTTTCTTTCACTGTTCTCTTCAGGAAATGAGAACATAGCAGGGACTAGTCAGGGAACGGAGTGACGGTCCAGAGGATAGCATTAGTAGTCCTCACTATTCTGTGAAATAATGTGTTAATAATTGTAATGAGGACTCCTTTTGAGTTTGTATAATCTCTAGTAGACAATAATTGTATTCAAACTCACAGTTATGTTTTGTCATATTGTACACGACAGTTGTAATAGTAAGTTGTATTTGAATTTTGTACCATGTATCTAACGACCCAAGATGAGTGATGTATACCTAATTTTGGGGGCGTCACATCTTAGAATAAATATGACCATGAGATTGAGTATTGATTTTATTTATTATCAATCTCACATACAGTGTAGGTTGTGCAAGGACGCGAAGTATTAGCGTGTTGGTAAAACGCCGGTAAAGGCAAGTCTTTCGGTTCATTTTTTGTGACGCCCCCAAAATTAGGTATAAATCACCCATCTTGAGTAGCCAGGTACATAGTACAAATTCAAATACAAATTAATAATACAATTTTCGTGTACAATACGACAAAACATAAACTTTGAGTTTGAATACAATATTGTTTACTAGAGAGTATACAAACTCAAAAGGAGTTCTCATTGCAATTATTATCACACTATTTGACAGGATAGTGAGGACTACTAATGCACCATCTAGGACCATCACTCCGTTCCCCGACTCGTCGCAGCTATATTCTCATTTCTTGAAGAGAACAGTGAAAGAAAGGGTGAGCTCAACTAGCCCAGTAAGAAATATTATGACTAAGATAATGCAGAATAAATTATCATTAGTGTTAAACATTGTTAAACAGATACAATATAACAAACATCAAGTTTAACTGCAGCGGAATAAGCAATCCATTAAAAGAGTCAATTAGAGAATAAAATCTACTATCTTTTATGATTTAAAAGGTTTTTCATAACTTTTATCGCTGGGACTCAGCTTAATAAATAATCCACATCATCGAATCACCCCTGTACTACGGCCAATGATATTCTTTAGTATCACGACCACAAATTATCCATGCACTACAGCCAAGGACATTTGTGTATTCATTAATGGTCATGATCATGCCAACAACTATCCATCAATGCACTACGGGCCAATGATAACTTTTACCACATCATTTGTAACATTACGGTCATGATTACACCGAATAATCATTGGTCATAATCATACCAAGTCCTTATAATAAAGACAGAATCAGGTCCGGCGTAAAACGCACAGACAGGATATTCCAACAGAATAGTAAAGACGGAATAATAGAAGAATGTCACCAAGTATAGGATAGCCCGCGTATACAGGTTATTCCAATATAATAATAAAGAATGGAATAACATAAGTTCTCTTCATGAATACAAAAGAATAACTCCCCTTACGAGTACAACAAATAATATTCCCTACCTTAGAAAGAAGAGTACTGGATATAGAAGTAGTGAAGTAGCAGAACACTTTTCTTCTTTTTCTTTATAGTTTCTCTCTCTAGAGTTTCAGTAAATTCGTAAGAAATAATGAATGAATGAGCTTCTATTTATAGAAAAATGGACTGCATAATAACAAACTCATGAACGATCCAGATTGAATTACTTTAATCTGACGGTCCATATTTAAAGCAAAATCTTTTAAATAAAATATAATATATTCTATTTATAATCTAATAAAACGAATAACGTTATAAAAGATTTTACTATGTAAACATTATGCAGGCACTGTGCAAACACTATGCATAATAAAATATAATATATTCTAATTATTGTCTAATAAAACAGATAACTTTATAAAAGTATTCTGTTTTATATAAAAAGATTTTACTATGCAAAATACTATGCAGACACTATACAACACTATGTAAAGTCCCCGAACTCGGATACTTGAAACACGAACTCGGTACTTCACGATACTATTTCTATGAGCAGAAATATTACTAATAATAATAACAATAATATAAATTTTAAACTTAACTTACATTTATCAGAGTCTAATCCCAAGTACGCAACATTTACTACATTCTTTACATGATTTATAATACATATCATTAACTTAATATAGTTTATCTATTACAAATGATACCAATAACATATTCTGTTTGCTTTCCTTTTCACTTGTTTTGACATGAGCTTTCTGGTCCTCCACACTTAACTGAAAACATTTAAATTAAGCAAGGATGAGCATTTCAGTGCGCAGCAAGTATTATATATATATATATATATATATATATATATATATATAAGCTGAAAGAATTTAAATATTTTCTTTATAATATTCTTGTACAACCATATAATAGTTGTGAAGTAATCTGTACCAATAATAATAACATAACAATCCTCTTTCAAATTTTTGAAACTGTGTATTGAATATACATGGGGTTTCTATGACATACTATGAACATTGTTTTCATTTTCGAAAAGGTTAAATAGAAATTCATCTGTAAACCGGCATTGCTTACGGGCCTGAGGGTGTACAGTCCATGGGCCCTGTATTGATCAATACTACATTGCAAGAATGATGTTATCGTTCACTCTGTCCGCCTTGGGCGCATAAAATTTTTTCCATTATCGGGATGTTCATATCTGTCCGGTTTTCATAAAAAAGGTCTTATCTTGTTCAACAATAATATATAATTCAACATATATGTATATCAAAGGTGTATCAACATGTGATTAAATACAATGATTATCCAAGTGGGGACACTTGTATAAATCATTTATAGAAATTAACGAACAGAATATATATCCGAATTATCATATACTAACATGTTGATAATCAAAGGGTGTATATAATATAGGTTTAACAATCTGTACAGTAATAGTATAATTCTGAAACATTCTTACACTTGTCCATTGCATAAAGAAAATGCAAAGGTAGGATACTTGCCTGATGCGCTGCTTACAATTACGCAACTTAGATTTATCTTTTCTATCATAACCTATCATTAATCAAATCATTCTATCAATTAGAATTACACATCATAACACATAATACTGCTTATTGCAGTCAGCACATAACCTAATCACATTGTCACATACATTTCACAGTCATCACATCACAAACAAATACATATACAGACACATTATGTAAATCCAGATCAATTTCTGAAACATGTCGGTTTACCGACAGTTTTATCGGATAATTATCGAGTCTAAGACTCTATCCTGTACCTTAATATCTATTTAGACTATTTAAGTAACAATCATATCATTTTTTAATGACTTACAATAATTTTTTAAATAATTATTATCATTTATCACAATTTTTGAAATATTAGAATCATTATTAAATGATTTAAATAACAAACAATCCTATTATCATTAATATTTAATTAATATTAAATTATTAATGAAACCATTGCCAAAATATTAAAGTTATGTAATCATTCTTAAATAATTACCATTAATATTTAAATATTAATGAACTATTTATCCAAATATTAAAAGTCATTAATTATAACTTAAAGTATTTTTAATTCATTTATATCCTTTTTAAATGATTTTTAAATTAATAAAATCATTTTAAAACTATTAATTTAATATAATTATTAAATAAATTTAATATAATTTATATTAACTTAATATCTTTAATAATAAATTAATAATGAAATTATCCTTTAAATATTAAAAGTTATATTTTATAACTTAAAATATTCATAAACACTTTTATTTTCATTTAAAATGATTTTTAAAATAATAAAATCAATTTAAAACTAATTTATTAAATAAATCTAATATTATTAATATTAAAATATTAATATTTTTCATGTCAAAATATCAAAAGTCATATTTTATAACTTAAAATATTTTTATAATACTTTAAATCATTTTTATATGATTTTTAAATCATTAAATCTATTTTTAATATCATTAATATTAATTAATGAAATTCATCAGAAAATATTAAAAGTTATCAAAAATAACTCAAAGATATTTTTAAACACTTTATTCATATTTAAAATGATTTTTTTATATAATTAAAATCATTTTTCTCTAATTAATTAATACACTAATTAAATAAATTAAATATCATTAATATTCAAATAATTATAAATATTAATGAAAAATATCCCAAATAATTAAAAGTTATTTTTCATAATTTAAAATAAATTTTAAAACCATTTTTGTAATTTTTTATAATTTATTGTCTATTTTTAAGCAATTTCCAGAAATTTAGAAATTAAGAATAATAGAAACTGTCGCTGAAGGTCTTTAGCGACAGAAAGTGTCACTGTTGGTGTTCTTGAGCACCAAGAACACTGACAGTTAGTGTTCAAGTTGATCCCTTTGACCGAGTTTAATTCTCAACTCGAAGTGTTTCTATGCCATATTAAACATTGATCTTGAAGTATACATGCAGGACTACAATTATCAAACATCACCAGAGCCATAACATAACGATCCAGCAAGATTCAAAGTCCCAAACTAACTGTCAGAACGATTCTGGGTTTTCTGGGAAATCCCAGAAACCCAGGCAGTCAAAGTAGTGATTTTCTAGCTAACTTTTATCCATGTCCTGATCATCGTTCATGTGGTTTCAAGGTTTAAATCTGTAGTACTCATGTCAAGGAACAACACTACAACAACATATAAGTTTAAATCAACAGATTTACAAGATCTAACTCGGTCAAATCCTGTCAGAGGGTTGTTCTTCATGAGTTCTGGAAATTCCCAGAAAGGAATCCATGACCGAGGGACTGAGTTTGACCATCCACTAAATTCAATAGGTTGATTGTTTAGAGGATCTAAAGACATGATTCTAAATTTCATACAACAGGCTACAACTTTAATGCAATAAAAACATCAAAGAACCTTAAATCAGTCAGATCAAGACCTTCAAATAACTTGTCAGAAGCTGCTAATACCTTCTGGGTTTACCCAGATTATATTCGGTCATGGTCGGTCAACCGACTTTGACCGAGTATAACTTGTAATCTAGCAATTAAAAAGATGTCATATCACTTCCAGAACAAAGATAACATATCAGGCTATAGATTAACACTTTAAAACAAGAAAAACACATAACAACCAAAGATCTATAATGACTGACATTTGCTTGTAAGAGTTTCTGGAAATCTGAAGATTTTTTGGGTTTTCCAGAAACAGATTTTGTGATCGGTCAATGCACTTTGACCATTAATAACTTTTGATCTATACATGATCAAAGCTTGATTCAAGTTGCAGAGTAAAGATCACATATCATAGAACATATCCAAAACGTAAAACACACAAAACACATAACACGCAAGGATCTAAAGGCCCTGACATTAGATGTCAGAACATAAAAATAATTTTTATTCAGATTTTGAAAAACTTCGATTTTGATTATCTAGATGTTATAGATCCACTTCCTACCAACCCAGATCATGTTTTAACACTACATAGAACATATTTCAACACACAAACATAACTTTTAACATGATGATCAAGATCAGATTTTTGGTTTAGATTTTATACCTCTCATGGTCAATTCTTGATTCTTGCTGCTGAATTGGTTAAGTGTGTTCGTGGGGCTTTAATCTATGACTGATATACTATATATTTTCGTGGCTTTTAGAGAGAGAGGGTCTAGGATGAGCTTGGTGAATAATTGAGCAACAAAATGACATTTTCTCTCTCCTTTTGATCTTATATACTAGTTAGATGCAATGAATATGGCTGCTAGGTGGCTGATCAGTTGGTATATGTCACATGTGGTAGTTGAAGTGGTTCAACAACTTAACCTATTGTCAAAACCTATATTTTAGCCTCAATTATATAAGAGAGGCATTTTTGTCATTTGGTTTTTCAATTTAATGGCATTCTAGTCATTTGGCAAACCCTTAGGGTTTAGGGTTTGGACCATTTTAGGGTTTAAAAATAATTTAAAGAATTTCCAAAATTAGGATTTAAAAATAAATAACAATTTAGTTTCCAAAAATATAAATTAGAGTTTTCTAAATATAATTAGTTTTCTAATTCAATTACTTGAACATTTGTTTTTTTTTTCAATTTTACTAATCATAATTAACATTGATCATTAAACAATTAGGGTTAGCACAAAATAAAATTTTTAGTTTCTAAAATTTATAATTAAGGTTTTCGTAATTTGATTAGTGTTCTAATTGCATATGAACATTAGATCTTAAAATCGCTAATTACACTTAACCATGCTAAATTAGCAATTTGGGTTTATACTTTTGATAATTAGGATTATCAAATCACAATTAGGGTTTATAACTTAGGGTTTCTAATTAACTTTTTGAAATTAGGGTTTCTAAAAAAATGTATGTTAATTAGGTTTTTGCTAATTAATATTTAATTCGATAATACATAACCTTAAACATAATAACACAGTTACATAATAACCTCAAACTCATAACTGAGTTTTTAAATTAGGGCTTCCAATTATTTTGGTCCACAAATATTATTTAGGTTTTATAATACCCAAGGTTTTGACATTATACACAAAATTTGACCAATATTATCAGTTCACACATAAACAGTACATATTTATAGCACTAAAAAATAAAAATATAATTATTATTATTATATTATTATCATCATTTCTTATTTCCGACCCATAATTAGGGTTTGATAGTAATATAATAAAATCGTTCCACACATTAACATTACACACATAACATACATAATTATAATACCGACAAATAATAATATAATATTATTATTCTCATTCCTTGATCAAAACCCAAAATTAGGGTTTGGATTCCATATCTGATTTATCTTTCATATTTAACATTAATAATTAAGTTAAATAATTAACTAAATTATTCTGAAATAAAGTCATATAATAAAATAAGTATTATAAAAATTCTATAATCATATCATATATTATTCAATTAATATAATTATCATATTTTCATGGAAAATAAACATTAAAACATTTTTACTATAAAATTAATTAGTATAAAAATATAATTGATAATAATCAGTAATTCTAAAATAAATTTATTTCTAATACTTAATGTAATAAATAAATTATATTTATCACACATATAATTATAATTACACATTACCTTGACACATATCACTCATATTTATTTTAATAAAAAAAAAAATTATACGCAAAATTTATGATTTATTTATATAGAAAATATCAGGTTGTCATATTCACCCTTCCTTATAAAGATTCCGTCCCCGGAATCACCTTTTAAAACCTATACATAACAGGGTACATAACATACACAATCATTACAATTAGATCTCGATCATAATTGATCGAATCGATCTTTAACTATTCAGTATAACGCTTATCTATCTCCTTAAACAGAAATTTGATTTCTAAGAGAACTCAAATTCCTCCTTCAAAATAATTTATAAAAATAATTTACTATATATAAAAAAAATAATAAGAAAATAAAAATTGGTTTGATTAATACTTGGAGTTGCATCCCCGGCTGCTACCGAATCCCGAACAGTCCCGCTGAAGACGCTTGCGGTTGATTTCATTAGTTTGTTTGTTGAAGTTGGTCCCGTTGTCGCCAATGTCCTGCTGCCTTATTCCGTATTCGCATTCTTTGTTTCCATTTCCTTTCTTGGACAGTCTTTCACCTTATGCTTTATTGATTCGCACACAATACATTCACTATACATTCTTGGATTAGGACATTTTGGAAAGATATATATCCCTTCTGTCCTTACTTTCCACACACAAACTTTTCTTTTAATCACATTCTTGGCTTACTTATTGAAATTATCTTCTTTTATCTATTAGGTGACAAAAGTTGTCTTTTGCCCCACCGTTATCCTAGCTATCACATACGCTTTAACAGGGTCGGTTGATCTTCTACATCCTGGCAGTCTGGTTGTCTTGAAGTCTTTGTAGTTTATCGATCGATTGTCTAGTTGATTTCCCGCGACTGGTATTTCGTTCTGCATAGCTTGATCGTCTGCATTCGCAAAATTTTGTGTCGGGTCTGGTTGTCTTCCAGCGTTGTTGACAGGTTCTTCTTCCTTTGGTTTCGTTTTTGTTTTGACGGCATTATCATAAATTATTCTTACATTCTAAGCCTTATCGTAAACGCTTAACATATAACGCAAAACTTTCTATTCAAATAATCATGTACTCAAAATATTATATTTTGAAAACTCGGTCTACTGTAATAACCAGTGACCAAATAAATATCTACTATCTTTATACCTATTTATCCCATTAATCCAACATAAAATCATATTTATACCAATTGACATGCCTTAGCACACACTGCTTTAAACATCTGTTATCCCTTTGTGACTCGAAAGTCGGGAATCGCTGCTATAACTTATACAAAACATTACATTACACCAACATACCTATCATATATACCACCTAAAATCATATAAATCCAACTAATACTAATACTACCTATTCCTTACACATTCACTAACGATCAATTGCTTAGTAACCTATCTATTTCCGTTATCCTCAATATCCATTTACACATAACTATATCCAGATTGTCACAACTTTCAACACCTTATGAGTTTAAGAACTCCTCACCAACATATGAGTTTAAGAACTCGACATTGACCACTTATAATCCTTTAGCTATACTTTTCCTATTAGTTATACTGATCATTTCTTAATCTGATACTGTACTTTCCAAAATAACCACCTCTTTGAGGTAGCTTTCAATGTGAGCCTTTATTGCATTTATTGACTTTGATATTGGCTCGGTCATGGAGGTTGACTTATTCTTTACGACTTAAGGGTATCCTAATTCTGTTCCTTTCTAACACCTACACACAAAAATTATCTTGACTTGCAAATAATAAATACACACAACACATAATAGTTTTATAAATTATCATTTATTTTATTTGATGATGAATTTATCCGATTCATCTATCTTTAAACTCTATATGAGTTATTTGTATTTTCAACGTTTCCCTCTGTTCTAAGGTTATAGCCTAAAGTCTAACCCACCTAAGATTTCTAACCCTATAGCTCTGATACCATTCTGTAAAGTCCTCGAACCCAGATACTTGAAACCCGAAATCGGTACTTCACGATACCATTTCTATGAGCAGAAATATTACTAATAATAATAACAATAATATAAATTTTAAACTTAACTTACATTTATCAGAGTCTAATCCCAAGTACGCAACATTTACTACATTCTTTACATGATTTATAATACATATCATTAACTTAATACAATTTATCTATTACAAATGATACCAATAACATATTCTGTTTGCTTTCCTTTTCACTTGTTTTGACATGAGCTTTCTGGTCCTCCACACTTAACTGAAAATATTTAAATTAAGCAAGGATGAGCATTTGAGTGCCCATCAAGTATTATATATATATATATATATATATATAAGCTGAAAGAATTTAAATGTTTTCTTTATAATATTCTTATACAACCAGTCAATAGTTGTGAAATAATCTGTACCAATAATAATAACATAACAACCCTCTTTCAAATTTTTGAAACTGTGTATTGACTATACATAGGGTTTCTGTGACATACTATGAACATTGTTTTCATTTTCGAAAAGGTTAAACAGAAATTCATCTGTAAACCGGCATTACTTACGGGCCTAAGGGTGTACAGTCCATGGGCCCTGTATTGATCAATACTACATTGCAAGAACGATGTTATCGTTCACTCTGTCCGCCTTGGGCGCATAAAATTTTTTCCATTATCGGGATGTTCATATCTGTCCGGTTTTCATAAAAAAGGTCTTATCTTGTTCAACAATAATATATAATTCAACATATATGTATATCAAAGGTGTATCAACATGTGATTAAATACAATGATTATCCAAGTGGGGACACTTGTATAAATCATTTATAGAAATTAACGAACATAATATATATCTGAATTATCATATACAAACATGTTGATAATAAAAGGGTGTATATAATATAGGTTTAACAATCTGTACAGTAATAGTATAATTCTGAAACATTCTTACACTTGTCCATTGCATAAAGAAAATGAAAAGGTAGTATACTTGCCTGATGCGCTGCTTACAATTACGCAACTTGGATTTATCTTTTCTATCACGACCTATCATTAATCAAATCATTCTATCAATTAGAATTACACATCATAACACATAATACTGCTTATTGCAGTCAGCACATAACCTAATCACATTGTCACATACATTTCACAGTCATCACATCACAAACAAATACATATACAGACACATAATGTAAATCCAGATCAATTTCTGAAACATGTCGATTTACCGACAGTTTTATCGGATAATTATCGAGTCTAAGACTATATCCTGTACCTAAATATCTATATAGACTATTTAAGTAACAGTCATATCATTTTTTAATGACTTACAATAATTTTTTAAATAATTATCATCATTTATCACAATTTTTGAAATATTAGAATCATTATTAAACGATTTAAATATCAAACAATTCTATTATAATTAATATATAATCAATATTAAATTATTAATGAAACCATTGCCAAAATATTAAAGTTATGTATAATAACTTAAAATATTTTTAAAGTACTTATATTATCCTTAAATGATTTTTAAAACATTTAAAATCATTCTTAAATAATTACCATTAATATTTAAATATTAATGAACTATTTATCCAAATATTAAAAGTCATTAATTATAACTTATAATATTTTTAATTCATTGATATCCTTTTTAAATGATTTTTAAGTTAATAAAACCATTTTAAAACTATTTATTTAATATAATTATTAAATAAATTTAATATCATTTATATTAACTTAATATCTTTAATAATATATTAATAATGAAATTATCCTTTAAATATTAAAAGTTATATTTTATAACTTAAAATATTCATAAACACCTTTATTTTCATTTAAAATGATTTTTAAAATAATAAAATCATTTTAAAACTAATTTATTAAATAAATATAATATTATTAATATTAAAATATTAATATTTTTCATGTCAAAATATCAAAAGTCATATTTTATAACTTAAAATATTTTTACCATCCACTAAATTCAATAGGTTGATTGTTTAGAGGATCTAAAGACATGATTCTAAATTTCATACAACAGCCTACAACTTTAATGCAATAAAAACATCAAAGAACCTTAAATCTGTCAGATCTAGACCTTCAAATAACTTGTCAGAAGCTTCTCATACCTTCTGGGTTTGCCCAGATTATCCTCGGTCATGGTCGGTCAACCGACTTTGACCGAGTATAACTTGTAATCTAGCAATTAAAAAGCTGTCATATTACTTCCAAAACAAAGATAACATATCAGGCTATAGATTAACACTTTAAAACAAGAAAAACACATAACAACCAAAGATCTATAATGACTGACATTTGCTTGAAAGAGTTTCTGGAAATCTGAAGATTTTCTGGGTTTTCCAAAAACAGATTTTGTGATCGGTCAATGCACGTTGACCATTAATAACTTTTGATCTATACATGATCAAAGCTTGATTCAAGTTGCAGAGTAAAGATCACATATCATAGAACATATCCAAAACATAAAACACACAAAACACATAACACACAAGGATCTAAAGGCTCTGACATTAGATGTCAGAACACAAAAATAATTTTTTTTTCAGATTTTGAAAAACTTCGATTTTGATTATCTAGATGTTATAGATCCACTTCCTACCAACCCAGATCATGTTTTAACACTACATAGAACATATTTCAACACACAAACATAACTTTTAACATGATGATCAAGATCAGATTTTTGGTTTAGATTTTATACCTCTCATGGTCAATTCTTGATTCTTGCTGCTGAATTGGTTAAGTGTGTTCGTGGGGCTTTAATCTATGACTGATATACTATATATTTTCGTGGCTTTTAGAGAGGGAGGGTCTAGGATGAGCTTGGTGAATAATTGAGCAACAAAATGACATTTTCTCTCTCCTTTTGATCTTATATACTAGTTAGATGCAATGAATATGGCTGCTAGGTGGCTGATCAGTTGGTATGTGTCACATGTGGTAGTTGAAGTGGTTCAACAACTTAACCTATTGTCAAAACCTATATTTTAGCCTCAATTATATAAGAGGGGCATTTTTGTCATTTAGTTTTTCAATTTAAT
This sequence comes from Panax japonicus, assembly GCA_020205505.1. Classification (NCBI taxonomy): domain Eukaryota; kingdom Viridiplantae; phylum Streptophyta; class Magnoliopsida; order Apiales; family Araliaceae; genus Panax; species Panax japonicus. Next base: position 17,241,061 of record CM035101.1, on the reverse strand, counting down.
GGCATTCTAGTCATTTGGCAAACCCTTAGGGTTTAGGGTTTGGACTATTTTAGGATTTAAAAATAATTTCAAGAATTTCCAAAATTAGGATTTAAAAATAAATAACAATTTAGTTTCCAAAAATATAAATTAGAGTTTTCTAAATATAATTAGTTTTCTAATTCAATTACTTGAACATTTGTTTTTTTTTCTTCAATTTTACTAATCATAATTAACATTGATCATTAAACAATTAAGGTTAGCACAAAATAAAATTTTTAGTTTCTAAAATTTATAATTAAGGTTTTCGTAATTTGATTAGTGTTTTAATTGCATATGAACATTAGATTTTAAAATCGCTAATTACACTTAACCATGCTAAATTAGCAATTTGGGTTTATACTTTTGATAATTAGGATTATCAAATCACAATTATGGTTTATAACTTAGGGTTTCTAATTAACTTTTTCAAATTAGGGTTTCTAAAAAAAATGTATGTTAATTAGGTTTTTGCTAATTAATATTTAATTCGATAATACATAACCTTAAACATAATAGTAAAGTTACATAATAACCTCAAACTCATAACTGAGTTTTTAAATTAGGGCTTCCAATTATTTTGGTCCATAAATATTGTTTAGGTTTTATAATACCCAGGGTTTTGACATTATACATAAAATTTGACCAATATTATCAGTTCACACATAAACAGTACATATTTATAGCACTGAAAAATAAAAATATAATTATTATTATTATATTATTATCATTATTCCTTATTTCAGACCCATAATTAGGGTTTGATAGTAATATAATAAAACTGTTCCACACATTACATTACACAAATAACTTACATAATTATAATACCGACAAATAATAATATAATATTATTATTCTCATTCCTTGATCAAAACCCGAAATTAAGGTTTGGATTCCATATCTGATTTATCTTTCATATTTAACATTAATAATTAAGTTAAATAATTAACTAAATTATTCTGAAATAAAGTCATATAATAAAATAAGAATTATAAATATTCTATAATCATATCATATATTATTCAATTAATATAATTATCATATTTTCATGGAAAATAAACATTAAAAACATTTTTACTATAAAATTAATTAGTATAAAAATATAATTAATAATAATCAATAATTCTAAAATAAATTTATTTGCAATACTTAATGTAATAAATAAATTTTATTTATCACACATATAATTATAATTACACATTACCTTGACACATATCATTCATATTTATTTTAATAAAAAAAATTTATACGCAAAATTTATGATTTATTTATATAGAAAATATCAGGTTGTCACACACTATGCATAATAGAATATAATATATTCTATTTATAGAATAACTTTATAAAAGTATTCTGTTTTATATAAAAAGATTTTCTGTATTATTACATTAATAATACCAACAAAACTGGGTGACTTATCACGTAAGCATCAATAATTAATATCGTGTGCTACAATGTAACCACGCGTATTACTGTACTTTTACTACCGAGTAGTTCAACAGTATTAACGGTAAAACTTCCGCCGTTATTTTCATAAAATATTTTTGTCGTTTTCTCAATCCGACAATAATTATGTTGCGGGGTCCACCAATGATTGTGCCATTACACGAATATTCCCTGATAAAACAAATATTCCCCGACCAATCGAATATAATATGACAACTTGCATACTTTGTAAAATTTATAAATACTACCCACAACTATAACATTATCTCAAATCCATACCATAATATTAAAAAACATATTTCAAGAAAATTAAATCTTTATTCATAAAATTTGGGGTCTCACAATCTCCCCTCCTTATGAAATTTCGCCCTCGAAATTTACGTACGTACCTGGTATGTCGAAGAGGTGAAGATACCTTGACTTCATTTCAGATTCTAATTCTTGAGGTATAACCTTTGAGTGTTGAATACGATCCTTCTTATCTAAGATTTTAACACGTATCTCCTCTTACGTTAAATCTTCTGCTATATCGTTTAGTTCTAATTTAATAATGTGGTTCGGATCGTCCACATATTTACGTAACATCGATACGTTAAAAACGTTAAGAACATGCGACATACTTGGCGATAAAACGAGTCTATAAGCCATAGTTCCTACTCGATAGAGACTTTTGAATGGGCCATTTAAATCGAGGGTTGAGATTTCCTCTCTTCGTCGATTTTTGCTTCTAGAATAACGCCCTCTTGAACCTTCTTCTTCACATTTATAAGCTCAAGGTGTGTAGCTTGAGCGGCTTTAACTTAATCGATTAAAGTCGATTCTACTCGTATATTCGTTATCTTCACTTGAGTTCCTAGAGTCTTTAACTCTATCTTCATCATTTGTAAGTCGTACGAAATGGGCTTTTGTGTTAACAACATCGCACTCGTAAACGCATACGATCTTCTACTCAACGCGTCAGCTACCACGTTTGCTTTTCCACAATGGTATTGAATGGTACGATCGTAATCTTCAACAGCTCGAGCCAACGTCTTTGGCGCATGTTACGTTCATTTTAGTTGAAGAAATATTTGAGGGTTTAAGAAATGGGTTTTGTACTGGGGTCAATACAAAATTCGATTTCACGCTCTAGGGGTAGGCTAAGAAGTCTTCAAGAATACGTCAGGAAATTTATTAACAATAGAAATATCATTCAAAACTGTGACTCTCATCCAAGACTTGGATAACACATCACATTGATACCTATCAACTTGTCATCATCATTCACGATGTCACCTACAGAAAGTCTGGATTCGGTGCATTCCACACAAGAAAGTCAACAACGAAAGGACCGGGGCTCTTTACTTATGGCTTGATATGACAATGATTGACTTTAGTGGTTTGGTTTCTTGAATTCGCATAACAGGTTGGTTAAGAATATGAAAGCTAACAACCTTACGAAAAGAATGATGAGTAATTTACCAATCTATTCCTAAAATCACATCAAATGCAAGTATTTTTAAAGAGATATGATCGACAGGTAACGTGAAAGTGTTGATTTAAACAAGATTTATAAATAGTGGAGGTAACGAAGGTTTATCCCAACAGATATATCAAAGTCCAACTTCTCTGGAGTTAACTTCAAACATTGAACACAACTAGGTGAAATAAAAGAGTAAGTAGAACTGGTATTTAATACGGTATAGACTTCACAAGAGTTTATGACTAACATGCCCGTGATAATTTTATTCAGGTTCCTCGTCATGAAAAAAAATGCTCTCTCTTAAACTACCGGCTTTGGCTTGTCTAGGACATCCTTTGGCATCACTATCCCAGCTGGAATTGACTTCACCATACGACAAAATCGAGCTAGGTGGCCTTCTCTTCCTCAATTAAAACACGTTTTGGATTGTTGCGTATAGTTTGGACGGATGTATCCATCCTGTCCGCATTTAAAACATACGACCGGTGGTCGTTCTTCTTCCTTTGAAACGGGTGCTGGTGCCGATGTCTTTACATCATTGTTGAACCTTCTCTTCTTGAAATGTCCATTCTTATTGTTTTAGCCATGATTACCACCGAAATGGTTACCATTTCTGACATGTTGATTCCCTTCATGCTTATTATCATCGCTTTGATGACTGTTATCACCGGTATTATTATTTTGCCGGCTGCTCTCTTTTGGTTTGGTTGACTCATTCTCGCGCTCCAATAACTGAGCCTTATTAACAATATTTGAATACAGTTTATGAGAGATAAGATATTGACGTATCTCTGGCTTCAAACCTCTTAAAAACATCTGCGCCATTCTCTCTTCATTATCGACCTCTTAAAATGCAAGTATTTTCAATAAAATAAGATCTACTGGTAGTTTGAGGGTACCGATTTGAACCAAATGAGACTTATAAATAGTGGATGTAATGAAGGTTTCTCCCAACGGAGTTTTCACAGATAAGTCAAAGTCTAATTTCTCCGGAGTCAAATTTAATCGATGAGCGCAAGTAGGATAAATAAAAGAATGGGTAGAACCGATATCAAATAAAGTATATATTTCGTTAGAGTTTATGACAAGCTTACCCGTGATGACCTCATTTGGGTTCCTTACTTTCTGGGAGGTCATAACAAACGCTCTCCCTTGCACTACCAGTTTTGACTTTTCTGGGACGGCCTTTGGTGCCTCCATCCTAGCTGAATTTGTCTTTAGTAAACGACAAAATTGGGCAAAGTGACCTTCTCTTCCACAATTATAACATGCTTTGGACGGCATCTTGCAGTTTGGACTGATGTGCCCCTCCCCTCCACATTTGAAACATATGATAGGTGGTCATTCTCCTTCCTTAACGACAGGTGCTTGTGCTGACATCTTTCCATCATTGTTGAATCTCCTCTTCTTGAAATACCCATTCTTATTGTTTTGGCCCTGATTACCACCGAAGTGGTTACCATTTCTGGCATATTGATTCCCTCCACGCTTGTTGTCACCGCTTCGATAACTTCTCTCGCTGGTATTATTATTTTGCAGGCGGCTCTATTTTAGTTGCGTTGACTCATTATCGCGCTCCACTAATTGAGCCCTATTCAAAACATCTGAATATAAACACAGTTTATGAGAAATAAGATGTTGACGTATCTCCGGCTTCAAACCTCTTAAAAACAACCATGTCATTCTCTCTTCATTATCCACCAAGTGGGACGCAAACAGGGATAACTTTGTAAATTTAATCTTGTATTGCGACACGGTCATATTATTTTGTTCCAACTTGATAAACTCCACCTCCTTCATGTGACGAATACTTTCAGGAAAGTATTTATCGTTGAACAACTCTTGTAACTTCTCCCAAGACATCTTCAGTACGACAGGTTGAGTACGTTTTACCGATTTCCACCAGTAATCTGCCTCTCCGCGCAACATAAGGGCGACAAAGGGAACCTTTTGCTCCTCGGAGCATCCCAAGACATCAAATATCTTGGTGATCTGCTTTATCCGTGCTTCCGCTATAAGTGCTTTTGGCTCTCCCTTAAACTCCAGTGGTCCCAGCTCCTTGAACTATTTAGCGGTGACCGCCCGAGAGTTTCCAGTGTTTCCACCTGTATTTTGGACAGGAGCCGCTCTTGCCTGCTGTTGCATGAATTACATAAAGCCCCTGAACATTTGATCATTCATCATTTGGTCAGTGTTGTTATTTGCATGAGGATTGTCGCCTTCTTGATGCACATTATCCTGATTATTGATATGTGGTGAATCAACGATCGCCTGTGGTCCATTGCTATTCTCATCATTCTCGGATGTCATTTTCAGATACTTCAACAAAACAAAGGTTAATTTACATGTAACATATTATCCCTAAATTCTTACCGACCAATTTAATACCACATAAACTTAGGTAGGTCATACTAGCGAAGGAATTCCCCGTCTCTCCTTTCCTAGTACTATTCTCACATCTTAGCCAGGGATCATATCCCTAAGCTTTGATACCAACTGTGACCCCCCCCCCCAAAATTAGGTATACATCACCCATATTGGGTCGTCAGATACATGGTACAAAATTCAAATACAACTTAGTAATAAAACTGTCGTGTACAATACGACAAAATATAACTGTGAGTTTGAATACAATTATTGTCTACTAGAGATTATACAAACTCAAAAGGAGTCCTCATTATAATTATTAACACACTATTTCACAGAATAGTGAGAACTACTAATGTTATCCTCTGGACTGTCACTCCGTTCCCCGACTAGTCCCTGCTATGTTCCCATTTCCTGAAGAGAACAGTGAAAGAAAGGGTGAGCTCAACTAGCCCAGTAAGAAATATTATGACTAAGATAATGCAGAATAAATTATCGTTAGCCTTCAATAGTGTTAAACTGATAAAATATAACAACATCAAGTTTAACTGCAGCGGAACAAGCAATCCATTAAAAAAGTCAAGTAGAGAATAAAATCTACTATCTTTTATGATTTAAAAGGTTTTTCGTGACTTTTATCGCTGGGACTCAGCTTAATAAATAATCCACATCATCGAATCACCCCTGTACTACGGCCAAATATATTCTTTAGTATCACGACCACAAATTATCCATGCACTATAGCCAAGGACATTCGTGTATTCATTAATGGTCATGATCATGCCAACAACTGTCCATCAATGCACTACGGGCCAATGATAACTTTTACCACATCATTTGTAACATTACGGTCATGATTACACCGAATAATCCCTGGTCATAATCATACCAATTCCATCTATGCACTACAGGCCACAGATGACTTTCAACACAATATAAACATGAGGATGATGACAATGATATAAGAATTCAATAAAATAAGTTCAAGAATTAATTTATCCAGGAATTAATAATGTCCAAATTGTCAACATGATACTGCTTTGTAGAGTAAAATTCAAGAATGATCAGAAGAATATTTCTATGAAAAGATACTGGATGAAGCGCAAATATCAAGGATATTCTACTAATTTCATGGAGAATAGAAGTCAAAACTTTAACCAACTGAGTATAATAAAGAATGGAATAACAAAAGAAATCACCATGCATGCGGTACTTCGCATAGACAGGTTATTCCAACAGAATAATTATAACGGAATCAGGTTAGGCAAAATTTGCACCGACAGGATGTTCCAAAAGAATAATAAAGACGGAACCAGGTCCGGTGTAAAACACACAGACAGGATGTTCCAACAGAATAATAATAAAGACGGAACCAGGTCCGGTGTAAAACACACAGACGGGATATTCCAATAGAATAATAAAAGAATGTCACCAAGTATAGGGTAAACAGCGTATACAGGGTATTCCAACAGAATAATAAGCAATAGAATAACAACAGTTCTCTTCATGAATAAGAAAAAATAACACCCCTTACATTAGTAAGAGATTGAATACTGCAGTAGTGTAGTAACAGAATACTCTTCTTCTTTCTCTCTTATTCTCTCTATACGTTCTCTCTCTATAGCTTTAATGAATTCGTGAAAAATAATGAAGCACTAGGCCTCTATTTATAGAAGATTTCTAGCTTAGCACTTGAAATGTGAAAAGGCAAGTGGCTTGACGACTAGTGATGTGAAAAGAAAAGTGGTTTGACGCCTGTAATGTGAAACATCAAGTGTTTTGACGCCTGTAATGTGAAACGACAATTGGTTCAACGCCTGTAATATGAAACGGCAAGCGGTTTGACGTCTGGTAAAGGTAATTACTATTGACGAAGGTAATTACTATTGACGAAGAGACTCTTAGATGATGACATATGGCCCCCCCATAAAATAACCAAACTTACTACAAACGTCTCATTATAGACTCTTTATATACATCAAGGATTGAATAAATATTACCATAAATCATTTTATTTTTAATCAACACATATTTATTCTTTCAACAATTATTAATCATTTATAACTTGTCGTCTCAATTATTGATTTAATAATATAACATATTATACAGATGATACTGTGACAATAATTGAATCAATAATATAAGAGATATGATGCAGCAATTACTGTAGCAATAATTGAGTATAGCTGAGTGACTTCTCACGTAAGCATCAATAATCAATACCATGTGCTACTATGCAACCACGCGTATTACTGTACTTTTACTACCGGGTAGTTCAACAGTTTTAACGGTAACACCTCTGTCGTTATTTTTATAAAGTATTTTTGTCGTTTTCTGAATCTGACAATAATTCCGTTATGGGGTCCACTAATGATTATGTCGTCGTACGAATTTTCCCTGACAAAAAGAATATTCCCCGACCAAATGAATATTTTATAACAACTTGCTTACTTTGCAAAATTTATAAATATTACACACAACTATAACATTATATCAAATTTACTCCATAATATTCAAAAATAATATTTATAGAAAATTTATTTATAAAAGTTGGGGTCTTAAATAAGACCTTACTTTATCTTATTATCCTTTATAATGTCTTTATAAACATATAACTATTTTATATGCAACTCAGTTTTATTTTTCATTTTCATTACCACACATGCTAGACTATCACACTTGTAGTTTAATGTGCGTATATCACACCATTTTATTATACCACTTTGGTTTCAAAAATGCATATTCAACACATTGTTTACATGTTTATTTTTCCTTCATAAATCAAAAATTACACTTTTCGATTTCTTTCCATTATTACTCTTGTATTATCATCTTTTCAAACTTAGATATCCAATATTAGCCATTAGTTAGACACTTTGTATACCAAAGTTTAGAAACACTATTACTTTTAGGCATTTTATCGAGCATGTTATGTGCACACATTAACTTATCTCAACTCTTGATCTTAAATGGTTAATTATGCATAGAATAATATAACACATATCTATACTTATTACATATGTCAAAACATATTTTTATTCATCAAAATTTATCATCACCCAAAATCTTAATTCAAATAGAACTATAAAACTCATATTCACAATTTCTTTAACAAAATATTGTTTTCATTTTTAACGTAACTCATTCGTTACATGACCATTTTTGTTCCTTCTTATATAAAATTAACCCTTACTCAGTGTACTACAATCTCATCTAGGCCTTAAAGTCAGACCCTTATCCATCTAAACCAGATTCTGTAATTCATCAACTAGTCTAAAAAATTTCATTTTCTGGACACCCTTACTAAACAATTTATTTCAGACATGATCCTGTCCATAAAATGGCTCAATTTTGAGAGTCTATCTAGTAAACATCCATATCTACAACTTTGCAGTTTTAAGTTTCTTCATATTCAAAACACACGAATTTATATAAATTTTTTAAAGTTAGAAACCGTAACAGTTTTGATTTTTTGGACAGATTATTTTCCCTTCGGACCAGCCTTACTAAAATAGACATTGCAAGAAATCTACAAAGAGTTTTCATGTGATTCTACTTTCAGATTATAGCTTACTTCCATATCTTCGATTTGATATAAGGATCACTTTCTAAATCATTATACCAAAAGAGGTATGAATTTCACAAGATATGTCCACAATTACTAAAAACCTACGAATTTTGTTCTTCAAATTTTCTTTCCATTTCATTTTCTTTCTTGAATCCTCTTCTTCGAATTTTTGATCTACCCTAGTACATAAATCTTCCCAAAAAATCAAGGATTAAATAAGAGTTTAGAAGTTACCTTCTTTTAACTTTTTTTTCTTCTTCTTCTAGCTCATCTCAATTCCTCTATTTCTCTCTATCTCTCTCAATTTCTCAATACAACTTCCACATAACAATTATCTACATTATGAAGAACATAAAAATATAATTAAAACAATGAATTTAGACTATAACTTTATTAGTATGAATTTAAGAGAGAGATGGAAATGATGACGATGGGGCTTGTTTTGTCTTCTCAGAGCTTTCTCTTTTTCTTCTTTTTCTTCCTCTTCTTCTCCTACAACTCTCTCTAATTCTCTTCTTCTTTCTTTGGTTTGTTTTCTAAAACTAACATACTAACTTGTAATATATACATAAAATATACAATACTAGTAATATATAATATATGTAACTCCTAGTAATTATTATATATACTAATTACTAGTTAATACATAGGTTACACCAATTTGAACTTGAAAATCCTAAGACCATGTTTGGCAAATACTCATTATTTTAATTAATCAATAGCTTAACATCAATCAATCTAATCAAATTGTCACATAATTATATTTACTTATTAATTATAATTTTGTGTAACAATCATCACATAACTCATCTAATTCAATTATCTCAATTAAATTAGAACTATAACATAAAATTATTATATTAATTAAATTAAATACTAAATATTTAATTAATTAATCTGCTACACTTAATTACATTACTCTATAATAAAAAAAAACTATTTATTTAAATCAATAAATAATTCAATTAAATATTTATATATATTAAAATTAATATATAACATTCTCTTCACATCAATTCACATATTCTACAATATATGACATACACATACTCAAACCCAACATATCTCATAAATAATACTTTTATTTATAACATTCTCATTTATAATTTCTAAAAATCTGGGATGTCACATAATGTGTTTAGGTTATTTTAAATACTATGATGATATTATTTTATTTTGTATATCGATATTATTTATATATTAGGTTTATACAAAGCTTAATAAATTGCATAGCGGTAATCAACGGTTCATTCAAGTTTTTCTTAACTCGACCTCGAGTTGTATTATTCAATTATACTTGTGGTTAATCATTTCTGATTGCCATGTCTACGAATTATTAAATCGCATTCTGTGCATACTACATATATTCATCAGGTATGAAAGGCTGATCACTTTCATTACCATTCGGTCCAGATATATATATATGTTCATATTCAATGTTCGTTCAGCTATGTAAAGTTTGTTCATGCTAGTTCGCAATTATATTGTAGAACTGTAACCAACTTTTGTTCAATTCTTTCAATTATGATATATCCTTAATTTATTGAACTTAAACTTGCTAGGAAAACATATTGCTCACCCTTGCTATATCATGATAAACATTGCAGATAAGCCGAATACGTTCGAATACAGGAAATGTCAAAGCCAAGTTCAGCTTGGGATAATATGTGCAGCTAAAATGTAATAGTATAGTATGATAATAATGTTATATGCTAGACAGGTTATGAATTATGTATAAGTTAAGGTTACTCGACCTTGGGGAAATAGTGTGTAAAGTTTATTGTATAAACAATTTTTGTTTATATCTTTCGCAATAGTAATAGAAATAGTGATATAATGATTGTACCGAATCCACGGTGATTTGGGACCTAGATTTGGGGCTCTCACAGTTGGAATCAAAGTTATTGGTTATAAACCTTAGTTAGGGTTACCTGAGACTAACAACCGCAGTGATTAGGTTAAAGACTATTTCAAATAGAGTTAGTGTATCGATAGGATTAAAAGACGAATCTCGACGAGTTATAAAGATACAGAGTTCCCTAACTCTGATAATAAATGTGAACAGTAGTAATGAATAGATAGAGTCTAAATGACTAAAAGTACAGTGATAGGAGATCGTAAAACAAAACGATCAAGACATATAAATGAATCGTAATGTATACGATGATATCACCCCGTGATTTGATAAGGTTATGGCAGTGAGAAGGATCAAGTGAATGATTGAAAACATATTAATTCAGTGGTTTAGATATTATACCGATTATGAAAAAATTTAGAAACGGCTTCGAATCCCCAACGCAGTCCAACAGAATTGCGCTTCTATGATGTGACACCCCCAAATTCGGGTACTTCAATTTCCAAATGTTTTGGTGTTCACTATACAAACAACGTATGTCTTCTATCCATAATAAATGAAAACATAAATATATACAAATAAATCCTCTCCTTAAGGAGTTACATCATCTGAAATAAATACATCAATCCTAGGTCATAATAACCTTAATTCTCAAATGCGGAAACATAAACAAATAATAGTCTTACAAAACATTGACATAAGTTTGAAACATAAATACATAAACATATAAGTAACAAGTGCTCATCACTTGTTAATATTGCCCTTGCCTTTGCTAGTAAAAGGCTCGTCGGACCTTTCATTCTTAATTGCAATGTTATTATTAACAAGAGTGAGCGCGATTGCCCACAAGTATAATAATGTAACAAAAATATAATAACATGCGAGTGAATCAAATACTTCAGGAATAAGAAACTCAACTTTTGAATCAAGAATGAATAACAAGAATCAAAAGAACTTTTGAGGGTCATAAGACCTTGAACTATGTCCTAGGTTATCAAGGGTTATAGTTGAAACCTTTAATAGTCATAAGACTATGGACCCTTTTACTCGTACTCAGGGGGATCAACCCTTAGTACCATATTATGCACAATATTTTAACACTAACGCATAAGTAATCCCCTATACAAGGTTGTTCATCTAAGTTTGACACTGGAGTCCGCACCAAAGGAAGTTTGGTTTGGATAATTCAACAATGGTTCTGAAATTTAGAACGTTCATCAAATATGGACTAGTCGAATCAATAAGGGTTCGCTAGTGTTACAAGGTTCAAAAATAACTGATATTTAAATCGAATAACAAACTCAAGAGGTATACAATAGAATAAGTATTGTATAATAGAATCATACTTTGAAAAGATTAATAACCTTTAATATAACAAATTAAACTTGATCAATAAATAATAAGAACTTGCTCGGTCTAGAATTTGCTCAATATAAAGAGGTGAGTTTATAAACTTATATAATTAATCATACATATAAGTTACATTCACAATACATGTCAATTATAACGTAACTAGTCATCACAAGTTCATTCTTTTTGTCTAAACTCTGATTATGACTATACTTAGTCAAATTACCACACTTGTTTTCACATAATATTACACTACATGAATAACAAGCTAACTACGCGTTCAACAATTCAATCAACATGTAAATGCCTTATTGACATGTTAACAGCCTATTTTAACAACTCAGTATGTGTTTAACATATTTTTATGTTCGTTAGATTAGGTTACTATTACATTCCTGAACATGAATAATTTAAGAAAAATCATTTCTGAACAATCTGCAGAGTGGCGCTGCGGCGCCATCATCAAGCTTGTTCTTGGCGCTACGGGGCGGCTAGCGCTGCGGCCTGGAAAATGGCGCTGCGGCGTGGCTAGCGCTGCGGCGCGGGTCTTAAGCCTACAGCCGACGCTGCGGCGCAGCACACAAGTACCAGAACTGCAATTTACGAAAAATTGCAAAACATGGCCAAAACTCCCAATTAATTTATTCACAAGCATACCCATACACTGTAATACACATATAACTACTACCCAACCCTTATAGCATGATTTTAACAAGTTAAAACAAACAATTTCCAGAATCAAATCATGTAATTTCATGTTCTTGGTGATTTTGAAAGTTATTAAATATAAAACATAAAATTGACATTACGGGTTCGTTATAACACCAAATCTATCCATTCGAAGTTTGATTTCTTCGTTTTAACATACATAAGGATACGCAAGTGAAATTTTTTAATACAACATATGATTAAAGCATTAAATCTGTACGTAAGGGCCATATGGCTATATATACACTTTATACTCTATAACTTCTAAAATAATCCAATTACTATATATTTGCATGGATTTAATGCTTTGAAAACATACGAGATGGTAGGTAACATGTTATGATAGCATATTATCATATATACATATATATATATATATATATATATATAATTACTGCTCTTATCAATTACAGAGACTTGAACAGAGACTTGAAAGCCATTTTTCATGAGAACTTTAATAACGTAAATAAAAATGGGTTGAAGAGATTACCCTATTGCAGAAAGAATAAGAGTGAAGTCATGTGACAATCTGAATTTTTATAAATTATTAAAATAAGAATTTAATAATTAAAATTCTTATTATGAGATGATTTGAGTTTGAGTATGTATATATACATGCTATATATGTTGAAATATATGATCGGGTGTAAAGAGAAATATATATTCATATATTGAAAAAGTGAGGTTTAATAGTTAAGTGAACTATTGAAGGAATTAAATGAACTTAGTAATTAATTTTAAATATTTATTGAATTAAATAAATATTTTAATTAATTTATTTATTGAAAAAATAAATAATTGATGAATTGTGGAGAATTAATTTAGTAACTAAATTGATTAATGAGTAATGATAATTTTATTTGAAGGATTTAATTTAAGAAAATATTTAAATTAAATAAATTGCTTAATATTTAAGAAAATAATTAAATTTAATGAATTGTTTAATATTAAAGGAAATAAATAAAGTGATGTTTCTAATTTATTTATTAAATTAGATATATAATTATTTATTATTCATAAATATAATTATAATAGAAATTATTTTAATTACCATTACAAGTTATTAAAATTAATTGATATAAAGTTTTTTAATTAATTAAAGGTGTGACATGAAACTATATTGTTACAACCTCTTCCCGAAAAGGAAAGGGAGGTCACGTGCGAAGCACAACAAACCTCAAAATAAGTAAACAATGCACTAATAACTTCAAAATATTAATAGTGATATCCATCAATGAAGTACTAAATACAATTCTCCAACTAGAGTCAAAATAACCAAAACCAAAAATTGAAACAACCTAGATGGTCAAAGACAACTCTTTCATCACACTAGCCCTGAATCACCCCTGCAAACCTGCCGGAAGAAAAACACAGCATGAGCCAATTGACCAATACGGATACAGATATACAACTGATATACGAAAACAATTGAGAAAAAATACAGAACAAAGCCTCAAGTGTAAATACAGACGAAAATATAATCTCCAAAGATCTGAATGGAATATATCTGAATCAACAGAATTGACGAAACCTGTGACGCCCCCAAAATTAAGTATAAATCACCCATCTTTACTCGCTAGATACATGGTACAGATGTTAAATATAATTTAATAATACAACTGTCGTGTACAATACGACAAAACATAACTTGTGAGTTTAAATACAATATTGTCTACTAGAGAGTATACAAACTCAAAAGGAGTCCTCATTATAATTATTATCACACTATTTCACAGAATAGGGAGGACTACTAATGCACCATCTAGGACCATCACTCCGTTCCCCGAATCGTCCCAGCTATATTCTCATTTCCTGAAGAGAACATTGAAAGAAAGGGTGAGCTCAACTAGCCCAATAAGAAATATTATGACTAAGATAATGCAGAATAAATTATCATTAGCCTTAAATAGTGTTAAACTGATACAATATAACAAACATCAAGTTTAACTGCAGCGGAACAAGCAATCTATTATAAGAGTCAAGTAGAGAATAAAATCTACTATCTTTTACGATTTAAAAGGTTTTTCATCACTTTTATCGCTGGGACTCAACTTAATAAATAATCCACATCATCGAATCATCCATGCACTACAGGCCAATGATATTCTTTAGCATCACGACCACGAATTATCCATGCACTACGGGCCAAAGATAATCGTGTTTTCATCAACGGTCCTGATCATGCCATAAAATAATTCATCTATGCACTACGGCCAAAGAGAATCCATAGCCATAATCATACCAAAAACTTTACATCAATACACTACGTGCCAATGAGGATTTTTTTCCACATCATAAGTTCTCTTTATGAATACCAAAGAATAACACCCCTTACGAGTACAATAAATAATATTCCCTACCTTAGAAAGAAGAGTACTAGATATAGAAGTAGTGAAGTAGTAGAACACTTTTCTTCTTTCTCTCTATAGTTTCTCTCTCTAGAGTTTTAGTGAATTCGTAAGAAATAATGAATGAATGAGCTTCTATTTATAGAAAAATGGACTACATAGTAACTAACTCATGAACAATCCAAATTAATTTACTTTAATCTGACGGTCCATATTTAAAGCAAAATCTTTTAAATAAAATATAATATATTCTATTTAGAATCTAATAAAACGAATAACTTTATAAAAGATTTTACTATACAAACACTATGTATAATAAAATATAATATATTCTAATTATTGTCTAATAAAACAGATAACTTTATAAAAGTATTATGTTTTATATAAAAAAAATTTATTATGCAAAACACTATGCAGGCACTATACAAACACTATGCATAATAAAATATAATATATTCTAATTATTGTCTAATAAAACAGATAACTTTATAAAAGTATTTTGTTTATATAAAAAGATTTTACTATACAAAATACTATACACACATTATGCAACACTATGCATAATAGAATATAATATATTCTATTTATAGAATAACTTTATAAAAGTATTTAATTTTATATAAAAATATTTTTTGTATTATTACATTAATAATACCAACAAAACTGAGTGACTTATCACGTAAGCATCAATAATTAATACCGTGTGCTACTATGCAACCACGCGTATTACTGTACTTTTACTACCGAGTAGTTCAACAGTATTAACAGTAATAATTCCGTCGTTATTATCATAAAATATTTTTGTTGTTTTATCAATCTGACAATAATTCCGTTGCAGGGTCCACCAGTGATCTGCCTTTTCACGCAATATAAAGGTGGCAAAAGGAACCTTTTGCTCCTTGGAGCATCCCATGACATCCAATATCTTGGTAATCTGCTTTAACCCTGTCTTCGCCTTAAGTGGTTCTGGCTTTCCCAAAAACTCTGGTGGTCCCAGCACCTTGAATTTCTTAGCGGTGACCAACCGTGGGTCGCCATTGTTTCCTCCTGTATTATGAACAGGAGCCATCTTCTCCTGTTGTTGCATGAATTCTAAAAAGCTCCAAAACGTACCGTCGTTCGTCAATTGATCAGTGTTGTTTTTTACAGAAGGATTATCGCCATCCTGTTGCACATTGTTCTGATTATTGATCTGTGGAGAATCAACAGTCTCCTGTGCTCCATTGCTTATCTCAAAATTTTTAGATGCCATTTTCAAATACTGCCACAAAACAAGGGTTAATTAACATATCACATATTATCTCTATACTCTGACCGACCAATTAAATATTAAATAAACTTAGGTAGGTCATACTAGCGAAGGAATTCATCGTCTCTCTTCTAGTTCTAGTCTCACATCCTAGCCAGGGATCATATCCCTAAGCTTTGATAACAACTGTGACGCCCCCAAAATTAGGTATAAATCACCCATCTTGAGTCGCCAGATCCATGGTACAGAATTCAAATACAACTTAATAATACAACTGTCGTGTACAATACGACAAAACATAAACTGTGAGTTTGAATACAATATTGTCTACTAGAGAGTATACAAACTCAAAAGGAGTCTTCATTACAATTATTATCACACTATTTCACAAAATAGTGAGGACTACTAATGCACCACCTAGGACTATAACTCCATTCCCCGACTCGTCTCAGCTATATTCTCATTTCCTAAAGAAAACAGTGAAAGAAAGGGTGAGCTCAACTAGCCCAATAAGAAATATTATGACTAAGATAATGCAGAATAAATTATCATTATCCTTAAACAGTGTTAAACTGATACAATATAACAAACATCAAGTTTAACTACAGTGGAACAAGCAATCCATTAAAAGAGTCAAGTAGAGAATAAAATCTACTATCTTTTATGATTTAAAAGGTTTTTCATCACTTTTATCGCTGGGACTCAGCTTAATAAATAATCCACATCATCGAATCATCCCTGCACTACAGGCCAAGGATATTTTTTAGTATCATGACCACGAATTATCCATGCACTACGGGCCAAATATAATCGTGTTTTCATCAAAGGTCCTGATCATGCCATAAAACAATTCATATTTGCACTACGACCAAAGAGAATCCATAGCCATAATCATACCAAAAACTATCCATCAATGCACTACGGGCTAATGATGACTTTTTTCCACATCATTTGTAACATTACGGTCATGATTATACCGAATAATCCCTGGTCATAATCATACCAAGTCCATCTATGCACTACAGGCCATAGATGACTTTCAAAAAAAATATAAACATGAGGATGATGACAATGATATAAGAATTCAATAAAACAAGTTCAAGAATTAATTTATCCAGGAACTAATAATGTCCAAATTGTCAACATGATACTGCTTTGTAGAGTAAAATTCAAGAATGCTCAGAAGAATATTTATATGAAAAGATACTGGATGAAGCGCAAATATCAAGGATATTCCACTAATTTCATGGAGTATAGAAGTCAAAACTTTAACCAACTGAGTATAATAAACAATGGAATAACAAAAGAAATCACCATGTATGTGGTAGTTCGCATAGGCAGGTTATTCAAATAGAATATTAAATAATGGAACAAGGTCAAGCAAAATTTGCACCAACATGATGTTCCGATAGAATAATAAAGAATGGAATAACAACAGAAATCACCATGCATGTGGTACTTCGCATAGACAGGTTATTCCAACAGAATACTAATAAGGAAGGAATCAAGTCCGGCGTAAAATGCATAGACATGATATTCCAACATAATAATAATAAAGACAGAATCAGGTCCGGCGTAAAACGCACAGACAGGATATTCCAACAGAATAATAAAGTCAAAATCAGGTCTCGCACAAAATGCACAGACCGGATATTCCAACAGAACAGAAAAGACGAAATAATAGAAGAATGTCACGAAGTATAGGGTAGCCCGTGTATACAGGTTATTCTAACAGAATAATAAAGAATGGAATAACATAAGTTCTATTCATGAATACAAAAGAATAAAACCCCTTACGAATACAACAAATAATATTCCCTACCTTAGAAAGAAGAGTACTGGATATAGAAGTATTGAAGTAGTAGAACACTTTTCTTCTTTCTCTCTATAATTTCTCTCTCTAGAGTTTCAGTGAATTCGTAAGAAATAATGAATGAATGAGCTTCTATTTATAAAAAAATGGACTGCATAGTAACTATCTCATGAACGGTCCAGATTGATTTACATTAATCTGACGGTACATATTTAAAGCAAAATCTTTTAAATAAAATATAATATATTTTATTTATAATCTAATAAAATGAATAACTTTATAAAAGATTTTACTATGCAAACACTATGCATAATAAAATATAATATATTCTAATTATTGTCTAATAAAACAGATAACTTTATAAAAGTATTTTGTTTATATAAAAAGATTTTACTATACAAAATACTATACACACAGTATGCAACACTATGCATAATAGAATATAATATATTCTATTTATAGAATAACTTTATAAAAGTATTTAATTTTATATAAAAATATTTTTTGTATTATTACATTAATAATACCAACAAAACTGAGTGACTTATCACGTAAGCATCAATAATTAATACCGTGTGCTACTATACAACCACGCGTATTACTGTACTTTTACTACCGAGTAGTTCAACAGTATTAACGGTAAAACTTCCGCCGTTATTTTCATAACATATTTTTGTCGTTTTCTCAATCCAACAATAATTCCGTTGCAGGGTCCACCAATGATTGTGCCATTGCACGAATATTCCCTGATAAAACAAATATTCCCCGACCAATTGAATATAATATGACAACTTTCATACTTTGCAAAATTTATAAATACTACCCACAACTATAACATTATCTCAAATCCACACCATAATATTAAAATAAATATTTCGAGAAAATTTAATCTTTATTAATAAAATCTGGGGTCTCACAATCTCTCCTCTTTATGAAATTTTTCCCTCGAAATTTACGTACGTACCTGGTATGTCGAAGAGGTGAAGATACCTTGACTTCATTTCAGATTCTAATTCTTGAGGTATAACCTTTGAGTGTTGAATACGATCCTTCTAATCGAAGATTTTAACACGTATCTCCTCATACGTTAAATCTTCTGCTATATCGTTTAGTTCTAATTTAATAATGTGGTTCGGGTCGTCCACATATTTACGTAACATCGATACGTTAAAAATGTTATGAACACGCGACATACTTGGCAGTAAAACGAGTCTATAAGCCATAGTTCCTACTCGATCGAGACTTTTAAATGGGCCAATTAAATCGAGGGTTGAGATTTTCTCTCTTCGTCGATCTTTGCTTCTAGAATAACGCCCTCTTGAATCTTCTTCTTCACATTTATCAGCTCAAGGTGTGTAGCTTGAGTGGCTTTAACTTTATCGATTAAAGTCGATTCTACTCATATATTTGTTATCTTCACTTGGGTTCCTAGAGTCTTTAACTCTATCTTCATCATTTGTAAGTCGTATGAAATGGGCCTTTGTGTTAACAACATCCATGCTCTAGGGGTAGGCTAAGAAGTCTTCAAGAATACATCAGGAAATTTATTAACAATAGAAATATCATTCAAAACTGTGACTCTCATGCAAGACTTGGATAACACGTCACATTGATACCTATAAACTTGTCATCGTCATTCACGACGTCGCCTACAGAAAGTCTGGCTTCGGTGCATTCTACACAAGAAAGTCAACAACAAAAGGACCGAGGCTCTTTACTTATGGCTTGATATGACAATTATTGACTTTAGTGGTTTGGTTGTTTGAATTCGCAGAACAGGTTGGTTAAGAATATGAAAGCTAACAACCTTACGAAAAGCATGATGTGTAGTTAACCAATCTATTCCTAAAATCACATCAAAGGCGAGTATTTTCAAAGAGATACGATCGACAGGTAACGTGAAAATGTTAATTTGAACAAGATTTAAAAATAATGGAGGTAACGAAGGTTTCTCCCAACAGATATACCAAAGTCCAACTTCTCTGGAGTTAACTTCAAACATTGAACACAACTAGGTGAAATAAAAGAGTAAGTAGAACCGGTATTTAACACGGTATAGACTTCGCAAAAGTTTATGACTAACATACCCCTGATAATTTATTCAGGTTCATCGACATGAAAAAAATGCTCTCTCTTAAACTACCGGCTTTGGCTTATCTGGGACATCCTTTGGCATCACTATCCCAGCTGCAATTGACTTCACCATACGACAAAATCAAGCTAGGTGACCTTCTCTTCCGCAATTAAAACACGTTTTGGATTGCTGCGTATAATTTGGACTGATGTATCCCTCCTGTCCACATTTAAAACATACGGCCGGTGGTCGTTCTTCTTCCTTTGAAACGAGTGCTGGTGCCGACGTCTTTACATCATTGTTGAACCTTCTCTTCTTGAAATGTCCATTCTTATTGTTTTGGCCATGATTACCACCGAAGTGGTTACCATTTCTGACATGTTAATTCCCTCCATGCTTATTATCACCGCTTTGAAAATTGTTATCACCGGTATTATCGTTTTGCCGGCTGCTCTCTTTTGGTTTAGTTGACTCATTATCGTGCTCCAATAACTGAGCCCTATTAACAACATCTGAATACAAACACAATTTGTAAGAGATAAGATATTTACGTATCTCCGGCTTCAAACCTCTTAAAAACATCCGCGTCATTCTCTCTTCATTATCAACCAAGTGGGACGCAAATCGGGACAACTCGGCAAACTTGGCTTCGTACTGTGACACGGTCATGTTGTTTTGCTCCAACTTGATAAATTCCACCTCCTTCATGTGACGAATGATTTCGGAAAAGTAATTGTCATTGAACAGCTCTTGGAACTTCTCCCAAGACATCTTGAATGCGTCAGGCTGGGTGCATTTTATAGATTCCCACCAGTGATCTGCCTCTTCACGCAATATAAAGGTGGCAAAAGGAACCATTTTCTTCTCGGAGCATCCCAAGACATCAAATTTCTTTGTGATCTGCTTTAACCACGTCTTCACCTTAAGTGGTTCTGGCTTTTCCAAAAACTCTGGTGGTCCCAGCTCCTTGAATTGCTTAGCGGTGACCAACCATGGGTTGCCATTGTTTTCTCCTGCATTATGAACAGGAGCCGTATTCGCCTGATGTTGCATGAATTCTAAAAAGCTCCTAAACGTACCATCGTTTGTCAATTAATCAGTGTTGTTGTTTACAGGAGGATTATCGCCATCCTGTTGCACATTGTCCTGATTATTGATCTGTGGAGAATCAACAGTCTCCTGTGCTCCATTGCTTATCTCAAATATTTTCAGATACCATTTTCAAATACTACCACAAAACAAGGGTTAATTAATATATCATATATTATCTCTATACTCTGACCGACCAATTAAATATCAAATAAACTTAGGTAGGTCATACTAGCAAAGGAATTCCTCGCCTCTCTCCTAGTTCTAGTCTCACATCTTAGCCAAGGATCATATCCCTAAGCTTTGATACCAACTGTGACGCCCCCAAAATTATGTATAAATCACCCATCTTGAGTCGCAAGATACATGGTACAGAATTAAAATACAACGTAATAATACAACTGTCGTGTACAATACGACAAAACATAAACTGTGATTTTGAATACAATATTGTCTACTAGAGAGTATACAAACTCAAAAGGAGTCTTCATTACAATTATTATCACACTATTTCACAAAATAGTGAGGACTACTAATGCACCATCTAGGACCATCACTCCCTTTCCCGACTCCTCCCAGCTATATTCTCATTTCCTGAAGAGAACAGTGAAAGAAAGGGTGAGCTCAACTAGCCCAGTAAGAAATATTATGACTAAGATAATGCAGAATAAATTATCATTAGCATTAAACAGTGTTAAACTGATACAATATAACAAACATCAAGTTTAACTGCAGCGGAACAAGTAATCCATTAAAAGAGTCAAGTAGAGAATAAAATCTACTATCTTTTATTATTTAAAAGGTTTTTCATCACTTTTATCGCTGGGACTCAGCTTAATAAATAATCCGCATCATCGAATCATCCATGCACTACAGGCCAATGATATTCTTTAGTATCACGACCACGAATTATTCATGCACTACGGGCCAAAGATAATCATGTTTTTATCAACGGTCCTGATCATGCCATAAAACAATTCATATTTGCATTACGGCCAAAGAGAATCCATAGCCATAATCATACCAAAAACTGTCCATCAATGCACTACGGGCCAATGAGGACTTTTTTCCATATCATTTGTAACATTACAGTTATGATTATACCGAATAATCCCTGGTCATAATCATATCATGTCCATCTATGCACTACAGGCCACAAAAGACTTTCAAAAAATATAAATATGAGGATGATGACAATGATATAAGAATTCAATAAAACAAGTTAAAGAATTAATTTGTCAAAAAATCAATAACGTCCAAATTATCAACATGATACAGCTTTGTAGAGTAAAATTCAAGAATACTCAGAAGAATATTTCCGTGAAAAGATACTGGATGAAGCACAATTATCAAGGATATTCCACTAATTTCATGGAGTATAGAAGTCAAAACTTTAACCAACTGAGTATAATAAAGAATGGAATAACAAAAGAAATCACCATGCATGTGGTACCTCGCATAGACAGGTTATTCCAACAGAATACTAAAAAACGGAACCAGGTCAGGCGAAATTCGCACCGACAGAATGTTCCAACAGAATAATAAAGAATGGAATAACAACAGAAATCCCCATGCATGCGGTACTTCGAATAGATAGGTTATTCCAACAGAATACTAATAAGGACGGAATCAGATCTAGCATAAAATACACTGACAGGATATTCCAACAGAATAATAATAAAGACAGAATCATGTCTGGCGTAAAACGCACAGATAGGATATTCCAACAGAATAATAAAGACGGAATCAGGTTTGGCGTAAAACGCACAGACAGGATATTCCAACAGAATAGTAAAGACAGAATAATAGAAAAATGTCACCAAGTATAGGGTAGCCCGCGTATACAGGTTATTCCAAAAGAATAATAAAGAATGGAATAACATAAGTTCTCTTCATGAATATAAAAGAATAACACCCCTTATGAGTACAACAAATAATATTCCCTACCTTAGAAAAAAGAGTTCTGGATATAGAAGTAGTGAAGTAGCGAAACACTTTTCTTCTTTCTCTCTATAGTTTCTCTCTCTAGAGTTTCAGTGAATTCGTAAGAAATAATGAATGAATGAGTTTCTATTTATAGAAAAATGGACTGCATAGTAACTAACTCATGAACGGTCCAGATTGATTTACTTTAATCTGACGGTCCATATTTAAAGCAAAATCTTTTAAATAAAATAAAATATAGTCTATTTATAATCTAATAAAACGAATAACTTTATAAAATATTTTACTATGCAAATACTATGCATAATAAAATATAATATATTCTAATTATTGTCTAATAAAACAGATAACTTTATAAAAAGTATTCTGTTATATATAAAAAAATTTACTATGCAAAATACTATGCAAACACTATGCATAATAAAATATAATATATTCTAATTATTGTCTAATAAAATAGATTAATTTATAAAAGTATTCTGTTTTATATAAAAAGATTTTACTATGTAGACATTATGCAACACTATGCATAATAGAATATAATATATTCTATTTGTAGAATAACTTTATAAAAGTATTTTGTTTTATATAAAAAGATTTTATGTATTATTACATTAATAATACCAACAAAATTGAGTGACTTATCACGTAAACATCAATAATTAATACCGTGTGCTACTATGCAACCACGCGTATTACTGTACTTTTACTACCGAGTAGTTCAACAGTATTAACGGTAAAACTTCCGCCGTTATTTTCATAAAATATTTTTGTCGTTTTCTCAATCCGACAATAATTCCGTTGCGGAGTCCACCAATGATTGTGCCATTGCACGAATATTTCCTGATAAAACAAATATTCCCCGACCAATCGAATATAATATGACAACTTGCATACTTTGCAAAATTTATAAATACTACCCACAACTATAATATTATCTCAAATTCACACCATAATATTAAAAAATATATTTTGAGAAAATTAAATCTTTATTCATAAAATTTGGGGTCTCACAAAACCGATAGAAGAATAAAGAAATAATGAACTGAAGTAACTAACTTAATGAATTGAACTGAACAGAAACAAACAAAACTAATACAATGAAATAATAGGCTGAATCAAATGGTTGAGTTTTATTTCATACCGCGTGAGCTCAAAAATATACATTGCCACACAGGCAAGTCAAAATAATGCCACACATGTAAGTCAAAATAATGCCACACAAGAAAATCATACATTGGACCGCGAATCCAAATGTATGCAAATCGGATAGGTGTGTTTGGTACAACATCACAAATCCGCATAACAGAAAACTAGGGTTAACCCATACGCCTCCCACAACAAAACACCAAATGGCCCACTTCCTCCGGAGCCCAAAACGGAGATGCCGTGGACTAATCACACCGCTACGGAAAGTGTCATGCCTCTCGTGCCAAGACGATATGCATGTGGTACCCCCACATGTGGTTATAGCTCAGGTATACCCTACGGTATATTCTAACAAAAATACTATGTCACAACAAATACGACATAATAGCAACAAAAGGGTTCTATATGTACACGTTGAACCAAATCAAATTATAGTCATAAGGTCTCAAAAAGAAGGTAGCAACATGTATCGCTCTACAATTATCAAAAATAAATACTAAACATGATATCCTAATTCAAAGAGTACAAATACGAGTTATGTGTTTCAACTCCAAAATGAAACTAATATATTTATTTCACAGGAAACAATTAAGTGAAATCATAACATAATTTGAAATAAGAAAACAAACGAACAAATCAAATTTTACAAGAGTATCGCTGAAAGAGTACGAAATATGTACAAATTATAATAGAAAGAAAGGAATTCAAATTACTGAATAAAGCCAAAGTATCAAAGATCAAATTTCTATTTAGGAGTGTTAATAGAATTATGAAAAAATGAAACGAAAGACAAGATATCACGAGATATAAAGAATACAACAATAATCAAAGGAGTGGAGTACGGAATCCGTACCTGATACTTCCAAACCATTTATAGCACACTCCACAAAATTTTACTCTCAATTGCCAAGGATATCAAATACAAAATATTATTCAAAACCTAAATATATTAACTTCAAAATAAAAATAATCCAAACTATTAATTCCAAGATAATTCATAATCTATTTAATATGCATTTAATCATCGCCTTATATCAATTATTAATACTCCAAAATTTATATTCCAAATATAACTCTTTAAATTCTCTCCGTTCGATCTAATTAAAAGTATAATAATAATACAATTTTAGTTACCTACTAATTATAAATTATATTAATATGAAATTAATTTCTCCAATTACATCAATTTTACAAAATAAACTCGAATTAAATTATAAATAATCTTTTAATCATCATTTCATTTTTAACGAATTAATTTTCTTAATGGATATAATGTATATAATCAACCTAAATACCAAATATGAATAGTACCACCTCCTTCCGTTTTAAAAGTAATATATATATATATATATAGAACTTATTTTATACATGATTCCATATATACCTGATTTGATCAAATATAAACATAGGAACATGTGATCCTGCACTCTACAAACTTACTTGGTCACTATAATTGTTGTACATATTACATGGGTTATTCAACCAAAGCACTACTCACGCAAGTACACCAAAAAAATCAATTTATTACATATTTTATTCAGCAAATGACCATCTCCATCTGATGCGATAGATATCAATATTAAAATAATTCATTCATCATAATTCGTTTATCAGAGAAAAAGAAAGCAATGAGATCACATACTGACATTACCTTAAGAGAGAGAGTCTACCCTTTTGTTTTCTGCTCTTTACCACTACCGCCTAGATCTCTTCCTCTTTTATTTTTCTGTATCAGCCGCTACTATCTCTTTTCTTTCACTTACTTTATTCAAATGTATGAAAATTAGGTCTAGTACTTATTAATAAAGAGGTCTTGTTCTAATAAACTTCGAATTGGGTTCAATTAATATTAAGGCCCAAATTTTATTAATTTAATTTATTCATCACTTATTACTACTTATTAGCCCACATAAATTAAATGACCACTTTGACCCAAATAAAATGTAAAGTCCAATTAAAATATTAAAAATTGATAAATAAATTTATATGTTATTTATTATTATCATTATTTTTTTATGGGTATTACATTACCTACCCCTTAAAAAGGATTCCGTCCCCGGAATCAAAAGAATGGAAAGTACCTAATTATAAAAAAGATGTGGATACTCCGCTTGAATAGACTCCTCCATCTCCCAAGTGGCTTCCCGCTTCAGATATTTTATTTTATTTTTCCTCAAAAATTTAACAAATGGGATTATCTTTCTCCTCATACCCCGCTCTTGAAAATCTAACATTACCTCAAGTTTCTCCCTTATTCAAAATTGTAGAAGACGAAAGACTAAAGGAACCTGATTTGGATTCACTCAATTCCGACATCAAATGAATAAATTATAATTTTTCTAATGGACTGCAGCGCGTATAAGTATATATATTCTACTCAAAAATTCAACTAATCAAATTAGAATAGGATTAAAGTTACAACTTCACTCTTTAAATATAAATATAGCTCAATATAGGAGCTACCAAAACTCTAATGGACTTCCCATTTTTAATTTAATCGATTATTTAATTATCTACTAAAACAATTTAACTTTCCAAACAAAACAAAGAAGAAAATAATAGTCACTTACCTTTTTCAATTTGAATACAATTGTATAAAATAAAATTAAGTAATATTTAATTTTAAAAAATATGGGTTATTACATTTTTCACCCCTTAAAAATAATTTCGTCCTCGAAATTCAAATAAGCTACAAAAAATCAGGTATATGTAAAAGATTCGTCAGCTAACGCTCTACAATTATCAAAAATAAATACTAAACATGATATCCTAATTCAAAGAGTACAAATACGAGTCATGTGTATCAACTCCAAAATGAAACTAATATATTTATTTCACAGGAAATAATTATGTGAAATCATAACATAATTCGAAATAAGGAAATAAACGAACAAATCAAATTTAACAAGAGTATCACTGAAAGAGTACGAAATATATACAAATTATAATTGAAAGAAATGAATTCATAATACTGAATAAAGCTAAAGTATGAAAGATCAAATTTCTATTTAGGAGTGTCAATAGAATTATAAAAAATGAAATGAAAGACAAGATATCACGAGATATAAAGAATACAACAATAATCAAAGGAGTGGAGTACGGAATCTGTACCTGATACTTCCAAACCATTTATAGCATACTGATAAGTAGGTTTTATACCTACTTATTCGGTATTTGTTACTTGAATTATTTACTTAATATCATGTGTCTTAGTTACTTTTCATGAATTTTTTGTTCATTTTGTAGATTATATGCTTGGGAGTTGAAATCGCAAAGAATTGGTATGAAATTGCAAAGATAAGCAATCCAGACATCGTTTGGTCTTTTATGTTCATTTCATGTTCTTGTCTTGGAATTTGGATAAATTGTAGAGCTTCTTCTTAGCTTTCCGGAACAACTTGAATCATTTCAATCGGAGTTCGAATGCAAGAGTTATGACATTTGTACCAACGGACGTCGAACGTCACTGTTTTGGGTGCTCATTAACATAGCTGCCACTTCAGAGCCCCTTTCAACATTGCTCCATTCTTTATTTTGAAAAATGCAAAGCATGAAAGTTATATATCTACGTCTCCTCTTTTCGAAACATCTTGAATCCCTAAAATCGGAGTTCAGACGAAGATGTTATGACCATTTTTCCAAAGGACGTCAAAGCAGAAAATATTCCTTCACAAAACTGCCACCGGGGTGGGCGTACCAGCTCCAAAGTAGGCCCATAGCCCGCTGGGACAGGTGTAGCCCAGAAAATGCGAATTTTGGCCAAAGTTGAGTCCGAGAAGGATTGTTTTGATCCGATTGACTCAAGGAATTCTAAGAGGACTTCCAAAAGGACTTAAAGACATGTAAAGAGACTTATAAAAGGAGGAGAATCACAAGGATTAGAGGAGATTAGAGACTAGAGAGAGGATTTTATTAGATTAGATTAGAGTATATTAGATCAAAATCATAGTTCTAATGAGATTTGAAGATTGAATTAACTTGGAGACTATTGAAGATTCAAAGTAGGAGCAAGGAGAGAGCTTCAAATCTACAGACAATAGGTTTTATCTTCTTATCTTCTTCTATCTTTATCTTTTAATGATTATTCAATTTTGGATTCTTAGTTTTAATTCAATAATCATGAACTAATTCTTTGTTTGAGATTACAATGGATCTTATTGTGTAGTTTATTTTAATATGCTTCGCTATAAATTATTATGTTCTATTATGAGTATTGGCTATTGTGATTTGGACTTAATTGCTTAATTGCCTAGCTATCAATTGCCGTAATAATCTTTATGAACTCGAGAAATGAAGTATTTATTTAGATCTTATCATGATAACATGTGTTTGTGATTTCTACATAAATGGAATTCATGATTCGTGTTTAGGATAGAGATATGCCTTTACGCCATATGTAATCTTATAGAGAACTTGTGTTTTAAATTCTTTTTAATTGTAATTCACATAGAGATATATTGGATTAGTTAATTAAGTTGTCCTGCTTAATTCTATCATATGTGGATTTAAGTGAGTATGTGTATTATGCATCGAGAGATGGTTTTATCTGCTTTAGTGTTCTTAATTAACAATTCAGGATATAAAATAATTGATGAGAAGTGTGTTAACTTAAATGAAGCAATAAGTGACGTTGTGATCTTAAATCTCCGTAATCTTAATTTAACTAGTGGTAATTAGAATTAGTTTATTTATAAATTGAAATTCATTCGTTTAAATAAGATTGAGTTGGTTACGGGTTAGTACTTGATGATTTTTATTAAATAATTCATCGTGGGAACAATACTCTACTTTCAATTTATTACTTGTTGTCCACGTATACTTGCGTGTTGTGCGTAATTAGATTTTACCCAACAAGTTTTTGGCACCGTTGCCGGGGAATTAGTTAATATATTTTTGTCAATATTAGCTTCAATTAAATTAGTCTTAATTTAAACAATTTCTTTTTCTTTTTTTAATTATCTTCTTATTTTTCTTTCTTTTCAGGTACCATGACGGAATTTAATTATCAATGGTCGTGTACAAGAATGACGAAAGCCAAGGGGAGCAGAGATTGATGGTCTCAATGCATTTTCTGCATTATCAGCACAACTTGAGACACTTTTGAGGAGGTTGGACGTTGTTGCAGCCTAACGTACTCGAAGGATAGCAGTTAATTGCAATTATTGTTCTAGTAATCATCTAAGTAATTAATGCACCGTTAGTTTTGGGCCGGGACAACACGGTGGTGAATACCTCAACGATTATACATATGCTTATTATCAGCAAGTTTGGGGGTATTACCTGAATTCATCATGGAGTGATACTTATGAAGACCAATACTACGCTCCAAATCCAACATTCACACCGAAATTTTCATGTCCATATCCATTGCCACAAGAAGAAAATCCAAATCTAAGGGATGTAATATTGAAGGGCATAGCAAACCTAGAGGAAATGAGGATTAGCCAAGAGTTGTCAACCCAAAATTTTAATAATTGAATGGAACAACTCGTCACTACCTCAACTAATGGTCCTCAATACATGGCTTCCGAGACTGAGAAAGATAATTCAAGGTTGGAGGAATTGTTGTCCAAGTTCGTAGCATCAAGTGAGGAGAGGAGGATTAATCAAGAGCGATCAATTCAGAATCAAGAGAAATTAATTCAGAATCAAGAGAAATCAATTCAAAATATGCAGAACCAGATGGATCAAATGCTCAAAGCCTTAAACAACTGTCCTCAAAACAATTGGTGTTATGATGAGGATTCCGAGGTTGATGAAGTGCTCGAACCAAATCTACAACTGGATGAGACATGAGATGTTGAAAAAAAGGAGACAAGTGGGGATAATGAAAATAAGGTCGGTGAAGAACTAACTATGAGTACCAACAAGGATGAGTCAATGTTATTAGTGCCCCAAGTTCCTTCTCCGCAAAAGATCAAGGGTCCAGTTCGAGTTGCAAAATCGTGCCCTCTTGGTAGTCATGTCGTCGGCAAGGCTCTTTATGACATGGGAGCTAGTACAAATGTGAAGCCATGGTGGGAAAAGGAGGAGAAGATAGAAGAAGAACCCGTTGTTCTTGCCAAGCCTCAAAGCCCCAATCGAATCATAGGCTCAACGGACGGAAAAGCACCTAGTTATTCAACATTCTCAATTGGGCACATATTTAAACACAGCATGATAGGTGACTTTAACTCGATAGCCGTCACAAATGGGAAACTACCAAAAGATACATTATTTCTGATGGATGGAGGGTTCCTCAACTATCGAAGAGGAATTGGATAGCGTTGACCAGACAAAGTCAGGCTGAAAGACTATAATTCAAGTGCTAACTAGGAGGCAACCCAGGAATGTTTCTATTTATTTGCTTTACTAGTTTATTTAGTAGATAGGAATTAATTTGCTTATTAAGTTCTCTTACCAATCCAAGTGCCATTATAATCCATGTTGTCTCTCTTCAGTGTAGGTATTGGAGGTTCAATGGACAGGAAAAAGAATATGAAAAGGTTATTCAAGTCAAATTCAAGTGTGGTGCCCAATTTGTTCCATGCGCCTAATCTATTCTCCAAACTTAGCGGACAAGGAGGATGATTGCTATATTTTCAGGAAAGTCCTCTACTTTACTTTTTTCTATTTTAGTCATTAAGGACAATGTCTAGTTTATGTTTGGGGGCATTTTAGTGTCGTATTACATATAGTTAGTTATTTACATTATAGTTCATATAGTTACATTTAACTTTTGCATTCACTTTCTTTAAAAAAATAAAAAATAATAAATAATAGTTAGTTACTATGTCCATCTTGCATGAGTCCAGCTGTTTGATAGTTTAAGTTTTTTTTGGCCAATGATGAGATTGGAATTGGTTAGACAAGTATATTACTGACCATTAGAGCTTTGATGTGATTTCTTGTCATGAATTGAGTCTTTTTCTGTTTGAAACTGGTATAATAAGGATAGCACAGTAAAAACAATGTGTTGAATGATTGAGTTTAAATTGATACATAAAAGACCTCTAAAGGATAATGCTAGTTTAAATAAAAGAAAGACAAGAATAAGCAGTGAAGGCAAGGAATTAGGCAAGAACCTAAGTTTGGGGAAAAAACTGAGGTATATAAGCTTCTAAAAAAAAGAAAAACAAAGATATCGAGTTGAATAAATTGAGTCCTGTGGTGGGTCGAGAAGAAGCGTGATATGCACTCCTCATAAACACAGGCGTGAGATAGAGCGTAAAACGCACTCACTATCCAAAAAGAAAAAAAAAGAATAAATAAAATGGGAAATAATAGCAAAAAGCACCCTTGGATGAAAAATAAAGCATAAGTATCCCATGTTGACCCACGATTTTGGTAATTGTTTGATTTTAGTTTGATCTAGCGTGTTTTTGGATTTCTTGAGTTCACACCGTATGATGCCTTCAAAGAGACTTGTTATGTGTTAAATTTGATTTTATATCAGTTAACATTGTTGTGGAGCACACACACACTATATTCGTGATAACAGTCTAAGATTTGATGATTGATTGAGAAGTTACTGATGAGTTCTGATATGATGTATTATCATTTTTACTTGATTTTTCTAAGGCCAGTTGAATAGACTTGTTTCTGTCATTACTGTTGGATTTGTAGGCATGAAGATTAGTTGCATTGTATTGCATTATTGTTTTGTGTTTTTGCTAGAGGACAAACAAAGGTTTAAGTTTGGGGGTATTTGATAAGTAGGTTTTATACCTATTTATCTGATATCTGTTACATAAATTATTTGCTTAATCTCATATTTCTTAATTACTTTTCATGCATTTTGTGTTCGTTTTGTAGATTATATGCTTAGGAGTTGAAATCGCAAAGAATTGGTATAAAACGCAAAGAAAAGCAATCCGGACATCGTTTGGGCTTTTATGTTTATTTCATGTTCTTGATTTGGAACTTGGATTACATTGTAGAGCTTCTTCTTAGCTTTCCGGAACATCTTGAATCATTCCAATCGGAGTTCGGATGCAAGAGTTATGACATTTGTACCAACGAACGTCGAACGTCACTGTTTTGGGTGGCCATTTGCATAGCAGTCACTTCCAGGCCAATTTCAACCTTTATCCGTCCGTTATTTCTATTATCTCAAAGAATGAAAGTTGTAGATCTCGTCGATATCTTCGATTTGATAGGTAGCAAGCCTCGTAACGCTTCACGGACCAAAAGTTAAGGATGATTTCCCAAAGGACGTCAGAGAAGAAAAGTTTCCTTCACAAAACCACCGTCGGGGTGGGCATAAAAGCATCAAAGCAGGCCCTTAACCTGTCGGGACGGGCCCAAAACAGGCTTAGACCCCCGCCGGGGCAGGGGTATGCCCAGAAAATGCGAGAAAATACGAATTTTGATCCAATTTAAGTCCGGGAAGGATTGTTTCGATCCGATTGACTCAAGGACTTCCAAGAGGACTTCTAAAAGGACTTAAAGACATGTTGATGATTGGGTAATATACACATGAATTGGATATATTTCGGCTTAATTTATTGTATTTTCTAAGCATTTAGATTCGTTTTACTATGTTTAGTTGTGTTATTGCAGGTTTGGGAGCTATAGGAGCGAACGAGGGATATTAAGCTACAAAAGGTCAAAATGGTAAATTTTAGAAGGCCAGCGCCGTGGCACTATAATCAGTGCTAATCCCAGCGCCGGGGCGCTGTGCCGTGTCAGTGGTTGACCAAGGCGAGTGCGTTGACTTTTCGGTTGACTTGATTATTGGAGGCTATTGAGAAGTTGTTTTGGATTAGGATTGTGGGAAGCTATAAAAAGAAGTTGAGTGCTGACATTAGGATCAATTCATTCATCATTGGAGGCTAAGCAAAGGATTACATAAAGACTAAAGATTGGCTCAAGAGTTTTTCTTCTTCTCCTTATTTTCAATTTGTGTAATTCTTTAAGGATGATTTGCAAAATATTGTTGGTTTTTATTTTCGTTATGAACTAATTCTTTAATTAAGATTTCAATTGAACCTTTTATGGCTATAAATTAGTTATTCAATTTATTCCAATTTTTTATGTTGAAGTGAATTGTTTATCTTGCCTTGCATCTATTGATTAATTATTTGGCATATAATTACCTTGTTACTCTAGAAGGAATTGAAAAAGAAATTCTAGGGTTAGAATTGGCCTTGATAATGTGTGACTTAGTTATTTGCACAGTGAATAATTAGGTTTGTGAATTGAATGGAAATATATGTTCACCGCATGTAACATATACGGAATTGGAATTGAAGGAGTTTAGTTCACTTATTTTGCATAGGAATATAGAAAGATTAATCTGGATTAAATAGAAGTCAATTGGTTAATTGGAAAAGGACTTTTGACATTTGAGAATTCCTGTTAACAATTCAGTAGACATAATAATTGGGATAATTGGATAATTGAATTATAGTTCATACTTGGGGATATTGAAGTTTTAATCCTTATTTATCTGAAGTCATTCATTCAAATCTTATTTCATTTATTTGCCTATTTTAGAGTAATATCTTTAATTGTTTAATTTAGTTTTAATATTTTAGAAAATCATAATTTATAGTTGTTTAAATAAAATTGGGTTGATATAGTGCTAGTAGTTGGAATTTATTAAATAAAATTCTCAGTGGGATCGACATTTTATCTTATCACTTTATTACTTGTTGACCGTGTATACTTGCACGTATTTATTGATTGTGAAATCGACCAACAAGTTTTTGGCACCGCTGCCGGAGAATTTCTTTATTAATATTAATTTCATATTAGTTATAATCAATTCGATCTTAATTTAAACGTTACTTATTTTTCTTCTTGAATTGGAAGGAATTCTTGTGAGTGTATGCACACCAAATCAAGAGCTAAAAGGAACTTTTTCCGTATACAGACGACATCGAAAGGAAGTTCCGAAAATTGTAGTTGACTAGTGAGGTTATACATTTGGAAGAAAAACTTGCAGACCAGGAAATACCCGTGAACATGGCAGGGAACGACCAGAAATCACTTAGGGATTACGCCATGCCGAATGTCACGGATATATAGTCGAGTATCAGGAGGCCATCGATCAATGCAAACAGTTTTGAGATTAAACCGGGAACAATTCAGATGCTACAGAATACATGTCAGTTTTAGGGTAATTCGATAGACGATCCTAATTAGTATATCTTGAGTTTCTTGGAAGTTTGTGACACCTTCAAATTTAACAATGTATCGGAAGATGCTACAAGGTTGAGAATGTTCCCGTTTACCTTGAAAGATAAAGAATGAAGTTGGTTACACTCTTTGCCGCCTGGCTCAATCACCACTTGGGACGACTTAGCTCAAAAAGTTTTAGCTAAGTTCTTTCCACCAGCAAAGTCGGCAAAACTACCGAACGATATTCAAACTTTCTTACAATTTGATTCAAAATCGTTATATGAGGCGTGGGAAAGGTTTAAGGATATGCTTCGTAAGTTCCCTCATCATGGAATTCTGCAGTGGATGCAATTAGGGATATTTTGTGATGGTTTACACGCGTCCACGAGGGCTAGTATTGGTGCAGCAGTAGGGAGAGCTATCATGTCTAAGAGTTTTGATGAGGCATATCAGTTGTTAGAGACAATGGCCACCAACAACTATCAGTGGCCCATGACTAGGTCTAATCATACGAAAACGTCGGGGAAGTTTGAAGTGGATGCGATGATAGCATTAACAGCACAAGTAGCCGCAATGGCTAAGTAAATGGAAATATGGTGTCCACAATCCACACAGCAGGTAGAGATGACTTGTGAATTATGTACTGGGGGTCATGCTACGGATCAATGTGCCATAAATTCTGAATTAACACAGTTCATAGGGAGCTATAATCGCTCAATGCAACCGTATCCGACTCAAAATGCATATAATCCAAGGTGGAGAAATCATCCGGGGTTTTCATGGAGTAACAATCAAGCTTCAACTCAAGCACCTAGACATCAAAACACATCCGGATTTCAAAATCAGACTCAACAACAACCAGAGAGGAAATCAAGTTTAGAAGAAGCCTTGGAAAAATTCATTAGAGCTTCTGAAAAAAGGAACGAGGAACAAGAAAACAAATGAATCAATTAAAGCTAATATGCAAAGCCAAGGTGCATCGATAAAGAATCTGGAAAATCAAGTGGGGCAAATAGCACATGCATTGAATAACCGTCCACAAGGAACACTCCCTAGTGATACAGAAATAAATCCGGGCAGAAACGAGCATTCCAAGGCTGTAACTTTACGTAGTTGGAAGGATTTGCAAGAAAAAGTTAAGGATAAGGAAAAGGGGGACAAAGCAACAGCTGAAACAGAAAAAGTTGTGGAAATCAGGAAACTTAAAGATGCGATCGTAGAGCAGAATGCACCGAAACCGACTATCACAATGTCGCCCATACCGTATCTGCAGAGGTTTCAGAAATCCAAGTTAGATAAACAGTTTTCGAGATTTCTAGATATTTTTAAAAAATTGCATATCAACATCCCATTTACTGAAGCTTTAGAACAAATGCCGAGCTACGCTAAGTTCATGAAGGATGTCTTGTTAAAGAAAAGGAAATTAGGTGATTTTGAAACAGTAGCACTAACTGAAGAATGCATCGCAATTATCCCGAACAAGTTGCCTCCGAAGTTAAAAGATCCAGGTAGTTTTACTATTCCGTACGACATTGGTAACCAGTTTTCGGGGAGAGCATTGTGTGATTTGGGGGCCAATATAAATTTGATGCCATTATCAGTCTACAGTCAGTTTGGACTCAAGGCACCAAAATCGACAAATATCAGTTTATTGTTGGCAGACCAATTAGTTACATATCCACGAGGTATCGTTGAAGACATATTAGTAAAGGTGGATAAATTCATCTTCCCAGCAGATTTCGTTATCTTGAATTGTGAAGTAGATAAGGAAATTCCCATCATTCTCGGGTGACCATTTTTAGCAACGGGGAGAACATTGATCGACGTACAGAAAGGAGAATTGATGATGTGAGTTGAAGATCAACATGTCACCTTTAATGTATTTAAGTCGATGTCTTATCCGAATGAAAAAGGTACTTGTTTGCGGGTGGATTTAATGGATGAATTAGTTAATCACATGTTCTGCTGCAATTATCTAGAGGACCCGATAGAAACCATGTTGTTCAGAATAGAAGACTACGGTATTGATGAGGACATTGAGCAGATCAAATGGCTAGATACATCATCGTTTTACCAGAAAAATAATCAACCATTCGACACTCGTGATAGGCCCGAAACGGAAGGTACAAAGTGTAAACCCTTGATAGAAGAGCCACCGGTGTTAGAATTAAAGTCATTACCCTTTCATCTGCAGTATGCTTATTTGGGAAAAGATGACACATTACCAGTGATTGTTTCGATAGAATTAACTGACACCCAAAAGGAAAAACTGCTAAGGGTTCTGCTAGAGTTCAAAACAAAAATTAGGTGGACTATAGCGGATATTCAAGGTATTAGCCCTTCATTCTGTATGCACAAGAATTTAATGGAAGAAGGATCAAAACCAACCATTGAGATGCAAAGAAGGCTAAAACCCATTATGAAAGATGTGGTGAAAAAGGAGATTATAAAATGGTTGGATGCCGGTATTATTTATCAAATCTCAGACAGTTCGTGGGTAAGTCCTGTTGAAACAACCCGGGTCAAATCCCGAGTCCGGAACAAATCTTGGGTCAAATCCCAAGTCCGGATTGAATCAACTCCATCCAAATAAGGCCTCAAACCACTGGCCCAATAGTATCTTCTTGGGTCATCTAGCCCACCACAGGCTCCCAAAAGGTCATGACTTGAAGGTACTATTGGTACTTACTTAATTCCTTATATGCAGACAAATTTTCCCCTTATCTTTCGATGTGGGACTGGGGTGTTACAAACTCCCCCACTTAAATTTCTGACGTCCCCGTCAGAACCGATCACACACACGGCCCAAAGATCTTTGCCTCTGTAGCCATTGTGGGATAATACCGGCTGGCTTCGTGTCCCCACCTCCGGACCTTCATCTCTCCATTGTGGGATAATACCACCAGCCTTCGTGTCCCCACCTCCGGCAACCCGATCGGATGACCCGACCCGAGCTTTCGAGAGTCGGCTATGATACCATACAAAACAACCCGGGTCAAATCCCGAGTCCGGAACAAATCTTGGGTCAAATCCCAAGTCCGAATCGAATCAACTCCATCCAAATAAGGCCTCAAACCACTGGCCCAATAGTATCTTCTTGGGTCATCTAGCCCACCACAGGCTCCCAAAAGGTCATGACTTGAAGGTACTATTGGTAGTTACTTAATTCCTTATATGCAGACAAATTTTCCCCTTATCTTTCGATGTGGGACTGGGGTGTTACACCTGTACAGTGCGTACCAAAGAAAGGGGTATGACAGTGGTGAAGAATGAAGCTAATGAGCTCATCCCTACTAGAATCGTTACTGGCTGGAGAGTATGTATGGATTACCACAAGTTAAATAAAGCCACACGCAAGGATCATTTTCCCTTGTCGTTCATTGATAAGATGTTGGACAGGTTAGCGGGACATCAATTTTACTTTCTGCTGGATAGATATTCCGGGTATAATCAAATTGCCATAGCTCCGAAAGATCAAGAAAAAACCACATTTATATGTCCATACGGTACGTTTGCATTACGGCGTATGTCTTTTGGGTTATGTAATGCGCCGGCAACCTTTCAACGATGTATGATGGCGATCTTCTCTGATATGGTCGAAAAGAATTTGGAGGTATTTATGAATAACTTTTCTATGTTTGGTGATAATTTCGAATTATGTTTAAAAAAATCCGATTTTAGTGTTGAAACGATGCGTGGAGACTAACCTGGTGCTTAACTGGGAAAAATGTAACTTTATGGTGCAAGAGGGGATTATTCTTGGGCATAAGGTTTCTACATCCGGTTTAGAGGTGGATAGAAAAAAGATTGAGACAATTGAGAAACTACCTCCTCCATCATCTGTAAAAGGAATTCGGAGCTTCTTGGGACATGCGGGTTTCTACAGACGTTTCATTAAAGATTTTTCCAAAATCTCAAAACCTTTATGTTCCCTCTTGGAGAAAGATGTACCGTTCAAAATGGATCAGTCATGTATCGATGCCTTTGAGGTATTGAAAAATAAATTTGTCTCTGCTCCAATTATTGTGGCACCCGATTGGTCTTTACCGTTCGAATTGATGTGCGACGCCAGTGACTTCGCAATGGGAGCAGTGTTGGGACAACGTCATGACATGATTTTTCACACTATCTATTACTCTAGCAAGACGTTGAAGGACGCCCAGTTGAACTACACAACCACCGAAAAAGAGTTACTTGCAGTTGTGTTTGCCTTCGACAAATTCAGAGCATACCTCATTGGGACAAAGGTAACTGTCTACACTGATCATTTTGCCATTAAATATCTGATTGAGAAGAAGGATGCCAAACCGCGATTAATACGGTGGGTACTATTGTTACAAGAATTTGATCTGGAGATCCGGGATAGAAAAGGTACCGAAAATCAAGTGGCAGATCATCTTTCTCGGTTGGAAAACGCAGAGGTACAGAAGGAAGACAATATATTGATTAATGAAAAAAATTCGGATGAACAACTTTTTCGAGTAACCAAAATATTGCCTTGGTATGCTGACTATGTGAATTACGTGGTTGCCAAAGTGTTACCACCGAATTTTACCTCACAACAACGAAAGAAGTTCCTCCACGATGTGAAGCAATACTATTGGGATGAACCATTTCTGTTTAAGGCTTCTGCAGATCAAATGATAACACATTGTGTGCCTCATGAACAAATGGACAGCATTTTAGGCCATTGCCACTCCTTAGATTACAGAGGTCATTATTTCGGCGATCGAACAACAGCTAAAGTGTTACAATCGGGATTTTTCTGGCCTTCTCTATTCAAGGATGCTTACCTCTATGTTTTGAAGTGTGATCGGTGCCAACACGTAGGTAATATCTCCAAGCGTAATGAAATGCCACTCAATACAATTTTGGAGGTTGAATTATTCGACGTATGGGGAATCGACTTTATGGGACCTTTCCCATCATCTTTCAATAATCCGTATATTTTGTTGGCGGTCGATTATGTTTCCAAATGGGTAGAAGCCGCAGCGTTACCCACAAATGATGCCAACGTTGTCCTCCGATTTTTAAAGAAAAACATCTTCAGACGATTTGGGACGCCGAGGGCGATAATAAGTGATGAGGGAACTCACTTCTGTAACAAGCAGTTCACAAAATTTCTTGTAAAGTATGCGGTTCGTCATAAAATTGCTGCTGCATATCATCCCTAAACCAATGGTCAAGTTGAGGTCTCGAATAGGGAGGTCAAGCAAATTCTGGAAAAAGTGGTCAATCCGTCATGAAAAGATTGGTCCTTGCGTCTGGACGATGCTCTATGGGCATATCGAACAACATATAAGAATCCGATCGGCATGTCACCTTATCGGATGGTATACAGAAAGGCGTGCCACCTCCCGGTTGAGTTAGAACACAGTGCAAATTGGGCCATACAGAAACTTAACTTCGATCTATAAGTAGCCAGTGAGAAAAGGTTACTTCAGTTGAACGAGATGGACGAATTCTGGTTCAATACGTATAAAAACGTAAAACTCTATAAGAAGAAAGTCAAAGCCTGACATGATAAGAAAATTCTTGATCGAACATTTGAATCGGGCCAATAAGTATTACTGTTCAACTCACGCTTGCGATTATTCACTGGGAAATTGAAATCCCGATGGTCCGGGCCATTCATGATTATATCTGTCGCTCCACACGGAAGCATTAAGGTCAAAGAACTGACTTCTAAATGAAAATTTAAGGTAAACGATCAACGACTCAAACATTACTGGAGTGGACCCATCGAACGTCAAGCTACGGTCATGTATGTGACAACCCGATATTTTCTATATAAATAAATCATAAATTTTGCGTTTAAATTTTTTTTATTTTATTTATTAAAATAAATATGAATGATATGTGTCAAGGTAATGTGTAATTATAATTATATGTGTGATAAATAAATTTTTTTTATTACATTAAGTATTGTAGATAAATTTATTTTAGAATTATTAATTATTATCATTTATATTTTTATACTAATTAATTCCTTATTGGAAATGTTTTATTAATTATTTTTCAAGGAAAATATAATCTTATATTATTTAATTAATATATGAAATAATTTTAGAATAATTATTTATTCTAAAGGTAAGAATGCATGAAAGGTATTATGTATGTATTTATGTGATGAATATAGAATATATTTATTACATAAATGATTATGAATAATTTTATTTTAGAATTATTGCTCATTATAAATTATATTCTAATAATAATTAGTTTTATAGTAAAAATATTTTAATGTTTATTTTCCATGAAAATATGATAATTATATTATTTAAATAATATATGATATGATTATAGAATTTTTTTATAATAAATATTTTATTGTATGAAATTATTTCAGAATAGTTAAGTAAATTATTTTTACTTAATTAATAAGGTTATTTATAAAAGATAAATCAGATATGGAATCCAAACCCTAATTTTGGGTTTTGATCAAGGAATGAGAATAATAATATTATATTATTATTCGTCAGTGTTATAATGTATGGTTATGTGTGTAATGTTAATGTATGGAACAATTTTAGTATATTATGATAAAACCCTAATTTTTTTTGGAAATGAGAAACCCTAATTTGAAATTCAAATTAGAGTTCGAAATTTGTTGGTAATTGTGATTAGTTGATTAATTAACCAGTATTCGAATTACAATTGTTAATTATAGAAACCCTAAATTATTAAACCCTAATATGCATGTATAATTAGTAACCCTAATTAGAAATTATAAAAACCTAATTACCAAAAGTATAAACCCTAATTGCTAAATTAGCAAAGTCAATGATAATTATATAATCTAAACCCTAATGTTCATGTATAGTATAATTAGAAAAATAATCATAATTATGAAACCCTAATTTAAAAATTTTAGAAACTAAAATTTATTTAAATTTTATTATTTTTGTACAAACCCTAATTACTAAATCCTATTAATGTTTTGTGCTAAATCTTAGGGTTAAACCCTAAGGGTTTGCATGATTATAATTTTGCCATTAAATTGGAAAATCAAAAGACCAAAATACCCTTTTTAGCATTAAAGAAGCTAGCTTGTAGGTTTTGACAAAATTGGTGAAGTTGTTCACCAAACCAACAACTCTCTTGACTTTAATTGACAGCAACAAGCCCTTAACTCAGCCAATTCATGCATCTATGTTGTCTATTTAAGGATTGAGAGAGAGAAAATGTTATTCTGTTGCTCAAATTTTCACTAAGCTCATCCTAGACCCTCTCTCTCTAAAAGCCATGAAAATATATAGTAAATCAGGCATAGATTGAAGCCCCACGAAATCCCATACCAAAACAGCAACACAAAATCAGAAATTGATCAAAGAAGGTATAAAACCCTACTCAAAAATCTGTCCAATTTTCTTGTTGTTAGATGCTATGTTTGAGTGTTAGAATATGTTGTTAGTAGTGTATAATGATGATCTGGGTTGCTAGATGGTAGATCCATAACATCTAGAGGCTCGGATTTGATGTTCTTAAAAATCTGGAAATTTTAAAGGAGGCGTCTGACAACGAATGTCAGGTCGTGTAAATCTCTGTATGTGTTTGATTTTTGTGTTGTAAGTGTTGAATCTTGTAGTCTGTTATGAGATCTATGCTCTGGATCAAGAATCAGATCTATATCGGTTGTAGATTATAAGTTATAACCGGTCAAAGCTCGTTGATCGGCATTGACCGGGCCATTTCTGGGTAACCCAGAATGAGCCCAGAAAGCTCTGACTAGTTATTAAATGGCTTAGATCTGACAGTGGTTTGATGTATAGTTATGGTTCTTGAATCTAAGTTGTAGTATGTTTGTTAGACTACATGCTCATGCCTTTATATCACATAAGTAATGAACAGATTGATTTGGGTGGCTGGTCAAACTAGTCAAGTCGATCATGTTTTCTGTATTCTGGGTAACCCAGAAAACATAAGAACATGACGACTGACATAGTTTGACCAGGCTAGATTTTATGATTGTGTTGATGATTTACTGATTGTTTGTGTTAGCTCTCTTCCTTATCATGTTAGGTATATACTGGATGCTTAATATCACTTAAACATTAGCAGGCTAGCAAGTTGTGGGAGTCAAAAGGGGACAGGTCGAACTGTTCTTCATTTCTGGGCAACCCAGAAAATGAAGAACAGCTCTGACAGCAACTTTGGACGCTTAGATCTAGCTTGTGTTAGGTTGTTTGATCATGTTGTTTGTTATGACATGTAGTTTTGAACTTTGTCTACAAGATCTAGCTTTTGTAATTCCGAGGAACAAAATACTCAAAGACTTATTGTTGGTCAAACATGACCACTCGGCAACTGCCTATGAAGATCTGGGTTTATGTATGAACATGAAGAACACCTATAGCGACGGTTCTGTCGCTATAGGTGGTCTTTAGCGACAGATAGTAATTTATTTTCTGGAAATTAATTAATAAATAGAAAAAATAGTTTTTAATTATAAAAATACAAAATAAATTATTAAAAATTATTTTAAATTCTGAAAATTAGTTTTTAATTATTTTAAATATATTTCATAAATATTTAATATTTTTGGAATAATAAAAGTATTTAATTTATTTAATTATAATATTAAATAAATTATTTAAAAATGATTTTAATATTTGAAAATCATTTAAAATTATATTATGGTAT
The DNA here is from genome assembly GCA_020205505.1 of Panax japonicus. NCBI lineage: Eukaryota > Viridiplantae > Streptophyta > Magnoliopsida > Apiales > Araliaceae > Panax > Panax japonicus. The sequence goes on along the minus strand of CM035101.1, from coordinate 17,197,874 downwards.
AAGAAAATAATTTAAGTTATTTTTGATAACTTTTAATATTATGTGATAATTTTCATTAATAAATTAATATTAATGATAATTAAGTTATTTATTAAATGAATTAAATAAATGAATTAAAAATGATTTTATTAAATTAAAAATTATTTTAAATAAGAATAAGGTATTTAAAAATATTTTAAGTTATAAAATATAACTTTTAATATTTAAAGGTAAATTTCATTTATTAATTATTATTAATGATATTAAAGTTATTTAATAATTATATTAAAAAAATTAGTTTAAAAATGATTTTATTATTTGAAAAATCATTTTAAATAAAAATAAAGTGTTTAAAGATATTTTAAGTTATAAATATAACTTTTAATATTTAAAGAATAATTTCATTAATAATTAATATTAATGATATTTATTTAATAATTAATGATATTAAGTTTATTTAATAATTATATTAAATAAATAGTTTAAAAATGATTTTATTTATTTAAAAATCATTTAAAAAGGATATAAATGAATTAAAAATATTTTAAGTTATAATTAATGACTTTTAATATTTGGATAATGGTACATTAATATTTTAATATTAATGGTAATCATTTAAGAATGATTTTAATTGTTCTAAAAATCATTTAAGGATAACATAAATGTTTTAAAAAAATATTTCGAGTTATTATACATAACTTTAATATTTTGGAAATGGTTTCATTAATAGTTTAATATTGATTAAATGTTAATGATAATATAATTGTTTGATATTTAAATCATTTAATAATGATTCTGATATTTCAAAAATTATGGTAATGGTAATAATTATTTAATATTATTATAAGGGCATGAAAAATAGTACGACTATTGTTTAAGTTATCTATTTGGATATTGAACTTCGGGATAGAGTTTTAGACTCGATAATTACCCGATAAATTTGTCGGTAGACCGACATGTTTCAGAAATTGATCTGGACTTATATAGATTGTTTGGATAACTGTTTATTTGTGATTCAATGGTGTTAAAGTTTTGTGCCAATGTGATTAGGAATGTGTGTTATGTTTGTTTGTGAGTCAATGATTGTTGAACATGTGTTATAATGTGAATAGGGAATGTGTTGACTGCAATAAGCAGCGTTATGTGTTACGTTATGATATACTAATCAGTAAAATGATCTGATTAATGATAGTTCGTGATAGAAAAGATAAATCTAAGTTGCGTAATTGTAAGCAGCGCATCAGGCAAGTATCCTAACTTTGCATTTTCTTTATGCAATGGACAAGTGTAAGAATGTTTCAAAATTATATTATTACTGTACAGATTGTTAAACCTATATTATATACACCCATTGATTATCAACATGTTAGTATATGATAATTCAGATATATATTCTGTTCGTTAATTTCTAGAAATGATTATACAAGTGTCTCCACTTGGATAATCATTGTATTCAATCACATGTTGATACACCTTTGATATACATATATGTTGAATTATATATCATTGTTGAACAAGATAAGACCTTTGTAATGAAAACCCAACAGGTATGAACATCCCGAACATGGAAAAAATTTTATGCGCTACGGCAGACAAAGGATGAACAATAATATCGTTCTAGCAATGTAGTATTGATCAATACAGGGTACAACGGGGTTGATCACCCTCCGTGCCCGTAAGCAATGGCCGGTTTACAGATGAATTTCTGTTTAAACCCTTTCAAAAATGAAAACAATGTTCATAATATGTCACAGAAACCCATGTATAGACAATACACAGTTTTAAAAATTTGAAAGAGGGTTGTTATGTTATTGTTATTGGTACAGATTACTTCACAACTATTGACCGGTTGTAGAAGAATATTATAAAGAAAACATTTAAATTCTTTCAACTTATATATATATATAAATACTTGGTGGGCACTCAAATGCTCATCCTTGCTTAATTTAAATGTTTTCAGCTAAGTGTGAACAGCTGGAAAGTTTGGCCAAGACCAAGTGAAAAGGAAAGCAAACAGGACATGTTATTGGTATCATTTGTAATATATAGACTTTATTAAGTTAATGATATGTATTATATATCATGTAAAGAATGTAGTAAAGGTTGCGTACTTGGGATTAGACTCTGATAAATGTAATTTTAAGTTTAAGTTTTATATTATTGTTATTATTACTAGTATTATTCCGCTCATAGAAATGGTATCGTGAAGTACCGAGTTCGGGTTTCAAGTATCCGGGTTCGGGGACTTTACAATGTACCTCTCCGATCCAGCGACTAAATGAGCAACACCGAAAAGTTGGACTGACGACTATAAGCCAAGCGCTATGCGGAGGCAACCCAAGGAGTTTCTAGATTAATTGATTTATTTTTACTTTATTTTCATTATTTTATTCCCTTTGAATTAATTAGAATAAGATTTTCCTGCCATAAGGTCACATACGTTTCATTCATACATGTCATACAGAAGAAGTCATGTGAAGCAAAATAAGGGCAGTGCCCTGGCGCCCAATCAACATTGGCTACAGCGCCCCGGCGCTAGCCTCCAATAACTCCAACCCAGCTAAGCGCCCCAGCTCTACAAGGCAGAGTCCATAGCACCGGCCCAGCGCCTCGGCGCTGAGCAATAAGTAAAATCAAGCGCCCCGGCACTGCACAGCAGAATGCGAAACCTTGGACCAGCGCCTCGGCGCTATACACAGTACAAAACGAAGGGCCCCGGCGCTGAGGGTTAAATCGAGAGTCCTTCAGGGGCTTAAATGCTGAGCGGTTACAATTTTTTTTATAAAAAAACTCTCTTTTCATTATATCTCACACGTCTCTACCTCTCTAGCCTAATAACTGAACATTGCATAGTGCTATTTGCATAACTCACGACACAATTTCACATCTCTCTTTCCTTTGATAACTGTGTTTTGTAATTTTTCATCTCTCTCGTTCATCTTTCAAAGGTATGTAATAATTTGTATTTGAATTATGGTGGCACAAAGCTTTGTTAATTGTGTGGGTGGTAAAGTCGATATTCATCTTGCTTCATATTTTCTTAACGATTTTCATTCTTCTGGTTTTGACTATCCAATTTTGTACATATGTGACTCATTATAGTTTTTTGATTGGGATTGAATGTTTATATAGAGATTGAATGCAAAGGATTTAAAGTGTTAGACAAATTGGGAGTGTTCTAAGCAAAGTATAAACCGTACACAACATGTTTGATGTTTTGTCTGACCCAACGTTCATGCATATAATCATAACCAAAATTGACTACACTTGTACTCTGACCATCCCAATACCGTAGGACTACGGAGATATCATTAGTACGGGGGGTAGAACTGTATGGATGCGTGTGTTGCATCAAATTTTCTATGGGACTAATATGCTGTCGGACTTGAATCTATACGATTGAAATTCTTCAAAACTGCCATAATATGATGTTATATAGTGTGCTTACGTGCAAATTACACCGTGTGTATAGTACCTGAGACCGATTGGTTCAATTTGTTGTGTCACACCCCCAATCGTGTACTTCATGTGCACATAACTTGTAGTTTGGGGGCTGCGTTCGAGTTTTGCCCAATTCTAATCCATGTGTATGCGAATTCTTGCAGAAATTTTTAAATGGCTTCCAAGCGTCAACGTGGCGACGGTTCTGTGACAGCGTCAGCCCAACCCAGATTTAATAGCCGCCCGTTTGTGAGTGCCGCCACCCAAGATCGCTACAATAAGATGGCAACCCGCTCTCTCATCCCCGAATGTGGTTTAAGGCACGATCAATCCAAAGATGGGGAAATAGCGATAATGATTGCTAAAATAAACTGGTTCTCCCTAACTGAACAACCTGACCTGGTAGTGATTGCAGTTGTGAAAGAATTCTATGCCAACATTTCAGAACACGATCACTATGAAGTGTTTGTGAGGAGAAAGACAGTGGAATTCGGAGAAGAGGACATCAATGGGTGCTATCAAATGGATTTGGAGAATCTTAACGATGAGTATGTCGGTCGTATGAGTCAAGGTCCAGACTATGAGAAAATAATCAGTGAGCTTTGACAACCAGGCATTACATGGACAGTGCATGAGAGTGGCAGCATGACCTTCCCCCATTCTCACTTCAGTTTATATGGGAAGGCATGGTATGCCTTTATCTGTGCCAAACTCATGCCATGCACAAATGTGAGCCATGTCACCAAAGAGAGGGCGGTGATGCTATATTCCATTATTCAAGGCTTGTAGATAGATGTCGGTCACGTCATTCAGCAATCCATTTTCTGAGCGGCCCCACGAGGGACCACATGAGGTTTACCACATCCATCGCTCATTTGTGTGTTATGTGCCAAATTTGGGGTGAAATAGAAAAACTGATGAAATGATTCAAACTCCTATGCCAGTGTTGGACCATAAGTTGATCAGTAGGTATAAGGTGTGGACAGGCGGTACCAATCACCCACGAGGATTGGGTTTTATAATTTCTCAAGCTGAGGCTCCATCTAGTCCACCAGCTCAGGATCCTCCTAGTTATAGTCCCTCATCTGATGCTCACCGTGGTGTTGTTCCTGAAGTCGTCCAGCGTGAGATTGACTTGTGATTCTACAACATTGAATCTTAGAATGTCTGCCTATCAGAACGTCAAGATGTCATCTACAAGTATATGGTCGACCAATTTACTGCTCAGAACGCCATGCATGCCTAACTCTATCCGGGCATTACTCTTAACCAGTTCCCTACTGCTCCTATTGTGCCAGTGTTTCCCCCTTCCGATCAAGAGATGAGCGAGGATGAGGATGATACACCCGAGGAATAAGCTCGTTAGGGAAGTCCTCTATTTTATTTTGTTATATCTTTCGCATGAGGACATTGCTCTTGTTAAATTTGGGGGTAGTTAATTTTAGATTGTTAATGGTTTAATTTGGATTTTTATGGTGATTAAGTGTTGCATTTTAGGACTGCATGTTAATTCTAGCTTTTGATAGTAAGTATGTTTGGGGCCAATGATGAAATTAAAATTACATGAACAAGTCTAGTAAGGGTTGTTGAGCTAGTGAGATAATTTTCTTGGCATGATTTAAATCTTTATCTATTTAACACTGATATTATAATGATAGCACGTTGAAGAATGACCATGTTGGCTATGATAGTTTAAACGGATAGACAATAGAGTTCTAAAGGATTAATGCTAGTGAAATAAAGGATCAATTTGAATAGCTAGTGAAGACTGAATTGAGACATAAAATTAAGTTTGGGGGAAATATATCTGGAATATATAAGCTAAAAAAAGAAAAAGAAAAAAATGTGGCATGCTTGTCTAGTTTTGTGGCCTTTACTAATTGAGTAAGTACGCCCGAGGGGATTATCTTTACACTTAGCGCCCTAAGGTCTTAATGGCTTGGGAGTCGTTGGTCGAAAGCTCGTTAAGGTAACACTGAAAAGCCTAAGGGAATAAGACAATACATAGTTATGAGAGAAAAAATATATATAAATACAAATAAAGCGGGAAAAAAGCAAAAAGCCCCAGTTATAAAGAAAAAAAAGCATGAGTATTCCATTTTAACCCTTGAACTTTGGTAATTATTTGACTTCAGTTGAAGCAAGTGTATTTGATGAGTTCTTGAGTTGAAACTGTATGATGCCTATTAAGAACTTTATTATGTTTCATATTTCTGCCTTTCATTGGTTAGCATGGTTGTTGAACACACACTCACGGTATCTGTAATAACAGATTTAGATTCATTAATTGTTGGGATATTATTGATCTGCTTTAACATGATGTATTAGCATATTTTTGTGATTTTTCTGAGGCCTATGGATATACGTGAGCTATTGGATTCTTCGAATTACGATCATTTAGTTAGTTTGGATTTGCATGGTTTGTCGTTTTCGTATTATTTTGTGTTGTTAGTATTTTGTTGCTTGAGGACACGCAACGATTTAAAGTTTAGGGGTATTTGATGATAGGGTAATATACCCATAAATTGGATATATTTGGGCTTAATTTATTATATTTTCTAAGCATTTAGATTCGTTTTACTGTGTTTAGTTGTGTTATTGCAGGTTTGGGAGCTATAGTAATGAATGGGGGATATTAAGCTACAAAAGGGCAAAATGGTAAATTTAAGAAGGCCAGCACCGGGGTGCTATAATCAGTGCTAATCCCAGCGTCGGGGCGCTGGGCTGTGTCAGTGGTTGACCAAGGCGCGTGCGTTGACTATCCGATTGACTTGATTATTGGAGGCTATTGAGAAGTTGTTTTGGATTAGGATTGTGGGAAGCTATAAAAAGAAGTTGAGTGCTGACATTAGGATCAATTCATTCATCATTGGAGGCTAAGCAAAGGATTACTTGAAGACTAAGGATTTGCTCAAGAGTTTTTTTTCTTCTCCTTATTTTCAATTTGTGTAATTCTTTAAGGATGATTTACAAAAGATTGTTGGTTTTTATTTCCGTTATGAACTAATTCTTTAATTAAGATTTCAATTGAACCTTTTATAGCTATAAATTAGTTATTCAATTTATTCCAATTATTTATATTGAAGTGAATTGTTTGTCTTGCCTTGCATCTATTGATTAATTATTTGGCCTATAATTACCTTGTTACTCTAGAAGAAATTGAAAGAGGAATTCAAGAGTTAGAATTGGGCTTGATAAGGTGTGACTTAGTTATTTGCATAGTGAATAATTAGGTTTGTGAATTAAAGGGAATTATCTATTCACCGCATGTAACACATAAGGAATTGGAATTGAAGGAGTTTAGTTCACTTGTTTTTTTATAGGAATATAGCAAGATTAATCTAGATTATATAGAAGTCAATTGGTTACTTGGAAAAGGACTTTTGACATTTGAGAATTCCTGTTAACAATTCAGTAGACATAATAATTGGGATAATTGGATAATTGAATTATAGTTCATAATTGGGGATATTGAAGTCTTAATCCTTATTTATCTGAAGTCATTCATTCAAATCTTATTTCATTTATTTGCCTATTTTAGAGTAATATCTTTAATTGTTTAATTTAGTTTCAATATTTCAGAAAATCATAATTTATAGTTGTTTAAATAAAATTGGGTTGATATAGTGCTAGTAGTTGGAATTTATTAAATAGAATTCTCTGTGGGATCGACACTTTATCTTATCACTTTATTACTTGTTGACCGTGTATACTTTCACGTATTTATTGATTGTGAAATCGACCAACACATGTAAAGAGACTTTAAAAAGGAGGAGAATCACAAGGATTATAGGAGATTAGAGATTAGAGATTAGAGAGAGGATTCCATTATATTAGAGTAGAGTAAATTAGATCAAAATCATAGTTTTAATGAGTTTTGGAGAATGAAGCAACTTGGAGACCATTGAAGATTCAAAGTAGGAGCAAGGAAGGAGCTTCAAATCTATAGACAATAGATTCTATCTTCTTATCTTCTTCTATCTTTATCTTTTACTGATTAGTCAATTGTGGATTCTTAGTTTTAATTCAATAATCATGAACTAATTCTTTGTTTGAGATTACAATGGATCTTATTGTGTAGTTTATTTTAATATGCTTCGCTATCAATTATTATGTTTTATTATGAGAATTGTCTATTGTGATTTGGACTTAATTGCTTAATTGCCTAGCTATCAATTACCGTAATAATCTATATGAACTCGTATGATGAAGTATTGATTTAGATCTTATCATGATAACATGTGTTTGTGATTTCTACATAGATGGAATTCATTATTCGTATTTAGGATAAAGATATGCCTTTACGCCATATGTAATCTTATAGAGAACTTGTGCTTTAAATCCTTTTTTAATTGTAATTCACATAGAGATATAGTGGATTAGTTAATTAGGGTGTCTTTCTTAATTCTATCATCTGTGGATTTAAGTGAGTATATGTATTATGCATCGAGAGGTGGTTTTATCTGCTTTAGTGTTCTTGATTAACAATTCAGGATAAAAAATAATTAACGAGAAGTGTGTTAACTTAAATGAAGTAATAAGTGAAGTTGTGATCTTAAATCTCCGTAATCTTAATTTAACTAGTGGTAATTAGAATTAGTTTATTTATAAATTGAAATTCATTCGTTTAAATAAGATTGTGTTGGTTACGGGCCCGTTTAGTACTTGGTGATTTTTATTAAACAATTCCTCGTGGGAACAATACTCTACTTTCACTTTATTACTTGTTGACCACGTATACTTGTTTGTTGTGCATAATTAGATTTTACCCAACAAGTTTTTGGATACCCCCAAACTTAAACCTTTGCTTGTCCTCAAGTAAAAACACAAAACAACAATGATATGCAACGCAACTAATCTACATGCCTACGTATCCAACAGTAATGACAGAAACAAGCCTATTCAACCGGCCTTAGAAAAATCAAGTAAACACGATTATACATCATATCAAAACTCATCAATAACTTCTGAATCAATCATCAAATCTTAGACTATTATCACTAATATAGTGCGTGTGTGCTCCACAACAATGTTAACTGATATAAAATCAAATTTAACACATAACAAGTCTCTTCGAAAGCATTATACGGTGTGAACTCAAGAAATCCAAAAACATGCTAGATCCAACTAAAATCAAACAATTACCGATATCGAGGATCAACATGGGATACTTATGCTTTATTTTTCACCCACGGGGGTTTTTTGCTCTTTTTTCCCATTTTATTTATTATTATTTTTTCTATTTTTTTCTTTTCCTTTTTGGATAGTGAGTGCTTTTTACGCTCCATCTCACGCCTGTGTTTATGAGGAGTGCATTTCACGCTTCTTCTCGACCCACCACAAGACTCAATTTATTCAACTCAATATATTTTTTTAGAAGTTTATATACCCCACTTTTTCCCCCAAAGCTAGGTTCTTGCCTAATTCTTTGCATTCACTGCCTATCTTTGTCATTCTCTTATTTAAACTAGAATTATCCTTTAGAATTCCATTATGTCTCAAGTCAAACTCAATCATTCAACAAGTTGTTTTTACTGTGTTGTCCTTATTATACCAGTATCAAACAGAAAAAGACTCAATTCAAAATAAGAAATCACATCAAAGCTCTAATGGTCAGTACTATACTTGTCTACCCAATTCCTATCTCATCATTGGCCAAAAAACTGTAAACTATCTAACAACTGGATTCATGCAAATGAATATAGTAACTAACTAATAATATTTTTTTTTAATTTTTGAATTTTTTTTCCATTGTAAGAACTAAATATAATGCTATTTAAACTATACTACTATGCAACTACTTATGCAGTTGAACTACATGAATGCACACCTAATGAACCTAACATATGCAAAATAACATAACATAAACATGAAACTACACGTGCAATAATGAACTAAACTAAACTCCCCCAAACTTAGCAATTACAATGTCCTCATTTTAAGAATATAGCGGTAAGGAGAAGAGAACTACCCTGTAATCAACTAAGCGTGAGGTGATGGTGGCGATGGCGGCAACGACCATTTTCCTATCCATTGATCCTCCAATACCTACAATGAAGAGACAACATGGATTAGAATAGCACTTGGATTGGTAAGAGAACTTAATAAGAAAATTAATTCATATATACTAAATAAACTAGTAAAGCAAATAAATAGAAAATTCCTGGGTTGCCTCCCAGTTAGCACTTGAATTATAGTCATTCAGCCTAACTTTGTCTGGTCAACAGCTATCCAATTCCTCCTCGATAGTTGAGGAACCCTCCATCCATCAGAAATAATGTAGCTTTTGGTAGGTTCCCATTTGTGATGGCTATCGAATTAAAGTCACCTAGCATGCTTTGTTTAAATATGTGCCCAATTGAGAATGTTGAATAACTAGGTACTTTTCTGTCTGTTGAGCCTATGATTCGATTGGGGCTTTGAGGCTTGGCAAGAACAACGGGTTCTTCTTCTATCTTCTCCTCATTATCCCACCATGGCTTTACATTTTTACTACCTCTCATGTAATAAAGAGCCTTGCCGACGACATGACTACCAAGCGGGCACGATTTTGCAAATCGAACTGGATCCTTGATCTTTTGCGGAGAAAGAAATTGAGGCACTAATAACATCGACTCATCCTTGTTGGTACTCATAGTTAGTTCTTCACCGACCTTATTTTCATTATCCCCACTTGTCTCATTTTCTTCAACATCTCGTGTCTCATCCAGTTGTAGATTTGGCTCGGGCACTTCATCAACCTCAGAATCATCACCATAACACCAATTGTTTTGAGGATAGTTGTTCAAGGCTTTGAGTATTTGATCCATTTGGTTCTGCATATTTTGAATTTATTTCTCTTGATTCTGAATTGATCACTCTTGATTAATCTTCCTTTCCTCACTTGATGCTACGAACTTGGACAACAAGTCCTCCAACCTTAAATTATTTGTCTCAGTCTCGGAAGCCATGTATTGAGGACCATTAGTTGAGCTAGTGACGAGTTGTTCCATCCGATTATTAAAATTTTGGGTTGACAACTCTTGGCTAATCCTCATCTCCTCTAGGTTTGCTATTCTCTTCAATATTACATCCCTCAGATTTGGCTTTTCTTCTTGTGGCAATGGAGGTTCACATAAAAATTCCGGTGTGAATGTTGGATTTGGAGCGTAGTATTGGTCTTCATAAGTATCACTCCATGATGAATTCGGGTGATACCCCCAAACTTGCTGATAATTAGCATATGTATAATCGTTGAGGTATTCACCACCGTGTTGTCCCGACCCAAAACTAACGGTGCATTGATGACTCAGATGATTACCAGCACAATAATTGTAATTAACTGCTATCCTTCGAGTATGTTGGGCTGCAACAACGTCCAACCTCCTCGAAAGTGTCTCAAGCTGTGCTGATAATGCAGAAAATGCATTGAGACCATCAATCTCTGCTCCCCTTGGCTGAGTCATTCTTGTATACGACCATTGATAATTAAATTCCGCCATGGCACATGAAAAGAAAGAAAAATAAGAAGAGAATTAAAAAAGAAAAAAATATTTAAATTAAGACTAATTGCCTGGCAACGGCGCCAAAAACTTATTGGGTAAAATCTAATTACGCACAACACGCAAGTATACGTGGTCAACAAGTAATAAAGTGAAAGTAGAGTATCGTCTCCATGAGGAATTATTTTATAAAAATCACCAAGTACTAACCCATAACCAACTCAATCTTATTTAAACGTATGAATTTCAATTTATAAATAAACTAATATAATTACCACTAGGTAAATTAAGATTACGAAGATTTAAAATCACAACTTCACTTATTGTTTCATTTAAGTTAACACACTTCTCATCAATTATTTTCTATCCTGAATTGTTAATCAAGAATACTAAAGCAGATAAAACCACCTCTGGATGCATAATACCCATACTCACTTAAATCCACAGATGATAGAATTAAGCAAGACACTCTAATTAACTAATCCACTATATCTCTATATGAATTACAATTAAAAAGGATTTAAAGCACAAGTTATCTATAATATTACATATGGCGTAAAGGCATATCTCTATCCTAAACACGAATCTAGAATTCTATCTATGTAGAAATCACAAACACATGTTATCATGATAAGATCTAAATCAATACTTCATCTCTCGAGTTCATATAGATTATCATGGAAATTGATAGCTAGGCAATTAAGCAATTAAGTCCAAATCACAACAGATAATTCATGATCTATTGATAGAGAAGCATATTAAATAAACTACACAATAAGATCTATTGTATTCTCAAACAAAGAATTAGTTCATGATTATTGAATTAAAACTAAGAATCCACAATTGAATAATCATTAAAAGATAAAGATAGAAGAAGATAAGAAGATGGAATCTATTGTCTATAGATTTGAAGCTCCCTCCTTGCTCCTACTTTGAATCTTCAATGGTCTCCAAGTTGCTTCATTCTCCAAAACTCATTAGAACTATTATTTTGATCTAATTTACTCTACTCTAATCTAATGGAATCCTCTCTCTAATCTCTAATCTCCTCTAATCCTTATGATTCTCCTCCTTTTATAAGTCTCTTTACACGTCTTTAAGTCCTTTTGAAAGTCCTTTTGGAAGTTCTTGAGTCAATCAGATCGAAAAAATACTTCCCGAACTCAAATTGAACTAAAATTATAAATATATATATATATATATATATATAGATTGAGTCTATTGCATTTTCTCGCATTTTCTGGGCATACCCCCACTCCGGCGGGGGTCTAGGCTTGTTTTGGGCCCGTCCAAGTGGGCTAGGGGCCTGCTTTGATGCTTGAATGCCCGCCCCGACGGTGGTTTTGTGAAGGAAACTTTTCTATTATAACATCCATTGGGAAATCGGCCATAACCTTTTATCCGGGAAGAGTTACGAGGCCTGCTACCTATCAAATCGAAGATATCGACGAGATCTATAACTTTCATTCTTTACAAGTTTAGAAATAACTGACGGATGAAGGTAGAAATTGGGCTGGAAGTGACTATTATGCAAATGGCCACCCAAAATAGTGACGTTCGACGTCTTCTGGTACAAATGTCATTACTATTGCATCCGAACTCTGATTAGAATGATACAAGATGTTTCAGAAAGCTAAGAAGAACCTCTACAATGTAATTCAAGTTCCAAACAAACAGCACCGGCCCTAGGCTAAAGCCCAAGGTGCCCGGGCTTTGGGGCCCAAAATTTTTTAGGGCCCCTTTTTCTTATATCATACAATCAGTGCATGGCTAGTTTTATTCTAATGGATGAGTATAATTGATTATGTAGAATCATTCTCTAAAATATTTAAAATTTTGACAAATAAAATTATTACATAAGTAAAACTAGATCCAACACTATTAAAAATTCTAATATGTAAATTTAAAAAAAATACCAACCAGTTCACATAAATTAAAAAACAATTACTTCAATATGTCTCAATTAATTTCAATCTTTGTTAGTCTATGCATTTGTCCATCATAATTATGTCTTTATTTATTCTTGTGTTTCTTTGCAAATATGTATAATCCCATTTTTTTCTCTTAATCTGGCTAGTGCAGAGTTTACGATTATCTCTATTAATAGATTATGGGTCATGCATACTTTATTTATTGGTATTAAAATTTGACAGTTAAAGACTGAGGTCATAATAAAGCCAATATAATATAAAAGAAAATAGGTAAACTCTTGGTGGGAAGATTTTGAGTTTTACACTATCTACCATGGGTACAATTTGAAGAATAACCAAACAGGTTAACTCTTGTCATAGCTTGGATATGTCACCCCCTGATTGATCTTTGTGAAACTATTTGAATTTCCGTAAGGTTATATTCCATTACCTGAACTATAAAATTTTATGCTTCTTTATTTATAATTTTCCCATTATAAGTGAGTGTTATTCAAGAGGAGCTGTTGATGATATTATTTCTTTGAACCGATTACTTTTTTGAATTAGTGATAATGTGATATCTGAATGATGCTTTGAAAATATTGAATAAATGGTTTGGAAGTATCAGGTACGAAAGACAAGATATCACGAGATATAAAGAATACAACAATAATCAAAGGAGTGGAGTACGGAATCCGTACCTGATACTTCCAAACCATTTATAGCACACTCCACAAAATCTTACTCTCAATTGCCAACGATATCAAATACAAAACGTTATTCACAACCTAAATATATTAACTTCAAATTAAAAATAATCCAAACTATTAATTCCAAGATAAGTCATAATCTATTTAATATGCCGTTAATCATTGCCTTATATCAATTATTAATACTCCAAAATTTATATTATAAATATAACTCTTTAAATTCCCTCCGTCCGATCTAATTAAAAGTAATAATAATACAATTATAGTTACCTACTAATTATAAATTATATTAATATTAAATTAATTTCTCCAATTACATCAATTTTACAAAATAAACCCGAATTAAATTATAAATAATCTTTTAATCATCATTTCATTTTTTAACGAATTAATTTTCTTAATGGATATAATATATATATAATCAACCTAAATACCAAACATGAATAGTACCACCTCCTTCCATTTCAAAATTAATATATATATATATATATATATATATATATATATATATATATATATATATTCAACTTATTTTATACATGATTCCATATATACCTGATTTGATCAAATATAAAGAATTCGCTTTCTATTCTAAGATAACATGGGAACATGTGATCTTACACTCCAAAAACTTACTTGGTCACCATAATTGTTGTACATATTACATGGGTTATTCAACCAAAGCACTGCTCACGCATGTACACCGACAAAATCAAATTATAACATATTTTATTCAATAAATGACCATCTCCAACTGATGTGATAGATATCAATATTAAAATAATTCATTCATCATAATTCATTTATCAGAGAAAAAGAAAGCAATGAGATCACATACTGATATTACCTTAATAGAGAGAGTCTACCCTTTTGTTTTCTGCTCTTTACCACTACCGCCTAGATCTCTTTCTCTTTTATTTTTCTATATTAGCTGCTGCTATCTCTTTTCTTTCAGTTACTTTATTCAGATGTATGAAAATTAGGTCTAGTACTTATTAATAAAGAGGTCTTGTTCTAATAAACTTCTAATTGGGTTCAATTAATTTTAAGGCCCAATTTTATTAATTTAATTTATTCATCACTTATTACTACTTATTAGCCCACATAAATTAAATGACAATTGGGTTCAATTAATATTAAGGCCCAATTTTATTAATTTAATTTATTCATCACTTATTACTACTTATTAGCCCACATAAATTAAATGACCACTTTGACCCAAATAAAATATAAAGTCCAATTAAAATATTAATAATTGATAAATAAATTTACATGTTCTTTATTATTATCATTATTTTTTTTCTAGGTATTACATTACCTACCCCTTAAAAAGGATTTCGTCCCCGGAATCAAAAGAATGGAAAGTACCTAATTATCAAAAAGATGTGGATACTCCGCTCAAATAGTGTAAGACCCCCAGCTTTTTATTAATAAAATCGATTTTTCCTCTATTAATTATTGTGAATAATATGGTATTAATTTGACATAATACTTTGGTTATAGGTGAAATATGAAAATTTTGCAAAATAAGCAAGTGGTTATAAAATATTCATTGTTGTCGGGGAATATTCGTTTGGTCGTGGAATATTCTTGTTGTCGGGGAATATTCGTTTGGTCGTGGAATATTTTTGTTGTCGGGGAATATTCGTACAACGGCGCAGTCATTTGTGAACCCCATAACAGAATAACTGTCGGATGAAGAAAATGACAAGTTTGAGTTTTTATAAATAACTGCGTAGTTGTTACCGTTTACACTGTTGGAATACCCGGTGGTTAAAATACAGTAATACGCTTGGTTGCACAGTAGCACACGGTATTGCACAGTATTGTTGAATTATTGATCCTTACTTAAGAAGGCACTACTAAATAATTGTTACAGTAATTATTGTTCAATATTTTATTTTATTGATTCAATAATTGTTGCGTTGATATTTTATATTATTGTTGTTCAATAATTTTTACTACACATTATCTCCATTAACAGATCAATAATTCATATTATTTGAATAATATTATTAGATAGAATTATTGGCAATGTCTAGAAAGTTCTGTCAATGAGAGGTTTGGTCACCTAATTGCGCGCCAGTAAGGAGAAATCTTTATCGGAAAGTCCCCTCTTTCTTGGAAACAGGCTGGTTGTCATAAATGTGATTCTGTAATATTATTTATGAATAATTAATTATTGATTCATATGATAAGGAAATATTTATTTTATGTGGATATAAATGATGGATTTATTTATGTGGTTATTAATGAAGGAATTAATGCTGAGATGTTTTATCAGTATTTTGTCGGATTGGAAGTATTTAAAAATTATCCGTTTGTGGATTTCAGGTATTTTTCTGTTTGGAATTTGGAAAAACTCAAAGCTACAAAGTTGTAGAGAATTCAATTTCATGTGGAATAGACATAAAATTCGTATTTTTCTGATAAATGAGCCATTTTCTATGAATTATTAAAGTTTCTGATTACTGTTTAAATGCTAAAACATTTTGGAAAATTCTAGAATTGGTTGGTAAGAAATGTGCTCAATTGAATTTCAAATGTGGTGGGTGGCAATAGTAACAGGTAAAGCCATCAGGTAGCAGGTTAGTCTTCTATGGCATTCTAAGCATTTTCTTATAAATAGAGTGCTTAGTTAGAATTGAAAATCACACCAGAATTCATAAGTTTTCTCTCTTTCTCTCTCTATATTATCGAATGTATTCTTGTGAATATTTTGATATTTTGAGGGTTGCTATACGGTGCAAGTTCCTTCAGCACTTTATCTAGTATTCCAGCCATAAGTATTATCTTTTTGAGGTAAGGGATGTTATTTTCTTCGTAAGTAATATTATTTCTTCAATATCATTATGCCAAAATATTGGTTGTAACTTTTTATCAAATTTGGAACTTTTCATGTCGGGGTTACTATTCACGAGTTACTATTCACGAGTACTATTCACGAAGCATGATGATTTTTCTTGTAGAATTTCTATCTTTTGGTGTCAGAGTTACTATTCACGTATATGACACTATTCACCGAAAAATGAAATTTTCTTCTTTTTATCCAAGGTGTCTATTATGGTTACTATTTTTGATTGTATCCATATTTTGATCTTTATTTTGAATTCTTCTTCAAAATTGGTTATTATGAAGTATTTTTGAACTTGGATAAACTGTAATACGAATCTCTAATATTTGATCTTTTATCTCACTGGATTCGTTTTCTTTAAGATATTTTTCATCATCCTCAGTCCTAAATGATGATATTACTGAATATCTTTGGCCTGTAGTGCAAAGATGAATGATTAACTAATGAATATCTTTGGCCTGTAGTGCAAAGATGAATGATTAACTGATGAATATCTTTGGCCTGTAGTGCAAATATGAATGATTACCTAATTAATATCTTTGGCCCGTAGTGCAAAGATGAACAGGTGTTGAGATGAACATGATCAACTGGTGATACAAATGAATATCTTTGGCCTGTAGTGCAAAGATGAATATTTGATTCAAGATGTATATTTGATTGATGTTACAGGGATAAAATATTGATGATAAACTTTTAAATCTTAGAAGATAGTAGAATTATTTCTCTACTTGAGTCTTCTAATGGATTACTTATTCCGCTGCAGTTGTTGATCTAAAACTTGTTGTCTATTATATTTTATCAGATTATTCCTTGTTGAAGACTAACGATAATTTGTTGCATATTATCTTAGTCATAATATTCTTACTGGGCTAGTTGAGCTCACCCTTTTCCTTTTTGTTCCATTTTTCTTCTTAGGAGGTGAGAACATAGCAGGAACTAGCCGGGGTTTGGAGTGATGGTTCATGATAGTTGTTTTAGTAGTCCTCACTATTTTGTAAAATAGTGTATCAATAATTGTAACGAGGACTCCTTTTGAGTTTTTATACTCTCTATTAGACAATAGTTGTATTCAAACTCATAGTATATGTGTTGTCATTTTTTGCACGACAATTGTATTACTGAAGTTGTATTTTCTTTTGTACCATGTATTTGGCGACTCAGAACGGGTTGGGTTGAATGAACCTATTTTGGGGTTGTCACAGTTGATATCAAAGCTTAGGGATATGATCCCTGACAAAGATGTGAGACTAGAATTAGGAGGGGACAGATGGGAAATTCCTTCGCTAGTATGACCTACCTAAGTTTGTTTGGTATTTATTTGGTCGGTCAGAGTATAGGGATAATATATGACATATCAATTAACCTTTGTTTTGTTTCAGTGTTTGAAAATGGCATCTAAAAATGTTGTCATAAGCACTGAAGCATATGAGATCGTTGAGTCACCAACGATCAATACCCAGGATAATGTGCATCAGGATGGCAATAACCTTCAGGTGAACAACGGCACCGACCAAATGACGAACGATGGTACGTTTAGGATCTTTTTAGAATTCATGCACCACCAAACGAGAGAGACTTTTGTTCATAATGTAGGTGGAAACAATGGCAACCCACGGTTGGTCACCGCTAAGAAGTTCAAGAAGCTAGGACAACCAGAGTTTTTGGGAATGCCAGAACCACTTACGGCAGAGACGTGGATAAAGCAGATCACCAAGATATTTGATGTCTTGGGATGTTCCCAGGAGTAAAAGGTTCCCTTTTCCACTTTCATGTTACGAGGAGAGGCAGATTACTGGTGGAAATCTGTAAAACGTACTCAACATGCCGCACTGAAAATGTCTTGGGAAAAGTTCTAAGAATTGTTCAACGACAAGTTCTGTCTCGAAAATATTCATCACATGAAGGAGGTTAAGTTCATCAAGCTGGAGCAAAATAATATGAACGTGTCGCAGTACGAAGCTAAGTTTGCCGAGTGGTCCTGATTTGCATTCCATTTGGTTGATAATGAGGAGAGAATGACGTGAATGTTTCTGCGAGGTTTGAAACCCAAAATACGTCAATACCTCATTTCTCACAAACTTTGTTTATATTCAGATGTAGTGAAAAGGGCTCAGTTATTGGAGCGCGATAATGAGCCAGCCCAACCGAAGGATAACGAGCAATAACACGATAATAATCGTACCGGTGACAACGGTCATCGGAACAATGATAACCATCATGGAAGAAATTATCATGGCAGAAATGGTAACCACTTCGATGGTAATCATGGCCAAGATAATAGAAGAAATGATTCAAGAAGAGAAGATTTAACGATGACGGGAAGACGTCAGCAACAACACCAGCACCAGCAACAAGTTCTAGGGGAGGAGAAGACCGCCAGTTAGATGCTACAGATGCGGAGAGGAGGGACATATAAGTCCAAACTGTTTACAGCTTTCCAAGATATGTTTTAGTTGTTGAAAAGACGATCACATAGCTCGATTTTGTCCTATAGCGAAATCAAGTCTAGTTGGGACGGTGGCACCAAAGGTGGATACAGACAAAACAAAGTCGGTGGTTTCAGGAAGAGCGTTTTTTGTGACTTCTCAAAGAGCGAGTAACCCGAACAAAGTTAGCACGGGTTAGTTAATTATACATTCTTACAAAGTTTATACCTTATTAGATACCGGTTCTACCCACTCTTTTATTCCTCCTGCTTATACTCAACGTTTAAACTTGACTCCGGAGAAATTGGAATTTGAGTTATCGATTGAAACTTCGTTAGTAGAAACCTTCATTTCATGTGTTATCAAAGTCTTGGATGAAAGTCACAGTTTTTAAATGATATTTCTATTGTTAATAAATCTCCTGACGTTTTTTCGAAAGACTTCTTAGCCTACCCCTAGAGCGTGAAATCGAATTTTGTATTAACCCTAATACAAAACCCATTTCTAAAACCATTAAATATTTTTTCAACCAAAACGAACGTATAATGCGCCAAAGACGTTGGCTCGAGCTGTTGAGGATTACTATCGTACCATTCAATACCATCGTGGAAAAGTGAACATGGTAGCTGACGCGTTGAGTAGAAGATCGTATGCGTTTACGAGTGCGATGTTGTTAACACTAAAACACATTTCGTATAACTTACAAATGATGAAGATATAGTTAAAGACTCTAGGTACCCCGTGAAGATAACGAATATACGAGTAGAATCGACTTTAATCGATAAAGTTAAAACCGCTCAAGCTACACACCGGAGTTAATGAATATAAAGAAAAAGGTGCAAGAATGCGTTATTCTAGGAGTAAGAAATGATGAAGAGAAGAAAGCTCAAGCCTTCGATTTATTTGAAATCCTTGATCGAGTAGGAACTGTGGCCTATAGACTCGCCTTAATGGTAAGTATGTCGCGTGTTCATAACATTTTTCACGTATCGATGTTACGTGAATATGTGGACGAGCCGAATCATATTATTGCATTAAAACCAGACGAGATAGCCGAAGATTTAACGTACGAGGAGGTACCTGTCAAGATCTTGGATAGGAAAGAGCATGTCCTACGCACAAAGGTTATACCACAAGTTAGGGTTTTATAGAGGAACCATGCGATGGAAGAAATGACCTGGATGTTGGAATCAGAAATGAAAGCAAGGTATCCTCACCTTTTCGAAACACCAAGTATGTACGTCAATTTCGAGGGCGAAATTTCATAAGGAGGGGAGGTTGTAAGACCCCCAACTTTTTATTAATAAAATCAATTTTTCCTCTATTTATTATTATGAATAATAAGGTATTAATTTGATATAATACATTGGTTATGGGTGAAATATAAAAATTTTACAAAATAAGCAAGTGGTTATAAAATATTCATTGTTGTCGGGGAATATTCGTTTGGTCGTGGAATATTCTTGTTGTCGGGGAATATTCGTACGACGGCGTAGTCATTTGTGGGCCCCATAACAGAATAACTGTCGGATGAATAAAATGACAAGTTTGAGTTTTTATAAATAACGGCGTAGTTGTTACAGTTTACACTGTTGGAATACCCGGTGGTTAAAATACAATAATACGCGTGGTTGCACAGTAGCACACGATATTGCACAGTATTATTGAATTATTGATCCTTACGTAAGAAGACACTACTCAATAATTGTTATAGTAATTATTGTTCAATGTTTTATTTTATTGATTCAATAATTACTGCGTTGATATTTTATATTATTGTTGTTCAATAATTATCACTGCACAATATCTCCATTATCAGACAATAATTCATATTATTTGAATAATATTATTAGATAGCATTATTGGCAATGTCTAGAAAGTTCTGTCAAGGAGAGGTTTAGTCACCTAATTGCGCTCCAGTAAGGAGAAATCCTTATCGAAAAGCCCCCTTTTTCCTAGAAACAGCCTGGTTGTCATAAATGTAATTCTGTAATATTATTTGTGAATAATTAATTATTAATTCATATGATAAAGAAATATTTATTTTTTGTGTATATAAATGATGGATTTATTTATGTGGTTATTAATTAAGGAATTAATGCTGAGATGCTTTATCAGTATTTTGTCGGATTGGAAGTATTTAAAAATCATCCGTTTGTGGATTTCGGTTATTTTTCTGTTTGGAATTTGGAAAAACTCAAAGCTACAAAGTTGTAGAGAATTCAATTTCCTGTGGAATGGACATTAAATTCGTATTTTTCTGATAAACGGGCTATTTTCTATGAATTATTAAAGTTTTTGATTATTGTTTAAATCATAAAACATTTTGGAAAATTCTAGAATTGGTTGGTGAGAAATGTGCTCAACTGAATTTAAAATGTGGTGGGTGGCAATAGTAACAGGTAAAGCCATTAGATAGCAGGTTAGTCTTCTATGGCATTCTAAGCATTTTCCTATAAATAGGGTGCTTAGTTAGAATTAAAAATCACACCAGAATTCATAAGTTTTCACTCTTTCTCTCTCTATATTATCGAGCGTATTCTTATGAGTATTTTGATACTTTGAGTGTTGTTATACGGTGCAAGTTCCTTCAGCACTATATCCAGTATTCCAGCTAGAAGTATTATCTTTTTGAGGTAAGGGATGTTATTTTCTTCGTAAGTGATATTATTTCTTCAATATCATTATGCCGAAATATTGGTTGGAACTTTTTATCAAATTTGGAACTTTTCATGACGGGGTTACTATTCATGAGTTACTATTCACGAGTTACTATTCACGAGTACTATTCACGAACCATGATGATTTTTCTTGTGGAATTTCTATCTTTTGGTGTTAGAGTTACTATTCACGTATACGACACTATTTACGTATATGGCACTATTCACGAATACGGCACTATTCACCGAAAAATGAAATTTTCTTCTTTTTATCCAAGGTGTCTATTATGGTTACTATCTTTGATTGTATCCATATTTTGATCTTTATTTTGAATTATGCTTCAAAATTGGTTATTATGAAGTATTTTTGAACTTGGATAAACTGTAATATGAATTCTTAATATTTGATCTTTTATCTCACTGGATTCGTTTTCTTTAAAATATTTTTCATCATCCTCAGTCCTAAATGATGATATTACTGAATATCTTTGGCCTGTAGTGCAAAGATGAATTATTAACTAATGAATATCTTTGGCCTGTAGTGCAAAGATGAATGATTAACTGATGAATATCTTTGGCCTGTAGTGGAAAGATGAATGATTACCTAATGAATATCTTTGGCCCATAGAGCAAAGATGAACAGGTGTTGAGATGAACATGACCAACTGGTGATACAAATGAATATCTTTGGCCTGTAGTGCAAAAATAAATATTTGATTCAAGATGTATATTGATTGATGTTACAGGGATAAAATATTGATGATGAACTTTTAAATCTTAGAAGATAGTAGAATTCTTTCTCTAATTGACTCTTCTAATGGATTGCTTATTCCGCTGCAGTTGTTGATTTAAAACTTGTTATCTATTATATTTTATCAGATTATTCCCAGTTGAAGACTAACGATAATTTGTTGTATATTATCTTAGTCATAATATTCTTACTGGGCTAGTTGAGCTCACCCTTTTCCTTTTTGTTCCATTTTTCTTTTTAGGAGGTGAGAACATAGCAAGAACTAGCCGAGGTTTGGAGTGATGGTTCAGGATAGTTGTTTTAGTAGTCCTCACTATTTTGTAAAATAGTGTATCAATAATTGTAACGAGGACTCCTTTTGAGTTTTATACTCTCTATTAGACAATAGTAGTATTCAAACTCACAGTATATGTGTTGTCATATTTTGCACGATAATTATATAACTGAAGTTATATTTGTTTTTGTACCATATATTTTGCGACTCAGAATGGGTTAGGTTGAATGGACCTATTTTGGGGTCGTCACAAATAGACTCCTCCATCTCCCAAGTGGCTTCCCGCTCCGTGTATTTTATTTTATTTTTCCTCAAAATTTTAACAAATGGGATTATCTTCCTCCTCATTCCCCACTCTTGACAATCTAACATTACCTTAAGTTTCTCCCTTATTCAATATTGTAGAAGACGAAAGACTGAAGGAACCCAATTTGGATTCACTCAATTCCGACATCAGATGAATAAATTATAATTTTTCTAATGGACTGCAGCGCGTATAAGTATATATTCTACTCGAAAATTCAACTAATCAAATTATAATAGGATTAAAGTTACAACTTCACTCTTTAAATATAAATATAACTCAATATAGGAGCTACCAAAACTCTAATGGACTTCTCATTTTTAATTTAATCGATTATTTAATTATCTACTAAAATAATTTAACTTTCTAAACAAAACAAAGAAGAAAAAAAATAGTCACTTACCTTTTTCAATTTGAATACAATTGTATAAAATAAAATTAATTAATATTTAATTTTAAAAAATATGGGCTGTTACATATATAATATAAGATTATTTAAATAATTTAGTTTGGGAAAATTTTTGGTTAGCCAAACAAGGCCTTGTGGCCTTTGGTTTTTCAACTGGCGTCTTTTATTTTAAAACTATTGAGTACGTGGGGTGAGGGATGTCAGTTTTTTTTCTACGCTTCTTATTTTTCCCCTAAGGCTAGATAATAGAACTTCAAGAGAGAAATACAGAGATTAGAGAGAAAGCTTGGTTAGAGAAGAAGGGTTTTGGGGAAAAGGATTGCTCTCAATTTTGCTAGCATACAATCAAGGGTTTAAGGTATAAATTTCTTCTAACTTATATGTTTTGATTTCTTTGTGGTTATTCCATAAAAACTTATAGTTATAATTGAATTGATATATATACTTGTATATATGGATTATAAATTGATAATCATCATATATGGTTAATATTTATACATGATTGTAGTAAGAGAATCTATGAAAATTATTATTGATATTCTTGAATTTTTGGGGAAACGGAAGAAATTGGGGGAATGCTTTCTTGGACTGATTGGTAATTGTGTTGTAAAGGGTTTATAATCTATTATCTATCCTATATAGGTGTTATTTGATGATTAAAAACATGAAGTTGGGTTGTAGTAGAAAGAATTCTTATAACAGTGTTTTTCCATGAAAATTTGCTTTTGAAAGTACAAAATTTTATGATCAATAGGTATTATAATCTGTAAATTGGTGTTGGATTATGTTAATATGTGAAGAAACAAAAGCGACTTAGTTTAAATCATGTTAATCGGTTAAGTAACGAAGCCGTAGCGATCAAATTCGCTAAATGTGTTTAAAACATTATGTGCCTTTTTAAAATGAATTTTTACTCTCAACGCATGGTGACAAATGTGTATGTGTTGACTTCGGGACACTGACTCATCGTTACCTGTTGAGATATGATATCACTAAAACTGATTTTCAAAGATTTTTGAACTATTTAAAGAATAGTCTATGCTAATTATTTTGCCTAGACGAAAATGATTTGAAAATATCAAAATGTATTTTATATCATTAATGCATCATGGAACCTGGTGCAAAGTGTTGATCGATTTCGCAATCAATGAATATGTGCAATTATACATGGTCAACAAGTAATAAAGTGAAAGTAGAGTATCGTTCCCACGAGAAATTATTTAATAAAAATTACCAAGTACTAACTCTTAACCAAATCAATTTTATTTAAACAATCTCAAATCATGATTTTTCTAATTAAGAAAACTAACTTAATCAATTAAAACTAGGTTACTTTATAAATGAATTCAAATAAATAAAGGCTAAGACTCCAATATCCCCAATTATGAACTATAAATCAATTGTCCAATTATCCTAATTATTATGTCTACTGAATTGTTAACAGAAATTCTCAAATACCAAAAGCCCTCTCTCGAGTGATCAATTGCCTTCTATTTAACCCAGATTAATTTTGCTATATCTCTATGCAAAAAAATTGAATTAAACTCGTTACAATCCCAATTCCTTATGTGTTACATGCGGCAAATAAATATTCTCATTCTATTCACAAACCTAATTATTCACTGTGCAAATAACTAAGTCACATGTTACCATGCCCAGTTCTAACCCTAGAATTCCTTTCTCAATTCCTTCTAGAGTAACAAGTAATTACTGATCAGATAATTAATCAATAAGCACAAAACAAGATGAACAATTCACTTCAACATAAATAATTAGAATAAATCAAATAATCAATTCATAATCATAAAAAGTTCAATTGAAATCTTAATGAAAGAGTTAGTTCGTAATTAATGAATTAAAACCAAGAATCCACAACAGAATAGACATTAAAAGATAAAAGTATGATGAGAGAAGAGAATAGAATCTGTTGTCAGCAAATTTGATGCTCCCCTCTTGCTCCTGCTTTGAATCTTCAATGGTCTTCAAGTTGCTTCAATCTCCAAAACTAATAAGAACTAGGGTTATGTTCTAATCTAAAGGAGTGTTTAATCTAGTCTAATCTATGTAATCTCCCTTTATTTTATGCCTTACATCATGTATTTATAGGTTACAAGTCTAATTTTTAGCTTAGGAACAAACCCAATCCAATTTGGAGTCAAAAAGGTGTCAAAATTCACCCAAAACGCGTCCAGGCCGCACCCAACCTCTTCCCCAGCACCCCAGCACTATTCACGATGCTGAGAATCTGCCTTAAAGTGCCCCAGCGCTGCAAATAGGCATAAAATTAGCGCCCCGGCGCTGTTACAAGTTCTGACATTTTCTGCTCCGATGTCCTTTGGGAAAATGGCCATAACTTCTTCGTCCGAACTCCGATTTTGATGATTCAAGATGTTCCGGAAAGAGGAGAAGAAGATATAAAACTTTCATTCTTTGCGTTTTTCAAAATAATGTTCGGAGCTATAGTCAAATTGGCTCTGAATGGACTGCTGTGTAAATGACAAGGCGAAAACGCGAATCTAGCCTCCCCAAACGTCGATCCAAGTAACTTTTGTCCCAATTCCTACAAAACAATATAAAACATGCATGAATAGACACAAACACATAAAAACATCCTAAAAGACTTGAGAACAACAATAAATTAAGCTCGAATGTATCCAATTCATGTGTATAAAACTCACTCATCAAATACCCACAAACTTAAACCTTTGCTTATCCTAAAGCAAAAATACAAAAATGTTATGCAATGCAATGTAATGAAACTAATCTATATGCCTACGACTACAACAGTAATGACAAAAACAAGTCTATTCAACCGGCCTTAGAGAAATCAAGTAAACATGATAATACATCATATTAAAATAAATCAGTAATTTCCCAATCAATCATCAAATCTTAGACTGTTATCACTGATATAGTGCGTGTGTGCTCCACAACAATGTTAACTAATATAAAATCAAATTTAACACATAATAGGTCTCTTTAAAGGCATCATATAGTGAAAATTCACAAAATTCATGAACAAGCTAGATCCAACTAAAGTCAAACATCCACCAAGTTCAAGAGTCCAATCCGGGATACTTATGCTTTACTTTTCATTACAGGGGCTTTTTGCTCTTTTCCCGTTTTTATTTTTTTAACCATGACTGTGCAATGTCTCATTCCATTAGGCTAACAGTGTCACCCCTTAGCGAGCTTTCGACCAACGACTCCCAGACCATATAAGACCTTAGGGCGCTAGGTTTTATGATACCCATTCGGGCGTACTTACTCAAGTAACAAAGGCCCTGAAACAAAACTAGCCACAGTAAAAAAAATTTCTCTTTTTTTTAGCGAAGCTTATATGTCCCAAATTTTCCCCCCAAACTTAAGTTTTTATCAAAATGTAGCCATCTCTTCCTATTCATGTCTTTCATTCCTTCACACTAGTATTATCCTTAAGAAATCCATTATGTATCAATTTAAACTTAATCAGTCAACATAGTTGTTATTAACGTGCTAACCTTAATTATACCAGTTTCAAACAGGAAAAGATTCAATTCATAACAAGAAATCACATCAAAGCCTGAATATTCAATACTATACTTATCTACTTAACTCCAGTCTCATCATTGGCCAAAATAGACTTTTACTATCTAACAGTTGGAATCATGCAAATATAAACTAACCGCAACAAACATAGTAAACTAACTACTATTTTTGCGATTTTTTTTTAATTTTTTTTTAAAAAAAAAACTGAATGCAAAAACTAAATGTAAATAACCCGAAAACATAACGAACTATAATGTAAATAACTAACTATATGCAATACGACACTAAAATGCCCCCAAACTTAAACTAGACATTGTCCTCAATGACTGAAATATTAAAAATTAAAGCAGAGGACTTCCCTAAAAATATAGCAATCTTCCTCCTTGCCCGCTAAGTTTGGAGAATGGGCTAAGCACATTGAACAAATTGGGCACCACACATGAATTTGACTTAAATAACCTGTAAAACCATGATAGAAGCAATTTTATTAAATCCTAAATAAATGCAAATTCAAAACTACTAATATAAAACTTAATAAAAACTAAAAATAAAAATTAAACTTGGGTTGCCTCCCAATAAACGCTTATTTTATAGTCTCATCCTGACTTTTTCTGGTCAATGCTATCCAATTCCTCTTCGAAAGTTGAGGAACCCTCCATACATCGGAAATAATATAGCTTTTGGTAGGTTCCCATTTACGATAGCCATTGTATTAAAGTCACCTAGCATGCTTTCTTTAGATAAGATCACATTCAAGAACGTCCAACATCTAGGTGTTTTTTCCATTGTGTCTGCGAATAGATTCTGGCATTGAGGCTTGTCAGACACAACAATCTCTTCTTCTATCTTCTCCAACTCTTTGAACCATGGCTTCGAAGTTGTACTCGCTTTTACGTCACAAGGAGTATTGCCGACGACATGACTACCTAGCGGACAAGGTTTTACAAATCTAACCGGACTCTTGAACTATGGAGGAGAAGGCACTTGAGGCATAAATAACATTGGCTCATGATCGTTGGTTCTCACAATTAGTTCTGCACCGACCTTGTTGTCATTATCCTCACTTGTCTCCTCTTTTTCATCTCGTGGCTCATCCAGTTGTAGATTTGGCTCGGTCTCACCATCAGGCTCATCATCAGTCTCGTTATCCATGTCATAGAGCCAAGTGTTTTGAGGACGGTTGTTCAACGCATGTGCTATCTGCCCCAATTGATTTTCCAGATTCTTTATTGACTCACCTTGGCTTTGTTTATTCAGCTCTATTTGATTAAATCTTTTTTCTTGTTCCTCGTACTCTTTTTCAAAAGCTGTAAAAAAATTTTCCAAGGCTTCCTCCCAATTTCAATGTTCTTCCTGTTATAGTGGAGGTGGACACGAAAAATCCGGTGGGTATGTTGGACTTGGAGCATAAAATTGATCTTGATTGTTACTCCATGAAAAATTCGAGTGATACCCCCAATTCTGATGAAAGTTGTTGGGATATACATAACTGTTGGGATAATCGACCCTATACTGTACCGGCACGAAACTGATGGCGCATTGATGACTCATATGATTTCCAGCACAATAATCATAAGTAACCGCCACACTTTGACGACGTTGAGCTACAAAAGCGTTGACCATCTTCGAAAGTGTATCCATCTGTGCTGACAATGCAGAAAGTTTCTCAAGTCTGTCAATCTCCGCTTCCCTTGGTTGAGTCATGTTCGTGTATGGCCATTGATATGCAAAGTCATCCATGGTTCCTAAAAAAAGAGAAATATAAGAAGATAATTAAAATAAAAAAACAAAAAAAATAAAAATATTTAAATTAAGACTAATTTGATTGAAATTAATATTGGAAAATAATTATTAAATTAATTCCCCGGCAACGGTGCCAAAAACATGTTGATCAATTTCGCAATCAATGAATACGTGCAACTATACACGGTCAACAAGTGATAAAGTGAAAGTAGAGTATCGTTCCCATGAGAAATTATTTAATAAAAATTACCAAGTACTAACTCTTAACCAAATCAATTTTATTTAAACAATCTCAAATCATGATTTTTCTAATTAAGAAAACTAACTTAATTAATTAAAACTAGGTTACTTTATAAATGAATTCAAATAAATAAAGGCTAAGACTCCAATATCCCCAATTATGAACTATAAACCAATTATCTAATTATCTCAATTATTATGTCTACTGAATTGTTAACAGGAATTCTCAAATGCCAAAAGCCCTCTCTCGAGTGATCAATTGCCTTCTATTTAACCCAGATTAATTTTACTATATCACTATGCAAAATAATTGAATTAAACTCGTTACAATCCCAATTCCTTGTGTGTTACATGCGGCAAATAAATATTCTCATTCTATTAACAAACCTAATTATTCACTGTGCAAATAACTAAGTCACATGTCACCATGCCCAGTTCTAACCCTAGAATTCCTTTCTCAATTCCTTCTAGAGTAACAAGGTAATTACTGATCAGATAATTAATCAATAAGCACAAAGCAAGATGAATAATTCACTTCAACATAAATAATTAGAATAAATCAAATAATCAATTCATAATCATAAAAAGTTCAATTGAAATCTTAATGAAAGAGTTAGTTTATAATTAATGAATTAAAACTAAGAATCCATAACTGAATAGACATTAAAAGATAAAAGTATGATGAGAGAAGAGAATATAATCTGTTGTCAGTAAATTTGATGCTCCCCTTGTAGCAGCCCCGAATCCAGGTCCCAAACCACCTCGAATCTGGTATACTATTTCTATAACTGTTTGCGGAAGATATAAACATAAATTGTTTATACATTAAACTTTACACACTTATCCCCCAAGGTCGAGTAACCTTAACTTAATACACATTTTATAAACTTTCTATCATAAAACACATTTATCAAAATACTCTATTACAAGATTAGCCGCACGTTTTAACCCAAGTAGAACTTGACTTTAACCTTTTCCTGTATCCGAACACGTTCGCCTTATCTGCAATGTTTTATTCATGATATAGCAAGGGTGAGCATAAAAGTTTCCCAGCAAGTTTAATACAACAATATAACGATATATCATGATTGAAGAGTATGAATAATAAGCTGGCTATAATTCATCAATATAATTGAGAATTAGCACGAACAAACTTTTGACTGAACAAGTTTTAAACATGAACAAACATTTTTGAACCAACTGGTAATGAAGGTGATCAGCCTTTCATACCTGACTTATACATGCAAGATGTACAGATTACAATTTTCGTGGCAATCAGCAATGATTAACCATAAGCTTGAATAAACACTCTTATTAGAGTTAAGTACAAAGAAAACTTGCATGAACCGTTGATTACCGTAACGCAATTTATAACGCTTTACCCGAAGACCTAATATTAATATATAGATCTCCAATATTTAGAATAATATCATTACAGTATAATACTATTATATTTATACACACAGAATAACCTAAACACATAGCACATAACCCTATCAGTCTATACAGCACATAAGACATAACATCAAGTCAAACTATTTTAGTCTAACTTGAAACCGACACAATTCTATCATCCCGACGGTCTAGTCGGACAAAACTCGAGTTTAAGTTCAATTAAACTCTGCTTAAACACTTAACCATTAACACAGATAATTTCTAATCAGACAAAACATTTTTCCTAGGCTCGTAATAATTTTCGGATAATTATTACCATTTATCAACATTTTTAATCCTTAAAACCGTATTTGAATAAATTAAATACAACATAATACCTTAATCATTAATATTTATTTATTATAAAATATTAATGAAAATCATTACATAATATTATAATATAATTATAATATATTAAAGTATTTTTAATACCTTAAAATCATAATTATATGATTTTTAAACACTTTAAATCCATTATCCGATAATTTCTATTAATATTAAAATATTAATATTTTTATGACTAAATATCAAAAGTTATATTTTATAACTTAAAATATTTTTATAACACTTAAATCATTTTTATATAATTTATAAAGCATTAATTCCATTTTTCCTTAATTTATTTAATATAATTATTAAATAAACTAATTACCATTAATATTGATTAATTAATGAATTTCATCACAAAATATTAAAAGTCATCAAAAATAACTTAAAATATTTTCTTATACCATAAAATAATTTTTCATGATTTTTCATGAATTAAAACTATTTTTAAATCATTTATTCAATATTATAATTAAATAAATAAATACCATTTATATTCCAAAAAAAATAAATATTTTCGAAATATACTTAAAATAATTAAAAACTATTTTTCAGACTTTAAAATAATTTTTCATAATTTATTTTGTATTTTTTAAAATTAAAAATCATTTTTTTCTAATTTTTAATTAATTTCCAGAAAATAATAAATAAACTGTCGCTAAAGGGCCCTATAGCGACAGAACCATCGCTATAGGTGTTCTTGAGCCAAACCCAGATTTTCAAGTCAGTCGCGAGGGTGGGTGGTTTAACCGGATTTAATTCCTTGATTATTGCGTTTCTGGTCTTTCCAAAACATGTATCCTGTAGTCAAAATGTAGCACTACAATATATGATAACATTCATGGCCAAACTACAAAACATCTGAGAGATCAAGGCTTCCAAAATTTCTGACAAACGTGTTCTTCATTTTTTTGGGTTTACCAGAATCGAAGGTACCCACTTTGGGTCCTTATAACTTTCATTCTAAGTCCGATTTATGTGATCTATCAACTTCAGTTTGTAGACAACATGTAGTACTACAACTATAAAGCATAATAACACTAAAACATTACAGCATGAACAAGATATGGCCGGTCAAAGTAGGACACGAACACTGTTCTTAAAATTTCTGGGTTCGCGAATTAGGCAGATTCGGTCAACGGGTTTTGACCGTTTATATCTTGTGATCTGTAATAGATCTGGGTCTGATTCTTTTTGCATCTTAAAGAACACATATCAGGATACATGTTACAAGTTTTAAACATCAAAAACACACAACACACACGGATCTATTGGGTATGACATTGGCTGCAAAAACGAAAATTTTCCCATTTTCAGATTTTGAAAAACTTTAAATTCGTGAACTTTGATGTTATGTGTCATGGATTTAACAACGCAGAACATCAATTGACATCCTATTACACAACTTTGAACAATCAATTGCAACATTTAACAATGAATTATAGGATTTCTAGATTTTGGGATTTTATACCTTTTTGCTTTGATTTTTGGGATGTTATGTCTTTTTGCTTGATTCCTAGCTTTGATTCTTACTCTCTCTCACACTAATTCCCAAATTTCTAGAGAGGGAATGGGCTTGGAAGAAAAATGAGAGTAAAGTGGCTTTATCTCTCTTTTAATCTAATAGATTCATTGTATGATGCAAGTTAAATGGCTGATATAGAGTAGATCAGTCACATGCTAGCTAGGTTTAGACTATAGGGTTGTTGAACAACCACGATCATGGCAAGATATGGAAGATACCAATTAAAGAATTTGACATAAGGGTAAAATAGTCATTTTCCATTTTATTTTAATGGCGTTTTTGACATTTGACCAAACCCGTAGGGTTTAGGGTTTGAAAGGGTTTAGGATTTAGAGTATTTAGGGTTTAGGTTTTGAGCAATTTAGGATTTAGGAACCCTTAGGTTTTAATCCTCAAATATAAAGCAACTTGGATTTCAAAAATTTTCTAATTAGAATTTAAAATAGAAAATTTTGATTTCTAAATTATAATTAGGGCTTCCTAATTATTTCATAATCTCCTAATTATAAATCATTCTTTGCTAATTAGGACCAATTTATCCTAATTAAATTGCTAATTAAGCACTTAGGGTCAAATTTGTACATTAGGTTTCAAAACCACATATTAAGGTTTTAAATAGAAAAATAATAGTTCAATTTTAGAAATTAGATTTCTTAATCTGATTAAGGTTTCTAATAACTTGACAATTAGGATTTATATTTCCTAATTAACATTGCTAATATAGCAATTAATTCTACCACTGTATAATTAAGGTTCAAGATGGTCATTAGGGTTTTCTACCCACAAATTAGGGTTTCTAATAAAATAATTTTCTAAAATAGAAATTAAATATTCGTAATTAGATTACGGTTTTCTAATTACTAAATCTTGAAAATTAGAATTAATATATCCTAATTAACATTAAAAGTATTAAATTACAACCTTCGCTTTCCCTAATTATAAAATTAGGGTTTCTAATCCCGAAATTAGGGTTTTCTAAATTTAAAATTAGGGTTTGCTAATTAATTAAGCTTTACCCTAATTAGACTTATAATTCACTTGAGCATTATAATTCTCCGTTATATTCCCATATTAGGGCTTCCGTTTATCAGAATCTGAAACTAGGATTTTCAGATCTTGTATTAGGGTTTTCTAATAATCAATTAGAATTTCTAGTAATTCATTAGGGTTTTCCCTAATTAATTAAAAATGACGTTCAACCTTCTACATATCATTGCGTTCCCAATCTAGGGTTTTCAATATCCGAATTAGGGTTTCGGACTTCTGAAACTGAAACTAGGATTTCCGGAATCGATTTCTAGGGTTTCTTATCAGACGTTAGGGTTTTCTAACTGAACGTTGTTGTTCTTAATATATACTTAGGGTTTGTCACAGATATAATTTATCTGATCAACCCATGACCCTTAAGCACATTCTGAACACAAACATAACCATATTCACAGAACTTAATCACATAAATCCTTAATCCTGAATAATTAACCTATATCCTTCACCGAATTTTGAAATCCTCAAAATTCCATCCCAATAATATCAAATGCATACACTTATTTTCTGTCTAGGTATATTATTTGACCTAAATTCAATCATTTAAGATTTTAATAAATTGTCCAAATTCTCGGGTTGTCACATTCACCCCTCCTTATAAGAATTTCTTCCCCGAAATTCACCTTACACCATACACCTTACACCATACATCGTGCACCTTACACCACTACAAGAAATCACACATTTTATGACGAAAAAATTTTCCACACACAAAATTTTGTCACAGTTTGTTAATTAATAATTACGAAATTCATAATCGTCACTAAAACTTTTGCTTTTGTGACGACTTTTACTTTTGTTACTATTAATCATTTATATCGTCACTAATTTACACATTTGATGACGATTAACAAAATTTCGTCACAAGTTATTTTGGAGGTAGAATTTCGCACCAAAATTTTGGAGGGAAACCTTTTAGTGACATTTTGTAATATTTTATGACAATATTTATTGTCACAAAATATTTCTTTCAATGACAACATAATACTTTGTCATTAATTATTTGTAAAATTTAGTGACAATGTGCTTTCGTCACTAATGTTCACATTTAGTGACGTCAAATATAAATTCGTCACAATTTTATTTTGAGGCAAAACTTTGGAGGGAAATTTTGGAGGGAATTTTTTAATGACCAAAAAATAATAATTTATGACAATTTGTATTGTCATAAATATCAATTTTATATGACGAAATAATAGTGCGTCACTAATTAGATGCGTGGATAAGTGACAAAAATCGTTCGTCATAAATTCTTATATTTAGTGACAAAGTATGTAATATCGTCACAATTTTATTTGGAGGCAAAATTTTTCTGATAAATTTTGGAGGAAAATTTTTTAAAGATGAAAAAATATTAATTTTTGACCAATTGTATTGTCATAAATATCTTTTTATATGACGAGATAATAATGCGTCACTAATTAGATGAGTGGATAAGTGACAAAAATGGTTCGTCATAAATTCTTATATTTAGTGACAAAGTACATAATATCGTCACAATTTTATTTGGAGGCAAAATTTTTCTGAAAAATTTTGGAGGGAAATTTTTTAAAGACGAAAAAATAATAATTTATGATAGTTTATATTGTCATAAATACCAATTTTATATGACGAGATACTAGTTCGTCACTAATTAGATGAGTGGATAAGTGACAACATTGTTTCGTCATAAATTCTTATATTTAGTGACAAAGTATGCAATAGCGTCATATTTTTATATGGAGGCAAAATTTTCTTGTATCCAAGGGGTTAAATGTTTTCTAAGTCACTGTACTATAGGTCGACTTACAAATGAGTCACTGAACTTTTTTTTCTTACAGTCAACTCACTGTACTCGATTTTTCTAACAAAAAGTTAAAAAAATCCTTAAACTAATTTGAATGTTAACAGAAAGTACACATCAGCTGCTGAGTTGTCCGTTACAAGCTGATGTGGCGTCTTTGTGTGACGTGACAGTGATTATGTGGATTTCTATAAAAATTTTTATGAAGAAAATGAAAAAATTATTTTAAAGTATAATATAAATTATAAAAATTATAAAATTTAAAATATTTTAGAATTAAAAATCTTTTCAAATTCGGACATTAAATTTAAAATTGAGTCAATTTGGTGATATTTTTTTCTTTTCTAACTAGGATAAATAAATTTGTACTTTTACATGCAAATAATTTTTATTTTAATTTTATCAAATAATTTATATTGTAATTTTAATTTTATCAAATAATTTTTATTTTAAAATTATACAAAATTTAAATTTTATAATTTAATTTAATTAAATTTAAGAAATAATCATTTTTATTAAAAAGAGGAGGAAAAAAATAATTCTTATTATTGTGATTATAAGAAAATAAGTTTTTAAATAATTAGTAACAAGTATAATTATTTAAAAAATTATAAAATTAAAATATACTAAAATTATTTGATAAAACTTATTTGCATGTAAAAGTACAAATTTATTTATCCTAGTTAGAAAAGAAAAAAATATCACCAAATTGACTAAATTATAAATTTAATGTCCGAATTTGAAAAGATTTTTAATTTTATAATTTATATTATACTTTAAAATAATTTTTTCATTTTCTTCATAAAAAATTTCCTAGAAATCCACATAATCACTGCCACGTCACACAAAGGCGCCACATCACCTTGTAACGGACAACTCATCAGCTGATGTGTACTTTCCGTTAACAGTCAAACTAGTTTAACAGTTTTTTTTACTTTTTGTTAGAAAAATCGAGTACAGTGAGTTGACTGTAAGAAAAAAAAGTTCAGTGATCCATTTGTAAGTTGATCTATACTACAGTGACTTAGAAAACATTTAACCCTGTATACAAGCGACATCACCGGTCTTCCTTTCATCATTGGCAGCCTCCATTATCAATTTTTAATAATCCCAAATTGATGATAGAAATTATTTGACATTTTAAGTATGTTTCTAGATTTTGATTTGAATTGAATTTTGATTTGAATTTTTAATAATATTAATAATAATAATAATAATAGTAGTAGTAGTTTTAATAATAATAATAACAGTAACAGTAGTAATACTACTACTACTACTACTACTACTACTACTACTACTACTACTACTACTACTACTAATAATAATAATAATAATAATAATAACAATAACAGTAGTAATAATAATAGTACTGATAATAATAATAACAATAATAATAATAATAATAATAATAATAATAATAATAATAATAATAACAGTCATAATAATAATAGTACTAATAATAATAATAACAATAACAGTAATAATAATAATAATAATAATAATAATAATAACAACAATAACTGTAGTAATAATAATAATAATAATAATAATAACAACAACAACAACAACAACAACAACAACAACAACAATAATAATAATAATAATAACAATAATAATAACAACAACAGTCATAATAATAAAAGTACTAATAACAATAATAATAATAATAATAATAATTATAATAATAATAATAGTACTAATAATAATAATAATAATAATAACAATAACTGTAGTAGTAATAATAATAATAATAATAATAATAATAATAACAATAACAATAGTAATAATAATAGTAGTACTAATAAAAATAATAATAATAATAATAATAATAATAATAACAGTCATAATAATAAAAATACTAATAATAAAAATAACAATAACAGTAATAATAATAATAGTAGTACTAATAATAATAATAATAATAATAATAATAATAATAATACTACTACTACTACTAATAATAATAATAATAATAATAACAATAATAGTAGTAATAACAATAACAATACTAATAATAATAGTAGTAGTAATAATAATAATCTTAGCTTTGCTCCGTCTTTCCCCTCTTTGGCTACAGCTTCAAGCCCTAGAATTGAACGGCGAACAGAGGGCTCTAACCATCTTCCATGCGCTCCATTGAAGACCGATTAGCTCCCTTCTCAAGAACTCCTCGACGATGTTTGCAGGTTCTCTCTCCCCCGATACATTTGAAATCAAATATTAGTTTACATATTGGAAGCAAAAAAGGTTTACTTTGCTCTGAACCTGAAAAGAATTAATGCAAAGTGTTTCTTTTCATTCTGAATTTTTTTTGTTCGTCAAAGAATTAATTTTGCCCCTTTTGTCAATTTTATGTTTTCCAAGAGCTTCAATTTTTCATTGAATTTATTTTCTCTCTTTTCTGCTTGTTTGTTTGGATTCGTCGGCCCAATTAAGCCGTCTTGTCTTGTTAGTTGTTAAATTGATAGGGTTTTATGGTTAATTTAATAATACTTTACAGCTGTTTTGATAGAAGTTAAACTGAAAATAATTGTACAAACAAATTGATGTAAAAAAACCTTGGATTATATTTTTCCTTGACCCCAGGTTATTCAGATTTTACTTTCATGTAGCATTTTCCTGGCTTGGATGTTTTAGGATTGTGTTTGTACTTTGATGGATCCACAAAATGTACCAATGTGCCTAAACGTTTCTTAAAATTTATACCTTGATGTATGTATGTGACTTGGTATTCATTTATCAGTAAATTTCAATTGTACCATTATGCATTTTCTAGTTAATTGAAGCACTACAACAAACATATAGCACTACAACAAACATATAGCACTACAACAAACATATAGCACTTAAAAACTACTACTCTCTGGGAAGTTTGGATGTGTGTTTCAGCAATTTGCAGAATGAAAATCATAGATGTGATGAGGAATTTATTGGTGGCATAAAATGAGAACTGTTGTGATTGGGGAAGTTGTCCCCCTTGGTACTATATTTGTAATATTGGTATCAGAAATCACAGCCGACGTATAAAGAGGATTGATTCTCAGGACAGACAGGCCCCTTCTATTGTTTTACATATGCTTTTTATGGTAACTGGACAGGATCGGCCTTTGTTTTCCCGAAGTTGCTTTGTTGCAGGTAAACTGTTTCATTCCTATATTCAGGTACTGGGTACATGGGTTTAATTCAGCATACTATCACTTCATCCATTCCATATGTTGATTTACAGGTGATATTTTGTTTGCCAAGTAATTTGTTTTTTTTATGCTTTCAGAATCCTAAAAGTTTCTCTACTCGGGGTTTGCTTCATTGAATCCTATTTTTGTAATCTATTATCTCAAAATCCATTACGTCATCTGTATCTAACTCAGCAACTGTTATATTGGCTGTTTTTGTCCTGAATCTTATTCCCTTATCAGGTGTAGAGAGCAGAACTGGTACTAGCTGATTTTGTGTTGCATAAAATGTTTACATCATCAGATTTTGATGGAATTGTTACTGTAGAGCTTGGTGCTGGTACAGGTAAAGTGGTAATATTTGCCTATTTAAATGTGTTTCGATTCTTTACAGGTTAGGACTCGCACTTTTAGCCTCATCCGGACCCCATGCTTGTAATGCTGGCCTGACACACACACACACACACACACAGATATATATATATATATATATATATATATATATATATATTATTGAGTTCTCCTCATTGGCTTTTTTTTTTTTAAAATAAAACTCTTCTAATTTGATGGTAAGAAAATCTTAACAATAACTTGGGTGCAACTTCCTGGTTAGATTTAGCCCGGGTTGTGCTATGTAGGTTATTACTTATTTCATTTTTAAGTTTATGTTATCTCAGTCTCATGTTATTTTCTCATTGTTTAAACCATAACTGTGACCCTCAATATTAATATTCCAACATATAACTTTATTATAATATTTATGTTCATTGATCAAGTACTTGTACACATCTGGATCACCTTAGAGTCTTTTTGTGGAAACTTTTATATTTTATTCACTTTATAGTAATTGGAAGTTGACTTTGTTTTCTCTCCCTTCTCTTTAGGCAAAGTCTTTGTTGATGGGAAAGTGGAAATAAAGTTGGAACTTCTATCTCTGATAAATCTGTTGTAGAGATCAAGGCTGAAATTCCAAAATATGTATGTAGGTGATTATTCTCCATAAAAACCAATTTATACTTGGTACATCATATTCACTGTTACAATTTTGATGAGACTAGTGCAATTTATTTGACTTTCTTGGTGATCTCTACTCCAAGGCAGGACATAAGTTGGAGGCTGCCATTGAGCAACTTGGTATTGATGTAGCTGGAAAAGTAGCTCTTGATTCAGGATTATCAACTGGAGAATTCACTGATTGTTTACTTCAGTATGGTGCTTCTTTTGTTTACGGAGTTGATGTAGGATATGGACAGTTAATAGAATTTCTAACATATTGTGTTCATAATGATGCTCCTTTCACGCGGTTTGTCATAAAATCTCTCTGTACATATCATTGAATGTTAATAGTGAACATCTATACAGAAGCAACAAGAACATGCTCTACTTTTTCCATTGTTGACCATAAGCCTTGGTTGAATGTTGCGAATGTTTTGTATTGTATAAAATGCTTCTTTTTCTTGGTAGCGGATAAAATTTGTGGAGATGAGCGTGTATCTGTTATAGAACGGACGAAGTTGAGATATCTTCCTCAACTCCCTCAAAAAGTTGATTTGATGACTTTGAATCATTCATTCATATCCGTACTCTTGGTGAGCTTTCAATTTGGGTTACATATCTATTTTTTTTTGCATTTAATAAACATTCATATCGTCAATTTCTCCAACTCTTTATCATTCTGTTGATTTAACCAATGCACTAGTAAAATAGACCATCTTGTTTCTGTAGATAACTGAATAGCAGCGCCTTACTATATTCTTCTTGTTATTTTGAAGTTATTTTTTTGTCTGGTTGTAGATCTATTGAAGCATTTATTTCTTTTTCAACTTTGTGCAGGTCATGCCTGGTGTGGTCAATGTTATGAAACCAGAAGCTACAATAGTTGCCCTGATTAAACCTTAATTTGAGGCTTGCAGATCCCAAGTACGGAATCTATTGTGTTTCACTTTTAGTTATTTCTGATGCTTTACTACTCTCTGCACGTTTGTGTTTCCAAGAAGTACTTATCAAATGTGGCAAATTCTCTTGGTTGAACAGTATTGTACAATGTGGAGGACTATTTGAACGTCATGTGCTGTAATCTCAGATACCTGCATATCATAGTAATACCTGGGAGAGGTAGCAGCAAAGGTATACTATTAACTTCTTTTTGCTCTAACATAAGAGGATTCAATACATGTATGTGTAATTTTGGAGCCATCAAACTCTAAACATCAACTCTCCACATTGTGTAAACTGCAAGTAATATTATCTTCTGGCCTTAATTTTATATGTTTGCAGGAGGAAGTTTGGGAAGTAGCTGCTCAGCTGCTTGGTCTTGGCCTGGGTATACTATTTTGGTATGACACGAGTGGAAAATGCTCAATTGCCACTATAAGTCATCAAGGAAAATCTTCGCATGCCTCGTAATCAGAAAGATGGCTGAAT
Source organism: Panax japonicus (assembly GCA_020205505.1). NCBI lineage: Eukaryota > Viridiplantae > Streptophyta > Magnoliopsida > Apiales > Araliaceae > Panax > Panax japonicus. Next base: position 17,157,454 of record CM035101.1, on the reverse strand, counting down.
TGAGGCTGGGGCTTTGCTGGCTTGCTGCTGATGATGCTGCTAACTGGCTGATATGCTGCTGGGCTAATGAATGTGTTGTGCGTGGATGTGATTTATTGGGCTAAATGTATTATATTTTTTTTATTGAAAATTGTTAATATAATAATACATTTAGAATGTCAAACAACTTAATATTATCACCATATCATCACAATTTGTAATCATTTATTGATAAATAATATTTGATCAATGAAAATTAAAATTTAATGACAATTAATATTTACTCTTTAGAATTTATATTATTGTCATTATTATATATTCATTTAGTCACAACAACTAATTTTGTCACTATTAATAACTCTTTTTGTGACGAGATGTATCGTCACCATGAGTATTCAATTAGTGACATTGAAAAATGTGTCCCAAAAAGTAACTTTTTGGTGACAAATTATTTTGTAATATTATTTAAAATATCGACATAATTGTCATGTTAAATATATTATTAGGTGACGAATTGTTCTGTCGTCGTTTATGTTCTTATTTTTGGTGACGATAAACACAATAACATGACGAAAGAATAATCATAAATATGACAATATTATCGTCATTAAAATTAGATGATTTAAATAGATTAATATATTTTCGTCACTAAAACAATATCATTTAATGACGAAAAAAAAGTTTCGTCATTTAATGCACCAAGTTTTGATGACGAAACATAATATAGAGTGACGAAAGTTTCATTCAAATAGTGACGCTATTAACGTCACTAAAAGTAATCAATTATAGTGACAATGATGTAGATCGTCACCATAAGTTAAAATATTTAGTGACGACATCAAATAGTGTCATATATACCTAATTCCACGCTCATACGGTGACGGTCTCTGTGACGATTAACAATCGTCACCAAATGTTTTAGTGACGAAAAATGAATTTTATGTGACAACTTTTAACGTCATTTTTTGTGTGATTTCTTGTAGTGCACCTTTCACACACATTATTACATGATACCCAATACACCACTCACAAGAGCAAAAGTTTTGAAATTGTGCTGAGGGATCGTATAGACCATGAACACATTTAGTTTTAACGGTAGTGATCATACCGCAAAACAATACATTACTTGGTTTGTTTACAATCACAAAGAAGGTAAACTACCGTTGCCAGTACTTTAGGTGATTTGCCCATCGTACAGTTACGTCATGCATAACGTATTAATCATTTTTAGCGAATATTTACGCTACTAGATTGGATTATTTATCCAAACATTATCGTTCACCTCAGTCTTATCATTGGATTCCGCACCAAAACAATTTGGTTCGGGAAATTCTTTCAATAAACACTTGCAGTTTTTATAACATCAGTCTAGCTGAATCAAATAGCATAGACTCATATCAATAATTCAATCCAATCAAATTATTTAGGTGTAGCCAAACCCCGTTGGCAAATTAAAATTTTTGAAAACATTTTCAAGAATGACGTCATGATGCCGCACTGTATTAACAGTCCGTTGAGGATTTCGTCATTTGGTGATTTTGTCATACTACATCATACCATAGTGGAACAATGACTTTAAGTCAAATTTACACTAAGTAATAATGCATTGATGACTCCATCATTTTTATCATCTCTGCACCAGGTTACATGGTACATAAGTGATAAATTAAAATAATTTTTGATATTTCAAAACATTTGCGTCTAGCCGAAATAAGTAGCATAGACTGTACTTTACTTTAAACCGTTTCAAAAATGATTACGAGTCTACATTTTTTTTAAAAGGCACATAGTGCGTATTTAGCTTGATGTCAAAAATTTTGAAGTTTAGCATAACTAGGAGTTTAGGAAAACCTAAGTCTCCACTAATGATCGTTTGCTTAACAATCTATCTATTCCTATTATCCTTAACACTCCATTCACACACAACTATACCCGGTTCATAAAACCACACTTATGATTTCATAACCTGACCACAATTATATGAGTTTACGAACTTACCCTAGTCTGACCTTTGGCGTCCGTTCGCTGAGGGGCTCATAAACATTTCATATAACTATGCGTCAAGAATGTCACATAAGTATGAGTTCTAAGAACTCGTACTTAATCATATATTCTCTACCTATGACCTATTTATCTATATATAACGACTAGCGTGACACAACATTTCAATTATTACCAATGCCACCAACTGAGTAGTTTTTACACCAAGTACAATTCCCCGCCCATACAAGGAATCATACAACTCTGTTGCTGGCACGAGTCCTCATTGAAATCCCCACCTAATCTTAACCCCCTTTTTCCATACGAATTTCATTTAATCCGTATCCATAATCCATAACTCTTTTATGAGTTTTCATAGTACCATTTCATAGTACAACTTTCACACAGCATCTGACTGTAAACTTTTCAATCATAAGATTGATTCATTTCCCATATCATAACCTTTATCAGATCACGGGGTGATCTTATCGTATATATTACGATTCAATTCCATGCACTATGATCGTTTTGTTTTACGATCTCCTATCCCTGCACTTTCAGTCTTTTAGACTCGATCTATTCGCCGTTACTGTTCAACTTTATTATCAGATTTAGGGAACTCTGTGTCTTTACACTCGCCGAGATTCGTCTTTGAATCTTATCGACACACTAACTCGATTTGAGTTAGTACTTAATCCTAATCACTGCGGTTATTGGTCTCAGGTATTTCTACCTAAGCTTCATAACCAACAGCTTTGATACCAACTGTAGCAGTCCCGAATCCAGGTCACAAACCACCTCGGATCCGGTATACTATTTCTATAACTGTTTGCGGAAGATATAAACATAAATTGTTTATACATTAAACTTTACACACTTATCCCCCAAGGTCAAGTAACCTTAACTTAATACACATTTTATAAACTTTCTATCATAAAACACATTTATCAAAATACACTATTACAAGATAGCCGCACGTTTTAACTCAAGTAGAACTTGACTTTAACCTTTTCCTGTATCCGAACACGTTCGCCTTATCTGCAATGTTTTATCATGATATAGCAAGGGTGAGCATAAAAGTTGCCCAGCAAGTTTAATACAACAATATAACGATATATCATGATTGAAGAGTATGAATAATAAGCTGGCTATAATTCATCAATATAATTGAGAATTAGCACGAACAAACTTTTGACTGAACAAGTTTAAAACATGAACAAACATTTCTGAACCAACTGGTAATGAAGGTGATCAACCTTTCATACCTGACTTATACATGCAAGATGTACAGATTACAATTTTCGTGGCAATCAACAATGATTAACCATAAGCTTGAATAAACACTCTTATTAGAGTTAAGTACAAAGAAAACTTGCCTGAACCGTTGATTACCGCAACGCAATTTATAACGCTTTACCCGAAGACCTAATATTAATATATAGATCTCCAATATTTAGAATAATATCATTACAGTATAATACTGTTATATTTATACACACAAAATAACCTAAACACATAGCACATAACCCTATCAGTCTATACAACACATAATACATATCATCAAGTCAAACTATTTCAGTCTAACTTGAAACCGACATAATTCTATCATCCCGACGGTCTAGTCGGACAAAACTCGAGTTTAAGTTCAATTAAACTCTGCTTAAACACTTAACCATTAACACATATAATTTCTAATCAGACAAAACATTTTTCCTAGGCTCGTAATAATTTTTGGATAATTATTACCATTTATCAACATTTTTAATCTTTAAAACCGTATTTGAATGAATTAAATACAATATAATACCTTAATCATTAATATTTATTTATTATAATATATTAATGAAAATCATTACATAATATTATAATATAATTATAATATATCAAAGTATTTTTAATACCTTAAAATCATAATTATATGATTTTTAAACGCTTTAAATCCATTATCCGATAATTTCTATTAATATTAAAATATTAATATTTTCATGACTAAATATCAAAAGTTATATTTTATAACTTAAAATATTTTTATAACACTTAAATCATTTTTATATAATTTATAAAGCATTAATTCCATTTTCTCTTAATTTATTTAATATAATTATTAAATAAACTAATTACCATTAATATTGATTAATTAATGAATTTCATCACAAAATATTAAAAGTCATCAAAAATAACTTAAAATATTTTCTTATACCATAAAATAATTTTTCATGATTTTTCATGAATTAAAACTATTTTTAAATCATTTATTCAATATTATAATTAAATAAATAAATACCATTTATATTCCAAAAATAATAAATATTTTCGAAATATACTTAAAATAATTAAAAACTTTTTTTCAGACTTTAAATAATTTTTCATAATTTATTTTGTATTTTTAATAATTAAAAATCATTTTTTTCTAATTTTTAATTAATTTCCAGAAAATAATAAATAAACTGTCGCTAAAGGGCTCTATAGCGACAGAACCGTCGCTATAGGTGTTCTTGAGCCAAACCCAGATTTTCAAGTCAGTCGCGAGGGTGGGTGGTTTGACCGGGTTTAATTCCTTGATTATTGCGTTTCTGGTCTTTCTAAAACGTGTATCCTGTAGTCAAAATGTAGCACTACAATATATGATAACATTCATGGCCAAACTACAACACATCTGAGAGATCAAGGCTTCCAAAATTTCTGACAAACGTGTTCTTCATTTTTCTGGGTTTACCATAATCGAAGGTACCCACTTTGGGTCCTTATAACTTTCATTCTAAGTCCGATTTATGTGATCTATCAACTTCAGTTTGTAGACAACATGTAGTACTACAACTATAAAGCATAATAACACTAAAACATTACAGCATGAACAAGATATGGCCGGTCAAAGTAGGACACGGACACTATTCTTAAAATTTCTGGGCTCACGAATTAGGCAGATTCGGTCAACGGGTTTTGACCGTTTATATCTTGTGATCTGTAATAGATCTGGGTCTGATTCTTTTTGCATCTTAAAGAACACATATCAGGATACATGTTACAAGTTTTAAACATAAAAAACACGCAACACACACGGATCTATTGGGTATGATATTTGGCTGCAAAAACGAAAATTTTCCCATTTCCAGATTTTGAAAAACTTTAAATTTGTGAACTTTGATGTTATGGGTCATGGATTTAACAACCCATAAAATCAATTGACATCCTATTACACAACTTTGAACAATCAATTGCAACATTTAACAAAGAATCATAGGATTTCTAGATTTTGGGATTTTATACCTTTTTTCTTTGATTTTTGATTCTTGATCCTTGATTCTGACTTTGGCTTGGTATGAACTGACCCTAGCTTTGATTCTTACTCTCTCTCACACTAATTCCCGAATTTCTAGAGAGAGAATGGGCTTGGAAGAAAAATGAGAGTAAAGTGGCTTTATCTCTCTTTTAATCTAATAGATTCATTGTACGATGCAAGTTAAATGGCTGATATAGAGTAGATCAGTCACATGCTAGCTAGGTTTAGACTTTAGGGTTGTTGAACAACCAAGATCATGGCAAGATATGCAAGCTACCAATTAAAGAATTTGACATAAGGGTAAAATAGTCATTTTCCATTTTTATTTTAATGGCATTTTTGACATTTGACCAAACCCTTAGGGTTTAGGGTTTGAGAGGGTTTAGGGTTTGGAGTATTTAGGATTTAGGTTTTGAGCAATTTAGGATTTAGGAACCCTAAGGTTTTAATCCTCAAATATAAAGCAACTTGGATTTCAAAAATTTTTTAATTAGAATTTAAAATAGAAAATTTTGATTTCTAAATTATAATTAGGGCTTCCTAATTATTTCATAATCTCCTAATTATAAATCATTCTTTGCTAATTAGGATCAATTTATCCTAATTAAATTGCTAATTAAGAGCTTAGGGTCAAATTTGTGCATTAGGTTTCAAAACCACATATTAGGGTTTTAAATAGAAAAATAATAGTTCAATTTTAGATATTAGATTTCTTAATCCGATTAGGGTTTCTAATAACTTGACAATTAGGATTTATATTTCCTGATTAACATTGCTAATATAGCAATTAATTCTACCACTGTATAATTAAGGTTCAAGATGGTCATTAGGGTTTTCAACCCACAAATTAGGGTTTCTAATAAAATAATTTTCTAAAATAGAAATTAAATATTCGTAATTAGATTACTGTTTTCTAATTACTAAATCTTGAAAATTAGAATTAATATATCCTAATTAACATTAAAAGTATTAAATTAACACCTTCGCTTTCCCTAATTATAAAATTAGGGTTTCTAATCCCGAAATTAGGGTTTTCTAAATTTGAAATTAGGGTTTGCTAATTAATTAAGCTTTACCCTAATTAGACTTATAATTCACTTGAGCATTATAATTCTCCGTTATATTCCCATATTAGAGCTTCCGTTTATCAGAATCTGAAACTAGGATTTTCAGATCTGGTATTAGGGTTTTCTAATAATTAATTAGAATTTCTAGTAATTCATTAGGGTTTTCCCTAAGTAATTAAAAATGACGTTAAACCTTCTACATATCATTGCATTCCCAATCTAGGGTTTTTCAATATCCAAATTAGGGTTTCGGACTTCCGGAACTGAAACTAGGATTTCCAGAACCGAGTTCTAGGGTTTCTTATCAGACGTTAGGGTTTTCTAACTGAACGTTGTCGTTCTTAATATATACTTAGGGTTTGTCACAGATATAATTTATCTGATCAACCCATGACCCTTAACCACATTCTAAACACAAACATAACCATATTCACAGAACTTAATCACATAAATCCTTAATCCTGAATAATTAACCTATATCCTTCACCGAATTTTGAAATCCTCAAAATTCCATCCCAATAATATCAAACGCATACACTTATTTTCTATCTAGGTCTATTATTTGACCTTAAATAAATCATTTAAGATTTTAATAAATTGTCCAAATTCTCGGGTTGTCACACCCCTCTTGCTCCTGCTTTGAATCTTCAATGGTCTCCAAGTTGCTTCAATCTCCAAAACTAATAAGAACTACGGTTATGTTCTAATCTAAAGGAGTGTTTAATCTAGTCTAATATATGTAATCTCCTTTTATTTTATGCCTTACATCATGTATTTATAGGTTACAAGTCTAATTTTGAGCTTAGGAACAAACCCAATCCAATTTGGAGTAAAAAAAGTGTCAATATTAGCCCAAAACGCGTCCAGGCCGCACCCAACCTCTTCCCCAGTGCCCCAGCATTATTCACGACACTGAGAATCTGCCTTATAGCGCCCCGGCGCTGCAAATAGGCTTAAAATTAGCTCCCCGACGCTGTTACAAGTTCTGACATTTTTTGCTCCGATGTCCTTTGGAAAAATGGCCATACCTTCTTCGTCCGAACTCCGATTTTGATGATTCAAGATGTTCTGGAAAGAGTAGAAGTAGATCTACAACTTTTATTCTTTGAGTTTTTCGAAATAATGTTCGGAGCTATAGTCAAATTGGCTCTGAAAGGACTGCTGTGTAAATGGCAAGCCGAAAACGCGAATCTAGCCACCCCAAACGTCGATCCAAGTAACTTTTGTCCCAATTCCTACAAAACAATATAAAACATGTATGAATAAACACAAACACATAAAAACATCCTAAAATATTTGAGAACAATATTAAATTATGCCCGAATGTATCCAATTCATGTGTATAAAACTCACTCATCACAAAGATAATAAAAATGATGGAGTTATATCAATGCAGAATTTCTTAGTGTTGGATGTGATCTAAGGATCGTCAGCCCACTATGGTATTATGTAGTATGACAAAGTCACAAAATGACGGAATCCTCAAACGGACTGTAAATACAGTGCGGTATCATGATGTCATAAAAATATTTTTGAGATTTTTTTATATATGGGAATATATATATATATATATATATATATATATATATATATATATATATGTATATTTCGATTGATTTCCGAATTATTTTAAAAGTCTATGCAATTTGATTCAGCAAGACGATTATGGAAAGATGTTCATGAAATTTAAATGTTCATTGAAAAGTTATGCCAAACTAAAAAAATTTTGTGCGGATTCAAATGTTGAAAAACTAAGGTGAACAACCCTATAAGGGGACATGTTTTCGGGGACAATGGTTCCTAGCGTAACACATATAGTCGTTATAAAACACTATGTTGTGGCCCGACGTAGTGGTACTGTGACGCCCCCAAAATAGGCATACATCACCTATTCTGAGTCGCCAAATACATGGTACAGAATACAAATACAATCTTTAATATACAACAAGAGAGCTGTGAGTTTTAATACAAATACTGCCTACTAGACAATATTCACTTTCAGAATAAGTCCTCATTACATTTATTGTCACACTATTTAACATAATAGTGAGGACTACTAATACTATCATCTGGTTCATCACTCCGTTCCCCGACTCGTCCCAGCTATATTCTCATTTCCTAAAGAGAACAGTGAAAGAAAGAGTGAGCTCAACTAGCCCAGTAAGAAATATTATGACTAAGATAATGCAGAATAAATTATCATTAGCCTTCAACAGTGTTAAACTGATAAAATATAACAAACATCATGTTTAATTGCAGTGGAACAAGCAATCCATTAGAAGAGTCAAGTAGAGAATAAAATCTACTATCTTCTATTATTTAAAAGGTTTTTCATGACTTTTATCGCTGAGACTCAACTTAATACATAATCCACATCATCGAATCACCCCTGCCCTATATCCAAGGATATTCTTTAGTATCACGACCACAATTATCCATGCACTACGGGCCAAGAATATTTGTGTATTCATTAATGGTCATGATCATGCCAACAACTGTCCATCAATGCACTACGGGCCAATGAGAACTTTTACCACATCATTTGTAACATTACGGTCATGATTACACCGAATAATCCCTGGTCATAATCATACCAAGTCCATCTATGCACTACAGGCCATAGATGACTTTCAAAAAAATATATAAACATGAGGATGATGGCAATGATATATGAATTCAATAAAACAAGTTCAAGAATTAATTTATCCAGGAACTAATAATGTCCAAATTGTCAACATGATACTGCTTTGTAGAGTAAAATTCAAGAATGCTCAGAAGAATATTTCCATGAAAAGATACTGGATGAAACGCAAATATCAAGGATATTCCATTAATTTCATGGAGTATAGAAGTTAAAACTTTAACCAACTGAGTATAATAAAGAATGGAATAACAAAAGAAATCACCATGCATGCGGTACTTCACATAGACAGGTTATTCCAACAGAATACTAAATAATGAAACCAGGTCAGGAAAAATTTGCACCAACAGGATGTTCTGACAGAATAATGAAGAATGGAATAACAACAGAAATCACCATACGTGGTACTTTGCATAGACAGGTTATTCCAATAGAATACTAATACGGACGGAATCAGGTCCGGCGTAAAATGCACAGACAGGATATTCCAACAGAATAATAATAAAGACGGAACCAGATCCGGCGTAAAACGCATAGACAGGATATTCCAATAGAATAATAAAGACGGAATCAGGTCCGGCGTAAAACGCACAGACAGGATATTACACAGAATAATAAAGACGGAATAATAAAAGAATGTCACCAAGTATAGGGTAGCCCGCGTATACTGGTTATTCCAACAGAATAATAAATAATGGAATAACATAAGTTCTCTTCATGAATACAAAAGAATAACACCCCGTACGAGTACAACAAATAATATTCTCTACCTTAAGAAGAAGAGTACTGGATATATAAGTTGTGAAGTAGCAGAATACTTTTTTCTTTCTCTCTATAGTTTATCTCTCCAAAGTTTCAGTGATTTCGTAAGAAAATAATGAAGGAATGAGCTTCTATTTATATAAAAATTGACTGCATAGTAACTAACTCATGAACGGTCCAGATTGATTTACTTTAATCTGAAGGTCCATATTTAAAGTAAAATCTTTTAAATAAAATATAATATAATATATTTATAATCTAATAAAATGAATAAATTTATAAAAGATTTTACTATGCAAACACTATGCAGACACTATGCAAATAATATGCATAATAAAATATAATATATTCTAATTATTGTCTAATAAAACAGATAACTTTATAAAAGTATTCTATTTTATATAAAAAGATTTTACTATGCAAAACACTATGCAACACTATGCATAATAGAGTATAATATATTTTATTTATAGAATAACTATATAAAAGTATTTTGTTTTATATAAAAAGATTTTCTGTATTATTACATTAATAATACCAACAAAACTGAGTAACTTATCACGTAAGCATCAATAATTAATACAGTGTGCTACTATACAACCACGTGTATTACGGTACTTTTAACACCGGGTGTTTCAACAGTTAACGGTAAAACTTCCGCCGTTATTTTGATAAAGTATTTTTGTCGTTTTCTTAATCCGACAATAATTCTGTTGTGGGGTCCACCAATGATTATGTCATTGTACGAATATTCCCTGTTAAAATGAATATTCCCCGACCAATCGAATATTATATAATAACTTTCGTACTTTGCAAAATTTATAAATATTACCCACAACTATAACATTATATCAATTTCACTCCATAATATTCAAAAATAATATTTATAGAAAATTCATCTTTATTTAAAAAGTTGAGGTTTTACAATCTCCTCTTCTTATGAAATTTCACCCTCGAAATTAGGATACGTACCTGGTATATTGAAGAGGTAAGGATACCTTGATTTCATTTCAGATTCTAACTCCCAAGTAATTTCCTCAACATCGTGGTTTCTCCACAAAACTTTGACTTGAGGTATAACCTTGGAGCATAGAATATGTTCCTTCTTATCCAAGATTTGAACAGGAACCTCTTCATACGTCAAATTTTCCATTATTTTGTCCGGTTCTAACTCAATAATGTGGTTCGAGTCTTCCACATATTTTCATAATATGGATATGTGAAAACGTTATGAACACGAGACATACTTGGCGGTAAAACTAGTCTATAGGCCACAGTTACTACTCGATCGAGGATTAAAAATGGGCCAATTAATCGACGATTGAGCTTTCCTCTCTTTCCAAATCTCGTAACTCCTTTCCATGGAGCAACACGTAATAACACATGATCTCCTATATCGAATTCCACGTCCTTTCGATGAAGATCAACATAACTCTTTTCTCGATCTTGTGAGGTCTTTATACGTTGTCGGATTATTTGAATCTTTTCCGTAGTCATACGTACCAACTTCGGTCCCAACAACGATGCTTCACCCACCTTATCCCAATATATTGGAGAATGACACTTTCTTCCATATAACGCCTCGAATAGAGCCATGCCAATACTTGCTTGATAACTGTTGTTGTAAGAAAACTCCACTAATGGTAAGAACTTGTCCTAACTTCCCTTGAAGTCAAGAACACAGAGTCTTAATAAATCTTCAAGAGTTTGAATTGTCCGTCCGTCTGAGGATGATATGCTGAACTAAATCGTAAATTCGTGCCCATAGCTTTTTGTAAACTAACCCAAAATCGTGAAGTGAATCTTGGGTCTCGATCAGAAACTATGGATACTGGAATACCATGCAGTCTTATAATCTCATTTATGTACATACGAGCAAGACGTTCAAGTGTATAAGTTTCTCGTATTGGTAAGAAATCAGCAGATTTAGTTAATCTATCAACAATGACCCAAATTGCATCAATGCCTTGAGAAACCTTGGGAAGACCAGTAACGAAATCCATGGTAATGTGCTCCCACTTCCATTCTGGAATATCAAGTGGTTGCAATGGACCTTTTGGTACTTGATGCTCTGCCTTGACTCGTTGACAAGTTAGACACCTTGAGATAAACAGCGCTATCTCTTTCTTCATATTGCTTCACCAAAATGTATGACGAAGATCACAACACATTTTGGTACTCCAAGGATGGATTGCAAACGGTGTGTTGTGCGCCTCCATCATGATTTTATACTTTAACTCAGGATCATTAGGAACACAAAGTCTGTAGTTGACTCGAAGTATTCTTTCATCATCGATTCTTGCTTCTGGCATCGTTCCTTCTTCCACTTTCTTCCTCATACACATCAGCTCCGGATCTGTAACTTGAGCAACTTTAATTTTATCAATTAAAGTCGGTTCTACTCATATATTCTCCATCATCATGTGGTCCCCTGGAGTCTTTATCTCTATCTCCATCCTTTGAAAGTCATACAAAATGGGCCCTTACGTTGACAATATCGCATTCGCACTTAAATATGATCTTCTACTCAATCCGTCAGCTACCACGTTCTCTTTTCCAGGTTGGTATTGGATGGTATGATCATAATCTTTCAACAGTTTAAGCCAACATCATTGTCGCATGTTGAATTCCTTTTGAGTGAAGAAAAATTTAAGGCTTTTATGATCCGTAAAGATCACCACTTTCTCCCCATACAAGTAATGCCTCCAAATATTTAGTGCGAAGACAACAGCTGCCAACTCTAGATCACGAGTAGGATAATTCCTATGATATTCTTTGAGTTGTCATGAGGCATAGGCTATGACTTTCCTATGTTGCATGAGAACACATCCTAACCCTTTCTCCGAAGCATCACTGTAGATGACAAATCCCTCCGAACCAGATGGTATTGTCAAAAAAGGTGCTGAAATGAGTCTCCTCTTGAGTTCTTGAAAACTCTTCTCACATTCCTCGCTCCAACCGAACTTTCTATCTTTCCGAGTCAGCTGAGTTAGTGGAGTAACGATTTGAGAAAACCCTTCTACGAAACTCCGATAATAACCAGCTAAGCCGAGAAATCTACATACTTCGGTCACTGATTTAGGTTGCTCCCAGCTTTGAATAGCTTCAATCTTTGCTGGGTCAATAGATATTCCATGACTTGATACCACGTGGCCAAGGAATACTACTTCCTCAAGCCTGAACTCGTATTTATTCAACTTGGCATAAAGCATGTATTCACGAAGCTTTTGGAGTATTAGCCTCAAGTGTTGCTCATGATCTTCACGGCTTTTGGAATAAATAAGGATGTCATCAATAAAAACGACCACAAAGTGATCCAAATATTCCTTGAATACTAGGTTCATCATATCCATGAAGGCAGCAGGAGCATTAGTCATTCGAAATGACATGACTAGGAATTAATAATGCTCGTACCGAGTTCTGAAAGCCGTCTTTGGAATTTCATCGGTTCTAATCTTCAATTAGTGATATCCGGAACGAAGATCAATCTTTGAAAAGAATTTGGCTCCTTGTAACTGGTCAAACAGGTCATCAATACGTGGCAATGGGTACCTATTTTTGATGGTGACATGATTCAACTCCCGATAATCAATACAAAGTCGCATACTCCCATCTTTCTTTTTCACGAATAGAACAAGAGCACCCCAAGGAGAAGTACTAGGACGAATGAAACCGATGTCTAACAATTCCTGTAGTTGGGTCTTTAACTCCTGATGTTCAATAGGAGCCATTCGATATGGGGCTTTGGAAAAAGGTTTTGTAGCAGGCTTAAGGTCGATACAAAATTCAATTTCACTCTATGGGTAGGCCAAGAAGTTCTTTAGGGAATATGTCAGGAAATTCATTAACAATAGAAATATCATTCAAAACTGACTATTTTTGTTTAGATCCGTGACATGAGCTAGGAAAGCTTGACATCCGTTTTTCAATAAACGAATAGCTTTATGGCTTTAGATGATAGTAATTGATTTTAATGGTTTGGTGGCTTGAATTCGCATAACAGATTGGTTAGGAATATGAAAGCTAACAACCTTACAAAAATAATCAATTTTTGCATGATGAGTAGTTAACCAATCAATCCCTAGAATTACGTCAAATGCAAGTATTTTTAATGAAATAAGATTGACAGGTAATGTGAGGGTACCGATTTGAACCAAACAAGACTTATAAATAGTGGATGTAATGAAGGTTTCTCCCAACGGAGTTTCTACAGATAAGTCAAAGTCTAATTTCTCCAGAGTCAAATTTAATCGTTGAGCGCAAGTGGAGAAATAAAAGAATGGGTTGAACCGGTATCAAATAAGGTAAAGAATTCTCTAGAGTTTATGATAAGCTTACCCGTGATGACCTCATTCGGGTTCCTTGCTTTCTGCGAGGTCACAACAAACGCTCTTCCTTGTACTACCTGCTTTGACTTTTCTGGGAAGGCCTTTGGTGCCTCCATCCTAGATGAACTTGTCTTTGGTGAACGACAAAATCGGGCTAAGTGACCTTCTCTTCCATAATTATAACATGCTTTGGATGGCATCACGCCGTTTGGACTTATGTGTCCCTCCCCTCCGCATTTGAAGCATATGATAGGTGGTCGTTCTCCTTCCTTAACAACAGGTGCTGGTGCTGACGTCTTTCCATCATTGTTGAATCTCCTCTTCTTAAAATGTCCATTCTTATTACTTTAGCCTTGATTACCACCGAAGTGGTTACCATTTCTAGCATGTTGATTACCTTCACGCTTGTTGTCACTGCTTCAATGACTGCTCTCACTGGTATTATCATTTTGCCGGCTGCTTTCTCTTGGTTGCGTTGACTCGTTATCGCGTTCCACTAACTTAGCCCTATTTACAACATCTGAATACAAACACAGTTTATGAGAAATAAGATATTGACGTATCTTCGGCTTCAGACCTCTTAAAAACATCCACGTCATTCTCTCTTCATTATAAACTAAGTGGGACACAAACCGAGACAACTCGGCAAACTTGGCTTCGTACTGTGACACGGTCTTGTTATTCTGCTCCAGCTTGATAAACTCTACTTCTTTCATATGACGAATACTTTCAGGAAATTACTTGTCATTGAATAGTTCTTGGAACTTCTCCCAAGACATCTTTAGTGAGGCAGGTTGAGTACGTTTTACCGATTCCCACCAATAATATGCCTCTCCTCGTAACATAAAGGTGGAAAATGGCACCTTTTGCTCCTCGGAGCATCCCAAGACATCAAATATCTTGGTGATCTACTTTATCCATGCTTCTGCCTTAAGTGGTTTTGGCTCTCCAATAAACTCCGGTGGTCCCAGCTCCTTGAACTGTTTAGCGGTGACCGTCTTAGAGTTTCCAGTGTTTCCACCTTCATTTTGGATAGGAGCCGCTCTTGCCTGATGTTGCATGAATTATATAAAGCCTCTGAACATTCCATTATTTGTCATCTGGTTAGTGTTGTTGTTTGCCTGAGGATTGTTGCCTTCCTGATCCACATTATCTTGATTATTGATCTGTGGAGACTGAACGTTCTCCTGTGCTTCATTGTTATTCTCAACATTCTCGGATGTCATTTTCAGATACTGCCACAAAACAAGGGTTAATTAACATATAACATATTATCCTTATACTTTGACCGACCAATTAAATACCAAATAAACTTAGGTAGGTCATAATAGCGAAGGAATTCCCCGTCTCTCCCCGCCTAGTTCTAGTCTCACATCATAGCCAGGGATCACATACCTAAGCTTTGATACCAACTGTGACGCTCCCAAAATAGGTATACATCACCTATTCTGAGTCGCCAAATACATGGTACAGAATACAAATACAATCTTTAATATACAACAAGAGAGCTGTGAGTTTTAATACAAATACTGCCTACTAGACAATATTCACTCTCAGAATAAGTCCTCATTACATTTATTGTCACACTATTTAACAGAATAGTGAAGACTACTAATACTATCATCTGGTCCATCACTCCGTTCCCCGACTTGTCCCAGCTATATTCTCATTTCCTGAAGAGAACAGTGAAAGAAAGGGTGAGCTCAACTAGCCCAGTAAGAAATTTTATGACTAAGATAATGCAGAATAAATTATCATTAGCCTTCAACAGTGTTAAACTGATAAAATATAACAAACATCATGTTTAACTACAGCGGAACAAGCAATCCATTAGTAGAGTCAAGTAGAGAATAAAATCTACTATCTTCTATGATTTAAAAGGTTTTTCATGACTTTTATCGTTGAGACTCAGCTTAATACATAATCCACATCATTGAATATCCCATGCACTACAACCAAGGATATTCTTTAGTATCACGACCACAATTATCCATGCACTATGGGCCAAGAATATTTGTGTATTCATTAATGGACATGTTCATGCCAACAACTGTCCATCAATGCACTACGGGCCAATGAGAACTTTTACCACATTATTTGTAACATTACGGTCATGATTACACCGAATAATCCCTGGTCATAATCATACCAAGTCCATCTATGCACTACAGGCCATAGATGACTTTCAAAAAAAATATAAACATGAGGATGATGACAATGATATAAGAATTCAATAAAACAAGTTCAAGAATTAATTTATCCAGGAACTAATAATGTCCAAATTGTCAACATGATACTGCTTTGTAGAGTAAAATTCAAGAATTCTCAGAAGAATATTTCTATGAAAAGATACTGGATGAAGCACAAATATCAAGGAAATTCCACTAATTTCATGGAGTATAGAAGTCAAAACTTTAACCAATTGAGTATAATAAAGAATGGAATAATAAAAGAAATCACCATTTGTGCGGTACTTTGTATAGACAGGTTATTCAAATAGAATACTAAATAATGGAACAAGGTCAGGCAAAATTTGCACCAACAGAATGTTCCGACAGAATAATAAAGAATGGAATAACAACAGAAATCACCATGCATGTGGTACTTCGCATAGATAAGTTATTCCAACAGAATACTAATAAGGAAGGAATCAAGTCCGGCGTAAAACGCATAGACGGGATATTCCAACAGAATAATAATAAAGACGGAACCAGGTCCGGCGTAAAACACACAGACAGGATATTCCAATAGAATAATAAAGACAGAATCAGGTCCGGTGTAAAATGCACAGACAGGATATTCCACATAATAATAAAGACGGAATAATAGAAGAATTTCACCAAGTATAGGGTAGCCCGCGTATACAGGTTATTCCAACAGAATAATAAAGAATGGAATAACATAAGTTCTCTTCAGGAATACAAAAGAATAACACCCCTTACGAGTACAATAAATAATATTCCATACCTTAAGAAGAAGAGTACTGGATATATAAGTAGTGAAGTAGTAGAATACTTTCTTCTTTTTCTCTATAGTTTATCTCTCTAAAGTTTAAGTGAATTCATAAGAAATAATGAAGGAATGAACTACTATTTATAGAAAAATAGACTGCATAGTAACTAACTCATGAACGGTCCAGATTGATTTACTTTAATCTGACGGTCCATATTTAAAGCAAAATCTTTTAAATAAAATATAATATATTTTATTTATAATTTAATAAAATGAATAACTTTATAAAAGATTTTACTATACAAACACTATGCAGGCACTATGCAAACATTATGCATAATAAAATATAATATATTCTAATTATTGTCTACTAAAACAGATAACTTTATACAAGTATTCTATTTTATATAAAAAGATTTTACTATACAAAATACTATACAGACACTATGCAACAATATGCATAATAGAATATAATATATTCTATTTATAGAATAACTTTATAAAAGTATTATGTTTTATATAAAAAGATTTTCTGTATTTATTACATTAATAATACCAACAAAACTGAGTGACTTATCACGTAAGCATCAATAATTAATACTGTGTGCTACTATGTAACCACGCATATTACGGTACTTTTAACACCGGGTGTTTCAACAGTTAACGGTAAAACTTCCGCTGTTATTTTCATAAAGTATTTTTGTCGTTTTCTCAATCAGACAATAATTCCATTGCGGGGTCCACCAATGATTGTGTCATTGTACGAATATTCCCTGTTAAAACGAATATTCCCCGACCAATCGAATATTATATAACAACTTGCGTACTTTGCAAAATTTATAAATATTACCCACAAATATAACATTATATCAATTTCACTCCATAATATTCAAAAATAATATTTATAGAAAATTCATCTTTATTCAAAAAGTTGGGGTTTTACAAGTACAATAGGCTGGCCACCTAGTGTACGTTAGGAGGTTGTTTTCAGTTTTTGTGATTGATAAACACTCTAGTTTGTAGTGTGAAGGATTGAGTTAAAGCACTAGTAAACCGAGAATAGAGTTCACGGTCTTCTGACCCCTCAGCACGATTTGGAATCTTTTAAATTCCTGTTATTCACATCGCTTCCCAATTATTGAGCAATTGTGAAACATTCTTATTATTCTGAAATGTGAAAGTGGAAAGAATGAGAAAATTAAGCAAAACTTAATAATTTCAAGAAATAAATGAAATTCCAAAAAAGTAGAGAAATGTGAAACTCTAGAAGAGGAAGAGGTGATGAATATGATGATTGCAGAAAGATCTTTGTGGAAAGATAGTGGTTATAGAATCCAGTTAATGAATAAAGTATTAACATAAAATCTATTTTGATACATTGAATGAGTAAAGATTAATAAAATTTCGATGACAAAATTCTTAGAAGAATGTGTGAATGTAATATCCCAAGTGTTTATGATAATGATCCATAGAGAAAGATAATGAATGAGTCAAAGAATATGTAATACTCAAATATAATTGAGTCTAAGTAAAGGTTATGAAATAAAACTTACAAAAGTTTATTATGAAGAATGATGGTATTGCTAATAAATAAAACCTATATTAAAGTAATGTGTTGAAGATATTTGATGGTAAATTTTGAAAAGTGAATTTTGAAAAGTGATTTTGTGAAAACCGAGTAAAGGAGGTTTCGTTGATTTCGAGGACGGAATCCTTATAAGGAGGGGAAAGATGTGACAACCCGAATTTTTATAAATTATTAAAATAAGAATTTAATAATTAAAATTCTTATTATGAGATGTTTTGAGTTTGAGTATGTATATATACGTGCTATATATGTTGAAATATATGATCGGGTGTGAAGAGAAATATCTATAATATAAAACAGAGCGGAGAGAGAAAATACATAAATGTCACATCAAAATACACGTCAGCAGCTCTCTCTCTTGTCCTCCTTATTCAAATTTCGAACCCACACGCACAGAGCTCTTATTCCTTAATGAAAGAGACAAAGGCATCGTCGCCAATACCAGACATAATCTTTTGAATAGTCTCCTCTAATAAAGTTGAATCTGAGAAATTTGTGTTTTGTACTTTATTTTCATGAACAATTTATTATTTATTTTACATGCCATTTATAATTCAGTGTAAAGTAAGGATTCTTATGTTTCGAATTTACAGTTGTTTTATTTTGATTCACATATTTCGATAATTTTATATTTCAAATATTTTCAGGTATACATTGAAGGATACTTGGTGCAAGATGTAAAGTAATGGGTCTTATGCAACGTGTTGTTTATCTATTTTTTGCCCATTTGTATTTTTTGTGTTCCGTCTTTTGTAAAGTTAATTAATTATACATGGTTATGATGATTTTTGGGTATGGAATGATGGTTTTTTTGGTGGTTTGGATATGTATTGATGATTGTAAATTTTGTAGACATGTTTAGAATTTTTTGGATATCTATTTTTAAAGGAAACTCTGTCGAAATTTTTTGAAATTAGTACCGACTAGCTCGATATTTTGATTGTTGGATATGTATTGATGATTGAGTATGTATGTCTTTAGATAATGTAATATTTTTCGATTTTGAATTTAATTTTTCGTTACGCCGTGCCTTCAGGCACGGGTTATAGCTAGTATATTCATATATTGGGAAAGTGAGGTTTAATAGTTAAGTTAACTATTGAAGGAATTAAATGAATTTAGTAATTAATTTTAAATATTTATTGAATTAAATAAATATTTTAATTTATTTATTGAGAAAATAAATAATTGATGAATTGTGGAGAATTAATTTAGTAATTAAAATGATTAATGAGTAATGATAATTTTATTTGAAGGATTTAATTTAAGGAAATAATTAAATTAAATCATTTTCTTAATATTTAAGAAAATAATTAAATTATATGAATTGTTTAATATTAAAGGAAATAAATAAATTAAATAAAGTGATGTGTCTAATTTATTTATTAAATTAAATATATAATTATTTATTATTCATAAATATAATTATAATAGAAATTATTTTAATTACCATTACAAGTTATTAAAATTAATTGAGCTAAAGTTATTTAATTAACTAAAGGTGTGACATGAAACTATATAATATAAGATTATTTAAATAATTTTGTTTGGGGAAATTTTTGGTTAGCCAAACAAGGTCTTGTGGCCTTTGGTTTTTCAACTGGTGTCTTTTATTTTAAAACTAATGAGTACGTGGGGTGAGGGATGTCAGTTTTTTTTCTACGCTTCTTATTTTTCCCCTAAGGCTAGATAATAGAACTTCAAGAGAGAAACATACAGATTAGAGAGAAAGCTTGGTTAGAGAAGAAGGGTTTTGGGGAAAAGGATTGCTCTCAATTTTGCTAGCATACAATCAAGGGTTTAAGGTATAAATTTCTTCTAACCTATATGTTTTGATTTCTTTGTGGTTATTCCCTAAAAACTTATAGTTATGATTGAATTGATATATATATATACTTGTATATATGGATTATAAATTTATAATCATCATATATGGTTAATATTTATACATGATTGTAGTAAGAGAATCCATGAAAATTATGATTAATATTCTTGAATTTTTGGGAAAATGGAAGAAATTGGGGGAATGATTTATTGGAATAATTTGTAATTGTGTTGTAAAGGGTTTATAATCTGTTATCTATCCTATGTAGATGTTATTTGATGATTAAAAACATTAAGTTGGGTTGTAGTAGAAAGAATTCTTATAACAGTGTTTTTCCATGAAAATTGGCTTTTGAAAGTACAAAATTTTATGATCAATAGGTATTATAATCTGTATATTGGTGTTGGATTATCTTAATATGTGAAGAAACAAAAGCGGCGTAGTTTAAATCATGTTAATCGGTTAAGTAACGAAGCCGTGGCGATCAAATTCGCTAAATGTGTTTAAAACATGAAAATAGAGTATAAACATGTGTTTTGAGTTAAATTTTTGGTTGGTTAATGTTTTTATAAAGTGTTAGAATTCTAGTATGTTGTAGTTCTATGAATTACGAATCCATAGAATCAAAAACGAACTAATTTGGATGTGTATAACTCAAGTTATGAAGATTAGTAGGAGAAAAGGGTCAAAAATCGTTAAACACTATAAACTGGGCGAAACCTAGCGCGGGCGCGCTGTCCAGTGCTGCTAGATGGCGCGGGCGCGCGGAAAAGGGGTACAGTCGTGCCCCATGTGTGCTGACTGTGACTGCTTTGACCTGTTTTGGTAAAACGGTCATAACGTTTTCATACGAACTCCAATTGAGGTGATTCATGATTATCCATAACGAGGACGAATAGACCTACAACTTGTATTCTTTAAGTTTTTCAATTTGAGGTCTGTAACAGGGGTTATAATGGTCATATTTAGGACTGTTATGTTTTCGGAGGCAATCAGAGGGCATCGGGCATGTACGTATGCAAGTGTAGTGCTCTTAACGATAAAAGATGTTGTTTTAAGTTATAGAACATGAATATTATGAATTATAATGATGCTTAGCATTAATAAATGATATATTAGATAAGTTGAATACGCATACTAAGCCCACACAAGAGAGATAAATCGGGCGTGTGATGAATGAACGTCGAGACGATGTAGCAAATGTTAATGAACGTAAAAAGTGTTTTAAATCAAATGAAATGAATATAATAAGATATTTAATAGTGTTAATGTAAAACCAATAAGTAGTCCTAGCAAGACTTAAACACTTGAATGAACTTCGAATATGAAATATAGTGAGATATAAATTGAAAGTTAACACAATAAAATTGAACATTGTGTATATATAATAGGAAGGGTTATGAGATGTGAAGTAAAGTTTACATTACAACTACTATGCATTGCTATGTGACTAATAGTTAATGTGAATGATTATATAATTGTGTGGGGCACGTGAAGTTCAGATATCCGTAAGCTGTTAAACTGTTATTGGTAAATAACGATCAAGGCAAGTCTTTCAATTATTATTTGCTATGTGAATTTGCTTGTTTTAAATATTTATTGCGAAGAGAATGATGTGTTATATATATGTTGAATGTATGAAATGTTAAAGTCAACTTATGACTACGTTAATTGAGGAAAACATGCTGATTGAGTAAGGAACTCAATCTTTATACTTGTTATATGAACTAAAACATGTATGTTATTAAGTCCAATGTTTATGAGATATATGGTGAGCATGTTATTATGTGCTACGTGATGTATGAAAACTGTTAGATTTTGCTGGGCTGTCGAGCTCAACCTTGCCAATAACCATTTTTGCAGATTCAAGATTCAAGGTAAAGTATGTGTTACTTGAAAGACGTGAATCAGATGTGATACTTGAAGATTTATACATTTTGATTGTGTTATTACTATTTGAACCATGTTTAAAGTTCTAAATAATGTATTAATGTTGAATTGTAACATCGTTTTGTAATGTAAACTATTGTAGTATTAAAATGATTCTAAGAAATTTAGATGTAAAGGTTGAAGGTTTTGGGAACGAGGATAGTTTGTAATAGAAAATTTTAATTATTCCGCAAATTTCAATGATTTTATTATCTTTTAATGATGTAAAATTAGAGGTTGAATGTGTTATTAACGACCGAAGTCGAGAATTAAATTATATGAATTTTGGGGTCGTTACAAGTCCCTTTTCAGATTCTTCTTCAATCTCCAAATTTCCTTTAAACTCTCTCTGAAAATCTCTCTGAATTCTCTGAACTCTTATTTTTTTTTCAAAAATAACATACGTAATAAATTAAGACTGACTAATGTGCTTTGTAACTGGCAGTGTAGTGGTCAGTTAACCCCATTCATGGGTTAACTGCTCCTAACTTCTCATAGGGCCTTGTTTGGCTATTTCTATAAAACTCAATCCCATTTGATTTAATTAATCCTTTATAATATAGTTTAATCGTGTCACACCTATTTAGGTAAGATTCTTGCTTCCGGGATCGCACCTTCTTGCACTTTCTTCCTCATACGCATCAGCTCCAGGTCTGTAGCTTGAGCAGCTTTAACTTTATCAATTAAAGTCAGTTCTACTCATATATTCGCCATCATCACATGGGTCCCTAGAGTCTTTAACTCTATCTCCATCCTTTGCAAGCCATATAAAATGGGCCTTTGCGTTGACAATATCGCACTGGCACCTGCATATGATCTTCTACTCAATGCGTCAACTACCGTGTTCGCTTTTTCAGGATGGTATTGAATGGTATGATCATAATCTTTCAACAGTTCGGGCCAACGTCATTGCCGCATGTTAAGTTCCTTTTGAGTGAAGAAATATTTGAGGCTTTTACGATCCGTATAGATCTCCACTTTCTCCCCACACAGGTAATGCCTCCAAATTTTAAGTGCGAAGACAACAGCTACCAACTCTAGATCATGAGTAGGATAATTCCTCTCATATTCTTTGAGTTATCGAGAGGCATAGGCTATGACTTTCCCATGTTGCATGAGAACACATCCTAACCCTTTGCCTAAAGCATCAATGTAGATGACAAATCCCTCCATGCCATATGGTATTGTCAGAACTGGTGCTGAAATGAGTCTTCTCTTGAGTTCTTGAAAACTCTTCTCGCATTCCTCGCTCTAACCAAGTTTTGTATCTTTTCGAGTCAGCTGAGTTAATGGAGTAGCGATTTGAGAAAACCCTTCTACGAATCTTCGATAATAACCAGCTAAGTCGAGAAAGTTACGTACTTTAGTGACTGATTTAGGTTGCTCCCAGCTTTGAATTGCTTCAATCTTTGTCGGGTCAACAGATATTCCATGACTTGATACTACGTGCCCAAGGAATGCTACTTCCTCAAGTCAGAACTCGCATTTCTTCAACCTGGCATAAAGCTTGTTTTCACGAAGCTTTGGGAGTATCAGCCTCAAGTGTTGCTCATGGTCTTCACGGGTTTTGGAGTATATGAGGATGTCATGAATAAAGACGACCACAAAGTTATCCAAATATTCCTTGAATACTCAGTTCATCATATCCATGTAGGCAGCAGGAGCATTAGTCAATCCATACGACATGATTAGGAATTCGTAATGCCTGTACCGAGTTCTGAAAGCCGTCTTTGGAATGTCATCGGTTTTAATTTTCAATTGGTGATATCCAGAACGAAGATCGATCATTGAAAAGAATTTGGCGCCTTGCAACTGGTCAAACAGGTCATCAATGCGAGGCAACGGGTATCTGTTTTTGATAGTGACATGGTTCAACTCCCGATAATTAATACAAATTCACATACTTCCATCTTTATTCTTTACGAATAGAACATGAGCACCCCAAGGAGACGTAGTAGGACAAATGAAACTGATGTCAAACCATTCCTGCAGTTTGGTCTTTAACTTCTGAAGTTCAATAGGAGCCATTCGATATAGGACTTTGGAAATGGGTTTTGTACCAGGTTCAAGGTCGATACAAAATTCAACTTCACGCTCTGGGGGTAGGCCAGGAAGTTCTTTAGGGAATACGTCAGAGAATTTATTAACAATAGAAATATCATTCAAAACTGATGTATTTTTGTTTAAATTCGTGACATTAGCTAAGAAAACTTGACATCCATTTTTCAATAAACAAATAACTTTATAGCGTGAGATGACAGTGATTGATTTTAATGGTTTGGTTGCTTGAATTCGCATAATAGGTTGGTTAGGAATATGAAAGCGAACAACCTTACGAAAATAATTAATTTTTTCATGATGAGTAGTTAACCAATCAATCCCTAGAATTACGTCAAACACAAGTATTTTCAATGAAATAAGACCGACATGTAATGTGAGGGTACCGATTTGAACCAAACAAGACTAATAAACAGTAGATGTAATAAAGGTTTCTCCCAACAGAGTTTCAATAGTTAAGGTAAAGTCTAATTTCTCTAGAGTCAAATTTAAACGTTGAGTGCAAGTAGGAGAGATAAAAGAATGGGTAGAACCGGTATCAAATAAGGTATATACTTCGCTAGAGTTTATGATAAGCTTACCCGTGATGACCTCGTTTGGGTTCCTTATTTTATGGGAGGTCACAACAAACATTTCCGTTGAACTAATGGTTTTGACTTGTCTGGGATGGCATTTGGTGTCACCGTTCCAACTGAACTTGGCTTCCCTGTATGACAAAATCTAGCTAGGTGACCTTCTCTTCCATAATTGTAACACGTTTTGGACTGCTGCAAACAGTTTGGACTGATGTGTCCCTCCCCTCCGCATTTGAACCATATGATAGGTGGTCATTCTCCTTCCTTAACAACGGGTGCTGGTGCTGACGATTTTCCATCATTGTTGAATCTCCTTTTCTTGAAATGTGTATTTTTACTGTCTTGACCATAATTACCACCGAAGTTGTTACCATTTCTGGCATGTTGATTCCTTCCACGTTTGTTATCACCGCTTCGATGAATGCTACCACTGGTATTATCATTTTATCAGCTGTTTTCTCTTGGTTGAGTTGACTCGTTATCGCGCACCAATAATTGAGCCCTATTACCATATCTGAATACAAACACAGTTTGTGAGAAATTAAGTATTAACGTATCTCAGGTTTCAAACCTCTTAGAAACATCTGCGTCATTCTCTCCTCATTATTAACCAAGTGGGACGCAAATCGGGATAACTCGGCAAACGTAGCTTCGTACTGCGACACAGTCATATTGTTCTTCTCCATCTTGAGGAATTCTACCTCCTTCATGTGATGAATACTTTCGGGAAAGTACTTGTCGTTGAATAGTTCTTGGAACTTCTCCCAAGACATCTTCAGTGCGGTAGGTTGAGTACGCTTTACCGATTTCTACCAGTAATTTGCCTCTCCTCGCAATATAAAGGTGGCAAAGGGAACCCACTACTATAAAACAGTAAATAGACAACGCGGAAAAAACGTTGTGGTTTCTGTCAGAAAAACGTAGTGGTTAAGGGTGTTGCCTATTTGACACTCTAACACAACGTTTTTAAAACGTTGTAGTTATACACAATACACAACGTTTTTTAGAAACAAAACGTTGTAGATTTGTCTTCCAAAAATTAGCAGATGCTTAAAAACGTTGTAGAATGTATGATTCCACAACGTTTTTTGGATAAAAACGTTGTTGTTTAGTATATCAGACAACGTTTTTAACCAATTTATACAACATTTTAAAAACGTTGTAGATAAAGAAAAAAAAAATTATAATTCACCTATATTACCAATGCACCTGCAATATGATAATGCCATGATATATAGCTAAAAAGTCTAAATTATCATTTAAATTTAAAACCAAAATGTATCAACCATTTAAAATACATCCCAATAATATCATTCATTTACAGTTTCAAATATCTCAAGCATTGATTATGAAACAACATGAATTAAAAAATACAAGTGAAACTAAATTTCTATCAAAGACAATGAGACTGAACTTGCAAATGGTTCCCAGATTTTGTTGGTTGCTTTTTCTATTGCAGGTATCCTGGAAGGAAATAAAATATGAGGATAAGAGAGGGACAAAATCATAATACAAACAAATATTTATAATAAGATGGACAGATTTGTACCTATAACAGAATCTAAGTAAATGCAAGCACTCTTTCTGCTTATTGCCATATTGATATGTTGGTAAATAAGCATAAACAAAATATAAAATTAAGTACAATCTAAGTTACTCAAATTCAATTTAAGTAGACATCTATTCACCAATTATGAAATATAGGAACAAAGGAAATCAACATCTGTTTTGTCCTAAACCATTCATTACCCTTTTCTTATCAAGGAGCATGTTTGGTGTGACTGCAGAATTTTAATCTGTTCTCTGATCCTGGAAATATTTGACCTTGTTAGTTTCTTTTTTCTCCCTGTTCCTGGTGTGACTGCAGAATTAGAATCTGTTCTCTGATCCTGGAATGAAGGGATAATATTATTTGTAGAGCCTCAAAATAAAAAAATGATAAAAGGGAAAATTTTGAAGATAACATACTGACTGAAAAGAGCAGCAACAACTTTCATGTATACATGAAAACTTACCATCACTGAGTAACCTTCTTCAACAGATCTTATATAAAATCTTATCAAGAGCACTGCATTTGATCTAAAGGAAAAACAAAAAGAGAACTTATCGAAGCAGTATATTCCATCCTAAATTATATTCAAGTAGTAAGAAAATTCAAAAATTAAAGTTGAGAAAAATTCATAAGGAAGTACAATAAAACAAAGACAGACACAAGTAATTAGCATTGAAGTATGAAAAAAGAGAACAAACAAAATCAATATCAGACAGGTACAACAAGATTTATGTCCAACAAGCAGACAAGTTAGTGCATCCAGCAATGAAAAATAAAAAAATATATTAAAATGGTCTAGCATCTCTTGCATAATATTGCTGAATATTTTTTGAGACAATCTCATCCTTGTCTTTTCCCTGTTCCTGTAAAGTTAGAATATAGGGATTGTGTAGAAGAGGTGCTGCCAGCTTTTCAACTTCAACACTGCAAATAATGAGCAAAGCAACCAGAATCAATATTTGTTAGCCCTACAAAAGAAATTGCAACTCCAATCCATCTGTAGTCTTGACTACACTAATTTATATTGATAACTGCCTTGTAATCTTTAGATAATATGGCATATGTACATTAATCGATTTTTTGAACATTTTTACCCCATGGACTGTTTAAGTTCCTATAATAAAGCTTCTCACAATATTCTATGAACTTGCGAAGAAGTTCATTTTCTGAAATCTCAAGACCTTGTACTCATGCTCAAAGTATAGATGTGTTTTAGACTCGCATTAGTTTAGCTGTTCGCAACTAACTTGGCACAAGCACCAAACCAAGTCATGAGTTTCAGTTCAGCTGATATGAACGATGTGGCTATGTAAGCGCACTAGGGGAAGAAAATAGCTACAAGGCTTTGAATCCAAGGCTGCATTATCTTCACTAAATTCTTATGGAGCATTCAAGAGAATTAGATACAGAACAGTATTAGAGTACATAATCAAATAGAGAGCATGAGGAAAAATATGACAAGAATATGTAAGTCTACAAACCCACTTTTTCAATTGCAAATGTGACAGTACGATGTGAATGGTAAGCTAATAACACAGCATTTAGATAACTACGCGTAATGTTTTTGTATTCTGATCCAACATAAGCTGAAAAAGACTATACGGTAATAAATGAAGGTCAAAGTATCATGTAGATATGATTCATCCAGTTGATATTTGTTACACCAAAAATTCTGTTTCTGGCTCCATATGATTTTTAGTAGTTGAACATATGAGAGAAGCTTCAGTGCCTTGGTGGTGTATATCTTCAATAACTACAACATTCAACCTCCATACTAGAACTCTGAATCTCTTTCAATTAAAAGCAATAGTCACTGTTATCTCCATAACAGCAATAGATAAAAGTAAAATTCTTGTGCAACAGAATCGAATACATGGCTTTTTGAAGAACTCTAGAAGGAGAAATTTTTAGGCATTACTGGCTATCAACTGCCCAAGAATAATTTACACAACAAATTGGTAAAAAAACATATATGTCCCATCCATTTCATCTAACCTTCATCTCAATTCATGTTGTCAAAGAGCAGAATTGACTGGATACTTTTAACAATTCAAACCAATTTTACCCCAAAACTTCAATCTCAACAGTACCTTAAAAAATCATTACACGTAACAAAAAAAAATATGATCAACCAGCTAAACAACTGTATGATTAAACGGTATCATCAGCAAATTTTGTTTTTTTAGACAATAAATTATGGAATTATTTTACTAGCATCTAACAAGGCTGGAAGCAGTAGATTTTAGAAAAAGAAACCCAAAGCACTTATTAAAGACTACTATTAAAAAGATGAATGAGAGATGTCGTACAAAGAGCAGTAATACCTCCAATCCTTTGGCTTGGGTTTCTCATTCGAGAACAAATCAATAATCTTATCACAAAATTGGGAGACATGGTGTTCAATGTAATTTGAACCACCGACACCAACGCCGACAGACACGCTAGCGCCACCAGATAAAGGCGAACACGAAGATGAGGAAGAATAATCGGGCACCGGAGAAGAAATCGGAAAAAGCTTCGACGATGATGTTGAGTCAAACATGGATGAAATCGATGATTTCTGACCCTGATTCCTCCATTGTTTCTCCATTCTCACTCCATTTGCATGCTCCCCTCGCCTCGCCGAATTAGAATAAAAAAAGCCCTAGCATACATCAATACATACACATCCGTATCTATAAATTTACAAAAACAACCTATGTAAAAATGAGAGAATAGTGTATAGAGGGAGAAAGAAGGTCTTAGATCTGGTCGTTGATCTCATATTTTCATTTGAATCTGGAAAGTTGGACGGATTTGTGAGACAGGATAGAGGGATTAGAAAGGATGAAGAGAGGCGAGGACTGATAGAGCGAGGAAAGATAAACATTTAAGCTCCGTGTTTTTCTTAATAGATAACGTTTTTTTTAAAAAACGTTATCTAATTAAAAAAAAATATATCCTTCTAAATAGATAACGTTTTTACATATATATCTACAACGTTTTTTCTAAAAATGTTGTAAAAAAAAACCACAACGTTTTTATAAAAAACGTTGTCTATTAAGCGTTGTCTATTAGGTACTTTGTACTGGTGACCTTTTGCTCCTCGGAGCATCCCAAGACATCAAATATCTTGGTGATCTACTTCATCCACGTCTCCGACTTAAGTGGTTTTGGCTCTCCAATAAACTCTGGTGGTCCCAGCTCCTTGAACTGCTTAGCGGTGACTGTCCGAGAGTTGTCAGTGTTTTCACCTGTATTTTGGACAGCAGTCTTTCTCGCCTGATGTTGCAAGAATTGCAGAAAATGATAAGTGGATTTTGTGACAACCCGAGAATTTAGACAATTTATTAAAATCTTAAATGATTGATTTAAGGTCAAATAATAGACCTTGACAGAAAATAAGTGTATGCGTGTGATGTTATTGGGATTGAATTTTGAGGATTTTAAAATTCGGTGAAGGATTTAGGTGAATTATTCAGGATTAAGGATTTATGTGAATTTATTTTGTGTTTATGGTTAAGTTTTGTGTTCAGAATGTGGTTAAGGGTGAAGGGTTGACCAGATAAACGATATCTGTAACAAACCCTATGAATATATTAAGAACTTTAACGTTCGGTTAGAAAACCCTAGCGATTAATAAAAAATCCTAGAAATCGGTTCTGGAAGCCCTAATTTCAGTTCCGGGAATCCGAAACCCTAATTTGGTGCATGAAATCCGAAATCGGGAACTTAATGGCATAAGTGTAAATAATTATAGGATTAATTAGGGTTAATCTTAACAAATTGATTACAAAACCCTAATTCTGAATTTGAAACCCGATTTGATAATTAGAAAACCCTAATACCAGATCTGAAAATCCTAGTTTCAGATTCTGATAAATGGAAGCCCTAATCTGGAAATATAACGGAGAATTTTAATGCTTATGTGGTATTAATTATACTACTAATTAGGGTAAAGTTTAATTAATTAGCAAACTCTAATTTCCAATTTTTGGAATCCTAATTGTTCTGTCAGAAACCCTAATGCTCAATTGTGGATTTAATTGCTAAAATTAGCAATGTTAATTAGGAAACCCTAATCCTAATTATTTCAATTTGTGAGTAATTAGAAAACTCTAATCTAATTACGAAAATTTAATTTCTAATTTAGAAAACCAAAATTTTTCTATTAGAAACCCTAATTTTTGGGTTATAAAACCTTATCCGCGATTTTGACCCTAATTGCTAAATTAGCAATTTTAATTAGGATAAATTGGTCCTAATTAGTAAAGATTGATTTATAACTAGGAGATTATGATATACTTAGGAAGCCCTAATTATAAATTTGAAATCAAAATTTTCTAATTTTATATTCTAATTAGAATTTTTTTCTAAAGTTCAAGTTGCTAAATTTTTTTTAAAGGATTAAATCCTAAACTCTCAATGATACAAACCCTAAACCCTAAGGGTTTGCAACACATAAAAATCCTATAAATAAATGGAAAAGTCCAAAATGCCCTTTTTGTCACATTTTCTTTGATGTGGAGTATAAATCTTTCTAAATCCTTGGTTGTTTAACAACCTTAGACCTATACTTAGCATAGCCATGTGACTCTATCTAACACATCAGTCATCTAGAACATTTAGATGCATTGTATCATGCCATATTAAAAATTAAAGAGAGATAAAGTGCTAGCATTATTTTTTTTTCATTTGAACCAAGCCATTCTCTCTCCTCAATTTCGAAATTTTAGAGTGAGAGGGAGTGAGAAGTTAAGCCATGATCAGTTCATAGCAAGCCAAGAACAGAATCCAAAGTCAGAAATTTAAGATCAAAGCTTAAAGGTATAAAATACTAGAATTTCGAAATATTATGATTTGTTGTTAAATGTTGCATTTGATTGTTTAAATATGTGAAATAGGGTGTTAATTAGAGATCTGGGTTGCTGGATCATAGATCCATAACATCAAAGTACTCAGATTTAATTTTTTAGAAATCTGGAAAAATAGAAACTTGGCGCCTGACAGTCGAATGTCAGAGCCCATAAATTCATATCTGTTAATTGTTTTTGTGTTTTAAATGTTGGAACGTGTAGTATGTTATGTGGTCTTTGATCTCCAACTTGAATCAAGTCTTGATCAATTGTAGAATAAAAGTTACAAGCGGTCAAAGTAAGTTGACCGAGCACGATTTCTGTTTCTGGGCATCCCAGATTTTTACCCAGAAAGTCTGACAAGATTTTCAACGTCCTTGATCTTGCTTTCTGTTAATGTTTTGGTCCATTTGTTGGTTTGTACTTGTAGCATGCCATGTGATCTACAGATCTAAGTCCTCATACCCACCAGATCATGATCAGAATCGATTATATTGTTGGTCAAAAAGTGAATACCACTTTGACCAGCTTGAATCTTGTGAATTAATTGTTGTTATGATGATCGGTTATTACAAACTCGTACACTGACATTTCTGCTATAGATTTGAACCTTTATATCACATAAACAAAGCATGTAAAGCAACGATTTAGGGGCTCAGATATAGTACCTCGACTGTTCTTCAATTTCTGGAAAACCCAAAAATTGAAGAACACGTCTGACATGGTTTTCTGTCAATTAGATCTAACAGATTTGTTGTTGTTTAGTTATGGAATTGGTATATACTTGTAGTACTACATTAGTACTACAACATCAAGGTAATTACAAGCCCAGAAATCAAGTGTAGCATGGATTAAATTATGGTCAAACTAGCATACTCGGTGTCTGACATAAAGGTTTGAAGAACACCAAGAACACCTATAGCGACGGTTCAATCGCTATAGGGCCCCTTTAGCGACGCTTATTTTCGGAAAATGCAGAAAATTAATTAAAAATTAGAAAAAAATGGTTTTTAATTATTAAAAATACATAATAAAATTATGAAAAATTATTTTAAAGTCTGAAAAATAGTTTTTAATTATTTTATGTATATTTCAAAAATATTTATTATTTTTGGAATATAAATGGTATTTATTTATTTAATTATAATATTAAATAAATGATTTAAAAATAGTTTTAATTCATGAAAAATCATGAAAAATAATATTATGATAAAAGAAAATATTTTAAGTTATTTTTGATGACTTTTGATATTTTGTGATAAAATTCATTAATAATTTATTATTAATGGTAATTAGTTTATTTAATAAATATATTAAATAAATTATGGAAAAATAGTAATAATGATTTAAAAATCATATAAAAATGATTTAAGTGTTATAAAAATATTTTAAGTTATAAAATATAACTTTTGATATTTAGTCATGAAAATATTAATATTTTAATATTAATAGCAATTATCGAATAATGGATTTAGTTGTTTAAAAATCATATAATTATGATTTTAAGGTATTAAAAAATATTTTGAAATATTATAATTATATTATATTATTATGTAATGATTTTCATTAATATTTTGTATTAAATAAATATTAATGATTCATGAATTATGTGGTATTTAATTCATTTAAATATGGTTTTAATGATTGAAAAATGTTGATAAATGATATTAATTATCTAAAAATTATTACGAGCCTAGGAAAAATGTTTTGACTGCTAAGAAAATTATCTGGGATAATTGTTAAGTGTTTAGGAAGAGTTTAATTGAACTTAAACTCGATAAAAGTCCGACTAGACCGTCGGGATGTTAGAATTATGTCGGGTTCAACTCAGACTGCAATAGTTTGACTTGATACCTAGTCTTATGTGCTGTATAGACTGATAGGCTTATGTGGTAATGTGTTTAGGTTATTCTGTGTGTATAAATATAACAATATTATACTGTGATGATATTATTCTAATATTGGAGATCTATATTATTAATACTAGGTCTTCGGATAAAGCGTTATTAATTGTGTTGCGGTAATAAACGGTTCAGGCAAGTTTCTTTTTACTAAACTCTAATAAGAATGTTTTATTCAAACTTATGGTTAATCATTGCTGATTACCACAAAAAATGTACTCTGTACATCTTGCATGTATAAGTCAGGTATGAAAGGCTGATCACCTTCATTACCAGTTGGTTCAGAAATGTTTGTTCATGTTTAAAACTTGTTCAGTCAAAAGTTTGTTCGTGATAATTCACAACTATATTGATGAATTATAGCCAGCGTATTATTCATACTCTTCAATCATGATATATCGTTATATTGTTGTATATAAACTTGCTGGGCAACTTTCATGCTCACTCTTGCTATATCATGATAAAACATTGCAGATAAGGCGAACGTGTTCGGATACAGGAAAAGGTTAATGCCAAGTTCATCTTAGGATAAAATGTGCGGCTAGTTTGTAATAGTTTATTTTGATAAATATTGTTGTGTAATAGATATTTTATGAATTGTGTATAAGTTAAGGTTACTCGACCTTGGGGAAAAGTGTGTAAGTTTAATGTATAAACAATTTATGTTTATATCTTCTGTAAATAGTTATAGAAATAGTATACCGGATCCGAGGTGATTTGGGACCTGGATTCGGGGGTGCTACAGTTGGTATCAGAGCTGTTGGTTATGAAGCTTATGTAGTAATACCTGAGACCAATAACCGCAGTGATTAGGATTAAGTACTAACTCAAATTGAGTTAGTGTGCCGATAAGATTCAAAGACGAATCTCGGCGAGTGTAAAGACACAGAGTTCCCTAACTCTGGTTATAGTGGTGAACAGTAGTGCAGTGATAGGAGATCGTAAAACAAAACGATCATAGTATATAGAATTAAATCGTAATATATACGATAAGATCACCCCGTGATCTGATAAAGGTTATGATATGGGAAATGAATCAATCTACTGATTGAAAAGTTTACAGCAAGATGTTGTGTGTAAATTGTACTATGAAATGGTACTATGAAAACTTATAAAAGAGTTATGGATTATGAATACGAATTGAATTCGTATTGAAAAAGGGGGTTAAGATTAGGTGGGGATTTCAATGAGGACTCGTGTCAGCAACAGAGTTGTATGATTCCTTGTATGGGCGGGGAATTGTACTTGGTGTAAAAACTACTTAGTTGGTGGCATTGGTAATAATTGAAATGTTGTGTCACGCTAGTTGTTATATACAGATAAATAGGTCATAAGTAGAGAATATATTATTAAGTACGAGTTCTTAGAACTCATATTTATGTGACATTCTTGACTTATAGTTATATGAAATGTTTATGAGCCCCTCAGAGAACGGACGCCAAAGGTCAGACTAGGGTAAGTTCGTAAACTCATATAATTGTGGCCAAGTTATGAACTCATAAGTGTGGTTTTATGAATTGGGTATAGTTGTGTGTGAATGAAGTGTTAAGGATTATAGGAACAGATAGATTGTTAAGCAAATGATCATTAGTGGAGACTTAGGTTTTCCTAAACTCCTAGCTATGCTAAACTTCAAATTTTTGACATCAAGCTAAATACGCACTGTGTGCCTTTTTAAAAAAAATGTAGACTCGTAATCATTTTTGAAACGGTTTAAAGTACAGTATATGCTACTTATTTCGGCTAGACGCAAATGATTTGAAATATCAAAAATTGTTTTTATTTATCACTTATCACTACTACAAAACAGTAAATAGACAACGCGGAAAAAACGTTGTGGTTTCTGTCTGAAAAACGTAGTGGTTAAGGGTGTTGTCTATTTGACACTCTTACACAACGTTTTTAAAACGTTGTAGTTAAGCATAATAGACAACGTTTTTTAGGAAAAAACGTTGTAGATTTGTTTCAAAAAATTAGTAGATGCTTAAAAACGTTGTAGAATGTATGATTCCACAACGTTTTCTGGATAAAAATGTTGTTGTTTAGTATATCAGACAACGTTTTTAACCAATTTATACAACATTTTTAAAATGTTGTAGATAAAGAAAAAAAAATAAAAAAAATTACGGTTCACCTATATTAACAATGCACCTGCAATGCCATGATATATAGCTAAAATGTCTAAATTCTCATTTAAATTTAAAATCAAAATGTATCAACCATTCAAAATACAATACCTTTAATACATGGGGACATATAAGAATACAGAGAACCTAAAACTGGATTGTAACACATGGAATTGTGACAGTTACTCTTTAGTCACAGGTAGTAAACTAGCTACTAGCAAATGCATGATTTATGATCTGCATGCGACACCCATGTTGATGATTAATAGACATGTTTGATAAAAACAGCAGAAGCCAGATGATGAAAAGCCAAGTCAATCACACACTTCAGCGTCGGCAGAAATCCTTCCAAAAAGATTTGCATCCTTGTGAAAACACACGTCACAATTCGAGGAATTTTGGCATCCCTGTGAAAACACACGTCACCCATGAACTTGTTTCCTGCAAAAACAATGATGAAATAATTTTATTGTTCTGCACTTGTACATCTATCAATCTTTGAATTTCACAATGAGAATATATTTAATTATGAATGTATACTTGGCCATCTTGTATCGACTAGGAGTATGAAACCCGTTTATGAGCACTGCGGTAGCAGTACCACTTCGTCGACTGAAATGTTTCAAGTAAAACATTATACCCCAAAACTTAACCCGTTTTATTAATAGAAGAAAAGAAATGTTTAATAATTCCTCTTAACAAAACCAGGGGATCAACTTAGTCAAAACGCTGCACAAGTAACCAAGTAACAAGAACTAATAACAACTTTCAGATTTTCTTATGAAATTGGAAGAAGAAAGTAGGATTAGAGGACATTGGACTAAATTTATGTACTTCTAAAGTTTGCCAAAGAATGCAAAAAACTTTAGAACGTAACCTTGCATAATTTACAATTTATTCATACAGCATTGATCAGATACTGTCATAATATACAAATCAACAGATGGCCTGGTAATTAAGGCAGAATTGGGTTCAGTTTGCCATCACTAATGATAGAATACTATGTATATACAGCCTAAGAGGAAAAATTTGAAAGAATACCTCTTGCCAGACCAAATTATCCAAATCCTTAGAAGAGCAAGGCCAAAGATCCATGAAACTATAACGTGATACAACATCTTGAAGTGAACTCTCTAAAGCTGATGCTCCCTCTTCACCTGTTCTACAAAAAGCTTCTTTCCTTCTTTGCTCAACCTGTATCAGGGAAATGGTAGGTAAAGGTTCTTTTTTCCTTAAGCATGCATGCAGTGGGGTAGAACCCCTTGATGCTCATTCTCAATACTAGTTTTAATAATACAGTACAAAATCTGAACTACCATACAACTACACGCAGGATATTTAACTAGCACTACCTTCAACATGCTAGCAAGATCTCCATATGTTTGCTCGAATTGGCTAAATCTTTTCCAAACCTACACCAACAAATAGATGCAATTATCAACTGAAAAATCAGTTGGCACTTGGCAGTTACTGAAACTTAATATTCTGAGATCTTACAAAAAAAATATTATGGTATTGGTGAAAGTAAAAAGCATTTGAATAAAAAAGCAAACCACCAATCATGAATTGAGCCTTGGGCATGATAACATCAATGTAAGTCTCCAAAAAATAATCCTTAAAGAAATTCCTGAAAGCAACTTAAGCAATCGTCTAACTTTGAGAATTAAGTAACCAACCAAGAAATTCCTGAAACCAAATGTATCTCCCAGCTGAAATTAAACACTTTGTCCAACAACCATATGAGCAATATGTAGATCTTTGCGATAAAAATTAAAATTGCACACCTAAGAACAAAATATGCAAAACTTTAATTTCTCTAAAGCTAACTGAAAACTACAGACCTATTACTAATTTTAGGTCAAACCTATACAGGCAAGCACCATCATGAAAACGAACATAACTTACCAAAATATATTACACTAATTAGTTGCCCTCTGACAAACTGATATTTATTTTTATTAAGTTGGTACAAAAACTAATATTTCTAATGAGCAGAAATGTTCTCCCTACCCAAACAATAAATTTAATATATAGACCACATATTTCTTGAGCAAAGATATTAAACAGAGAACACTGTAATCAACCATATAAATCAGTTATATCCATATTTTCAATATACCTCAGAAAATTCCTTAATATACACTTGTGGCATGTAGTCTACAAGGCCCCTTAAAAAAACAAAACCACAACCAAAAACCTTCACCCCCATGGCTCAAATTGGATACTCTAAAAGCATCCGTTTCATAGTTATCATCATCTAATCGCCAGCTCAGCACAACAAGCTCTGCAAAGTTAAAACAGAGGCTCACGGGAGTATGTAATAACTATTACAAGTTGTTTTACCTTATAAAGTCCATTTCAAACTTCAAAGACTATACCAGCAAGTTTTTCCAGAGTCACAAATTCCTTCGGATTTCGGTGATGGGGTAGTCTTTGGTCTTCATCACTATCATCCATGTACCATGCCTGTGTGACTTCCTCCCTGTCATCCTGCACAAAACCACAACGCTGATTAATGTCCCATATTTTTCTTGCATTTCTCTACTTCTTCCCTCCCCAATCCAACCCAACATTCAGAGTATTCTTTTCTATTCACCTAAAGTGAAACAGTAGGAAAAGACAGACCAGAAAAAGACAAATAATAGTACCTGCTCAGATGTTGCATATGCTCAGATGTTGCATATGCTCCGTAATGATTCAGGTCATAGACAAATAAATGGAGCAGAATAATTTAGAATCAAGTTACCATAATGTGCAGAGTAATATAAAGCTGAATACAAATGGAATGACAAAAATAAACAGCAATAGCAAACCTACCAAAACACATGTTAGTATCAATGAACATCATCTGAGCAAAATCAATGAACATCATCTGAGCAAAATTTACAAAATTAAACCCTAATCTAAAATTCAATCATATACTTGGGCATTCCATTCAACATCTATTAGATGTATGCACAGATGTAATCTAAATCCCATCATAAGCATAATCCTCTGTATATACAAACATTATGATATATAATCTCGATCAAAAAATATATACAACCAATTCATACCAGATATGTGATTTCCATCGACTAGTTCTCCGATAAAATGTAACGCCACGATACTACGAGCTTCGAGACCTGGGACCTCTCCGGCTTTTCCTCACCTGTGCCTGCGGCGACGGCGGCTTCTGAACTTGTCGTTGCAGAACCCATACCTTCACAAGCTGAAAGCCCTAATTGCAAACGGAACTTCAAAGGACCTAAGGACCGAACTTGTACTGACAAACGGACCGAAAGAGAGCAGAGAAAGGAACTTCAAAGAGGAGGAGTAACTAGGGTTTGATTTTGTGAGCGAAAGAGAGAGAGAGAGAGTAGATCTACACGAAGGAAATCGAAGCTTGATCTGCAAGTTCGAAGGAAACCGAAGCTCTCTGCACTGACGAGCCCTTGGAGAGAAAAAAGCGTATTTTTAATTTTATGTCTTCAGTTCATGCTCCGTGTTTTTATGGATAGACAACGTTTTCCCCTAAAAATGTTATCTAGTAAAAACAAAAAAATGTCATTTTAAATAGATAACGTTTTTACATGTATATTTACAACGTTTTATTTAAAAACGTTGTAAAAAAAAAACCACAACGTTTTAATAAAAAACGTTGTCTATTAAGCGTTGTCTATTAGGTACTTTGTACTGGTGTATGTACCATGTAACCTGGTGCAGAGATGATAAAAATGATGGAGTCATCAATGCAGTATTACTTAGTGTGAATTAGACCTAAAGTCATTATTCCACTATGGTATGATGTAGCATGACAAAATCACCAAATGACGGAATCCTCAACGGACTGTTAATACAGTGCGGCATCATGACGTCATTCTCGAAAATGTTTTCAAAAATTTTAATTTTCCAATGAGGTTTGGCTACACCTAAATAATTCGATTGAATTGAATTATTGATATGAGTCTATGCTATTTGAATCAGCTAGACTAATGTTATAAAAACTCCAAGTTTTTATTGAAAGAAATTTCCCGAACCAAATTGTTTTGGTGCGGAATCCAATGATAAGACTGAGGTGAACGATAATGTTTGGATAAATAATCCAATCTAGTAGCGTAAATATTCGCTAAAAATGATTAATACGTTATGCATGACGTACGAGTACGATAGGCTAATCACCTAAAGTACTAGCAACGGTAGTTTACCTTCTTTGTGATTGTAAAAAAACCAAGTAATATTTTGTTTTGCGGTATAAATACCGTTAAAACTATGTGTTCATGGTCTATATGACCCCTCAGCACAATTTGAAAACTTTTACTCTTGCTAGTGATGTATTGGGTAGCATGTGATATGTGTGAATGCACCAGTACAAAGTACCTAATAGACAACGCTTAATAGACAACATTTTTTATAAAAACGTTGTGGTTTTTTTTTTACAACGTTTTTAGAAAAAACGTTGTAGATATATATGTAAAAACGTTATCTATTTAAAAGGATATTTTTTTAGTTTTAAATAGATAACGTTTTTTAAAAAAATGTTGTGTATATGAAAAACACGGAGCAAAAAACGTGCTCAAACTAAAACTTAAAATAAATAAAAAACGCGACTCAGTGACTGGAAGTGCATCCTCGAGGGTTCCAAGTAGCGAAAGTTAGAGAGAGAGGCTCCTCATTCTACTGATTTTAGGGATTTTGATAGTTGAAATCCTTGGGGCTTCGGATTTGGAGGTCTCGAGTCTTGATGATTCTATTTGCTTTAGGGGTTTTGACAGTTAAAATCTGGTCTTTGGAAGCTGGTTTTGCTTCAGATCTGATTAATATTGTGTGCTCCAGCGATCGACTATCACAAAATGCGTTCAGAAATAATTTTGTTACAGAGGGTTGAAGTGGAAGGTGGAGAGGAGAGAGCTCCACTTCTCAAACCCTAGCTATGTTTTACTACTATGTGGCGTGCGAACTCGATTTCTAGACATCCAATTGTTTGGACTCCGCTCCGATGTACCTTAGATGCTCTCAAGGTAGTTCGGTGCATTCGGTCGGAGGAGGAGATACCACTGCAACCCTTATACTTACTGGTACTATATCATGGAATCTTTTACCCATCATTTTCTCTCTCATCTTTTCTCTCTTCTTCTTCTTCTTCATCGGTTACTCTTTGATTTTGCAGCAACCCTTATACCACTGCTTAAGATCTTTTGTAAGGGAATTTTAAATTAATTGCTAATCTTTTGTATATTTTTTGTAAAGATTCCAGTTGCTGACCATCAGATTTCAGGTATTAAATTTGACTAAAATCGAACTTAACCAGGTGGATATTAGAGTAGAGCTATCTAGTCCATTAGTTTTCATGGATGGATCTCCTCAAGCTGTTCGGCAGTTGCGTAATCTCAATTCACAGGTCATTCTGAAAATCACTTATGCTATCAATTCAAATTTGTGTCCACGCATCTCTGTTTTATTATTATCTGGATTGTTAACTTTAATTACTCTCTTCTTTACACAACATTTTAAAATGCCACTCACTTGTAATGCTTAATTTGTATGCTTTAGTGAAAAGTTGTCTTCTGATTTCCAGAAATACACTTTGAGTTGGTCTCTGAGGCTATTCATGGATTGTATATTTCGTGATTTCTTTTAGCTCAGAATATTACCTTGAGAATTAGGTGACAGATGATAGTTGATTTCATTCACATTAAAAGGAGTAAATCTGCAGTAATAAAAGATAATGGTGGATAAGACGTGGATTAACATTGATAGCTACTCCATAGGAGGATATGTAGTTCACTTTAATATGCTTGTTTGCAGGATTCGGTGTTGTGTAGTGC
This sequence comes from Panax japonicus, assembly GCA_020205505.1. Taxonomy (NCBI): domain Eukaryota; kingdom Viridiplantae; phylum Streptophyta; class Magnoliopsida; order Apiales; family Araliaceae; genus Panax; species Panax japonicus. The sequence continues at coordinate 17,116,269 of CM035101.1, read as the reverse complement.
GACTTTGGGTGTCTCTCAATTTGAGAGATGTGCCCTTTGGGTTCAAGTCTTGTACTACCCCTTTTATGGTACTGGTGATATAGGAGATTATGAAGGGGATTATGCTGAAGAGGATTCATAAATCATTAGACAAAGGAGAAACTTGAAGCCAGAAACTGGAGAACCTTTGATTTTGTTTACTATTACAATTTCATAGGTTGTTTCAAATCTGTCATTTTCCATTGCATTGCAAGAGGGTTTTCTTTGAAGAAACAAATGCTAGATGATAGAAGGTTCCCAAAAATGCATCTAGACTTGCAGCGCCTGCTGCAGGTAGTTTCTCAGCCAGTCCATTTGGAATTTTAAGTTAAGGGGATGTTAGGGTAAGCAAATCTCTCCGTATATGATATGTACATGTATCAAATTTGGTGTTTAATTTAATTTATTAGTATGGCCTTTCTCTAAAAAATTTTGATCTCTGCCTTTCAGGGGATGTCATGTGGGGGATTCCATTCTGGAGTTAAAGAACTCAAATTTCCTCTTTGGAAACCAGCGGCTAAAATTAAGCACTCTTTCTCTCTCTATCTCTCTCTCTTTCTCTCTCTCTCTCTCCCCCCCCCCCCCCCTTTCTTTTTCTAGCTTATCATTCTTACTTGATACATATGGATTTTGCAGTTTAGAGGCGACTACGGCAACCAGTGGACAGGTGCATACTATGGATTCCTTCTTTAATCCTCTATTTGTTTCAAATTCATGTGTTTATACAGACATAACTTTAGGCTTTTTTATCTTTTTTAATTTATATATATATATATATATATATATATATATATTTGTGGAATTTGGTTTTGTAGATGGCTTTAATTGCACGGATTCAACACCCTTACATTATTGAGTTTAAGGAAGCATGGGTAGATAAGGTGTGATGCTTTTGTTTTTCTACAAATATCAACTCCTATGCATTTCTGATTCCTCAATTTTCATCAACCTGCCATTCTGGTCTTGAGTTAGAATATTTATAAACATTATGTAGGGTTGCTATGTTTGCATTGTTACCGGATACTGTGAAGGTGGAGACATGTAAGTTGCTTAGCAAACACTGGAATTATTTGTAGGAAAATAAAGTTGTAACATTTGCTTAAAGTTACATGTTGATGTAATAAGTTTTGAACAGGGCTGAATTGATGAAAAAATCAAATGGGCAAAAGAATCCATGCTGTCATTTGTTATAATCTGTAGCAATATTATATGGATTCTTGAATTGTATGAAATGCCTAAGTTAGCATAGTGATTCTGTCGTCTCTTGCCCTGGAAAGTGGTACGTTGAAATCAAAGGAAGCCGGTTTCTATCATCTTGAAATGAGTGCATGATTATCTAATTAATTCCCATATTCTTTCTAAGCCAAGACTAAATTAAAAATGTTATTTTCGATAGAGCCACTTCCACTTTCATATGCATTTTCAGAACTTAATTTGTATCTGTTACGTGGCACGTGTTTGGGCTCTTATCTTCACAATTTTTTGTTATTAAGTCGTGCACTTATCTCCAGTTGAAACTTTGAAGCAACCACCTTATGGATTTAAGTTAATCAGACCTACACTTTAAAAAGCTATATAGTCATATATAAATTGTGAGATGTTTAGAGGATGTACATATATCATCTATAACTAAAATTGCATCTTAAATTTGCTGTATAGTTTATTTGTAAATTACTTTTTTCTCCCGAGTCTGGACATTAGTTGTACAAGATAAGGATGCCTTGGTTGTTATTTCTGATTCCGGGAAGCTCTCGATTCTCTCATTTTGTAATGAAATGCACAGGTCTCTCTTTCCGCTCTACTGACTTATTTATATTGAAAAAGATGAATTATTTTGGTTCTTTTTCATTTTAAATGCCACTACTCAGTTGTTCAATCAAATTTTACCTCTATTTATTTATAGATTTAATTGTATTTTATTGTCAACATAGGTTTTTCCCATTGTCACACATTCAACTTTCCACTCCTGGAAACTCGAGGCATCAAGTTGGTAGGATGCTGACTGCTAATTCCAAGTAAGTTGACATTTTATTTGGTTCAAGTGATTTATGTTCTTTTTCTATTGTGTGTGGGGGAAAAAAATTGGGTGGGGGGAGGTGTTTGTATAAAATAAATCAATTGGGTTTCTCTGCACATCAGTTGTTAAAATTAGTAGTCAGAGCATCTGAAGTACGTCTTGATGTAGTTTTTTGCGGATGCAGTGGCTGTTTTATTGATGTTCGTGCATATGAGGACAAACTGGCTTTGTTCACTGTTTCAGAGTCTGCTGGTAGTGATATTATTGATAAGTTGAAGTTCATTCACTTGCTTGGAAGTTTTTATTTATACAGTCACAAGAACAACTAAATGTAATTGGGTTTGGTGTGGTTTGACAATTAAGATACTTCATGCTCTTTTAGAGAATATGTTATCCTTCTGAAACTGAAGGAAACACAAGTACTACAAAACATGTTACCAGTATATCTGGTACTATATGGAGCATGTGCTTTATTTCAAAAGAATTTTGTCAACCAAGTGGAGCACAACCCTGTTTTAGCCATTCTTCTGAATAGGTATGGTAATGCATTACTTTGGCACAAGGAATATACTGTCATGTTTCAGTTGATTAAATGACTTTAGGAGTTAGGACATAAAACTGTTTTTTTGTTTTTTCACATGGTTATGTTCAGTTGATGTTTTCTGAACTTCCAACTGATTCTATTTTAAATTCTTAGAAAGTCCATTTCTGGTATTGCAGGAGAGATTCGTTCTTAAATATACTGTCATGTTGTTGGAATGGAATGCAAAGGAACATGATTTGTTTGCGGAGGAATAGTACCATTATTTTTTGTCAGTGATTTGGTTGCTAATGATTCGACATTTTACTGCTGCAATGGCGTGGATTACAGTCTTCATCTTTAACATTCTTATGATATCAGTTACTATGTTATATTACTTAAAAGGTTGGCCTAATAACTAGTTGCTTTTATGTTAAGATTTTGTTTGATTTACCCGCATTGCAGAAGGATATTGGTTATTCAACAAGTTAAACTTGACTCTCACTAATATGAGATCAATTCAGTTCAATATGTGTTGTTTGATTGCAGAATGTTTTGATTGCAGAATCTTTTGTCTATTGTTTCTTTTGTTGTTCTCAGCTACTGCAATAATGGTTACTGCAGAACCACAACCTTTTTTTTTCTTTTTTTTTAATCTACAACGTTTTTAAAACGTTGTGTAAATGTGTCTAAACGTTGTCTGATATACTAAACAACAACGTTTTTAACCAAAAAACGTTGTGGAATCATACTTTCTACAACGTTTTTAAGCATCTGCTAATTTTTTGAAAACAAATACACAACGTTTTTTTCTAAAAAACGTTGTGTATTGTGCTTAAATACAACGTTTTTAAAACGTTGTGTAAGGGTGTCAAATAGACAACACACTTAACCACGACGTTTTTCCGACAGAAACCACAACGTTTAAAAAACGTTGTCTATTTACTGTTTTGTAGTAGTGATGGTGTAAGGTGCACGGTGTAAGGTGTAAGGTGAATTTCGGGGACGAAATTCTTATAAGGAGGGGTGAATGTGACAACTCGAGAATTTAGACAATTTATTAAAATCTAAAATGATTGATTTAAGGTCAAATAATAGACCTAGACAGAAAATAAGTGTATGCGTGTGATGTTATTGGGATTGAATTTTGAGGATTTCAAAATTCAGTGAAGGATTTAGGTGAATAATTCAGGATTAAGGATTTATGTGAATTTGTTTTGTGTTTATGGTTATGTTTGTGTTCAGAATGTGGTTAAGGGTGAAGGGTTGACCAGATAAACGATATCTATAACAAACCCTATGAATATATTAAGAACTTTAACGTTCGGTTAGAAAACCCTAGCGATTAATAAAAAATACTAGAAATCGGTTCTGGAAACCCTAATTTCAGTTCCGGGAATCCGAAACCCTAATTCGGTGCATGAAATCCTAAATCGGGAACTTAATGGCATAAGTGTAAATAATTATAGGATTAATTAGGGTTAATCTTAACAAATTGATTACAAAACCCTAATTTTGAATTTGAAACTCGATTTGATAAATAGAAAACCCAGATCTGAAAATCCTAGTTTCAGATTTTGATAAATGGAAGCCCTAATCTGGGAATATAACGGAGAATTTTAATGCTTATGTGGTATTAATTATACTACTAATTAGGGTAAAGGTTAATTAATTAGCAAACCCTAATTTCCAATTTTTGGAACCCTAATAGTTCCGTCAGAAACCCTAATGCTCAATTGTGGATTTAATTGCTAAAATTAGCAATGTTAATTAGGAAACCCTAAACCTAATTATTTCAATTTGTGAGTAATTAGAAAACTCTAATCTAATTACGAAAATTTAATTTCTAATTTAGAAAACCAAAATTTTTCTATTAGAAACCCTAATTTTTGGGTTATAAAACCTAATCTGCGATTTTGACCCTAATTGCTAAATTAGCAATTTTAATTAGGATAAATTGGTCCTAATTAGCAAATATTGATTTATAACTAGGAGATTATGATATAATTAGGAAGCCCTAATTATAAATTTGAAATCAAAATTTTCTATTTTTAAATTCTAATTAGAAATTTTTTCTAAAGTTCAAGTTGCTAAATTTTTTTAAAGGGTTAAACCCTAAACTCTCAATGATACAAACCTTAAACCCTAAGGGTTTGCAACACATGAAAATCCTAGAAATAAATGGAAAAGTCCAAAAATGCCCTTTTTGTCACATTTTCTTTGATGTGGAGTATAAATCTTGCTAAATCCTTGGTTGTTCAACAACCCTAGACCTATACTTAGCATAGCCATGTGACTCTATCTAACACATCAGTCATCTAGAACATTTAGATGCATTGTATCATGCCATATTAAAAATTAAAGAGAGATAAAGTGCTAGCATTATTTTTTTTTTCATTTGAACCAAGCCATTCTCTCTCCTCAATTTCAAAATTTTAGAGTGAGAGGGAGTGAGAAGTTAAGCCATGATCAGTTCATAGCAAGCCAAGAACAGAATCCAAAGTCAGAAATTTAAGATCAAAGCTTAAAGGTATAAAATCCTAGAATTTCGAAATATTATGATTTGTTGTTAAATGTTGCAATTGATTGTTTAAATATGTGTAATAGGGTGTCATTTAGAGATCTGGGTTAATTGTTGGATCATAGATCCATAACATCAAAGTACTCGGATTTAATTTTTTAGAAATCTGGAAAAATAAAAACTTGGCACCTGACAGTCGAATGTCAGAGCCCATAGATTCATATCTGTTAATTGTTTTTGTGTTTTAAATGTTGGAACGTGTAGTATGTTATGTGGTATTTGATCTCCAACTTGAATCAAGTCTAGATCAATTGTAGAATAAAAGTTACAAGTGGTCAAAGTAAGTTGACCGAACACGATTTCTGTTTCTGGGCAGCCCAGATTTTTACCCAGAAAGTCTGACAAGATTTTCAACCACCAGTACAAAGTACCTAATAGACAACACTTAATAGACAACATTTTTTATAAAAACGTTGTGGTATATTCTTTTACAACGTTTTTAAAAAAACGTTATAGATTTATATGCAAAAATGTTATCTATTTAAAAGAGCATTTTTTTATCTTGTGTTTTACAAATATTTATGTTTATTTGGATATATAAATTTGGTTAGGAATTATGGGATCAGTAGCAGTTATCTTGTGTTTTACAATGTTACAATGTTATCATAAAAATTATGTTTATTTGGATATATAAATTTAGTTACAATGTTACAAATATTTATGGGATCAGATTTGGTTACAACCACATCTTTTTTTTATCTTTTTTTTTATCTACAACGTTTAAAAATGTTGTCTGATATACTAAACAACAACATTTTTATCCAAAAAACGTTTTGGAATCATACATTCTACAACGTTTTTAAGCATTTACTATTTTTGGAGAACAAATCTACAACGTTTTTTTTCAAAAAAACGTTGTGTATTGTGCTTAACTACAACGTTTTAAAAACGTTGTGTAAGGGTGTCAAATAGACAACACCCTTAAGCACGACGTTTTTCTGATTGAAACCACAACGTTTTTTTCGTGTTGTCTATTTACTGTATTGTAGTAGTGAACGTCCCTGATCTTGCTTTCTGTTAATGTTTTGGTCCATTTGTTGGTTTGTACTTGTAACCTGCCATGTGATCTACAGATCTAAGTCCTCATACCCACCATATCATGATCAGAATCGATTATATTGTTGGTCAAAAAGTGTTGACCGATCAGCCGTATGAACTTTCTGGAAAACCCAGAAAGTTCAAGATCCGGTTCTTGAATACCACTTTGACCAGCTTGAATCTTGTGAATTAATTATTGTTATGATGATCGGTTGTTACAAACTTGTACACTGACATTTCTGCTATAGATTTGAACTTTTATATCACATAAACAAAGCATGTAAAGCAACGATTTAGGGGCTCAGATATAGTACCTCGACTGTTCTTCAATTTCTGGAAAACCCAGAAATTGAAGAACACGTCTGACATGGTTTTCTGTAAATTAGATCTAACAGATCTATTGTTGTTTAGTTATGGAATTGGTATATACTTGTAGTACTACATTAGTACTACAACATCAAGGTAATTACAAGCCCAGAAATCAAGTGTAGCATGGATTAAATTGTGGTCAAACTAGCATACTCGGTGTCTGACATGAAGGTTTGAAGAACACCAAGAACACCTATAGCGACGGTTCTGCCGCTATAGGGCCCCTTTAGCGACGCTTATTTTCAAAAAATGCAGAAAATTAATTAATAATTAGAAAAAAATGGTTTTTAATTATTAAAAATACATAATAAAATTATGAAAAATTATTTTAAAGTCTGAAAAATAGTTTTTAATTATTTTATGTATATTTCAAAAATATTTATTATTTTTGGAATATAAATGGTATTTATTTATTTAATTATAATATTAAATAAATGATTTAAAAATAGTTTTGATTCATGAAAAATCATGAAAAATAATATTATGATAAAAGAAAATATTTTAAGTTATTTTCGATGACTTTTTATATTTTGTGATGAAATTCATTAATAATTTATTATTAATGGTAATTAGTTTATTTAATAAATATATTAAATAAATTATGGAAAAATAGTAATAATGATTTAAAAATCATATAAAAATGATTTAAGTGTTATAAAAATATTTTAAGTTATAAAATATAACTTTTGATATTTAGTCATGAAAATATTAATATTTTAATATTTTAATATTAATATTTTATTCATATTCTTCAATCATGATATATCGTTATATTGTTGTATATAAACTTACTGGGCAACTTTCATGCTCACACTTGCTATATCATGATAAAACATTGCAGATAAGGCGAACGTGTTCGGATACAGGAAAAGGTTAATGCCAAGTTCAGCTTGGGATAAAATGTGCGGCTAGTTTGTAATAGTTTATTTTGATAAATATTGTTGTGTAATAGATATTTTATTAATTGTGTATAAGTTAAGGTTACTCGACCTTGGGGAAAAGTGTGTAAGTTTAATGTATAAACAATTTATGTTTATATCTTCCACAAATAGTTATAGAAATAGTATACCAGATCCGAGGTGATTTGGGACCTGTATTCGGGGGTGCTACAAATTTTATATACACTTATCTGGTATCTTTTACTTGAATTAGTTGCTTATATTCATGTGTCTTAGTTACTTTTCATGCATTTTGTATTCTTTTTGTAGGTATCATGTTTAGGAGCGGTGTGAGCGATTATTGGCAATGAAAAGTAAAGAAAAATGCAAAGAAAAAGCAATCTGGACAGCATTTGGGCTTTCATGTTTACTTCATGTGTTGATTTTGAACTTAGCTTATAGTGTAAAACGTCTTCATAGCTTTTCAGAACATCTTGGATCGCTCTAATCAAAGTTCGGATGCAGGAGTTATGATCGTTGTACCAACGGACGTCAAACTTCGCTGTTTTGTTTCGCCATTTTCGGAGCAGTCCCTTTCCAGCCCAATTTCAACCTTCATTCGGCAATAATTTCTCAATCATCAAAGAATGAAAGTTGTAGAGCTTGTCGATATCTTCGATTTGATAGGTGGAAGGTCCCATAATTCTTCCTAGATTAAACGTTATGGCCATTTTACCAGAGCACACTGCAGCAGAAAATCACCCACGCGTGGGAGCGCGAATTCCTGCGTGGCCGCGGGACTTACAATATCAAAAAGACGTAATTTTTAGCTTTCGCGCGGGCGCGCCCAACTTAGGAAAATTCTTGCTAGGCCGCGCGACTTCGGGTGCTAACCAACGCTGACTTTTCATTAAACAGTGCAATTGAGGCGTAACGGAGAGAGGGATTTAATTAGGGCTTATATATTAGACTTATTTCCATGATGTAAAGGATATTCCACCCCTTGGGGGCTGAAGCTATTGTCTTCTTCTCTCTTTAATTTCAATAATATAATAGAGTAGATTAGTGTAGGTATTTTCTAGAGTTGATTGGATTGGAGACTTGAAGCAATTGGAAATCATTAGAGATTCAACCTTGGCTCAAGAGAACAGATTTGCACTACAATTCTCTATCCTTATTCTCTCTTTGATTGCTTATTGTATCGCATGATGTGTCGTCAATATGTGGATAATAGCATTAATTCAATTATGACTTAACTTCTATTCTGAGATTGCAATGAATTCTATGGATTAGTTATTTCTGATATGTTTTGTTGTTAACCGTATTGGTTGTTATGGGATTGTCTATTAAGATTCATGCTTATTTGCTTAGTTGATTGGCCATCAATAACTGTGATAACCCATATGAACTTGAAACACGAAGTATGGGTTTAGATCTGATATTGATAGCTTGTGATTGTATATTCTACGTTGTGATGGGATGTATGATTTGTGCTTAGGATAGACATATATCGAAGCACCACTCGTAGTCAATTGAGAACTTGGAATTAAACCCAAATTATTTGTAAATCACAGACATATAGTGATTTAGGTAATGTGGGTGTTCATGTGTATTATATCAATTGTGGATTATATGTGATATGGGTATGGTGCATTGAAAGATGGCTATACTTTACTTTAGTGTTCTCGACTAACAAACCGGTACAATTAGTTTGGCTTAACATGAAATGTATGGATTTGAATGAGTTAATAGATGAAATTGTAATATCAGGTCTTCGTTATCTAGACTCACTATAGAAGTAGTTAGGTTTATTTAATTTCGTAGTTTTAATATAAAATATAATGTCATTCGTTTAAATAAGATTGAAATGGTTATGGGCTAATGCTTGGTGAAATTTATTAATTAATTCTCCGTGGGAACGATACTTTACTTACTCTTTATTACTTGTTGACCACGTATACTTGCGTGTTGTGCGTAATTAGATTTTACCCAACAAGTTTTTGGATAATAGCATTAATTCAATTATGATTTAAATACTATTTTGAGATTGCAATGGATTCTATGGATTAGTTTTATCTGATATATTTCATTGTTAGCCTTATCGATTTCTATGGGTTTGTCTATTAAGATTCATGCTTAATTGCTTAGTTGATTGACATATCTCGGGTTTCAAACCTCTTAGAAACATCTGTGTCATTCTCTCCTCATTATCAACTAAGTGTGACGCATATCGGGGACAACTCAAAAAACTTGGCTTCGTACTGCGACATAATCATATTGTTCTGCTCCAGCTTGATGAACACTACCTCCTTCATGTGACGAATACTTTCGTGAAAGTACTTGTCGTTGAATAGTTCTTGGAACTTCTCCCAAGACATCTTCAGTGCGGCAGGTTGAGTACGCTTTACCGATTCCCACCAGTAATCTACTTCTCCTCACAACATAAAGGTGGCAAAGGGAACCTTTTGCTCTTTGAAGCATCCCAAGACATCAAATATCTTGGTGATCTGCTTTATCCATGTCTCCGCCTTAAGTGGTTTTAGCTCTCCAATAAACTCTGGTGGTCCCAGCTCCTTGAACAGCTTAACGGTGACCGTCCGAGAGTTGCCAGTATTTCCACCTGCATTTTGGACAGGAGTCCCTCTTGCCTGATGTTGTACGAATTGCAGAAAGCTCCAACACATCCCGTCGTTCGCTATTTGGTCGGTGTTGTTGTTCACATGAGGATTATTGCCTTCCTGATGCACATTATCCTGGGTGTTGATCTGTGTTGACTCAACGGTCTCCTGTGCTCCATTGATATTCTCAACATTATCGGATGTCATTTTCAAACACTGCCACAAAACAAGAGTTAATTGACATGCCACATATTATCCCTATATTCTGACCGACCATTTAAATAACAAATAAACTTAGGTAGGTCATACTAGCGAAGGAATTCCCTGTCTTTCTTCTCCTAGTTCTTGTCTCACATCTTAGCCAGGGATAATATCCCTAAGCTTTGATACCCACTGTGACGCCCCCAAAATAGGTATATATTACCCATTCTGAGTCGCCAAATACATGGTACAGAATAAAAATACAAACTTAATTATAAAACATAAGTTGTGAGTTTTAATAAAAATATTGTCTTCTAGACAGTATTCAAACTCAAAATAAGTCCTCATTACATTTATTGTCACACTATTTCACAGAATAGTGAGGACTACTAATGCTACCATCTGGACCGTCACTCCGTTCCCCGACTAGTCCCAGCTATATTCACATTTCCTGAAGAGAACAATGAAAGCAAAGGGTGAGCTCAACTAGCCAAGTAAGAAATATTATGACTACGATAATGTAAAATAAATTATCGTTAGCCTTCAACAGTGTTAAACTGATAAAATATAATAAACATCTAGTTTAACTGCAGCGGAATAAGCAATCCATTAGAAGAGTCAAGTAGAACATGAAATCTACTATCTTCTAGGATTTAAAAAGTTTATCGCTGAGACTCAGCTTAATAAATAATCCACATCATCCCTGCACTACGGCCAAGGATATTCATTAGTATCACGACCACAAATTATTCATGCACTACGGGCCAAGGATATTTGTGTTTTCATCAATGGTCATGATCATGCCAACAACTGTCCATCAATGCACTACGGGCCAATGAGGTCTTTTATCACGTCATTTGTAACATTACGGTCATGATTATACCAAATAATCCCTGGTCATAATCATACCAAGTCCATCTATGCACTATAGGACACAGATGACTTTCAACATAATATAAACATGAGGATGATGACAATGATATAAGAATTCAATAAAACAAATTCGAGGATAAATTTTTAAAGATTTATAATTTAATTTATCCAGAAATTAATAACGTCCAAATTGTCAACGAGATACTACTTTGTGGAGTAAAATTCAAGATTAATATTGTATAAAAAATAATTTGGACCGATAACGAATCAATTTTTATCATGGATAGTATCCCGGGAGAATAGTACTCGAGTGAATAGTACCCCATGAATAGTAATTTGGGAATAGTAACCCCGTGAATAGTACTCCGGTATGAAAAAGATAAAACTTATCAAGAATGCTCAGAATAATATTTCCATGAAAAGATACTAGATGAAACGCAAATATGAAGGATATTCTACTTATTTCATGGAGTATAGAAGCCAAAACTTTAACCAAATGATTATAGAATTCGAAATCTGAAACGAAATAATATTACTTACATACTACAGAGTATGGAAGAAAATATTATTTCAAGCGAATATTGAATAAAAATAACATCTCTTACCTTGAAAAGAAGAGTATTCCAACTGGTATAGCGGGGATATTCTTGAAGAAAACTTTCACTATTTTCTACGCTCAAAGCTTTCTAAAACTCTAAAAAAATACGCTCAATATTATAGAAGAAGAATTCTCTGATTCTGGTGTGATTTTCAATTCTAACTAAGCATCCTATTTATAGGAGAATAGAAATGATACTATTTGATTTTTGAAAATCATGGACGCACAGGGAAATGAATTCACGAACGATTCCTTCGGTCGAACGTTTGAAAATTTTGATTTACTATGCAGCACTATACAATAAAATATTCTAATAAAACAAAAACTTTAAATAAAATATAATATATTCTATTTTTCATAAAAAAAAAAAACAAAACTTATTATAATATTATATATATATATATATATATATATATATATATACAATCATTAACCAAAGTCACGGGAGTGACTTGGTTTCCCCCTCCCCTCCCCCCGTACCTTTTTTTAAATGTATATATATATATATATATATATATATATATATATATATATATACCAAAACTGAGATAACTTTCCACCGACAGTTTTGAAAAATGGGTAAATATGAGTCTAAATAATACACCAATATTTACAACAAATACTTCATAAAAATCACCTCAATATTTTAAACAAAATTTATCATCATTATTATAATTCACAATATTCAACAACTAGGTCGTTTCCAAGAAAGAGGGGGCTTTCCAATAAGGATTTCTCCATATTGGCGCGCAATTAGGTGACCAAACCTCTCCTTGACAGAACTTCTAGACATCGTCAATATTGCAACTAATAATATTAATAACTTTGTCGTCTCAATTATTGATTTAACAATATATAAATTATTGACAATAATTGAATCAAATAGGGTGAGATACTATGCAACAATTACTGTAGCAATAATTGAACAAAACTGTGTGACTTCTCACGTAAGCATCAATAATCAATAACGTGTGCTACTGTGCAACAACGCATATTACTGTACTTTTCATCACGGGGTATTTTAACAGTTAATGGTAAAACTTCCGCCGTTACTTTTATAAAAAGATATTTCTGTCATTTTCTAACTCTGACAATAATTCCACTGTGGGGTCCACCAATGATTGTGTGGTCGTATGAATATTCCCTGTTAAAACGAATATTCCCCGACCAATCGAATATAATATAACAACTTGAATACTTTGTAAAATTTATAAATATTACCCACAACTATAACATTATATCACATTCACTCCTTAATATTCAAAAATGATATTTATAACAAATTAATCTTAATTCGTAAAAGTTGGGGTCTTACAAATAATGTTGACGCAAATCTTGATACATCTTCATGCTTCTCGGGTGTATCGAATATCTCGTACTATGCGCTTCTTGTTAAATCTCTTCTTTTAACTCTGGAACTGCAGGTACCCATACTCGTCCTTAAAATCTTAGCAATCCAGTGCCAACAATCTTAAACTTCAACTCTTCGCCTTCAGCTAATCGCTTCTTGATATTACTACACTCTTCATCATTTTCTTGTGATTTTTGCACCTTGTCCAATAAAGTTGGACTTGCTTCCATTTCTATTACTTTATCTGAATCCTTCGGATTTTTCACCTCCAACTCCATTTTCTCAATTTCTCTTACTAATTCTTCCTATTTTGTCAATACAAACAATTTTTCTCGACTCTTTCTGCTTAAAGCATCTTCCACTACATTAGCTTTTCCCGGATGATATAGAATATCACAATCATAGTCCTTGATCAATTCTAACCATCTCCTCTGCCTCATATTTAACTCCTTCTGTGTAAAGATATACTTCAGACTCTTGTGATCTGTGTATATCTCACACTTTTCTCCGTAGAGATAATGTCTCCAAATCTTAAGGGCAAACACTACCGCAACCAAATCTAGATCATTGGTAGGGTATCCCTTCTCATAGTCCAATAGCTGTCGTGACGCGTACACAATGATTTTACCATTTTGCATCAATACGCATCCTAGTCCTTTGTGTGACGCGTAAATATACACTGTAAAACCTCCCATACTATCTGGTAAAGATAACACAGGTGCTTCACTAGTAGCTTCTTCAATTCCTGAAAACTTTGTTCACATTTTTCCGTCGACACATACTTATCAGCCCGTCCGATTAATCAATGATGTCGCTATCTTTGAGAAATCTTGAATAAACCTCCGGTAATATCCTTCCAACCCTAAGAAACTCTTTACCTCTGTCGGAGTCTTCGGTTGTCCCCAATTTTTCACCGCTTTCTACCTTAGCTGGATAAACAGAAATTCCCTCGTTGTTAATAACATGTCCCAAAAATTGAACTCGCTTCAACCAGAACTCACACTTTGAATATTTTAAATATAGTTTCTCCTTTCTTAATGTTTCCAACACAATCCTTAGATGTTCGGGATTCTCCTCTTCAGTCTTTTAATACACCAAAATGTCGTAAATGAACACAACCACAAATTTATCCAAATACGGTTTAAATACTCTGATCATCAAGTCCATAAAAGCAGCTGGCGCATTTGTCAGTTCAAATAACATCACTAAGAACTCATAATGGTCGTAACGAGTTCTAAATGTTGTCTTTGGTACATCCTCCGTCCTTACCTTCAACTGATGATAACCAGTTCTCAGGTCAATCTTTGAAAACCATCTCTCTCCTTTAAGTTGATCAAACAGATCGTCTATTCTTGGTAACGGATACTAGTTCTTGATTGTCACCTTATTCAACTCTCTATAATCCATACACAACCTCATCGAACCATCTTTCTTCTTTACAAACAACACTGGTGCTCCCCACGGAGATACTGTGATGCCCCCAAAATAGGTATACATCACCCATCTTGAGTCACCAAATACATGGTACAAAATTTAAATATAATCTTAAATATACAACATGAGCTATGAGTTTTAATACAAACATTGTCTTCTAGACAGCATTAAAACTAAAAATAAGTACTCAATACATTTATTGTCACAGTATTTAACAGAATAGTGAGAACTACTAATACTATCACCTGGTCCATCACTCCGTTCCCCGACTCGTCCCAGCTATATTCTCATATCCTGAAGCGAACAGTGAAAGAAAGGGTGAGCTCAACTAGCCCAGTAAAAAATATTATGACTAAGATAATGTAGAATAAATTATCATTAGCCTTAAATAGTGTTAAACTGATACAATATAACAAACATTAAGTTTAACTGCAGCGGAACAAGCAATCCATTAAAAGAGTCAAGTAGAGAATAAAATCTATTATCTTCATTGATTTAAAAAGGTTTTTCATGACTTTTAACGCTGAGACTCAGCTTAATAAATAATCCACATCATCAAATCATCCCTGCACTACAGGCCAAGGATATTCTTTAGTATCACGACCACGAATTATCGATGCACTACGGGCCAAAGATAATCATGTTTTCATCAACGGTCCTGATCATGCCATAAAATAATTCATCTTTGTACCCTTGGCCGAAGAGAATCCATAGCCATAATCATACCAAAAACTGTCCATCAATACACTACGGGCCAATGAGGACTTTTTCCACATCATTAGTAACATTACGGTCATGATTAAACCAAATAATCCCTGGTCATAATCATACCAAGTCTATCTATGCACTAAAGGCCACAAATGACTTTCAACATAATATAAACATGAGGATGATGACAATGACATAATATTTCAACAAAACATGTTCAAGAATTAATTTATCCAGGAACCAACAACGTCCAAATTGTCAACATTATACTGCTTTGTAGAGTAAAATTCAAGAATGCTCAGAACAATATTTTCATGAAAAGATATTGGATGAAGCGCAAATATCAAGGATATTCCACTAATTTCATGGAGTATAGAAGTCAAAACTTTAATCAACTAAGTATAATAGAATATATGAAACTGCAAATGGAACTTCACCCGACATGCGGTAATTCCACGTATACAGATCATTTCCATAATTTAATAAGGAATGAATACAAATGATCATTCACCATGCATGTGGTAATCCACATAGACAGGTTATTCCAACAGAATAATAAAGAATGGAATAACAGAAGGATTCAACATGCGTGCGATAGACTGCACAGACAGGTTATTCCCAACAGAATAAGAAATAATGGAACAAGGTCCGGCGTAAACGCTCAAAAAGGATATCCCGACATAATAATAAATAATGGAACCAGGTCCGGCGTAAACGCACAAACAAGATATTACGATAGAATAATAAATAATGGAACCTGGTCCGGCGTAAACGCACAGACAGGATATTCTGACAGAATAATAAAGAACATAATATTAGAACAATTTAACCATGTATGCAGTATTTTGCATAGACAGGTTATTCCAACAGAATAATAAAAATAGAATAACAGAAGTTCTCTTCATGAATAAGAAAGAAATAATACCCCTTACGAGTATAACAAATAATATCTCTTACCTTAGAAAGAAGAGTACTGGATATAAAAGTAGTGAAGTAGCAAAACACTTTTCTTCGTTCTCTCTATAGTTTCTCTCTCTAGAGTTTCAGTGAATTCGTAAGAACTAATGAATGAATGACCTTCTATTTATAGAAGAATGAACTGCATAGTAACTAACTCATGAATGATCCAAATTGATTTACTTTAATCTGACGGTCCATATTTAAAGCAAAATTTTTTAAATAAAATATAATATATTCTATTTATAATCTAATAAAATGAATAACTTTATAAAAGATTTTACTATACAAACATTATGCATAATAAAATATAATATAAAAGTATTATGTTTTATATAAAAAGATTTTACTATGCAACACTATGCATAATAGAATATAATATATTCTATTTATAAAATAACTTTATAAAAGTATTCTGTTTTATATAAAAAGTTTTTCTGTTTTATTACATTAATAACACCAATAAAACAAAATCGAGTGGCTTATCACGTAAGCATCAATAATCAATACCATGTGCTACTATGCAACCACGCGTATTACTGTACTTTTAACACCGGGTGTTTCAACAGTTAACGGTAAAACTTCCGCCGTTATTTTCATAAAAATATTTTTGTCGTTTTCTCAATCTGACAATAATTCCGTTGTGGGGTCCACCAATGATTGTACCATCGTACGGATATTCCCCGACAAAAAGAATATTCCCCGACTAATCGAATATTATACAACAACTTGTATTCTTTTCAAAATTTATAAATACTACCCACAACTATAACATTATCTCAAATCCACACCATAATATTAAAAAAAATCGAGAAAATTAAATCTTTATTCATAAAATTTGGGGTCTCACAATCTCCCCTCCTTATGAAATTTCGCCCTCGAAATTTACGTACATACCTGGTATGTCGAAGAGGTGAAGATACCTTGAATTCATTTCATATTCTAATTCTTGAGGTATAACATTTGAGTTTTGAATACGATCCAAGATTTTAACACGTATCTCCTCATACGTTAAATCTTCTAATATATCGTTTAGTTCTAATTTAATAATGTGGTTCGGGTCATCAACATATTTATGTTACATCGATACGAAAAAAACGTTCTGAACACGCAACATATTTGGCGGTAAAACGAGTCTATAGGCCACATTTCCTACTTCATCGAGGATTTTAAATGGGCCAATTAAATCGAGTGTTGAGATTTCCTCTCTTCGTCGATTCTTGCTTCTAGAATAACGCCCTCTTGAACCTTCTTCTTCACATTCATCAGCTCCAGGTGTGTAGCTTGAGCGACTTTAACTTTATCGATTAAAGTTGATTCTACTCGTATATTCGTTATCTTTACGTGGGTTCGTATATTCTCACTTGTAACCGCATACGATCTTCTACTCAACGCGTTAGCTACCATGTTCGTTTTTCCTACGATGGTATTGCATGGTACGATCATAATCTTCAACAGCTCGAGCCAACGTCTTTGGTGCATGTTACGTTCGCTTTATTTGAAGAAATATTTAAGGGTTTTAGAAATGGGTTTTGTACTGGGGTCAATACAAAATTCGATTTCACGCTCTAGGGGTAGGCTAAGAAGTCTTCAAGAATACATCAAGAATTTATTAACAATTGAATTATCATTAAAAGTTGTGACCCTCATCAAAGACTTGGATAGTACGTCACATTGCTACCTATCAACTTGCCATCTTTATTCACAACGTCGCTTACAGAAAGTCTGGCTTCGGTGCATTCCACACAAGGAAGTCAACAACGAAAAGACCGGGGCTCTTTGCGTATGGCTTGATATGACAATGATTGACTTTAGTAGTTTGGTTGCTTGAATTTGCATAATAGGTTGGTTAGGAATATGAAAGCTAACAACCTTACGAAAAGCATGATGAGCATGTTAACCAATCGATTCCTAAAATCGCATCAAAGGCAAGTATTTTCAAATAGATAAGATTGACAGGTAACGTGAAAGTGTCAATTTGAATTAAACAAGATATATGAATAGTGGATGTAACGAAGGTTTCTCCCAACTAAGTTTCAACAGATAAATCAAAATATAACTTCTCCAGAGTTAATTTCAAACATTGAACAAAACTAGGTGAAATAAAAGAGTGGGTAGAACTGGTATCTAATAAGGTATAAACTTCGCAAGAGTTTATCATTAACTTATCCGTAATAACTTCGTTCGGGTTCCTCAACAAACGCTCTCACTTAAACTACTAGATTTGACTTTGTTATAGGGTACATTCCACCCTTAAGTGCTTCTTCACATTCTTGATCCATGATTTGAATCATTATTCCCCAATCCATATCGAATTGGGGTTGACCGCTATGCACAGGATAATTCCGAATTCGATGTTGGATTCTCCCAATTGTTGTCCAAAAAGAAAAATCTATTTCATCTATTTTGGCTTTATTGGATCGGACGACTTTTTCTACAATATCTACACGTCGTGCGGCTTTTACCCATGCGTCATCTATTCTCCTTCGTTCAGTTGTTTCTGCTTTCATCAGAACTTTGATCATAGCATTCTCAGATTCCAGCTCTAATATCTTATACTCTGTCAAAGAGTGCTTCTGTTCAAGCATCGCAAATCGGGTAACAAAATTTTGAATGGTTGCATCTCTTTGCTCCACGACCGCCTGTCGTTCTTCAGTCTGCTCTTCTAACTCATGAATACAATTTTTTAATGCTAAATTTTGATCATAAAATTCTTCTAATAAATTCTCCTCAGGTTCCTCTTCTTCCTCTTGTTTCCCACTCTCAGCTGCTACCTCTGTAACTAGTTCGGGTGCAACTATTAGTTCTTCACACACCACGTAGATATCTCTAATTTCTTCTTTGTCTGACATTACATTAACCTGGTTAGTGATTAAAGGTGTCTCAACGGTCTCATGTGCTTCATTTCTTATTTCAACATTTTCAGATACCATTTGTAAATACTGCCACAAAACAAAGGTTAATTGACATGTAACATATTATCCATATACTCTGACCGACCAATTAAATATCAAATAAACTTAGGTAGGTCATACTAGTGAAGGAATTTCCCGTCTCTCCCCTCCTAGTTCTATTCTCACATCCTAGCCAGGGATCATATCCCTAAGCTCTGATACCAACTGTGACGCCCCCAAAATAGGTATACATCACCCATTTTGAGTCGCCAAATACATGGTATAAAATTCAAATACAATCTTAAATATACAACATGAACTGTGGATTTTAATACAACCATTGTCTTCTAGACAACATTAAAACTCAAAATAAGTCCTCAATACATTTATTGTCACACTATTTAACAGAATACTGAGGAATACTAATACTATCATCTGGTCTATCACTCCGTTCCTTGACTCGTCCAAGCTATATTCTCATATCCTGAAAAGAACAGTGAAAGAAAGGGTGAGCTCAACTAGCCGAGTAAGAAATATTATATCTATGATAATGCAGAATAAATTATCATTAGCCTTAAACAGTGTTAAACTGATTCAATATAACAAACATCAAGTTTAACTGTAGCGGAACAAGTAATCCATTAAAAGAGTCAAGTAGAGAATAAAATCTAGTATCTTCTATCATTTAAAAAGGTTTTTCATGACTTTTATCGCTGAGACTCAGCTTAATAAATAATCTACATCATCAAATCATCCATGCACTGCAGGCCAAGGATATTCTTTAGTATCACGAACACGAATTATCCATGCACTACGGGCCAAAGATAATCATGTTTTCATCAATAGTCCTGATCATGCCATAAAATAATTCATGCACCCTTGACCGAAGATAATCCATAGCCATAATCATACCAAAAACTGTCCATCAATACACTACGGGCCAATGAGGACTTTTTCCACATCATTTGTAACATTACGGTCATGCTTATACCGAATAATCCCTGGTCATAATCATACCAATTCCATCTATGCACTACAGGCCACAGATGACTTTCAACATAATATAAACATGAGGATGATGACAATGACATAATAATTCAAGAAAACAAGTTCAAGAATTAATTTATCCAGGAACCAACAACGTCCAAATTGTCAGCATTATACTGCTTTGTAGAGTAAAATTCAAGAATGCTCAGAAAAATATTTGTATGAAAAGATACTGGATGAAGCGAAAATATCAAGGATATTCCACTAATTTCATGGAGTATAGAAGTCAAAACTTTAACTAATTAAGTATAATAGAATATATGAAACTGCAAATGGATCTTCACCCGCCATGCGGTAATTCCACGTATACAAATCATTTCCACAATTTAATAAGAAATGAATACAAAGGATCATTCACCATGCATGTGGTAATACATATAGACAGGTTATTCCAACTGAATAATAAAGAATGGAATAATAGAAGGATTCAGCATGCGTGCGATAGACTGTACAGACAGGTTATTCCCAACAGAATAATAAATAATGGAACCTGGTCCGGCGTAAACGCTCAGACAAGATATTCCGACATTATAATAAATAATGGAATCAGGTCCGGCGTAAACGCACAGACAGGATATTCCGACAGAATAATAAATAATGGAACCAGGTCCGGCGTAAACGCACGGACAGGATATTCTGACAGAATAATAAAGAACGGAATATTAGAAGAATTTCGCCATGTATGTAGTACTTTTCATAGACAGGTTATTCCAACAGAATAATAAAAATGGAATAACAGAAGTTCTCTTCATGAATAAAAAAGAAATAATACCCCTTACGAGTACAACAAATAATATCCCTTACCTTAGAAAGAAGAGTGCTGGATATAGAAGTAGTGAAGTAGCAGAAATCTTTTCTTCTTTCTCTCTATAGTTTATCTCTCTAGAGTTTCAGTGAATTCGTAAGAAATAATGAATGAATGAGCTTCTATTTATAGAAGAATACACTGGATAGTAACTAACTCATGAACGGTCCAGATTGTTTTACTTTAATCTGACGGTCCATATTTAACGAAAAATCTTTTAAATAAAATATAATATATTCTATTTATAATCTAATAAAACGAATAACTTTATAAAAGATTTTACTATGCAAACACTATGCAGGCACTATGCAAACACTATGCGTAATAGAATATAATATATTCTAATTATTATCTAAAAAAACAGATAATTTTATAAAAGTATTTTATTTATATAAAAGGATTTTACTATGCAAAATATTATGCAGACACTATGCAACACTATGTATTATAGAATATAATATATTCTATTTATAGAATAACTTTATAAAAGTATTCTGTTTTATATTAAAAAAAATTTCTGTTTTATTACATTAATAACACCAATAAAATAAAACTCAGTGACTTATCTCGTAAGCATCAATAATCAATACCGTGTGCTACTATGTAACCACGCGTATTACTGTACTTTTAACAACGGGTGTTTCAATAGTTAACGGTAAAACTTCCGCCGTTATTTTCATAAAAATATTTTTGTCGTTTTCTCAATCTGACAATAATTCCATTGTGGGGTCCACCAATGATTGTACCGTCGTAAGGATATTCCCCGACAAAAAGAATATTCCTCGACCAATCGAATATTATACAACAACTTGCATACTTTTCAAAATTTATAAATACTACCCACAACTATAACATTATCTCAAATTCACACCATAATATTAAAAAAAAATATTTCGAGAAAATTAAATCTTTATTCATAAAATCTGAGGTCTCACAGATACACTAGGTTGGATTTACTTCTTATCCAACAACTCCGGTAGCTGGATCTTTAGCTCTTTCATTTCTATCGGTGCCATCCTATTTGGTGCTTTCGATATCGGCGCTGTCCCCGATACTAAATCAATCACAAACTCTATTTCTTTGTCTGGAGGAAGTCCCGAAAGTTCTTCTCAAAAGACATCCCCAAACTCATTACATATAGGTATCTACCCCCATGTCCAAATTCACAACCTGTGTATCAACTAAATGAGCCAAATAACCTTCACATCCTTTTCGTAACATCCTATTGGTCTGCATCATCGTCAGACAACTTGTTTTCCTTGGCGACTTGCTACCATAAAATAAAACCTTAGACTTATCTGGTGTCTTAAGCTGTATGCTTTTTTTCTGGTAATCTATAACTGCCTCATGGTTAAACAACCAATCCATCCCTAAGATAACATCAAATTCTCCTAAGCGTACCGGAATCAAATTCACGCTTAGCTTTTGTCCCTTTATTTCCACACAACAATTTCTATGGATAAACACTACATGGATCACTTTTTTGTTGGCAACTTCTATATTCATTGGGTTCTTTAACTTTTTACAAGGTAAATTTAATCTTTTTGCAAATTCATCAGACACAAATGAACAGGTAGCTCCCGAATTAAATAATATATATGCATTTATATAATTGATCGGAACAATACCTGACACAACCTCCTTTGATGCACCTACGTCTTGCACAGTCATGTTGAATGTTCGGGCTGTCGGCTTGCTTTGTTGCGTTGGCCCACAAATTATTAACTTTATGTTGCTGCTTCTGTTTCCATTACCTCCATCTGAATTCTTCTTCAATGGACAATCCTTGAATCGATGTCCCGATCCAACACAAGAAAACCAACCACCTATCTTTGGCTTAGGACAATTTGGTGCCATATGTCCTTGCCCACAATTATAACATACATTTTTCACTTTTATTCACTCTCCCGAGTGTTTCTTTCCACACTTTACACACACTGATTTCTTCTATTGTGTATTCCCTTGTTGCATTCCTGAATCGTTGCCACTGTTGTTGCACTTGCGTTTCTTGCTATTACCACCACCACTATTGGCACCCTGATTTCCACCTTCAATCTTCTTCTTGTTCTTTTCCCTATTGTACTTGGACACCGCTTCACTACCACTTTCTGCAATGACAGTCTTTTCCAACAATGTTGAAAACGTATTAATCGGTAAAACTCCCACTTTTCTGTATATCCACGGTTTCAGTCCATTCTCAAATCTGCGCGCCTTTCTTGCCTCTGTGTCCAACTGATGTGGTGCAAATCTTGTTAGCTCATTGAATTTGGCGGCATACTCTGAAACGGTCATGTTTTCTTGTTTCAATTCAAGAAATTTCACTTCTATCCTGGCTTGCATACTCGGCGAGAAATAGTTCTCAAAGAACAACTCCTTAAACCTTGTCCAAGTTACTACTTCTGTTCCGGCTCTAGCCTGGTTCGACTCTCACCAGTAATTAGCTTCACCTATCATCAAGTATGTAGCAAAAGCTGTCTTTTGTTCCTCTGCTACCCTGGTGATAACAAAAGCTTTTTCCATCTCCTTAATCCATGTCTGAGCTTCTATAGGGTCTGTGGTTCCCTTAAATTATGGCGGTCCAACTGCATATACATATCAGCTATGTAATATTCCATAACATAATGCTAACAGATTAAAACAAAATGCTAATAACAGCAGCAAGTACAGGCATTAAGCTACTAACAGTACTAAAAAGAAGCCAGGTGGTTCTATTTTGTAACTCACGCAAAATATGACATATAACGTTAGGTAACTGCTGTGACAATTTTGGAGCAGCTCGACTTATATTGGAACTGCTGCACATTTGTAGAAATAATTATTAGCTGACCACTAATGCAATGTGAAGCCACACTAAAATCCCACAAAGTCAAATATAATTGACTAATATCATGAAGAAAAAGAAATGCTAAGAGTCTGTTAGTTTATTTAAGTGAGCTACTAGACTCATTTAGCTAAATAGAGTAAACAAAAGGAAAATTTAGTCTCAGTGTAGTAAAATGGTAAGAGGTTACTAAACCAAATTACATTATACAAAAGAATTGTGGGAGCAACAATAAAGGCTGCAAGATAGATTTGGCCAAGGAGGGCTGTTTTGACATAACTAAGAAACGCAATAAGTTTAAACCAATAGTTTGGCAATATAATTTGCAAAGCAAATTGGGAACTATAAGTTCTACCTTTTTGATAAACAATCATACCTAATACATGAAATACCTTAGGTATTCACCTTGAATAGCTAAATATAAGGAAAATTACAAAGTATACTTATGACAAATGATGGAAGTAAAAGAAATATGAACTAAACTCAATGAACAAAAATTATATTAGACCCATAAAAGAAAGAAAAAGGCTATTGTAAGAACATGATTGAGATATTTGAAAAATGTAAATAAATATCTAACGTATGAGAATATAAACTAAAAACATGATAACTGTGATTATGTGATATGTGAACATACAAGCTATATAACTTGTCCATTTGGCTAATATGCTTGTAAATGCAACTAATTGTGTAGGATCTGTGAGAATACACAAGTTAAGCTGAAATTGTACAAATAGTCTACAAACAAGGCAAGTATCTAAATCTTACTCTTTATTGAGCAAGTATTCTAAAATTATTCATACATTGGCAGGTTCTTTAAATTCTGAACAGACTTTCCTTATTTATGAATATTATAAGGTTGAATAACCTTTTTATTCCAATCAGCTTCAAAAGATTGGGTAATGTATTATCATGTATACCAAATAAAATTTAATATGCATGAGCAGGTCGCAAAGAAGTCTGAGCCATTCTTTCGGGCCAGACACAGATGTAAAATATTTCAATTTCTTTATATTAAGTCTTGAAATATTATTGTGCCATGATTTAAGCTATCCAGCTATATTGTTGTAGTTGGAATCTAAAACTGAGAATGGACATACCCTTAAATTGGATATTTTTATTGCACTCTGGGAGTGATGATGTAGAACATGGAAATTGTTCTAGATAATATAGTATTGATCAATACAAGGCATAAAGGGATGATCACCCTACGTGCTCGTAAGATAAGACGGTTCACAGATTAAATTTCTGATTGAACCTTTTCAAGAAAAGAAAAATATGTCCATGGTCTTAAAACCTCTTAGTTATTCAATATTGTAGAATATTCAACAAAATGAGAATGATTCAAGATTTAATGCTTTACAGTTTTGATTCACCGTCAAAGTATGCTTTAAAGAAAATATTTATTTCTTGTTGAGCCTTAAAGAATGTTATTACTTGCTGAGCAATTAAATGCTCATACTTGTTTTATTATAAATGTTTTCAGCTGAGCATACTAGAGCAGAAGGGTCTGGAAAGGACAAGGGAAAAGGAAAAATAACAGAATAGCTGGGAGTCGTTGTAATAGATAGTTTACATGTTTTTAAATATTAAACTATCATGTAATGAACACTTAAAGGTCTACGTATCTGGGGTTAGAATAACTTTGATGTAATAACGTTATAAGGTTTAATTTATATTATGTTGAATGTTGGATATCGTGAAGCACTGAATGGGGGTTTCAAGTACCCGAATTTGGGGGCGTCACAAAGTCCTTCTTGGAAGTCTACAATATCTATGACTGGATACCCTTCATTTTTGAGACCTAGGGTGAGGTTGATGTCTTCGGCCTTCAGTCTGATTTCCACTTCCTTTACTCTCGTAGTGATGGTGTTGTATTCAAACAAACCATTCTTGTAGAATTCTTTCACTAACTTAGGATAGATAAATGTGTCTGTGCCCAAGACTTCTTCGAGACCCGCCTTCTTCAGTAGCGCCAGAATCTTATAGAATTTGGGTTCAGCTGTTTTGAACTCATCAAAACAGAGTCTGTAGTCGGAGATAACACTGGAAACCGCCATTGATTTTCTTGCTAGAAGTGTGATTTGACTGAGCTTTCTTTTGATTTAGGGTTTCTACTTTGAGAGAGGATGAGAGAGATAATCTTTTGAACTTCTGATTTCAAAAAGACGATTTCAATTTTGTACTTGTAACTTCCATCTCTCCTTTTTTCTTAGTGGGACAGGTGTCGACTTTTACTTGGCTCTACGAGTTTGACTGATAAGGATTGTACTGATTTGTCTTTGGCTCCTGTAGAGCTGATGTGTCCTTAAGGAGGACTATGATCCTTGAGGTAGTTTTGTGATCGTTGTGTCTGAGCTACGATCATCGAGTCTGTCTAGCAATCGTCGTGTCTAAGCTATGATTTTCGAGTCTGTCCAGCAATCATTGTGTTTGAGCTACGATCGTCGAGTCTGTGTATCAATCGTCGTGTCTGAGGTACGATCATCGAGTCTGACCAGATCCTTGTGATGAGTTTTTGACATATCATTCTTTTAAGGTAAATCAGGAAGGGCCAACCTCTTGGAGTGAGTCAAGGGTTACATTTGTTCCTGAGGCGCTTATCAGAGAGATTGCTTTGTTTTGAAACTTATCATCACATAATCCTCCTCTTGATGTTTGAGGTTTTGCTATCATCGAGTCTGCACTACGATCATTTTCTTTCATGTCACTTCAGTTCTACGATCGTGGACTTCCCTTGATCATGTCTACGACTTTGAGCTTAGCATTTTGTGTCTGTTATAGTTAGCACAAACTAGAGCATATATTTTATGGTTGTAAATTTAACATACCTAGTTCACTTATTAACTTATTAAATCTGGATTCATCTAGAGGTTTTGTAAAAACATCAGTAAATTGATTTTCAGTAGGAATATATTGTAAAGATATAGTTCCATTTTGCACATGATCCCTAATAAAATGATACCTTATTTCTATATGCTTAGTCCTTGAATGAATAACAGGATTATGAGTTATTGTTATGTCACTTGTGTTATCACAATGAATGGGAATGGATTTTAAATCAAACCCATAATCAGCTAGCTGATTTTTCATCCATAGGATCTGAGCACAACATCTGCCAACAACAATGTATTCAGCTTCTGCAGTTGAAGTAAACACTGAGTTTTGCTTTTTGCTAAACCAGGACACAAGTCTGTTTCCTAGTAATTGACAGGTGCCACTTGTACTCTTTCTATCTATTTTGCAGCCTATAAAATCAGCATATATGTATCCTTTTAGTTCAAATGAGGATTCCTTGGGGTACCAAAGCCCCAAGTATGGTGTACCCTTGAGATACCTGAAAATCCTCTTTACAACAGATAAATGACATTCTTTAGGGTTAGCCTGAAATCTAGCATAGGCATGTTACAAACATTATGTCTGGTCTACAGGTAGTTAGATATAAAAGAGAGCCTATCATACCTCTGTATTGAGTTATATCAATACTTTTACCTTTTTCATCTTTGTCAAGTTTGGTTGTAGAAGCAATTGGGGTTTTCATGCGAAATGCTGATTCCATGCCATACTTCTTGAGTAGGCCTTTGATGTACTTGGCTTGGTTTATGAAGATTCCTTCATCAGTCTTCTTTACTTGAAATCCAAGGAAGAAATTCAGCTCACCCATCATGCTCATTTCAAACTTGCTTTACATTAGCTTGTAGAATCTCTTGCATAAATTTTCATCAATAGAACCAAAAATAATATCATCAACATATATTTTAACTAATAAGACTTTGTCTTTATGCTTTCTAAGAAATAATGTGGTATCTACTCTACCTCTAGTGAACCCATTTTTAATCAAGAAGTTAGTTAGAGTTTCATACGATGCTCTAGGTGTTTGTTTAAGATCATATAAGGCTTTGTCTAATCTATAAACATAATTAGAAAGAGACTAATTGATGAAACCTGGAGGTTGCTCTACATAGACTTCTTCTTGGAGTTCTCCATTTAGGAATGCACTTTTGACATCCATCTGAAAGACTTTGAACTTCATGTGAGCAGCAAAGGCAAGGAAGATTCTGATGACTTCTAGTCTGGCAACAGGTGCAAATGTCTCATCATAGTCAATGCCTTCTTCTTGAGAGTAGCCCTTTGCCACTAGTCTTGCCTTGTTCCGGGTTATAACTCCATCTTCATCCATTTTGTTTCTGAAGATCCACTTGGTTCCAATGACAGGATGACTCTTTGGTCTTAGTACCAATCTCCATACTTTACTTCGTTCAAATTGGTTGAGTTCTTCCTGCATGGCTTCTATCCAACTGGAGTCTTCCATAGCATCCTCTATCTTCTTTGGTTCCATTTGTGATAGGAAGATTAGATAAAAGCATTCATTCTGGGTGGCAGCTCTTGTTTTGACTCTAGCACTCGGATCTCCAATGATTAGATCTTGAGTATAATCTCTGGCCCATCTATTTCCGGTTGGGACATCTGTCCTGATGCCTTCTTGTCTTAAGTCTTCAAGATCTATTTCTTCTTCTTGAAGTGGAGGTTCATTGTCTTGCATAGACCTCTCTACGATCTCATTTTCTTGCTGAACGATTTCACTTTTTGGCACTACGATCGTGGTGTTAAGCTCGACGACTTCATTCGTAGTGTCTGCACTATCGGTCGTAGTGTCTTGAAGCATTGTTTTGTCTAGGTCTGTTTCATCTAAGATGGTGTGAATCAAGACTTCAGCATTTAGTGTCTTCTTGTTGAACACCCTGTAGGCCTTACTGTCTGTAGCATATCCAAGAAATATTCCTTCGTCTGACTTGGGCTGAAATTTTTTCAGGTATTGCTTTCCATTGTTGAGAATGTAGCATGCACAGCCGAAAACATGAAAGTAGCTGACACTTGGCTTTCTTCCTTTCCATAGTTCATAGGGCATCTTCTTGATCGTAGAGTGTATCAATGATATGAATTGTGTGTAGCATGCAATGTTGACAACTTCTGCCCAGAAGTATTCAGGCAGATGAGCTGCTGCTAGTAGAGTTTTTCCAGACTCTGTCAATGTTCTGTTCTTTCTTTCAACTACTCCATTTTGTTGAGGAGTTCATAGAGCTGAGAAGTTATGACTGATGCCATTGTCTGTGCATAATTGGTCCATTTCTGAGAAGTCGAATTCTCTTCCATGATCACTCCTTATGGCCTTGATTTTCTCTCCTTTCTCGTTCATCACCAGTCTAAACATCTTGACTAATTGGGAGATCATTTCATCCTTTGAGGTTATGAAGAATACCCATATGAATCTGGTGTAGTCGTCGACTATAACTAGAGAGTATCTTTTTCCTCCAGGACTAGTTGTTGGAATTGGCCCAAATAGATCCATGTGGAGCAACTGCAGGGGCTTGTTGATAGAGTTGGCAGTTTTGCTCTTGAATGAGCTTCTGGTTTGCTTTCCAAGCTGAAAGGCATTGCATGGCCTTTCTTTTACAAAGTTGAACTTAGGTAGGCTAGCAACGAGATCTTTTGATGCCAGTTTAGACATGCTTTTGAAGTTTAAGTGAGACAACCGTCTATGTCATAGCCAGTTCATTTCTTCAGATGCTTTTCCCAGAAAACATATTGTCTCGTCTGAGCTTAGTTGACCAAGATTCACTATGTAGACATTTCCTTCTCTTGTCCCGGTTAGATTTACAGCAGAAGTCTTCAGACCTCTGACTTGACAATGGTTGTTGAGGAATGTTACTTGGTGGCCCTTGTCGCAGAGTTGGCTAATGCTTAGAAGGTTGTGTTGGAGACCTTCCAAATATGCTACTTTGCTGAAAGATATTGTACCATTGCCAGCAGAGTCGTATCCTCTTGTCTTTCCCGAGCCATTGTCTCCAAAGATGACTGAGGGACCCTTCTTTTCTATGTAGTTAGATAGAAGGGCTTTGTTCCCTAGTCATGTGCCTTGAGCATCCACTGTCCAGATACCAGGTTTTGCTCGTAGAGCTCTTTTCCTGTCAAAAAGTTTAACCTTCATTTTGGTACCCATATTTGAATGGGTCCTATTTTGTTAGTGCCCTTGGGGACCCAAATTTGTTTGATATTGGGTCTCACATGCATGGAATTATAATAGCACTTGGCAGCCTTGTGACCAAATTTATTGCATATAAAACATCTAGTATGATGCATGCCTGTGTGTGTATGATAATTCATCCTCCATTTGGACTTGTGTGGTTCTTTAGTTATCCTTCTGTTAAACTGATTCTTATTCTTCCACGTGACCTTAGGTTTCATAAATAGTAATTAGTGTGCCTTACTTCTACTATACCTTCCTAGTTAATTCGTAGAGTTGGTCTTACTTGACTCTACGATTCTTCAAGGTTGGTGAGTAGTGATTAGGTTACTCTTCTCTTTTATGTAGCCCAAGCCAGCATGAGATCCTTTACTCCTTTGAGTATGAATGGAAATAGTAGAACAGGGTTGAACTGGTTCTTCCTTCTGTGAGGATTTCACAAAGGTAATGCTTCTACTAAAACTTGAGGTATTACTAGTGCTAGTTTCCTTTGTCTTTTCCACACATGGCTCTGAGATGGATTCCCCAAAGCCTAAGCCTTTTCTGTCGAATGTACTTCTTTGACTAGAGAGCAGGGAGTCCATGGATGATGCGGATTTGTTCCATGTAGAGATAGTCTTTTCTAGTTCCTCAATTTTTGAGGTTAGATTAGACTCTCTTTGTGTATTGAGTTTATTTGTCTGTTTTAAGATCTCATTCTCAACCTCAATCTTGGAGAGAATGTTAGTGATAAGTAGGTTTTATATCAACTTATCTGGTATCTGTTACTTGAATTAGTTGCATATATTCATGTTTATTAGTTACTTTTCATACATTTTATGTTATTTTGTAGGTGATGACACAACATTGGCATGAAGAAGCAAGGGAAAGCAATTCGGACATCTTTTGGACTAAAATACGCAAACAAATACAAGAAGTGAATATTGAAGGACTTTTAACATCAAGTTGGATGCATGTTCTTGGCTTGGAACTTGGATTTTATGGTAGCTCTACTTCTTATCTTTCCGGAACATCTTGAATCATCCCAATCGGAGTTCGGATGTGAGAGTTATGGCCTTTTTATCAACGAAGATCAAATCTAAGAGTTGTCATGTTTGCCATTTACATAGCATCTACTTCATGCCCGATTTCCGCCTTGATCCATTTCGAATTTGTCAGTCCTCAAAGAATGAAAGTTATATATCTCGTCGATATCTTTGATTTGATAGGTGGCAGGCCCCTTAACTTCAAGCAGCTCAAACGTTATGCATGTTTTACCATAGGACATCGTAACAGAAAACAGAGTAGCGCGGACCGCGCTAGGGGCGCATTAGGCCACCAGAACCACTGCTACAGTAGCTCGGACCGTGCTATAAATGACTTAGGGACAGCGCGGGGCGCGCTAGGATGCGGGAAAAGAGCTATTTTGGGTTATTTGGTGTCCAATTTGAGCTAGAATAGGATTCTTAGTTGCCTAACTTGCTAGGGTGTCCATTAGAACTCTAAATATTTGATTATAACTTGGATTGGGAGGTTAGTTCTAAGACTCCATTAAATCCTTCTTGTGATAGATTTATATTAAATTATTCTTTACTTTCTTTCTTAGATCAGGAACCCTAGATTAGATTAGAATGGGAGATTGAAGCAACTTGGACACCATTGAAGATCAAGAGCAGGAGCTTGAGGAAGATGGAGATTTGCTGACAACAGATTTATTCTTTACTCTACTCTTATTTTTATCTTTTAATAATTATTCAATTGCGGATTCTTAGTTTTAATTCAATGAACTAATTCTGTGTTTGAGATTACAATAGATCTTATTGTGTAGTTTATTTTAATATGATTCGCTATTAATTATTATTTTCTATTGTGAGGGTTGTATATTGTGATTTGGACTTAATTGCTTAATTGCCTAGCTAACAATTACCGTGATAATCTATATGAACTCGAGAGATGAAGTATATATTTAGATCTTATCATGATAGCATGTGTTTGTGATTTTGGCATAGATGAAATTCGTGATTCGTGTTTAGGATAGAGATATGCCTTTACGCCATTTGTAATCTTATAGAGAACTTGTGCTTTAAATCCTTTTTAATTGTAAGTCACATAAAGATATAATGAATTAGTTAATTAGGGTGACATGCTTAATTCTATCATCTGTGGATTTAAGTGAATATGGGTATTATGCATCGAGAGATGGTTTGTCTGTTTTAGTGTTCTTGATTAACAATTCATGATAGAGAATAATTGATGAAAAGTGTGTTAACTTAAATGAAACAATAAGTTAAGTTGTGATCTTAAATCTTCGTAATCTTAATTTAACTAGTGGAATTTAATAGTAGTTTAATTTATATAATTTGAAATTCATTCGTTTAAATAAGATTGAGTTGGTTACGGGTTAGTACTTGGTAATTTGTATTAATAATTCCTCATGGGAACGATACTCTAATTTCACTTTATTACTTGTTGACCGCGTATACTTGCGTGTTGTGTGTAATTAGATTTTACCCAACAAGTTTTTGGCGATGTTGCCGGGGAGTTAGTTTAATATATATTTTGCCAATATTAGCTTCAATCAAATTAGTCTTAATTTAAATATTTTTTTCTTTTTATTTAATTCTCTCCCTATTTTTCTTTCTTTTCAGGTACCATGGATGGATGCAACTATCAATGGCCATACACAAATATGACTCCACCAAGGGACACAAGAATTGATGGCCTCAATGCATTTTCTACATTATTAGCACAGCTTGAGACACTTTCGAGGAGGTTGGACGTTGTTGCAGCCCAAAATACTCGAAGGATAGTAGTTACGTGCAATTATTGTGCTGGCAATCACCCGAGTAATCAATGCACCATCAATCTTGGGCCGGTACAATATGGTGGTAACTACCTCAATCAGTATGCATATGATAATTATCATCAAGTTTGGGGGTATCACCTGGGTTCGTCATGGAGCGATACTTATGAAGACCAATACTACGCTCTATATCCATCATACACACCGAAATTTTCATGTCCATCTCCATTGCCACAAGAAGAAAAGCCAAATCCGATGGATGTAATATTAAAAGGCATAGCAGACCAAGAGGAGAGGATGATTAATCAAGAGATGATAATTCAAAATCAAGCGAGATCAATTCAAAATCTTCAGAATCAGATAGATCAAATGTTCAAAACCTTGAACAACTGTCCTCAAAACAATTGGTGTTATGACGAGGATTCCGAGATTGATGAAGTGCCCGAACCAAATCTACAACTGGATGAGACATGAGATATTGAAAAAGAGGAGAAAAGTGGGGATGAACTAACTATGAGTACTAACGCAGATGAGCTAGTGTTATTAATGCCTCAAGTGCCTTCTCCGCCAAAGTTTAAGGGTCTAGTTAGATTTGCAAAATCATACCCACTCGGTAGCCATGTCGTCGGCAAGGCTCTTTATGACATAAGAGCTAGTGCAACAATGAAACCATGGTGGGACCAGAAAAAGAAGATAAACGAAGAGCCCATTGTGGTTGCCACAATTCCATGCCCAAATATGATCACAAACACAATGGAGATAGCACCTAATTATTTTCCCTTCTTCATGGAGATTATACCGAGTCAGAGCATGCTAGATGAATTTGATTCTATGGCCATCGCTTGTGGGAACCTTCCAAAGGATTATTTGCTACTGATGGATAGAGGATTCCACAATTTCTGAAGAGGAATTGGATAGTGTTGACCAGACAATGTCTGGCTGAAAGACTATAAATCAAGCGCTTATTGGGAGGCAACCCCAGTTTAATTTTTATTTTTAGTTTTTTTTTAGGTTTCATATTAGTTGATAGAATTTTTTTCATTTCTTTAGGATTTAATAAGCTTGCTGCTCTCATATTCACAGGTTAGTCAAGTCCAACTCAAGTGTGGTGCCTGATTCATTCTAATGTGCTTAACCTATTTTTCAAACTTCGCAATCAAGGAGATAAATTGCTACATGTCAGGGAAGTCCTCTCTTTTAATTTTTCCTATCTTAGCCATTGAGGACAATGTCTGTTTTAAGTTTGGGGGTATTTATCATGTTTAGTATTTACTTAGGAAATGTTTTGATGGAATTTGATTTTGGCCGATGATAAGTGGGTGGTTGATATTGTTAATTATTGGAGAATGGATGAGCATGCTTAGTCTATATTTTAACTCATTAGTTGGTTTTCACATTACTTGCGAAATTTTAAAATTTTTTACACATATCCATTTGTTTAGCCAGTTGAGATTGAATTTTTTTTGGCTAAATGCTTATGAAAGATACCATTGTATAACTTGAGAAATCTTATTTAAGCATCATTCGAAGTGAAAATTAGGCACTCACATAATTTTGAGGGAAATCTTGGTGTATTTATGAAATAAAAAACTTATTGGAACCTTCCCGAGTTGAATAATTGAATCTTGTGGTGGGTCGAGATGGAGCGTAACACGCACTCTCCATAAACACAGGCACGAGATGGAGCGTAAAACGCACTCGTTCAATGAAAAGTGGAAAGTGAGATGGAGCGTAAAATGCACTCACTAAATAGAGAAAAAAAATATGTATGTTTGAAATACTTGGGAAGGGTTCATATGTGCTTAAAAGTTTAAATATTCGGGTGATCCTCAAGAAAAATTTGTGCTATGTCTATATTAGCGGTGATTCATATGATAAGAAGTTTTGAAAGTTATTTTTGAAAATATTTTATGAGTATTGGTTGATCTAATCTAAATCATGATGGGTTTGAACATATGGATGTACACACGTACTTAAAGGATCAAGAGTAGATGTGAATCTAATGAAAGTTCTTGAAATTTTAGACATGACATTATTTTGAAATTTTCCACGGGTTATCATTTGTTGTAACCTTTGAGGCCATTGATTGAATTCATATTGATTCATTGTTTGGGTGGATCATTGCGAGAGGATGAATATGTCTAATTTGTGTTTTTGCTTGAGGACAAGTAACTGTTTAAGTTTGGGAGTATTTGATAAGTAGGTTTTATATCTACTTATCTGATATCTGTTACTTGAATTAGTTGTTTATATTCATGTTTCTTAGTTACTTTTCATACATTTTATGTTATTTTGTAGGCGATGATACGACATTGGCATGAAGAAGCAAGGAAAAGAAATTCGGACATCTTTTGGACTAAAATACGTAAGTAAATGCAAGAAGGGAATATTGAAGGACTTTTAACATCAAGTTTGTTGGTTCCTAGAGGGCACAATAGATCTAGAAGGGGGGTTGAATAGATCCTTTTTATTTCAATTACTTTTCTGGTTTATATTATATTGTTCATAATTAACATATGACAAACATAAGAATCTTTTCAAGCACAGCGAAATAAGTAAAAGATCCCCTTCATTGATATATTCATAATCATACATACATTGTTCGTAGAGTAAGTTTAGTTGTAAGCAGTTAAAACATACATTGCAGTTATAGCAGTTATAGTACATAATGTAAATGACATAATATAAAATACATAAGGGGTTTTAAGTGGTTCAGAGACTCAAGCTCCTAATCCACTCTTCTGCTTTCAACTAGCAAGAT